>OX451736.1:1151801610-1152419110 GCA_948472305.1 Vicia faba | reverse complement strand
GTTTATTTCGTCAATGGATATTATCAGAGTATTTTTCGTGCTGAAGATCGGTTCGCCGTTTTGCAACGATTCGGGGTTCAAAGATTCACAAGTCCAACCTGGCGCGTCATATTCAAGTGTTCTTTCGCAAAGATATCTCTGATAATGTATTCTAAAATTCAGGTTCGGCTCAAGAGTCAATTCTTTAAAGAAGGTATCCAAATGTGTGAGTTTTCTCGAAGAAATGTGGTGAAAAAGTGTGCTGAAAGTGCAGTTTTTATGCACCAAAAAAATCATAACTTAAAGATCGTGGCTTGTTTTGAACCCGTTTCGGTGGCTAAAATTTTGTCTCGACGTCATTTATGTTTTCATCTCTCACGGATGGAAGCCAATTTCGATCAGAAGGTCTTCAAAAATGCGGATTTATCAAGTATTTTTGTAAAGAAAATTTGTGACAGATGTTTATTTGCGTCATGTTCAGAAAATCATAACTTGGTCGATTTTCATCGTATCGAGCTGGTTCTAACGTAAAAATTTCAAAAATTGAGTTGACTACGTTTTCACAGGAGATATCGAGTTTGAATGGTATCCAAAAGGACTTCGTTTTTTGCTTAGAGTGCATGTGACGCGCCGAAAATCCTGAATACTGAATATTATTTCATCTGGGTCGAAACTTCAAAAATTCATAACTCGGTCAATTTTTATCGGATCGGGCCCATCTTTTTACACAAGGTCACTGACCCAGAGATCTACAACTTTTCTTCCAAAGTCGAGACCGGGTTATGCTCCAATCAATACCGGTTTTTTATTGAAGAACGTGTCGGTTGACACTGGAGCTCAAAATAAGTTTGTCTGAGCCAAAACTTCAAAAATTTATAACTAATTCACCGTTTATCCGATTGAGCCCATTTTTGGACAGGAGTTATTTTTCGATGTCAGCTACATTTTGTTTTCACATTTCAACTTAAAAAATTTCACTCAAGCCCCTGAGATTTAGCCTGGAACGTGACAGACTCAAGTGAACATTGGAGGCCCAATTGCACATTCAAAACCCATATCTTTGATGTAATTTCCATTATACAATCTCATTCTTTTTACACAAATGAGGAGGACAGAAAAAAATCTTTGCCACAATCCTGTCAAAACATCGAATTCTTTTAAGAACCCTAAAACCTTAAAATCCTTATTACAAACTCCCATCTCACTACAAACAAGTCATCCTTGTTACAAATCCGTATCTCACTACTTCTCCAGTAAGGGTAAGGCTGGTTTGATCTCCATGATCAAAAGGGTATAATACTTCGTACATGGCATATCGGTTTTAATATTATAAAATTTCATATATTTTCTTTATTTGTATTTCATGATATAGTAATTTATTTAATGTGTTCATGAGATTTAACACTGCAGATTTAGACAGGATCCCATGCAGATTACTACAAAACGCTGAGGCCAAAACAGAACAACCAATGCATGGCAAGGCAGACATCCTGAGAAGGTTAAGGGCGTTGGTTCAACAATCACCCCTATTGGTTTTGGTTTTCTTCCTTTCTATTTATCCTTTTACCTATTTTCATTCTTTCTGTTTAAAACTTTTTTTCATAAAACTTAACATTTTTCACAAACCTTTGATTTTTCCTCCTAAACTCGAATAATTAATTTTAGGTTTTTTTAATTTAATTTTAGGTTTTAAATTAATTTGTGGTTCATCACCCATCCCTGACATTTGCATTATCTTTATTTTCTAACCCTATTTTTCATTGATGTTTCTTCCCTTATCTATTTTTTGGCAAACTTAATTCTTTCTTATTAATCATTACACATAAACTTTTTTTTTAAAATTAACTTTTTTTAATTAAAATTAATTTAGGTTTTAAATTTTTTTATATTATTATTAACTCTTTTTTTTATTAACTCTTTAATTTAATTAATTAACTTTTTTCTGCAAATTAGGAAAACAATTAGGTTTTAGTTTTTTCTTTGTAATTAACCCTTTAATTAACCATTTTTTTAACAAATTAGAATTACGTTTTTGTTTTAGTTAGTAACTGAATTTTTGGCTTTTTTTCATTTATTAATAAATTAAGTTAATTAACTTTTTTTTATTAAAATTAGTTAGAATTAGGTTTTTTTAATTAACTTAAAATTATTTTCTACAAAAAAACACCAAAAACATTAACTTAGAATTTTAGGTTTTAATTTTTCCTTAATTTCTTTTTATTTATTCTTTTACATTTTAATTTCTAGAAAAATTGTATAGGTCGCATCATCAATGTAATAGCGTAGATTTACCTTTTCTCGCATTTTTTCCTAATTATGTAATTGCTTCCGGGATGTAATAGTTTTAGGATTTCTTTTCTGCACTCTTTATTATTATTGTAACTGCTCGGAGTTTGTAATAGTAATTAGGGTTTTAAATTCCGCATCTTTATTTTCAGTCCAAGATAATTATGTATCTGCAAAAGCCTTGTAGTAGCTAGGACTTTAAACTTTCCGCATTTTATTTTCGCAAACTATAAACTACTTAGATGTATGTTAATAGGATTGTATGGAAAGACTAACTAAAAATTAACCCGGTAGAAAACCCTAATTGTGCAAAGATAATTAACTGAAAACAAACATTGTTGCTTACTTGCACCCCTAGAGTACTCCCCACTTGGCTGCCTCGGAAAAAAATGGTCATGTCCCTCGAACATAGGGATACCCTTAGCAAAGACCCTCGGTTAAAGTAATCATAAAGATCATGGTCCCTCAATGTCCCTCGAGTTTCCTACGAGAAACGATCTTGTCCCTCGATGTTGCCTACGAATATATGATGACAGTCCCTTCGAAATGGTAAGGTATCCTTACATGTTGCCTTCAATGACCATTACGTCCCTTTCGATAGTCCCTCAAACATCCAACGACGGTGCTACCTATTCCTTAATAATAGGATAGCATTGTCTAAAGGAAAACGAACAGTCTTTTTTGAGTAGGTAGATAATTGTTAGGTACTTGCTCAAAACAATAAATCTTTTACACCATACACTTTCAAACAAACTTTTCAAACTAAAGTTTTTAAAACACTTCGTAACACTCTTGAGGATAGAAACAAGGGTTAAAAAGAAGTAAAACAAAACTTTTTCAAAGCAAAGCACACACAAGCAATTTCAAAATGAGCAAGTACCTAAGAGCCCATGGAAAACCATGGATAGAAAGGGTGCTAACACCTTCCCTTTCTATAATCTACCCCCGTACTCAAAATATCTCGAAAAAGGATTTTTTTCTGTACTTTTTTCTTTCCGATTGGATGAAATAAAAGTCGGTGGCGACTCTTGCTTACCGCAACATTTTGCGAACACAAAACGTAAAATGCAAACCAGCATTTCAAAACAGTCGGTTCTGCCACCGTATCACAGGAGGAAACAGAGGTTATGCCTTTGATACTGGATTCGAAGGAGAAGAACAAATGTGATATTCTTTCTACTGGATTCGAAGGAAAACAAAGTGTGGGGATTTTTTCAGATTCGAAAGAGGCAAGTGTTTAGATTCTGAGTTTGTGTTTGGTGAGTGTTTGAGTTTTTGAGAGTGTTAAAGATTTGTTCCCCACGGTCCTTGGATGTTTGTCCAGCCCCTTAAATATGTTATGGAGCCTCTTATTTATAGGAAAAGTTGGCTGAGGTTTTGGAGGGAAAACAAAATCATTTGAACAATTTGAGTAAACTGCTCTTTATAGCTTTCTAGGGACAATATTTGTATGCCATTTTGGTACAAGAATAGGGCAGTGTTGCAGGACTGTTGTGCAGCAGTTTTGGAGCGTTATGGTCAGTGTACCAGACCTGAACTTGGAAGCAAGAATCTTTGAATATTTCATTTTTCATTTTGACCACCTGCGAGCATATCCTCCTTTAAACAACATTATTTGGTTTCTAATCAACAAGTGTCTTTCGAATGGGGCCTTTTTATACATCCTTCGAAGGAGCCAAAAGTGTTCCCCTTGGATGGGTCACCAAAGTATGCCTTAAGGTGGGCCTTGTAAGTTCTTCGAATGGACCATCAAACATGTCCTTTGAATGGGACATCCATACATGTCCCTTGAATGGGTCATGTATGTATCTTTGAAAGGACCAAATGTGTTATTTGAATGGACTAGCAAGGTATATCCTTCGACAAGGACTCCTATGTATGCCCTTCAAATCCACCAACCATGTGTGCTGAAGGTTGTCAAGGGTGGAATTGAAGCATACTAAAGGGAAATGTGTCCAGTCGAAACTAGTGTAAACATAGCCAATGCCCTGTCGAAGCCTGTATGCAGGAGGTCTAAACTTTGTGACTCCAAGCAAGCACACAAGAGGCCAATGCTCAAACGAATACTTGCATGAAGGAAGTCACATGCCCAAACGAAAAAGGCATGCTAGGATGGCAAAAATGTGCAATCGAAGGATGCCAAAAGGAGGAAAAAATGTGCAATCGAAGGATGCCAAAAGGAGGCCTTTTTGCCTTGGAATCGAAGGAGGCTACAGGAGGCTCTTGCCTTATACCTGCTGGCTTGGTGGGCGCCTCTTGCGCACAATAAAGGATGTGTGGCTCAATCGAAAGCTACACATAGCCAGTCATCACCTTGTGAATTAAAGCAAGCATGTAGGGAAATATTTGTCCAGGAAACACAGGTATGCAAGCATCCAATTGAAGCAAGCACATAGGCAGCCATTGCATTGTGAATCCTGTGAGGCCAAAGATGCAATCGAAGGTGGCATGCAGGAAGCTCCTGCCTTGTGAATCAAATCCAACGTGCCAGAGGCCCACGCCCAATCGAAGGATGCAAGTCAAGCTTGCTTCGAAAGATGTGAATCAAAGGAAACTTGTTTTTCCTTCAAATTTGTCAAAAAAGATTATTTTTATCTGTTTTCCCCCTTTTTTAACAGTTTCCTATTTAACTTGATACTGAAAAATCCAATTGTACTTGTGCAAGCTTGAATCCTGAGAATCCTTGTGAGAAATTCCTTGAGGAATGAGAGGGCAAATTTTGGGGTACAACAGCTGCCCCTGTTCAATCTTCTTAAACCTAAAGAGTTAGATTGGCGAGTCTGCCATTCTTAACTTGAAGGTGGAAGATGATTGAACACTAAAGTACCCAAAAATTTGCACTTGATGATGTGGTGGTTGATTATGCAGGGAATTGACTTAAAGATTCCATTTGGAGAGATGATAGAGAATTGTCGGAGATGGACTTACAGATGCCATCCAAAAGTGATTGGTGACAAAAATTAGACTAAGTCTAAGCTTGACTTCAACTGGAAAAGAATAAGAATAAATCTTGAGAGCGATTTATCTGAACCAGAGAAAGTTTCTACCAGAAAGAAATCAGGATAAACCATTGATCGATTTAAACTAAACCAGCAGAGGTCTTTGAATATTCTTTCATTTATGATGGGCCTGTGTATGGCTGCTTTAGGATACCTATGAGAAGGAAGCCTGGGTAGGGCTGCTTCAGGATGAATCCATGTGAAACTTCATCTAGAATTTAAGAGAAGGAACCTGGGTAGGGTTGCTTCAGGATGAGTCCGTGTAAAACTACATTTGGAAATAAGAAGGAACCTGGGTAGGGTTGCTTCAGTATGAGTTTGTGTAAAACTGCATCTGGAAATGAGAAGGAACCTAGGTAGGGTTACTTCAGGATGATTCCGTGTAAAACTGCATCTGGAAATGAGAAGGAACCTGAGTAGGGTTGCTTCTAGATGAGTCTGTGTAAAACTGCATCTGGAAATGAGAAGGAACCTGGGTAGGGTTGCTTTAGGATGAGTCCGTGTGAAACTTCATCTGGAAATGAGAAGGAACCTGGATAGGATTGCTTCAGGATGAGTCCGTGTGAAACTGCATTTGGAAATAAGAAGGAACCTGGGTAGGGTTTCTTAAGTATGAGTCCGTGTGAAACTTCATCTGGAAATTAGAAGGAACCTGGGTAGGGTTTCCTCAGTTGGTCAAGTAGATAGTTGTCTTGTCTTGTTTCAGGTATTAATCTATAATCAGTCGTCCACAGATAGTTTTCCTGGCTTATCACAGGTGTTAATCTGGCACTTATTTTTGTTAGCCATTGAGATAGTTGTCTTGTCTGGTTTCAGGTATTAATCTCTAACCCTTTTGAAAATTGTTGATAATAGCCATCTGTCGATTGATCTTTCCTGGAAAGGTAAGGAGTTAGTTGTATGCAATGTCATGATGTATGAAATGCATGGCGTAATGATGTTCTCAAAATAAATGAGATTGTACTGTATGCACTTATCATGTATGCATGAAATGTGAAATGTTGTCGGAATGTATCTTTGTCTTGGAAAATGAATCCTTGACAAGTGTTGGGGAGCTTTGGGAAGTTGATTCCTGGACTGCTGTTGGAAATGAAGAGTATGTGTATCTTTGAACTTTGTTTATAATTTTTTCACTGGGGACTCCTGTGGTTTGAGAAGAACTTTGCTGGGGGATGTTGACTTTGCTTGAGGAAAACTCTATGGAGAGTGTTGATTTCTGCTTGGGAAAAAGAGTTCAGGATTTTAAGTTGTCCGTTACTCTACTGGGGAGCTATCTCTTGATGGAAGAGAAAGGGAGTTAGCAACCTGTTGGAGACAAAGAAGTTAACTATTACCTGGTTGTCTCCCAGGCTTTGCAGTAACTCACTGGGGATTATAGAAAAGTCTACTGGGGAAGAGGAGTTGTGGTCTCTTGACTTGTGGTAGTCAGAGAGATAAACTCAAGCTAGGGAATATGTAGTTTGTTGGGGAAATAAACCTTGTTACCAATCTGCTGGAGAGGTGTTTTCTTTTGGTAGAACTCCTTGAGGATTCTTGTTGAGACCAACTCAGCTGGGAAGTAGGTTTTTAGAGATTGAAACTCTGGTTGGGGATTACCCTATGAAAAGGAATTTATGGGAGATTTGTCACTACCCCTAGTAGCAAGTGATAGGAAATGTTTTCTTGACTGTATACAACCCTTTGTTGGAGTTCATATTCAACACCCCAAGTGACTCGGATGTAAATCTACCACTATCAGCACTTCTTGAGAGATTTCTTAGAATCTTGCCTCGACTATTTCCAAACGAATTGGACAGTGACATGTCATTCCCCCTTCCTTACTAGGAGATTTGTTGTTGGGAATTTCATCCCATTTGAAATGATTTTGTTCACTGAGAGAGCTTTAGTTCACTGGATATTCGTCATGTGAATTTCTCCGTTGTCAAACAATTAGCCATATGCAAACAGCAATATTCAAATAATGCAAAGTTTATGCTTGTCTTGAAGTTTTGAAAATGCGTTTTAGCAGATAAAAGAATTTTTGTAAGAAAATTTAACTCAAGATTTAGAGTCAGCCTTACAGGAGTCAGAATACCTCTTGTAACAATATGCTTTCGAACTAACCTATGCTTCAATTAGGACTTTTGAAGGGTTGTAACATGCTTTGGTTCACGGTTTAAGAAACAAAGGATAAGGCTCAAAGTGTATTTGTACCCGCCCATTCTTCGTAATGATCTTCAGTCCTAAACTAAGTTAATTGTGTGTGTGAACTCCAATTAAGTCTGGAATGGCATTTTGGTGATGGTTCGAACAAGTTAAGTTTGTCGTAAGGAAGTCATTTTTGCAACATTTTTCATGTTGTCGAGGATTTGTAGTGACCTCTTTTTTATTTATTTACTATCCCTGATTTTTGTCTGACTGTTTTTGTTTTTGAGATTACATTCAGCGGGATGCCCCAATTTTTCTTAAGTCTCCTTCGTAGGTTTTGACTTAGTAGGATTTTCTTTTGAGAGATAATGACTGCCTATTTGATAGGGAACCATCACCATCTTTTGGTTCAGAAGGAATGTTTTTGATGTCATTTGTTGTGTACGAAGTGAAAGTTTGCAACCGAACGCGCGTTTGAATTAAATGAGAAACTACCTTGCCCTAGGTTTTGATTAAAGGTTTAAATTTGTGTGAAAAAGAAAACTCCTACTTCTTAGGCTCAAAGGGGTTGACTAGGGATTATCCTTCTTATAACTCCAGTGTTTAGGAATTGAAAGAACTCATGTACATCGCCAGCAAGGTCTGTCCAAAAGCATACTGTATGAGATTATGGCATTATTTTCGTCATCCTCCCTCTAAAGACTTGTAACTTTTAGCAAGAATTGAATGTCATAAAGAGAGTAAAAAAAGCATATCTTAAATATAGTGAAAACAAATGTATGAATTCAAGACAAACATATGTGATGCATTAATGAAACAAAGTTTAACATTAATAGATAAGTGTATGAATAACAAAAGAAATTACAATTGAAAATTCAAAATGAACTAGAACGCTCAATGATTTGGCATGGGAGCGGTGATCACGTTGGGAGTCTCTTGAGGATCAAAATCGATCTCCTTGGCTTCAATCATGTTTTGAACCTTGTATTTCAGCGTCCAACAATCATTAGTATCATGCCCAAGACTGCCAAAATGATATGCACATATTGCATCGGGATTGTAGTTAGGAGAAGAAGTTTTAGGATTCGGATGAGGTCCTATCAACATAATCAGATTCATCTTCAACAAGTGTTACAGTGCTTGAGACAACGACATGTTGATGTTAGTAAATTGTTTTTAGGCTCGTCTTGCCTTCGTTTATTTCCCCTTTCTTGTTGTCGCTGCGATACAGGAGCAGAGATCAGGACTGCCCCCACATGTTGATCATGGTTGCTCTTGTTATGACTCTTTTGATCGTACACAACATTGGACTCTTTCTTCCTATTGTATGGCTTTTTCTGAGTATCAGAGGATGTATCTCCTTGGATCTTTCGGCTTTTAATGCCAGCTTCGACTCTTTCGCCAGTCAGTATTAGCTTGATGAACCTGGAGGAGGAGCTTCTGATTAGTTGATTGAAGAAAGGTCTCGTCAAGGTTCCCATAAAGATATCAATCAGCTCCCTGTCAGTTAAGGGTGGCTGCACCCTGCCAGCCAGGTCTCTCCATTTTTGGGCGTATTCTTTGAAGCCCTCATTGGAACGTATGGTCATTGTGATCGGTGGATCTGGAACTGACTGTTTAACGCTGATTCGCGAAATGTCGCGGAAGCAAGAGTCGCCACCGTCTTTTATTTTCTCCAAATGGAAAGGACAAAAGCACAGAAAAATTCCTTAAAGAGATTGCTCTCGGTTCGGGAGGTAGATTATAGAAAGGGAAGGTATTAGCACCCTTTCTATCCATGGTTATCCATGGGCTCTTAGATACTTGCTCATGTGTGTTTTCAAAAATGGTTTGTTTGCTTTTCAATTGTGGGTTTTAAAAAAGTTTCTTTGAAAATTCCAGTTCGACTCTTGTATCGGTCCTCAAGAGTGTTTGAAAAATTGCTTTCGAAAGCTTTTTGAAAAGGTGTCGGTGTGAAAATTATTTTTGATTTGTTTTGAAATTTAGAGCAAGTATCTAGAGTCGTCTACCTACCCTAAGGAATTCGTCTGTGTAAATGTCCTTTAAAGTAGTGCCATCCCACCATTGAGAGGTAGGTAGCACCACCGTTAGAGGTGTTCGGGTCAATTCGAGGTTCGGGACATGGTGATCACCGGAGAAATAGGAAGACACCTTAGAAGCTACCCTCATGCCAGGTTCCCGGATCATGAGGACTTACTAAGACATCCTCTACTCGACGATCACCTTTCGAAGGGCAAGGCAACAGTGAGGCGTACCCTAGGGGTGGTGTGTGATTTGTGTGTCATGTTCATTTGTATTTATCTTGTCATGTCATTGGTGTTCTACGCTTGTTTTTATTTATGTCCATACATTCTTTCATGCTTTTGATTAACAGTTAAAAAGTTGCGAGAAAATAAAATCTAAAACTATTACAAATGGCGCGGGTCCACATCGCCAAAATTAACCAGGACCCGATTTGACGGAAAATAAATAAAATAAAAGTGCGAGAAGTAATTTACATGGCTTCGGGAGAGATACATAAATATTTAAACGGAATAAAATAAATGTGCGAATAAACAATTAAGTCGACGTGAGGGCGTTGGACCCTTTACGCAAAATATTAAAATTACATGAATTAATTAATTTAAGAAAAGAAATTGTTTTTGTTTTTTTTGGTATTTTTATGTATTTTAGGATTTAATAGGAGAGAATTAATTGCAATTAAACGCTAATCCTAATTCTAATGGCTTTTAGGTTTATTAAGAAAAACATTAGAATTTAACCTAAATTAAACCTAATTTTTATATACAATTTTAATTATGAAAATAAATAAAATAAATAATATTATTGTGAAAAAGAAAAATTAAAAAGGAATAAAACATTAATTAAACCTAGTTCTATATTTTTTTAGATTTTTGTTATGAAAGGAATTAAAATTAAAACCCTAATTTAAACTAATTAATTTACATGCATTTATTTACAAGAAATATTAAAATAAAATATTTATTATATTTTTTTATCTTTTCTGATTTTTTGTGATATTTTTATATTTTGTGAAAATAATTGATTAATTCAAAATAATAAAGAAAATAAAATAATAGTTGAAAATAAAATATAAGGAAAATATAGAGAATTGCAAACCAGGGGGGGTGGTAGTCCCCAAATAGGAGGTTTAATCCAAGAATTCTGGCCCAACAACCTTGGTCCGTTTGACTTTTGCCAGGTAGCATGTTGGCGCTTTTACCAGGCTCACCGTGTCTCTCAATTCATAGCCTTTGATCTGATTCTGATGGACGCGTGGATGGCTTGGTGGAGAAGGTGTATGGTGCGTCTGCAGCCTTGAAGCGCATGGGAATTGTTATTGAAAAATAATATGGAAACATGTAAGACCTGGGGCTCGAACCCAGGTCATGTACCTTTCCAACCAACGCGTTTGCCACTGAACCAACACTTGCACGTGTAACATATAATAACAAACAAATATAATAAATAAAAACAAGAATGTTAGTGGGTTAAAGCGCGCGAATTTCGAATCAACCTATCACGTCTTGCCACGGACTCATCTTCTTCATCATCCCTGAAATATAAAACATTAGGCAACGGTTTCTTATATGTTCTCTTAGGCATGCTACTAGAAAATAGCGATTAGGCCTAGGAGGTCCATAAATTAGGCGCGAGCATGGTATCTTCTTCGTCCAACCATGCTGATTCTAATGGTGGTGGCCAAGGGTTCCAATTTTTCCTCGTTTCAAAATCCCCAATTTAAAACTCTGCAAACCCTAAAACTCAAACATGGCATAATCGCGTGTAGCACTTAAAAAGACAATTAAATGTATTGGTTAGCTTCAGAACAAGGTAATAATCATGAATCAATGAATAAAAGTTACAAAGGATGCGTAAATCATGATGCACGATTATGAATTTTTCTTGGTACAATTTGCACTTGTGTTACCAATTCTTGAGGTTCTGATGAGTATTCTTGATTGAGAATCGTTCAATGGACCTTGAGGAAGCTAATGGAAGAAGAATTATGTCTTGAATCGCCCTGGAAGTGAACTTTCAGTTTTGAGTTTCTTGCAAAAAATTTCAAGTTTGATAATGGCTTTTGGAGCAGCTGTGCGTGTCTGAACATTAGGGTTTCCTTTAGGCTTATGTACTGAGTCCATTAGGTTAACAAATTTGATCAGAATCTCTTGTATTCATGAATTTGAAGATTTGATTTTTCTACCATGATTTCCATATCTTTTTCCATGTGTTTTTGGTTCAAATCAGCTCCAATCTCTCCAAATCTTTCCTTATCTGCATATACACGAAATCTTGAGGCTAAAACATGTATAAAAAGATTTGTTAGGTTAAGTTAAATATTTTTCACATATTTAATTGATTTAAGTGAATTATTATAAATAAAAATTCAAATAAATAAATAAAAAAATGAGAAAATACTTCCCTTTGGGCCAAGTGGTCGTGCACATGCTTGGAATGATGAATTGTGGAAGAAAAATGGGCCCATTAGCAATTTTAGGTCATTTGAATCAATGTTGACTTTTCAAAATATCCAAAAATTTCCCAACTTCCACAAGGCATACCTTGCTCAATTTTTAAGCTTTTCTCATGTTCTTGGACATTTTGGAAAGGTCTTTGAGTCCTCTAACCAATGCCTTTGGTCCCATGTCATTTTGATTTACCAATATCAAGTTATGGCCTTTGACTTAAAGTCCCTTTTTGTTGACTTTTGAAAATGACCTATAATGTTGAAATTGATAACTTTTTGTGAGAGCATTTCTTGGACTTGAAGTATGAAGATGAGTTGTAGGAAATGTCTTTCTCTTCAAAATGAGCTTTGGATGGAATTTTTATGATAATCCATGTGGAAGTTATGCCCTGGTCAATTTCAGTTGACTTTTTCAGCTGTCCAAATAAGGAAACTTTTGCATCTTGATGATTTTTGAGCCAAATTTTGAGAATCATGATCAAGCATTGATAAAATGATGTTTGTGGCTTCAAAATGATATGTTGACCAAAAATTTGAACTTTTGACTGTCAAATGACCATTTTGCCCCTACAGTTGACTGTAGTGCAATTAGGGTTTTTGACTGTGCAATTTTGAGCTGAATGTCTTGAAACTTGATATGAGGATGCTTGACCATATTTGTAGGCATATGAGACTTGATTGGGCCCTTGAAAACTTCCTTTTCTTGATCAGAATCAAAACCCTAATTTTGACTGTATAGGAGATCTTTGACTGTGCAACCCTTGGGGGAGATTTGAAGCTTGATTTGGCAAATCTTTGAAGAATATGGGAGGGCAAATTTTGGGGTACAACAGTTGCCCCTGTTCAATCTTCTTAGACCTGAGGATGCAGATTGGCTGACGTGCCTTTCGTAATCCGAGGGTGGAAGATGATTGAACACTAGAGTGCCCAGAAATTTGCGCTCACATAGTAGCAGTGATGGTGGAAATGGGCTTATGGATGCCATTTAGAGTTTGATGAATAGGATGATGGGCTTATAGATGCCATCTGGATGTTGATGAATAGGACGATGGGCTTATAGATGCCATCTGGATGTTGATCGCGTAGGAGATTCCTTAGCGAGAACTTGCGTACCTGCAAAACAGAAAATGAGTACCTGACACGTTGCAGGAGTTGGTTTTCAGATGCTTGGTATAGATATGTCTTGACTGGTTACAGGAGCTGGGTCTGGAGCTTCAAAAGATGATGAATGAACCAGGGATGGTTACTGCCTTAGCATGAATGGTAAGAGAACCTTGGGTGACTTTAACTTCAACAACGCTCGTTGATAAAATCTTGGTGGGAATTACCATCTTCGTAGGATTAGGAAGAGAACCAATAGGCAATTATAATATGAAAAGGAATTATCGCCTCACTCACCGTCGGAGAGGGAACCATAGGAAATTATAATCTGAAAAGGAATTATCACCTCACTCACCGTCGGAGAGGGAACCATCTGAAAAGGAATTATCACCTCACTCACCGTCGGAGAGGGAACCATCTGAAAAGGAATTATCACCTCACTCACCGTCGGAGAGGGAACCATCTGAAAAGGAATTATCACCTCACTCACCGTCGGAGAGGGAACCATAGGAGATTATCACTTCACTCACCGTCGGAGAGGGAACCATCTGAAAAGGAATTACCACCTCACTCACCGTCGGAGAGGGGACTATAGGAGATTATCACCTCACTCACCGTCGGAGAGGGAACCATCTGAAAAGGAATTATCACCTCACTCACCGTCGGAGAGGGAACCATAGGAGATTATCACCTCACTCACCGTCGGAGAGGGAACCATCTGAAAAGGAATTATCACCTCACTCACCGTCGGAGAGGGAACCATCTGAAAAGGAATTATCACCTCACTCACCGTCGGAGAGGGAACCATAGGAAGAGGAATTATCACCTCACTCACCGTCGGAGAGGGAACCATTTGAAAGGAATTACCACCTCACTCACCGTCGGAGAGGGAACCATAGGAAAAGGAATTATCACCTCACTCACCGTCGGAGAGGGAACCATAGGAAAAGGAATCATCACCTCACTCACTGTCGGAGAGGGAACCCTAAGGAAATTATAATCTTAAAGAAAACCCAAAAATGGAAATCTCATGCACCGTCGGAGAGAGAACCAATAGGAATTTATAATCTGGGATAACTTCTACTGAGTCTTTATCAGAAAAAATCTGTTGGGAGTCGATTTAGCTGGACTAGAGAAGGCCTGGGACTGGATAAGAAATCTTCGAAGTCGATTAACTGAACCGGTCTAGGTCTTGAAATATGATTGAGGATTTCAACTGCATCTTTCCTGAAAGGTAAAGGTCAGTCATATGCAATGCATGATATGGATCAAGCAATGATATTCTCAACATAAATGAGATTTGTATGATATAATGCGTCTATGCATGCTATAATGATGTATGTGATGTTTTATGAATGTGTGTTTTCGTCTAGGAAATTAAATCCTTGACGGGTGCCGGGAAGTCGTATCCTGGGCTAATGTTGAAGAATAGATTTTGCTTCCGCTGGGGATGATAACTGCAAGAATACCGGTAGGAGAAAATGACCCCGTTGCGGAATAAACTTGGAAATTGGAAGATTCTGCGGGGAGAAAAGATACTCTAGCGACCATGCTGGGAAGCAATACTCTGTGGGAAGAGGGATGCCTTGCTGAGTGTTGATAATAATTTGCTGGGGATACCCTTGTTGTTGGAAGTGTTGATGGACTTCGCTGGGGTAAGAATACTTCGTCGAGGACGCTCTTTCCGTGGCTTTTAGCTGAGGATAACCCAGTTATATCCTGTTAAGGAAATAACTCTTTAAATCAGGCCGGACGACGCGTTCGTGCTCTGCGAGGATAAGCTTCCAGAATTTACCGGGGATAAGCTTACTGCTTGGGGAGATAGATTCCAACCTTCCTGGGGAACTGGATTGGACTTTCTTGGGGAAGTTTTGATGTGCTGGGGAAGTGATTCCTTTGAATGCTGGTATGCCGCCGGGGAACAATCTTCAGACCAAGACTGCCGGGGATGCTTGTTAAGAATATATGATGCTGGGGAAGTATTGAGATGTATGGAAGGATACTCAATTTCCTTGAGATTTGATAACTCTGCTTGGAGAAGAGTGCATTGGCTGCTGACTTATTCTATGGGGAATTAAGATGTACTGGTCATGTTCTTTAGCTGAATCTACCTTGATACCTTGGAGGATAGAACAATTGGATTGTTTAGACAACTCTTTTATTGCCCCTGTTTCTAGTGTCACCTGCGATTAACTCCTTTGTTTCGTATGCAAATATTTATGAGTTAGCAAATTATTGTCAATGCATATATCACAAATTGAACCTTGGACATTCTTCGCAAAACAAAACAGAAAAAAGAAAAATACTTGGCACGTTTAACTGAAAATATATTTGTATTGATTTTGAATGGCCTGTGAATAGGCATTTTGTGTACAAGAGGCTGACGTCCTAGTAAGAGAACGCCGTCGAACAAAAGAGTTTATACAAGTTTTGTACAAAAGAAAATAAAACAGCTGTGTGAAATGAATGATCCACTGGGTTTCAACTCTGCTATTGCCTTTATAACTCCGAGCGTCTCATCACTTGATGACCTTGGTTGTCGGTGAAGCTGACTGATCGATGTCGTCTGAACTTGATGTAGATACCGGATTCTGGATGCAAAGTGATCCAATGAGACATAGTATCACGCTTTATCCCTAATTTTTGCCTGGACCGCCCTTTCGGGTTTTCAGTCCACCGGGATACCCATTTTTGCCCAAGCCGCCTTTTCAGGTTTTCGACTTGCCGGGTGTACAGATTTTTTTCATTTTCATCCCTTCATTTTGCCCGAACCCTTTTGGTTCGCCGGGAAGCCCTAATTTTTTCCTAGGCATGTCAGCCTAGCGGGTCTTTTTTATGCGTAGTATCTTTTTACTATGTCTGCATTGGCGGGGTGAGGAAGGTCGTCACCATCCATGTTGGTCAATATCATTGCTCCTCCTGAGAACACCTGTTTAACCACAAATGGCCCTTCGTACGTAGGGGTCCATTTGCCCCTTGGATCACTCTGAGGAAGGATGATTCTCTTGATCACCAGATCCCCGACTTGATATTCCTGTGGTCTGACCTTTTTGTTAAATGCCCTGATCATCCGTTTCTGATACGTCTGACCATGACAGATAGCAGCAAGTCTCTTTTCATCAATGAGGTTGAGCTGATCAAGTCGTGTCTGGATCCAATCATCTTCGTTCAGATTTGTATCCTTCATTATCCGGAGAGAGGGTATTTGCACTTCAATCGGCAAGACTGCCTCCATACCATAAACCAGAGAGAAAGGAGTTGCCCCGGTTGACGTCCTAGCTGAGGTACGGTACCCATGTAGAGCGAACGGTAACATCTCGTGCCAATCTTTATAGGTCACTGTCATTTTCTGCACGATTTTCTTGATATTCTTATTTGCTGCTTCTACAGCCCCATTCATCTTCGGTCTGTAAGGAGAAGAATTGTGGTGCTATATCTTGAACTATTCGCAGAGCTCAGCGATCATCTAATAATTCTCTTGGTTACCGTAGCATAGGAAGCTGCTTCGACCCACTTCGTAAAGTAATCGATCGCCACTAGGATGAAGCGATGTCCATTGGATGCCGTAGGTTTAATCTCTCCGATCATGTCTATACCCCACATTGCAAACGGCCATGGCGCAGTTAGAACATTCAGGGGAACTGGAGGAACATGCACCTTATCTGCGTAAATCTGGCACTTATGGCATGTCCTGGAATGTTGGTAGCAGTCAGCTTCCATTGTGGACCAGTAATATCCTGCCCGTAGGATTTTCTTAGCCATAGTGTGTCCACTGGAATGTGTACCAAAGGTCCCTTCATGTAGCTCTTCCATGATCCTTTCTGCTTCAGTCTTATCCACACAACGCAGTAGGGTTGAATCATGGTTTCGTTTGTACAAGATGCCGTTGCTAAGGAAGAACTTGGCTGCGAACCTTCTCAGGAATTTCTTGTCATTGACAGATGCACCTTCAGGGTATTCCTGAGCTTCCAGATATCTCTTCACCTCATGGTACCAAGGCTTCTCAGTCACCAATTCAGTCTCGAGATCACAACAGTATGCCGGTTCGTCCAATTTCCAGATGATGATCCGGGGAGCCTCATTATCCCATTTGACCTTGAACATAAAAGACATTGTAGCTAACGCGTCCGCCAGCTGATTCTCTTCTCTCGGAAAGTGTTCAAAGGTTATCTCTGTGAAGTGGGGGATCAGGGCCAACACACATTCTTTGTAAGGAATCAGGTTTGGATGTTTCGTATCCCACTCTCCTTTGATCTGATTGATCACAAGAGCGGAATCTCCGAAGACACTCAGAAACTTGATCCTTAGGTCGATCGCTGCTTGAAGACCCATGATGCACGCCTCATATTCCGCCATGTTGTTGGTACAGCTGAAACACAGTCGGGCAGTGAGTGGAGTATGAGTACCTTGAGGTGATATGATTATGGCGCCGATACCATTTCCCAAAGCATCGGAGGCTCCGTCAAAGTGCATAGACCATCGGGATCCTGGTTCAGGTCCTTCATCCGGTCCAGGTACTTCACAATCTGTCACTATCATGATGCTTTCATCCGGAAACTCGAAGTTCATTGATTGATAGTCATCTACAGCTTGATGTGCCAGGTGGTCTGCCAATACACTTCCCTTGATGGCTTTCTGGGTTGTGTACTGAATGTCGTATTCCGTCAAGATCATTTGCCATCTTGCAATTCTCCCAGACAGAGCAGGCTTTTCGAATATGTACTTTATAGGATCCATCTTTGAGATCAACAAGGTAGTGTGAGTCAGCATATACTGTCTCAGCCGGCGAGCAGCCCATACCAAAGCGCAGCAAGTTTTCTCAAGCAGTGAGTATCGGGTCTCACAGTCGGTAAACTTTTTGCTAAGGTAATAAATGGCATGCTCTTTTCGGCCAGACTCGTCATGCTGCCCCAGCACACACCCCATTGAGTTGTCGAGCACTATCAGGTATAGTATCAGAGGTCTCCCTTCAACCGGTGGCATAAGGATAGGTGGTTCTTGGAGATACTCCTTGATTCTGTCAAAAGCAGCCTGACATTCATCGTTCCAACGTACTACCTGATCTTTCTTCAGCAGCTTGAAGATTGGCTCACAGGTAGCAGTCAGGTGTGAGATGAATCGAGCGATGTAATTCAGGCGTCCTAAAAAACCTCTGACTTCCTTCTCTGTCTTGGGAACTGGCATCTCTTGAATAGCTTTGACCTTAGCAGGGTCCACTTGAATACCTTTATCACTGACCACGAAGCCTAGCAATTTTCCCGATCTTACCCCGAAGGTGCACTTGTTCGGGTTCAATCTCAGCTTGTATAGTTTCAACCGATCAAACAACTTCTGCAGATGATCTAGGTGCTCTTCCTCAGTCTGGGACCTAGCGATCATGTCGTCAACATACACTTCTATCTCATGATGGATCATGTCATGGAATAAAGCAACCATGGCACGTTGGTAGGTTGCCCCAGCATTCTTTAATCCAAATGGCATGACCTTGTAACAGAAGGTCCCCCACTGAGTAACAAATGTAGTCTTCTCCATGTCTTCAGGTGCCATCTTGATTTGATTGTAACCTGAAAAGCCATCCATGAAAGAGAATACCTTGTGCTGTGCTGTGTTATCAACAAGGACATCAATGTGAAGTAAAAGGAAGTCATCCTTGGGGCTGGCCCTGTTCAGATCCCTGTAATCGACACACATTCTGACCTTACCGTCCTTCTTAGGTACCGGCACCATGTTAGCAACCCACTGAGGGTAAGAAGTCACTGCAAGGAACCCAGCATCAAACTGTTTCATGACCTCGGCTTTAATCTTCTCAGACATCTCTAGACGCATCCGACGGACCTTTTGCTTAACTGGAGGGCAGTCTTCCCTAGTTGGCAAGTGATGGACCACAATATCGGTATCCAACCCGGGCATGTCTTCGTAGGACCAGGCAAAGATCTCCATATAGTCATGTAACATCCTAGTCAACCGTTGCTTCACGCTGAGCTCTAGGTTGGCGCCAATTTTTACCTCTTTCCTGTCTGCCTCAGTACCCAAGTTTATTGTTTCCACTGGCTCTTCATGGGGTTGAATTGCCCTCTCTTCCTGAAGCAACAGTCTTGCAAGCTCGCCAGGCACTTCGCAATCATCTTCATCTTCGTCTTCGGCTAAGTTGATCGGATTTTCGAAGTCATAACTGGCAGTAGCAGGGTTGTTATCAGTGAGATCCAGAGTGGATTGAAACCTGTATGAGTGAGTGTGTGTGTAAATACAGCTGTTTTGAAATATATGTAAAGGAAAGAAAGACAGAAAAGGAGCACAATATTTGTAATGCGAAAATACGTCCAAGATTTTCATTCATGATATATGAAATGACAATTTATATGCCCTCACAAATGATACCACGGTGCCTCGGGTAAGACACCGGGCCAAAGAGTTTATTATTGTTTATTACAAAATAATGAAACAAAGAAATTTATTACTGCGTCACAAAGGTAACAGGGGTATGGTCCTTAGCAATCCAGTTGTTCAATCCGCCTTCGGTCGTCGGATAGATCCAGCTATTAAATTCCGCTTCATCCACTTCGTTGTCTTCCCCAACAGCATTCACTCCTGGATTTGTAATGATCACAGGAGGTCTTCCGATCTTTGCTTTCCTCATAGCTTTCTGCCCCTCTGTAGTAAAACCCAGCCCAAATTTATCAGTCTTCTGAGTAAAGTCTGGAAGCCTGCCCCAGTTGGCACTTTCACCCTTCTGAACCACAGCCCGGGCATCCTTTAGGGAAGCCATCTTCAAAGGAACTCTTTCTTCCATTGTTGTTTCTGACGCTGCTGTAATTGGAAGCACCTCCTCGAAATGCTGAAAGGGGGTTTCAATAAACTCCCCATCCATCTCAATGTATCTGAAGGAGTTCAGGTGGCTCACCATATATTCCTCCTCTCCCTGCACCGTGACGATCTTCCCTCTGACGGGGTACTTCAGCTTCTGGTGCAAGGTAGAGGTCACTGCCCCAGCCTTATGTATCCACGGTCGACCCAATAGACAAGAGTAAGATGGACGGATATCCATCACATAAAATGTGGAGTCAAACACCTGAGAGCCCACACGAATCAGAATGTCAACCTCTCCATGAACCATCCTCTTTGAACCATCAAAGGCCCTGACGATGATATTGTTGGGTTTCAATTCCAGACTTTCACAATCCAGACGATCTAAAGCCTTCTTGGGTAGCACATTCAAAGAAGAACCAGTATCCACCAACACATGTGCCAAGGTAGTGCCCCTGCATTCGATAGAGACATGCAGAGCATCATTATGGTCTCTTCCCTTCGCGGTCAAGTCAGCATCGGAGAAACCCAAGCCATTGCCTGCCGTCAGATTTGCTACGCAATCAGTGAACTGGACTGCAGATGTCTCATGTGGCACATGGGCCGTCTTGAGGAATGAGATTAAGGCCTTGGCATGGGCCTCGGAGCACAGCAATAAAGAGAGCATGGAGATTTTAGAGGGCGTATGCCCCAGCTGTTCCACAACATTGAAGTCACTCTTCTTTATAATTTTTAGAATCTCCTCCATCTCTTGTTGGGAGGCCTCAGCAGTTATAGGTATAGGTGCCTCCATCTGGGCAGGCTCAACTTCAATTCCTTTGCCCCGAGCATTGGATGATTCAGCAGCAGGAGGAATAATTGGATTAGCAGCAGGAACAGGTACACTGGTAGGAGTTATGAGAAGCGGTCGTCGGGCAGCAGGCGGTGCAATGTCAGGCGAGAAGAGCCTGCCACTGCGGGTAACCTTGGCTGGGCCAGTGATGTCACAAATGCTGGCGCCAGCGTTGAACTCTTGTTTAATCCCGTTTACATATACATCTGCCCCATAATGCCAGGGGACAGCTTTATCAGATACATAGGGCAGGGGCCCTGGAACAGTGATAATAACAGGTGCAACGGTCATGATTTGAACGGGCTTCTTCGGGAGAGCCGGGATCGGATTATTGAAGATAGTCACCACAGAAACTTCTTCCACTAGAACCAACCGAACAACAAACTTCTTAAACAGAATCTCCTTGCTATCCATTAGGCTTTGGATGCCTAACCTCAGAAAGGGACAACCAGATGGGGACATAGCACAGAACAGACAACCCTCACTACAACCCGGAAATAAACCGGCCTGCAGTAGGTTCTTCTTGACAATCTTCAGAGGAGTGGCTAGATCATCCACAGAAACAGCATAAACGTCTTCGTCAACAGCATTTACCCCATGTTGAGGCATAGGAGCAGTAACTACATTCGGCCTCTCAGGCGCTTCGAACTGTATCTCCTTCGCGTCGATAAGGTCTTGCACCTTATTTTTTAACGTCCAACAGTCATCGGTAGAGTGCCCCGGGCTATCTGAGTGGTAAGCACAATGAGCATTTGGGTTGTACTTAGGAGATGCAGTATTGGGGAACTTCGGAGCCTCCCTGACAGTCACCAAATTGGTGGATAGCAACTGTGGCAGGATCTGCGATAGGGTCATGCTTAACCGGGTAAACTCCCTCCGGGGTCTTTCAGCCCTTTGAGGATTGGTCGGCCGAGGAGCGGCAGCAGGCTTAGCAATCACTACCGCACTGACAGATTGGCGGCGCTCAGGTCTCTCTGATCTCTTGGAACCATACACGGCGCTAGACTCCTTCTTGAAGGGTTTCTTCTCTGAACTAGATGATGCACCCTTCGAAATATTTCCAGACTTCAGCCCAGCCTCAATTCTCTCTCCAGTTAGAATCAAATCAGTGAACCCAGCAGAAGAATTCCCGATCAGATGGTTGAAAAACGGCCCAGATAGGGTCCCCAAGAACATGTCTACCAACTCCCGATCAGTCAACGGAGGCTGCACCCTGCCAGCCAGGTCTCTCCACTTCTGAGCGTACTCTTTAAAACCTTCGCTTGCACCTAGCGACATACCCTGGAGTTGGGTACGTGTAGGGGCAAGGTCGGCATTATATTGATACTGCTTGTAGAAAGCAGTAGCCAACTCCTCCCAGTTACGAACCTTGGTCCCATCCAGCTGATAGAACCATTCGAGATGAGTCCCTGAAAGACTCTCCTAGAAGAAATGGATCCACAAATTCTTATCCGCAGAGTACGGTTGAATTTTCCGAACATAGGACCTCAGATGCAGCTTGGGACAAGACGCCCCGTCATACTTAGAGAAGGATGGTGCTTTGAACTTGTGAGGGATGATCACACCAGTTGACAAACCCAGATCTCCGAAATCCAGCCCAGGTACCTGTTGAACCTCCATAGCTTTCAACCTATCCTCCAGTTGCTTGTATCTGTCTTCTGCAGGAGGGTACTGCTCTTCATCAAAATCAGTCTCGTTGTCGGAGACTACCGGACTAGGAACCCTTGCTTCTGCCCGAGGACTACTCTTGCCAACAGAAGAACCAGCCTCTTCCTGTTGCAGAGTATTGCCAAACCTTCGGTCCGAGTTGAACAGAACAGTTCTTCTCTTCTTCTTCTTCTCCTTCTTCAGGAGAATAGCCTTCAGTTCTTCTTGGCCCTGAGCCAAACCCTTGATTAATTCCTGGAATTGTGCATTCTGCACCTGAAGAGCCTTGATTGATGTCTCGGTTGATGCAGAGTCAGGATTCATGATGCTGAAATAAACAGCGAAGAACTGTAAGCAACCTGAAAAGAGGAAAAACCTGCTATGCACATGATGAATGAGATGCGTATGATCTATGTTTTCAAAGACAATCGGGAATCAACTTTGTAAACAAAAAGGAACACACTTCATTAGATTCAACTTTGAAACTGGAATTATTCAACAGGTTGCCCTTAGGCGTTACATGAAAGGAAATACTGAACAGGAAATAAAACTGTAAAAGCACATCTGGAGCTCCTTATTGATCCCATGGTCTCCTCTTCTCAGTACGGATGTAGGCATTCAGAGCTCTCTCATTCTCCAACTGCTTTGTCAGCTTCTGGATCTTTGATTCCTGCTCGTTGAACTTTTCCCGATAAGAATCCCGCTCTTCTCGCAGTTGCGACCAAGATCTCTTCAATGTCTCATAATCAGTAGGTATCTGGGGAGGGAGGACAGTTGGAGGAACACCATCTTTGTTAGGACACTCAAGAATGACAGGTCTGACAGCTTCATACGGCATACCTAACTTCTGAGCACGGATGCGAACCCATTTGTAGTAGGCTTCCATAGGTAAAGAGGTCTTCGGCCCTAACTCTTGTGGGTCAGCTTTATGAACCTTGCCCCAAGCCTTGATGAACCTACGACGGAGCTCGTCACTATCCACCTGAAACTCGAAACTGATGTGAGGCACCAACATCTCATGGGGGCCTGCTCTTCTTGCTCTTCCAAACTGACGGAGTGCTAGACATGGGTTGTAAGAGATCCCTCCTTGGGTACCAATCAGAGGAACATTAGGGTATTCCCCGCATCGATCAATAATAGCTATCTCATCCAAACCTCTGCAAGTCCAAATGATGTCTTTATCGGTGAGAGACATTAACCTATGATCCCAACCTCTTCCTTCTTGGTTCTTTAGTACGAACTTAGGGAGGTGCGAAATAAACCACCTCACCAATAAAGGGATACAACACCATAGGGTTCCTCGTCTTCGGATAGTACGAGCATGAAGTTGTTGCAAAATGTCACCCAAGAGAGTGGGCACAGGATTCTGAGACATAAAGATCCTTATGGCAGTGACATTGATGAAGTTGTCAGGATTAGGAAACAGGACTAACCCATAGATTAGGAGAGCCAAGATGTCTTCATATGCCCTAAAGTCCAGGTCATTCCAGAAACTGTTAGCTTTACCAATCAGAAACTTGGCCAAGAAACCCTTAACTCCGCTTCTAGTCACCCAGTTGTCTGTTACCTCTTGATGGGTCAAAGGAAGAGCTGCAGCAACATCCTCAAGCCTGAGGGTCTTTTCCCAACCAGTAAAGGGGATCTGATCCAAGATAGGGATACCAAGCAAACCAGAGAACTCTTCCAGGGTAGGGACCAGCTGGAAGTCTTGAAAGGTGAAGCACTGGTACAGAGGGTCATAGAACTGGGTCAGAACACTCATCAACTGTTGATCCCGCTTTGCAGTGACTAAACTGAGAAGAGAACCATGCCTCTGAATGAAGGAAGTGGTATTTGGAATTCTGCTAACCAACTCATCAAGCAACTCAGGTGAATGAACAAAGTTGAACCGGATAGTATTCCTCCGCACAGGCATCATGATATCCTACAAAACAGAGCAAAGGTGAAACCCTCTTGTCTTTGAAATGGTCAGTCCTTATGCAGGATGCATGCAATGCTCATGATGCTATGATGTTATGATAAAGCACACCACAAATAGATACAAAGGCAAACATGGTAAGGCACACAAGTCACACAAGGCAAGCCCCTAAAGTTAGGCCAGCATGAGGTCTAGGTACTACCCTCTTTCAGTTTGTTGGTTCATACCTGTCCTAATCAAAAGTAACCGGGTTCTTAGAGGATCCCAATATCATTGACTACCCTCCATCGGTCATAACTCCAGCATCGCAATCTTTTCTTTCGGCCAGAACCATCACGAGAGTTTAGCCTCAATGGGCGTAGCATACTGCTACAATTCTAAAGGCCAAGTTCTGTCAATTAAGGTTCTAAGGTTGTTGGTGCTTAATGACTCCTTAGAAGACCCATATTCTCCTCGTTGCAACACAAGGGATATCAGTACAGACCAAGGTGCCACTCCAACGTAGCCACTGTTTCACCCGTGTCGGTCTACGCCGGACAGGTCCCTCACAGCTTATGCTACCTAAACAGGGTATCCCCAGATCCGGGTTAGGATCTATGTAACTCCGATGCAACCCACAATAGTAAAGCAAGCAAATCAATACAAGTGAAAACACAGTTATGAACTATCCCTAAGGTACACCTCACTTTAAGTTTGTTCCCCAGCAGAGTCGCCAGTTCTGTGATCGGTGGATCTGGAACTGACTGTTTAACGCTGGTTCGCGAAATTTCGCGGAAGCAAGAGTCGCCACCGTCTTTTATTTTATCCAAATGGAAAGGACAAAAGCACAGAAAAATTCCTTAAAGAGATTGCTCTCGGTTCGGGAGGTAGATTATAGAAAGGGAAGGTATTAGCACCCTTTCTATCCATGGTTATCCATGGGCTCTTAGATACTTGCTCATGTGTGTTTTCAAAAATGGTTTGTTTGCTTTTCAATTGTGGGTTTTAAAAAAGTTTCTTTGAAAATTCCAGTTCGACTCTTGTATCGGTCCTCAAGAGTGTTTAAAAAATTGCTTTCGAAAGCTTTTTGAAAAGGTGTCGGTGTGAAAAGTATTTTTGATTTGTTTTGAAATTTAGAGCAAGTATCTAGAGTCGTCTACCTACCCTAAGGAATTCGTCTGTGTAAATGTCCTTTAAAGTAGTGCCATCCCACCATTGAGAGGTAGGTAGCACCACCGTTGGAGGTGTTCGGGTCAATTCGAGGTTCGGGACATGGTGATCACCGGAGCAATAGGAAGACACCTTAGAAGCTGCCCTCATGCCAGGTTCCCGGATCATGAGGACTTACTAAGACATCCTCTACTCGACGATCACCTTTCGAAGGGCAAGGCAACAGTGAGGCGTACCCTAGGGGTGGTGTGTGATTTGTGTGTCATGTTCATTTGTATTTATCTTGTCATGTCATTGGTGTTCTACGCTTGTTTTTATTTATGTCCATACATTCTTTCATGCTTTTGATTAACAGTTAAAAAGTTGCGAGAAAATAAAATCTAAAACTATTACAAATGGCGCGGGTCCACATCGCCAAAATTAACCAGGACCCGATTTGACGGAAAATAAATAAAATAAAAGTGCGAGAAGTAATTTACATGGCTTCGGGAGAGATACATAAATATTTAAACGGAATAAAATAAATGTGCGAATAAACAATTAAGTCGACGTGAGGGCGTTGGACCCTTTACGCAAAATATTAAAATTACATGAATTAATTAATTTAAGAAAAGAAATTGTTTTTGTTTTTTTGGTATTTTTATGTATTTTAGGATTTAATAGGAGAGAATTAATTGCAATTAAACGCTAATCCTAATTCTAATGGCTTTTAGGTTTATTAAGAAAAACATTAGAATTTAACCTAAATTAAACCTAATTTTTATATACAATTTTAATTATGAAAATAAATAAAATAAATAATATTATTGTGAAAAAGAAAAATTAAAAAGGAATAAAACATTAATTAAACCTAGTTCTATATTTTTTTAGATTTTTGTTATGAAAGGAATTAAAATTAAAACCCTAATTTAAACTAATTAATTTACATGCATTTATTTACAAGAAATATTAAAATAAAATATTTATTATATTTTTTTATCTTTTCTGATTTTTTGTGATATTTTTATATTTTGTGAAAATAATTGATTAATTCAAAACAATAAAGAAAATAAAATAATAGTTGAAAATAAAATATAAGGAAAATATAGAGAATTGCAAACCAGGGGGGGTGGTAGTCCCCAAATAGGAGGTTTAATCCAAGAATTCTGGCCCAACAACCTTGGTCCGTTTGACTTTTGCCAGGTAGCATGTTGGCGCTTTGACCAGGCTCACCGTGTCTCTCAATTCATAGCCTTTGATCTGATTCTGATGGACGCGTGGATGGCTTGGTGGAGAAGGTGTATGGTGCGTCTGCAGCCTTGAAGCGCATGGGAATTGTTATTGAAAAATAATATGGAAACATGTAAGACCTGGGGCTCGAACCCAGGTCATGTACCTTTCCAACCAACGCGTTTGCCACTGAACCAACACTTGCACGTGTAACATATAATAACAAACAAATATAATAAATAAAAACAAGAATGTTAGTGGGTTAAAGCGCGCGAATTTCGAATCAACCTATCACGTCTTGCCACGGACTCATCTTCTTCATCATCCCTGAAATATAAAACATTAGGCAACGGTTTCTTATATGTTCTCTTAGGCATGCTACTAGAAAATAGCGATTAGGCCTAGGAGGTCCATAAATTAGGCGCGAGCATGGTATCTTCTTCGTCCAACCATGCTGATTCTAATGGTGGTGGCCAAGGGTTCCAATTTTTCCTCGTTTCAAAATCCCCAATTTAAAACTCTGCAAACCCTAAAACTCAAACATGGCATAATCGCGTGTAGCACATAAAAAGACAATTAAATGTATTGGTTAGCTTCAGAACAAGGTAATAATCTTGAATCAATGAATAAAAGTTACAAAGGATGCGTAAATCATGATGCACGATTATGAATTTTTCTTGGTACAGTTTGCACTTGTGTTACCAATTCTTGAGGTTCTGATGAGTATTCTTGATTGAGAATCGTTCAATGGACCTTGAGGAAGCTAATGGAAGAAGAATTATGTCTTGAATCGCCCTGGAAGTGAACTTTCAGTTTTGAGTTTCTTGCAAATTTTTTCAAGTTTGATAATGGCTTTTGGAGCAGCTGTGCGTGTCTGAACATTAGGGTTTCCTTTAGGCTTATGTACTGAGTCCATTAGGTTAACAAATTTGATCAGAATCTCTTGTATTCATGAATTTGAAGATTTGATTTTTCTACCATGATTTCCATATCTTTTTCCATGTGTTTTTGGTTCAAATCAGCTCCAATCTCTCCAAATCTTTCCTTATCTGCATATACACGAAATCTTGAGGCTAAAACATGTATAAAAAGATTTGTTAGGTTAAGTTAAATATTTTTTCACATATTTAATTGATTTAAGTGAATTATTATAAATAAAAATTCAAATAAATAAATAAAAAAATGAGAAAATACTTCCCTTTGGGCCAAGTGGTCGTGCACATGCTTGGAATGATGAATTGTGGAAGAAAAATGGGCCCATTAGCAATTTTAGGTCATTTGAATCAATGTTGACTTTTCAAAATATCCAAAAATTTCCCAACTTCCACAAGGCATACCTTGCTCAATTTTTAAGCTTTTCTCATGTTCTTGGACATTTTGGAAAGGTCTTTGAGTCCTCTAACCAATGCCTTTGGTCCCATGTCATTTTGATTTACCAATCTCAAGTTATGGCCTTTGACTTAAAGTCCCTTTTTGTTGACTTTTGAAAATGACCTATAATGTTGAAATTGATAACTTTTTGTGAGAGCATTTCTTGGACTTGAAGTATGAAGATGAGTTGTAGGAAATGTCTTTCTATTCAAAATGAGCTTTGGATGGAATTTTTTTGATAATCCATGTGGAAGTTATGCCCTGGTCAATTTCAGTTGACTTTTTCAACTGTCCAAATAAGGAAACTTTTGCATCTTGATGATTTTTGAGCCAAATTTTGAGAATCATGATCAAGCATTGATCAAATGATGTTTGTGGCTTCAAAATGATATGTTGACCAAAAATTTGAACTTTTGACTGTCAAATGACCATTTTGCCCCTACAGTTGACTGTAGTGCAATTAGGGTTTTTGACTGTGCAATTTTGAGCTGAATGTCTTGAAACTTGATATGAGGATGCTTGACCATATTTGTAGGCATATGAGACTTGATTGGGCCCTTGAAAACTTCCTTTTCTTGATCAGAATCAAAACCCTAATTTTGACTGTATAGGAGATCTTTGACTGTGCAACCCTTGGGGGAGATTTGAAGCTTGATTTGGCAAATCTTTGAAGAATATGGGAGGGAAAATTTTGGGGTACAACAGTCATACTCTGTAATTGCACACGAGTTGGTGCAAGATCAGCGTTGTATTGGTACTGCTTGTAGAAAGTAGCAGCCAACTCCTCCCATGTATGAATGTCGGTTCTTTCCAACTAATAGAACCTCTCCAATTGAGTGTCAGCCAAACTTTCTTGGAAGAAATGGACCCATAGCTTCCGGTCAGCAGTGTGAGGCTGAATCTTGCGGATATAAGATCTCAGATGCATCTTAGGACAAGAGACCCCATCATACTTGGCGAAGGTAGGGATTTTGAAATTCAGTGGGATGACCACTCCAGAAATTAAACCTAACTCTTCAAAGTCCAAGCCAAGTATCTGCTGAATCTCTATAGCATTGACGCGATCCTCCAGTTGTTTGTATTTGTCATCTGCAGGAGGATATTGTTCTTCAGCATAGTCTACCTCCTCTTTTTTAGACCCCAGACTATGATCCCCTTCTTTTGTCTGATTATCCCCCTCAGTTGACAGAGTTGGGAATCCTAGAGTTCGCTCTATTGATCTTCTGAATTTTCTTCCCAAATTCAGAACGCCTACTGACTTCTTTGTCCTTTTCTTCTTTTCTTTGAGAAAAAGATTCTTCAGGTCCTCTCGCCCCTTGGCCATAGCCAGGAGCATTTGTTGGAATTGAGCATTTTGTGCTTGGAGATCCTTCACTGTCTGTTCCATATCCATCTTACTGAAATAAACAGTAGGAAGATAACGAGACCCATATGGGAGAAACCTGTCATGATATGATGCATGATGTGCGGATGCATGTTTTCAAGGATCTCGTGGGGTAAACACAAGAAGATGTTAGAACTTAAATTTTGATCAACCGTTTTGATTGTAGAAATTTGTATCGGTGGATTCCATGAGAATTAAGCTCACTATGTCAAGTGGGTCGTAGCCCTTGACTCAAGTTAATTTGCTTTGGTCTTTGACGGTGTTTGATTAGAGAATGAATCCTCTTGCCCTTTGATAGGCATCTGGTTCAACATAACCCTGCGTCATAGGCCCTTGAGATCCTTGAAATGGTTAATGAAAATGCTATGGTATGATATCATGATGTTATGTACAAGTATGCAAATCAAGCAAGTTGTTATGTACAAATAGTCATATACACACAAAGCAGACAAGTCCTTAAGTTTAGGCTTGCATGGGGTTTGTAGATAAGTACCCTCTTGAAGTTTAGTTAGATCAACTTGTCCTAATAATAGTAACCGGGTTCTAGGGGATCTCAATATCACTGGTCTTTCTTGATCGGGCATTGTTTCAGCGCAAGCCTCTTTAATGCCGACCAAAATATCCCGAAAGTTTGACCTCAATGAGCGTAGCATCAAGTATCAACCAACTTCGGACTGCACCAAATCCAGCTATCTCACTACTTCCTAATGTCCAAGTTGTTCAATTAAGGTTCTAAGGTTAATTAGTACTTCATAACACCACACAGCGGCCCCGTATTCTCCTTGACTACTCAAGGGCTACTGGTACCAATAAATGTGTCACACTAACGTAGCTATTGCTTCAACCATGTCGGTATACCCCACACAATTTCCACAATCTATTGCTACTTACCTAAAAGGTGCCCCAGATCTGGGTAGAGGATAAAAACAAGCCCAAACAAGGAACCATAATGTAAAGCAAGCAATTTCAACAAAGAAAGCAAGTAAAGGTGACATAGCCCTAAGGTAACCCCACTTTTAAGTAGTCCCCAGCAGAGTCTGCAGTTCTGTAACACGGTGGGAGAACTGACTTGGTTGTTTTACGTTTGATCGCAATTTTTGCGGATAGCAAGAGTCGCCATCGACTTTTCTTTTATCCAAAAGGAAATGTTGAAAAGAACCGAAAAGACCTTTCGAGATTATTTCTTGAGTTCGGGGGGTAGGTTATGAAAAGGGAAGGTGTTAATGCCCTTTTCATCCATAGTTATCTACGGGTTCTTAGTTGCTTTCTAGATCACTTGCTTTTGTTTGAAAATGTGCTTGTGGTGTGGGTTTGAAAGTATTTTGAAAATGTCTTTGTAATGGTTCTCGTTTCTATAAGAACGCGTATAAAGTGTTGTTTTGAAAATAGTTCAAATATGTGTTTGTGGAATGTGATTTTGAAAGTGATTTTGAAAAAGTGTCTTTGTAATGGTTCTCCTTTCTATAAGAATGCATATAAAAAGCATTGTCTTTTGAAAATGTTTCAAAATGAAAGTGTGGGTGTATAAAATATTTTTGTTGTGAGCAAGCAAGAAACTAGGAGCATCCTACCTACTCAAAAGGTATAATGTTCTTTTCCTCCTTCTTTAGATGTTGCTATCTTACCATTGGTTTGGTAAGAAGCCCTGTCATTGGATGTGAAGGGACGGGCGTGGGACGTTTGTATAGTCATAGAAGGCAATCTATGGGACGTTTTAGTGGTGTCATTTAGGAACTAGATCATTTATCGAAGGTAACATTAAAGGTCATCGAGGGACTACGATCTTTTATCGAGGGTCTTTGCTAAAATGCCCATATTCGAGGGACATGACTATTTTTCCGAGGCAACAAGTGAGATTACCCTATAGGTGCATGTGTTAATAGTGTGTTTGATTTTCATGCATTTAGTCTTTGATTAGGGGTCGTCTACTTGTTGATTGTATCTTATCATATATACCTTATCTTACTAGCAATTGTACAAAAGTAATAAAAATGCAGAAAATAAATGCTACAGTATTACATCCATATTAAAATGAGAAGTAACCTGGGTAGGGTTGCTTCAGGATGAGTCCGTGTGAAACTTCATCTGGAAATGAGAAGGAACCTGGGTAGGGTTGCTTCAGGATGAGTCCGTGTGAAACTGCATTTTGAAATAAGAAGGAACCTGGATAGGGTTGCTTAAGGATGAGTCTGTATGAAAAATCATCTAGAAATGAGAAGGAACCTGGGTAGGGTTTCCTCAGCTGGTCAAGTAGATAGTTGTCTTGTCTTGTTTCAGGTATTAATCTACAATCAGTCGTCCAGAAATAGTTTTCCTGGCTACTTACAGGTGTTAATCTGGAACTTGTTTTTGTTAGTCGTTGAGATAGTTGTCATGTCTGGTTTCAGGTATTAATCTTTGACCCTTTTGAAAATTGTTGATGATAGCCATCTGTCGATTGATCTTTCCTGGAAAGGTAAGGAGTTAGTTGTATGCAATGTCATGATGTATGAAATGCATGGCGTAACGATGGTCTTAAAATAAATGATATTGTACTGTATGCACTTATCATGTATGCATGAAATGTGAAATGTTGTCGGAATGTATCTTTGTCTTGGAAAATAAATCCTTGACAAGTGTTGGGGAGCTTTGGGAAGTTGATTCCTGGACTGTTGTTGGAAATGAAGAGTATGTGTATCTTCAAACTTTGTTTAGAATGTTTTCGCTGGGGGTTTCTATCGTTTGAGGAGAACTCCGTTGGGGGATGTTGACTTTGCTTGAAGAAAACTCTGTGAAGAGTGTTGGTTTCTGCTTGGGGAAAAGAATTCAGGAGTTTTAGTTGTTTGTTTCTCTACTAGGGAGTTATCTCTTGATGGAAGAGAAAAGGAGTTAACAACCTGTTGGGGACAAAGAAGTTAACTATTATCTGGTTGTCTCTCAGGCTTTGTAGTAACTCACTGGGGATTGTAGGAAAGTCTACATGGGAAGAGGGGTTGTGGTCTCTTAACTTGTGGTAGTCTGAGGGGTAAACTCAAGCTAGCGAATCTGTAGTTTGTTGGGGAAATAAACTTTGTTGTCAATCTGCTGGAGATTTGTTTTCCTTTGGCAGAACTCCTTGAGGATTCTTGTTGAGACCAACTCAATTGGGAAGAAGGTTTTCCAAAGATTGAAACTCTGGCTGGGGATCACCCTATGAAAAGGACTTTGTGGGAGATTTGTCACTGCCCCTAGTAGCAAGTGTTAGGAAATGTTTGCTTGACTGTATACAACCCTTTGTTGGAGTTTATATTCAATCCCCTAAGTGACTCGGATGCAAATCTGCTACTGGTTATTCAACACTTATTGAGAGCTTGGAATCTTGCCTCAACTTTCCCCAAACGAATTGGACAGTGACATGTCATGCCCCCTTGCTTACTAGGAGATTTGTCTTTGGGAATGTCATACCATTTGAAATGATTTTGTTCACTGAGAGAGATTTCATTCGCTTGATATTCGTCGTGTGAATTTCTCCGCTGTCAAACAATTAGCCATATGCAAACATCAATATTCAAATAATGAAAATTTTATGCTTGTCTTGAAGTTTTGAAAATGCGTTTTAGAAGATAAAAGAATTTTTGTAAGAAAATTCAACTCAGGATTTAGAGTAAGCCTTATAAGAGTCAGAATACCTCTTGTAACAGTATGCTTTCGAACTAACATATACTTCAATTAGGACTTTTGAAGGGTTGTAACATGGCTTGGTTCACGGTTTAAGAAACAAAGGATAAGGCTCAAAGTGTATTTGTACCCGCCCGTTCTTCGTGATGTTCTTCAGTCTTAAACTCAGTTAATTATGCGTTTGAAATCCAATTAAATCTGGAATGACATTTTGGTGATGGTTCGAACAAGTTAAGTTTGTTGGAAGACAGTCATTTTTGCAACATTTTTCATGTTGTCGAGGATTTGTAGTGACCTCTTTTTTTTTTATTTACAATCCTTGATTTTTTCCTGACTGTTTTTTTTTTGAGATTACAGTCAGCGGGATGCCCCAGTTTTTCTTAAGTCTCCTTCGTAAGTTTTGACTTAGTGGGCTTTTCTTTTGAGAGATAATGACTGCCTATTTGATAGGGAACCATCACCATCTTTTGGTTCAGAAGGAATGTTTTTTATGTCATTTTTTACGCACGAAGTGAAAGTTTGCGACCGAATGCGTGTTTGAATTAACTGAGAAACTACCTTGCCCCAGGTTTTGATTAAAGGTTTCAAATTGTGTGAAAAAGAAAACTCCTACTTCTTAGGCTCAAAGGGGTTTACTAGGGATTATCCTCCTTATAACTCAAGTGTTTAGGAATTGAAAGAATGCTTGTACATCGCCAGCAAGGTCTGTCCAAAAGCATACTGTATGAGATTATAGCCTTGTTTTCGTCATCCTCCCTCTAAAGGCTTGTACCTTTTTATCAAGAATTGAATGTCATAAAGAGAGTAAAAAAAGCATAGCTTAAATATAGTGGGAAAAAAATGGATGAATTCAAGAAAAACATATGCGATGCATTAATGAAACAGAGTTTAACATTAATAGATAAGTGTTTGAATAACAAAAGAAATTACAATTGAAAATTCAAAATGAACTAGAACGCTCAATGATTTGGCATGGGAGCAGTGATCACGTTGGGAGTCTCTGGAGGATCAAACTCAATCTCCTTGGTGTCAATCATGTTTTGAATCTTGTATTTCAGCGCCCAACAATCGTTAGTATCATGCCCAGGACTACCAGAATGATATGCATATATTGCATCAGGATTATAGTTAGGAGAAGAAGTTTTGGGATTCGGATGAGGTCCTATCAGCATAATCAGATTCATCTTCAATAAGTGTTGCAGTGCTTGAGACAGCCGCATGTCGATGTTGGTAAACTGTCTTTTGAGCTCGTCTTGCCTTCGCTAATTTCCCCTTTGTTGTTTTCGCCGTGATACAGGAGCGGAGATCAGGACTGCCCCCACATGTTGATCGTGGTTGCTCTTGTTATGACCCTTTTGACTGTACACAGCATTAGACTCTTTCTTCCCATTGTATGGCTTTTTCTGAGTATTAGAGGATGTAGCTCCTTGGATATTTCCGCTTTTGATGCCAGCTTCGACTCTTTCGCCAATCAGTATTAGCTCGGTGAACCCGGCCGAGGAGCTTCCGATTAGGTGATTGAAGAAAGGTCCCGTCAAGGTTCCCATAAAGATGTCAATTAGCTCCCTGTCAGTTATGGGTGGTTGCACCCTGCCAGCCAGGTCTCTCCACTTTTGGGCGTATTCTTTGAAGCCCTCATTGGAACGCATGGTCATACTCTACAATTGCACACGAGTTAGTGCAAGATCAGCGTTTTATTGGTACTGCTTGTAGAAAGAAGCAGCCAAGTCCTCCCAGGTTTGAATGTTGGTTCTTTCTAACTAATAGAACCACTCCATTTGAGTGTCAGCCAAACATTCTTGGAAGAAATGGACCCATAGCTTTCGGTCAGCAGTGTGAGGCTGAATCTTGCGGATATAAGATCTCAGATGCATCTTAGGACAAGAGACCCTATCATACTTGGAGGAGGTAGGGATTTTGAACTTTGGTGGGATGACCACTCCATAAACCAAACCTAACTCTTCAAAGTCCAATCCAAGTATCTGTTGAATCTCCATAGCATTGAGGCGGTCCTCCAGCTGTTTGTATTTGTCGTCTGTAGGAGGATATTGTTCTTCAGTGTAGTCTGCCTCCTCTTTGTTAGACCCCAGACTGTGATCCCCTTCTTTTGTCTGATTATCCCCCTCAGTTGACGGAGTTACGAATCCTAGAGTTTTCTCTGTTGATCTTCTGAATTTTCTTCCCAAATTCAGGACACCTACTGACTTCTTTGTCTTTTTCTTCTTGTCTTTGAGAAAAAGAGTCTTCAGGTCCTCTTTCCCTTTCGCTATAGCCAGGAACATTTATTGGAATTGGGCATTTTATGCTTGGAGATCCTTCACTGTCTGTTCCATATCCATCTTACTGAAACAAACAGTAGGAAGATAAGGAGACCTGTATTGGAGAAACCTGTCATGATATGATGCATGATATGTGGATGCATGTTTTCAAGGATCTCGTGGGGTAAACACAAGAAAATGTTAGAAGTTGAATTTTGATCAACCGTTTTGATTGGAGAACTCTGTATCGGTGGATGTCCTTCCACGAGAATCAAGCTCACCATGTCAAGTGGGCCGTATCCCTTGACTCAAGTTACCGTGCTTTGGTCTTTGACAACGTTTGATTAGAGAATGAATCCACTTACCCCTTGATAGGCATCTGGTTCAACATAACCCTACATCATAGGCCCTTGAGATCCTTGAAATGGTTATTGAAAATGTTATGGTATGATGTCATGCTGTTATGTACAAGTATGCAAAGCAAGCAAGTTATTATGTATAAATAGTCATATACATACAAAGCAGACAAGTCCTTAAGTTTAGGCTTGCATGGGGTTTGTAGGTAAGTACCCTCCTGAAGTTTAGTTGGCTCAACATGTCCTAATAATAGTAACCGGGTTCTAGGGGATCTCAATATCACTGATATTTCTTCATCGAACATTGTTTAGCGCAAGCCTCTTTAATGGCAACCGAAATATCCCGAAATTCCGACCTCAATGAGCGTAGCATCGAGTATCAACCAACTTCGGACTGCACCAAAGTCGGCTATCTCACTACTTCCTAATGTCCAAGTTGTTCAATTAAGGTTCTAAGGTTAGTTAGTGCTTCATGACACCACACAGTGGCCCTGTATTCTCCTTGACTACTCAAGGGCTACCAGTACCAACAAATGTGTCACACTAACGTAGCTATTGCTTCAACCATGTCGGTATATCCAACACAGTTTCCATAATCTATTGCTACTTAACTAAAAGGTTCCCCAGATCCGGGTAGAGGATCAAAACAAGCCTAAACAAGGAACCATAATGTAAAGCAAGCAAGTCGAACAAAGAAAGCAAGTAAAGGTGATCTAGCCCTAAGGTAACCCCACTTTTAAGTAGTCCCCAGCAGAGTCTCCAGTTTTGTAACACAGTAGGAGAATTGACTTGGTTATTTTGCATTTAATAGCAAATTTTTCCGATATAGCAAGAGTCGCCACCGAATTTTCTTTTATCCAAAAGAAAAGGTTGAAAAGAACATGAAAGACCTTTCGATATTACTTCTTGAGCTCGGGGGGTAGGTTATGAAAAGGGAAGGTGTTAGAACCCTTTTCATCCGTAGTTATCTACGGGCTCTTAGTTGCTTGCTAGATCACTTGCTTTTGTTTGAAAATGTGCTTGTGGTGTGGGTTTGAAAGTATTTTGAAAACGTCTTTGTAATGGTTCTCGTTTCTATAAGAATGCGTACAAAGTGTTTTGAAAATAGTTCAAAGAGGTGTTTGTGGAATGTGGTTTTGAAAGTGATTTTGAAAAAGTGTCTTTGTAATGGTTCTTGTTTCTATAAGAACGCGTACAAAAAGCATTGTCTTTTGAAAATGTTTCAAAATGAAAGTGTGGGTGTATAAAATGTTTTTGTTGTGAGCAAGCGAGCAACTAGGAGAATCCTACCTACTCAAAATGTCTAATGTTCTTTTCCTCCTCCTTTAGATGTTTCTATCTTACCATTGGTTTGGTAAGAAGCCCCATCATTTGATGTGAAAGGACGGGCGTGGGACGTTTGTATAGTCATAGAAGGCAACCTATAGGATGTTTTAGCAATGTCGTTTAGGGACTAGATCATTTACCAAAGGCAACATTAAGGGTCATCAAGGGACTACGATCTTTTATCGAGGGTCTTTGCTAAAATGCACATATTCAAGGGACATGACTATTTTTCTGAGGCAACAAGTGAGATAACCCTAAGGGTGCATGTATGAATAGTGTGTTTGATTTGCATGCATTTAGTCTTTGATTAGGGGTTGTCTACTTGTTGATTTTATCTTATCAAACATACCCTATCTTACTTGTACAAAAGTAATAAAAATGCAGAAAATATATCCTACACTATTACAACCATATTGAATAGCATGAAATTTTAAAGGTAAGATAAAATAAAGGAAAGAAAAATGGTCTTTTGATTCAGGCAGAAGCATCCTTCAATTCTGCTTCTCTGGCTCCCTTCTATTTGGCCTGGAAGTAGTAAAGGCGTGCCTTTCGATTGGGGCCTAGAAGTCAGTGTGGGCGTGCCTTTTGATTTGGGCTTAGTCTAAGGAAGGAGATGCATCCTTCGATTCTTCCTTGCTACCTCCTTCGACTGGGGGTTGGAATCAGCATGGCCATCCTTCTGGCTGCCTCTTTCGTTCAACATGGAGTGCCCTCTTCACCTTAAGTCCTTTGTTGCCTCCTTCGATTGGGGCTTGGAAGTCAGTGTGGAAGCATAAGGCTTCGTTTCATACCTCCTCCCTCCTATTTCCTTCGTTTGAGATTTTGAATAGCAGCATGGCCTAAGGCCATGCTAGCATCACTTTATGGCCATGTTAGTTCTTAAAGCATGTTTAATAAAACAAAGAGCAAAACTAAAAGGGTTAACCATGAAAACAAATTAAAAGGGTGGAAACAAAAAGAACAAAAATGTTATGTACATGTTTTGAAACGAAAGGGAAGATTATTCACATATTATGCCTGAAACGAAATATTCAAGGGTAAGAGTGACTTACCTTGCTTCAAGCTGGAACGTACGCTGGACCTTGAGTGGTTGCCCTGAGTGCTTCTGGATTCGAAGGGAGGAAACAAAGGTTATGCCTTTAATACTGGATTCGAAGGAGAAGAACAAATTTGATGTCCTTTCTACTGAATTCGAAGGAAAACAAAGCGTAGGGATTTTTCAGATTCGAAAGAGGCAAGTGTTTAGTTTCTGGGTTTTTGTTTGGTGAGTGTTTGAGTTTTTGAGAGTGTTGAATATTTGTTCCCCACAGTCCTTGGATGTGTGTCCAACCCCTTAAATATGTTATGAAGCCTCTTATTTATAGGCAAAGCTGGCTGAGGTTTTAGAGGGAAAACAAAACCATTTGAACAATTTGAGTAAACTGCTCTTTGTAGCTTTCGAGGAACAATGTTTGTATGCCGTTTTGGTGCAAGAATGGGACATTTTTTCAGGACTACTGTGCAGCAGTTTTGGAGCGTTATGGCCAGTGTACCAGGCCTAAACTTGGTAGCAAGCATTTTATATATTTCATTTTTCGTTTTGACCACCTTCGACCAGGTCCTCCTTTAAACAACATTATTTGGTTTTTAATCAACAAGTGTCTTTCGAATGGGGCCTTTTTATACATCCTTCGAAGGAGCCAAAAGTGTGCCCCTTGGATGGGTCACCAAAGTATACCTTAAGGTGTGCCTTGTAAGTTCTTTGAATGGGCCATCAAACATGTCCTTCGAATGGGACACCCAGACATGTCCCTTGAACGGGTCATGTATGTATCTTTGAAAGGACCAAATGTGTCCTTCGAATGGACTAGAAAGGTATATCCTTCGATAGGGACTCCTATGTATGCCCTTCAAATCCACCAACCATATGTGCTGAAGGTTGTCAAGGGTGGAATTGAAGCATACTAAAGGGAAATGTGTCCAGTCGAAGCCTATATGCAGGAGGTCTAAACTTTGTGACTCCAAGAAAGCACACAAGAGGCCAATGCTCAAAAGAAGACTTGCATGAAAGGGTCACAAGCCCAAATGAAAAAGGCATGCTAGGCTGGCAAAAATGTGCAATCGAAGGATGCCAAAAGGAGGCAAAAATGTGCAATCGAAGGATGCCAAAAGGAGGCTTTTTTGCCTTGGAATCGAAGGGGGCGACAGGAGGCTCTTGCCTTGTGCATGCTGGCCCGGTGGGCGCCTCTTGCGCGTAAGAAAGGAAGTGTGGCACGAACCAAAGCTACACATAGCCAGTCATCACCTTGTGAATCAAAGAAAGCATGGAGGGAAATATTTGTCCAATCAACACAGGTATGCAAGCATCCAATTGAAGCAAGTACATAGGCAGCCATTGCATTGTGAATCCTGTGAGGCCAAAGATGCAATCGAAGGTGGCATGCTGGAAGCTCCTGCCTTATGAATCAAAGCCAATGTGCCAGAGGCCCACGCCCAATCGAAGGATGAAAGCCAAGCTTGCATCAAAAGATGCCAAAAGTCCAATCGAAAGATGTGAATCGAAGGAAACTTATTTTTCGTTCAATTTTGTCAAAAAAGATTATTTTTATCTGTTTTCTCCTTTTTTAACAGTTTCCTATTTAACTTGATACTGAAAAATCCAATTGTACTTGTGCAAGCTTGAATCTTGAGAATCCTTGTGAGAAATGCCTTAAGGAACGAGAGGGCAAATTTTAGGGTACAACACCCATAAATAAATATGGGATGGAAAAAATGAAATTTTCGATAACATATTAAATTTTCGGTAGTTCATTTTTAAATTCTTGGTATAATTAAAAAAAATCAAAATATATTTTTTTATATTATTGAAAATTTTGAAATTTTCGATACCATTCTTAAAATTTCGAAATTTCTAGTAGTGTTAAAAAAATATTTTGTTGAAAAAATTCATAAATTTTTTGAAATTTTCAGAAATTTCGGAAAATCCATTTTTTTTTAAATTTCCGATATTTTACTTCCAGAAATTTCGGAAAAAATCTAGTATCTTCTTGAAATTCCAGGTAGTGTAAATTTTAGGGTCATAAGAGTAATAACACTAATATTGGGAGGTGTCAGGTATAAGTGTGGAGGTCGCAGGTTAAATCTTCCATGAATAGGGGTGACAAACGGGCATGTTCGCTCCGTTAAGGTTCGTCTCGCAAAAAACCCGTAAAAATTGAGGCGGGGAAGAACATGTATAGTTGAAGATGCGGGCCTAAAGCTTTAATCTCCACACAAAAGTGCAGACGTGGCGGGGTGGACATGTGCACATTACAGTTTTTAAGCCTAAAAATGCATTAAATTATATGTTGGAATATTTAATCCACCATTACCATGAGGAGTTTGACGGGCTTAACATCCCACTCATGAGTACCTACACAAGTGTGTTATGTGAGCCAGATAGGCCCTTTGGGATTCGCTATAAAGAAATAGAGTTGTTCCCTAACTTATAGTAATTTCTTTTGGTCCAATGGTAAACGCTTGATCCTACATTACATTGATGTCCGCGTCCATAAAAACCCGTAAAAAAATTATGTAGGGTGGGCCATATATATTATAGGGTGAGGCCTAAATCCTTGAGTCGCTCCGCACTAAAGTACGGGTAAAACATGTTAGATGATGGCGCCTTATCTAGAGGGGTTAAATAGATCACCAAGCCAAAAAGAATTCAGATAAAAATTATGGTTTTAAACTTCTTTAGAAAAGAGTGCACGCATAAGGCTTTTAAAAAAAGAGCGTCTATACGAACCACGTTATTGGATGTCAGATATGCAAATATAAAAAGGATTATGAAATCAATATAATAATCTAGAATTTATATACTTCAATCAAGTAACAAGGTATCAATCGTTTATAGCAAGTTACTAGCAATACTATTTCCAATGTCAATTCTCAAAAGAACAAACAAAACAATTTGTCGAATACTTGGTGTGCAATTGAACTTTTAGAATTTTACTTTGAGTTATGTTGATACAAAAAAGAAATTATAATCAAAATAAATTTTCCTTTGAGTTGTGTTCATACAAAAAACACTTTCAGAAAAATCCTACGAGTCGATTGATTACTCAATGTTATATGACAAATTGATTGATGAAAAATAAAACAAGTAAAATGATAAGAAAAAGAGACACGAGAATTTGTCTATACAATTCCCCACTTTCATCCTCGTGTGTGGGTACATCTGCGCCTAATTCCAATGTGGAATTAGGATAATTCTTACTATGCAAAAGTTGATACAAGAGAAGTGTTCCAAGAGGTACCCTACAAACCCTAAGCGTTTGTTGTTGATTCAACCCCTTCTCTTATTTTGATTTTGAGAAAGACCAAGACACAATAGACCCAATTGACTTGTCGATATTGCTACTCTTTTGCATTCTTTATCTCTAAAGCTTTCATGCATGATCAATTATACCTATTGCAATACAAGACTTCAATTTGATTCGACGTTGTAGCGTTACTTCCTTTGTGTTCTTTATTATCAAAGGATCCTTTGTATTCTTTATCTCCAAAGGCTTTCACTAGGCCGCAATCCTCTTTTGAACGTCTTGCACGAAAATCCCCTAAATCAATCAATGATCTTGGAGGATAAACCCGTGATTTTTCTGGATGAAGACCCCTTCAAATCTCAACCCAATATTCTTGACTACACAAGAACCTAATGGACGTTACCAAACCTTGTCTAGATGAAACCCAAATAAAATATTATTATATGTGATTTGTTAGTGTGTATACATAGGTTGAAGGTTAAAGGTGAAGATCAATTACATAATTTTTTTATGGTATTTTCAAGTTAGAATGATGCATGAATGATGTATTTATAGTTGTGGAAGTTTAAATGCAAAAAGGATATTTTCAGAATTAAAAGGATTTGAAAAATTAACCTAATCAAACAATATATGTAGATCTAAAATTCGTATGTGTAGACACATAAGTCAAGTTTCAAATGTACGTGTCTACCTAAAAACATGGATGTGTTGACCGAAGCATGGCAGTAGCTTTAATCTTTAAAAAAGAAGTACATGTGTCGACCTGAAATTCGTATGTTTCGACACATAAAATAAGAAATTATACAATTTCTTAAAAGCTTCAGTATGTGTCGATCTATATGCATCTATGTTGTGCCCCAAAATTTGCCCTCTCAATTCTCAAGGCCTTTCTTACAAGGACTCTCAAGGTTCAAGCTTGCACAAGTACTTTGGAATTTTCCAGTACCAAAATTAAAAGGAAACTGTCAAAAAGGGAAAAAACAGATAAAAATATTATTTTGACAAAAATTGGAGAAATACAAGTGTTCTTCGTTTCAGCTCTTTCGATTGGCCTTTTGGCCTCTTTCGACACAAGCTTGGCTTGCATCCTTCGATTGGCCTTTTGGCCTCTTTCGACACAAGCTTGGCTTGCATCCTTCGATTGGCCTTTTGACCTATTTCGACACAAGCTTGGCTTGCATCCTTCGATTGGCCTTTTGGCCTCTTTCGACACAAGCTTGGCTTGCATCCTTCGATTGACCTTTTAACTTCTTTCGACACAAGCTTGGCTTGCATCCTTCGATTGGCCTTTTGGCCTCTTTCGACACAAGCTTGGCTTGCATCCTTCGATTGGCCTTTTGACCTCTTCCAACACAAGCTTGGCTTGCATACTTCGACTGGGCATGGGCCTCTGACACAGTTTGGTTTGGATTCACAAGGAAAAGAGCCTCTTGTAATCTATTTCATTTCCAAGGCAAAAGGCTCTCTTTTAACATCCTTCGATTTTCACCTTTTGTTCCCTATTTGTATCTTTCGAATATGAACATTTTGTCTTTCGTTTGACCACATGTACCCCCCTGGCGTTCAAGCTTTCGATTAGACATGAACCACCTTCACACCCAGGCTTCGATTGGGCAATATGCTTCCTTCGAGCATGAGCTTTCGATTGGGCAATATGCTTCCTTCGAGCATGAGCTTTCGATTGGGCAATAGCTTCCTTCGAGTTAGCTTGTTTCGACCACAAGCTTCGACTGAGGCAAAGGCTTCCTTCAAACAGGTGTGCTTCGATCTCACTCTTGCATTTGACTCAAGACCAAATCTCGTTTGCCAGGCTATGTTGCGTCTAAATCTTTACATAGTCAGAAGCTTGTACAAAGGTTTTAAACTTTGTCTTTTAGATACTACTATTCTGGGTTAAAGGCTACATACTCTTTCTTTTCATAGAGAGTACTTTTATCACAAAAGCAGCTTTCAAACTGAATTTGGTCTGAGCACAAGCAATGTCAGAAGCATAAGTCACATCTTCTGCACCCCAACTGCCAAGAGGCCCCCCACATGTACTGTCACGTTATATTATTTTATTATTTTGCAAGGTTGGCTGTTGAAAACATGTCCATTCTTTTTCTCTATAAATAGAGGAATTTATGCAAAGCTAAGGGAGGATCTTTGGACCAGAGGAACGAATCCCCCCAAATTTTCTCAAACACAACAAAACTCTCAAGTTCATCAACACTTGAGAAATCAAAACCCAGAATCCCAAACACTCATCTCTTTCGATTCTGAAGAACACCCCACACATAGAAGTTTGTTCAAACACAAAGACAACCTTCTGTGACAACCCTTTGAACCAAAAGCAAACCCCCTGTGACTATTCTTCGAATTCCAGAAACGTCCAGGTAGCAGTTCAAGTTCGAATCCCACATCCATTCAAGGCCTGAAGCAAGGTAAGTTATTCTTACCTTTGAACTTTTCGTTTCATGACATAACATGTAAATAATCTTTTCGTTCAATTCAAACATGTACATACCATTGTTCCTTTCGTTTCCACCCTTTTAACATGTTATTTTTCAGAGCTAACCCTTTCGGTTTTTTGCTTTCTGTTTACCTGAACTTGCTTTAACTGTTAAACTGTTTACCAAACAAATACTAGCATGGCCTCAGGCCATGTTGCCATTTAATGCTTTAAATGAAAGAAACACGAAACGAAGCTTCTGGCTTCTATCCTCTTTCTCCAGGTCGAACGAAAGAGACAACCAGGAGTATGAAACGAAGCCTTTGGTTTCCACACTGACTTCCAGGCCCAGCCAGAGACACGCTCACACTGATTTCACTGGTCCAATCGAAGAAGGCAACAAGGCAGAAAGGCCCAGCCAGAGGCACACTTTCACTAAGTCCAGGCTCAGACGAAAGGCACTCCCATGCTGGTGCCAGCCTCCAATCGAAGTACATGCCCTGACTGGTGCCAAAGCCCAATCGAAGGCCATGACCTCATTGGTTCGAACTCCCAATCGAAGGAGGCCAACAGAATGCAAATCGAAGGATGCTGCTGCCTGGGTCGAAAAGCTCATTTTCCTTGTTTTTATTTTATTTTGTTTTTTTGCCTTTATATTTTCTTGCCTTTCAATATGGTTGTAATAGTGTAGGATATTTATTTCTTGCATTTTTATTGCTTTGTACAAATGCTAGTAACTAGGTGTGTATGGCAAGATAAAACCAACAAGTAGACTACCCCTAATCAAAGACTAAATGCATGCAATAAAACACACTTGCACACAAACACCCCTTAGGGTATCTCCACTTGGTTTCCTAAACAAATGGGCCATGTTATGCATGTCAAGTACTTTGGCAAAACAAGAACAATCAAAATGATCATAGTCCCTCGATGACGCTATTGGAGTTGCCTAAACAAAATGATCAAGTACCTTAAGGAAAAATTGCCAAAGATACTTGACACTATTGCTATCATGGTCTATACGATGATACGCGCCTGTCCCGCTTAACATCCTAAACGCAAGGTTGTTCACCAAACACAATGGTGAAGCAACACTGTTAAAAGGGTTAAAAACATAAGAAATATCTTTGAGTAAAATAGGGTAGACAACTCTGAGTTACTTGATCAAAAGCTTGCAAAAACATCCTTGCCATTTTTCAAAACACACTCCACAAAACAACTTTCAAAACATTGAAACATCTTTTCAAAAAGACAAACACCTTTGTAAAACATTCAAACAAGAATTGTTACAAAGGTTGCCTAGACAAGGCATATTTTTCAAAACATTTTCAAAACCACACACACAAAGCACAATTTCAAACAAATGAAAAGCAAAGGCAAGTGATCTAAAACAAGTAACTAAGAGCCCATGGATAACCATGGATGAAAAGGGTTCTAGCACCTTCCCTTTTCATAATCTATCCCCCGAACCCACGAAAACATCTCAAAGGTCTTTCCTGTGCTTTTTGACCTTTCCTTAGGATAAATAAAAAGTCGGTGGCGACTCTTGCTAAACCGAAACATTTGCGAACACAAACGCAAATCCCAAGTAAGTTCTCCCACTGTATCACAGAACTGGCGACTCTGCTGGGGAAATTTCTAAAAGTGGGGTTACCTTAGGGGTTTAGATCACCTATACATGCTTATTGTTTGCTTTGATTGCTTTACATTTTGGTTCTCTTTTTTGGGCTTGAAATCCTCCACCCAGATTTGGGGAAACATTCATATATAGAAATGCGTTGTGGAAACTGTGCGGGGTATACCGACACGGTTGAAGCAATAGCTATATTAGTGCGACATATTTGTGAGTACCAGTAGCCTTTGAGTCAATCAAAGAGAATACGGGGCCGCTGAGTGATGTCATTAAGCACTAATGAACTAGAACCTTACTTGACTGTCTTGGCCTTTCATTAGGGGTAGTGAGATGACCGGCTTTGGTGCAGTCCGAAGTTGGTAGATACTCGATACTACATTCATTGAGGGTTGTTTTCTTGGAATATTTTGGTCGCCAGTTAAGTGGCTAAACCAAAACAATGAACATAGAAAATAATCCAGTGATATTGAGCTCCTTAGAACCCGGTTTCTATTTTAGGACAGGTTGAGCCAACTAACTTCAAGAGGGTACTTACCTACAAACCCCATGCAAGCCTAAACCAAAGGACTTGTCTGCTTTGTGTGAATATGATTACCTATATATACACTTGCTTACATGTACATAACATCATAACATCATACCATAGCATTTTCAATAACCATTTCAAGGATCTCGAGGGTCTTTTGATACAGGGGCACGTTGAACCAGATGTCTACCAAGGGGCAAGAGGGTTCTCCTCTAAATAAACGCCGTCAAAGATCAAGTGCAACAACTTGAATCAGGGGCTATGACCCACTTGACATGGTGAGCTTGATTCTCGTGGAAAGACATCCACCGATAGAAAGTTCTCCAATCAAAGATGTTGATCAAAATTCAACCTCTAACATTTTTCTTGTGTTTACCCCGCGAGATCCTTGAAAACATGCATCCACATATCATGCATTGCATCATAACAGGTTTTCCTTTTTCAGGTTTCCTTATCTTCCTACTGTTTATTTCAGTAGAGTTGGATCTAGAGCAGACTATCAAGGACATCCAGGCCCAAAACGCTCAACTTCAAGAGATGTTCTTGAACCTATCTAAGGGACAAGAAGAGGTCAAGGTGCTCTTCACCAGGGGCATGATCGTGGGAAATCCTGGGGACGACAGAGATGACCAGTTGGAGTGGCTACAAACTGAGATAGCCACAATGAAGGTCCTCCACTTGAAATGACAAAGCTCGAACTGGGAGACTTTTGTTCCATTTGATTTTTCAAGTTGTAATCTCTTTGTTATTCAAACAATTATCTATTAATGTCAAACTCTGTTTCATTAATGCATTGCATATGTTTGTCTTGATTTGATCCGCTCATTTTCATTACATTTAAACTATGCTTTTTACTCTCTTTATGACATTCAACTCTTGCTAAAAGTTACAAGCCTTTAGAGGGAGGATGACGAAACAATGCCGTAATCTCATACAATATGCTTTTGAACAGACCTTGCTGATGATGTACAGGCATTTCTTTCAAATCCTAAACACTGGAGTTATAAGGAAGATAATCCCTAGTCAACCCCTTCGAGCCAAAGAAGTAGAAGTTTTCTGTTTTAAACACAAATTGAAACCTTTAATTTAAACCTGGGGCAGGGTAGTCTCTCAGTTAATTCAAAAGATGTGCATTGAAGTCGCAAAACTCTCAGTTCATAATACAACGAACGGCATCAAAAGCATTCCTCTGGAATCAAAAGACAGTGGTGGTTCCTTATCTCATAGGCAGTCAATCTCTCAAAAGAGAAAAGCCCACTGAGCCAAAACCTATAAAGGAGGCTTAAGAAAGTTGGGGCATCCCGCTGACTGTAATCTCGAAAACAGGAACAGTCAGGCAAAAATTAGGGATAACAAATCAAAAAGAGGTCACTACAAATCCTCAACAACATGAAAAATGTTGCAAATGATGATTGCCTTCCAAAATCCAACTTGTGTGAACCATCACTAAAACGTCGTTCCAAAATCGAATAGAGTTCGACGCACAATTAACTGAGTTTAGGATTGAAGAACATCACGAAGAGCGGGTGGGTACAAATATACTTTGAGCCTTTATCCTTTGTTTCTTAAACCGTGAACCAAGCCACGTTACAACCCTTCAAAAGTCCTAATTAAAGCATGGGTTAGTTCGAAAGCATACTGTTACAAAAGGTATCCTGACTCCTGTAAGGCTTAGCCCTAAATCTTGTGTTAAATTTGTCTTATAAAAAGTTTTCTGCTAAAAAATGCATTTTTCAAAGCTTCGAGACAAGCATGAACTTTGCATTACTTGAATATCACTGTTTGCATTTGGCTATTTGTTTAACAGCGGAGAAATTCACACAATGAATATCCGATGAACGAAAGCTCTCCCAGGGAACAAAATCACTTCAAGTGGGATGAAACTTCCAACGACAAATCTCCTATCAACAAGGGGACATGACATGTCACTATCCAGCACACCTGGGGAAGTCCAGTCAAGATTACAGGAAATCTCTCAAAGAATTGCAGAGTAACCAGGGGCAGGCCTCCATCTCCGTCACTTGGGGCATTAAACGTTAAACCTCAGCAAAGAGTTACGTACAACTAGACATTTTTGGCAATTCCATGAACATTCGCTACTAGGGGCAGTGACAAATCTCCCAAAAATCCTTCTCATAGGATGATTCCCCAGCAAGAGTATAATCTTTAACCCCCTTTCCCGAGCTGAATCAACCTCAAGAATCCTTGAGGACTTTCCCCAACGAAGATGTCACCTCTCTAGCGGACTGACGACAGGGTTTATTTCCCCAACAACACCAGGATTCCCCAGCTTGAGTTTGCCTCTCCGACTACTATAAATCAAAGGACCACAACTCCTCTTCCCCAGTAGACTACTCTACAATCCCCAGCAAGTTACTGCGAAACCTGGACCCGACCAGATATCAGTTTAACTTCGACTCCCCAGTAGAGCAACGGACGACTAAGACTCCTAAACTCTTTTCCCAAGCAGAAATAAACATACTACCCACAGAGCTTTCAACTTCCCCCAGCGGAGTTCTCCTCAAACAACAAAACAGGAATCCATTGGAAATATTCTAAGCAAAGTTTGAAGACACACATACTCTTCAACAGCAGTCCAGGATTTAATGACTCCCCAGCTTTTGTCAAGGATTTATTTTCCCAGACAAAAATATATTCATTAACATTTCACATTTCATACATCCTATTTACATACATGATAAGTGCATATGACACAAATCTCATTTTATTTTGAGAATATCATTACACAATGCATACATCATGACATTGCATACAACTAACTCTTTACCTTTTTAGGAAAGATCAATCAACAGACAAAGATCATCATCTTCTGATATTCCTTCTAGAGACAGTTCAGATGCGATCCAGATATGGTTGACATTCTGATACTTATTCCAGATTCCTTCTAGAGACAGTTCAGATGCGATCTAGATATGGCTGACATTCTAATAATTATTCCAGATTCCTTCTAGAGACAATTCAGAGGCGATCCAGATATGGCTGACATTCTGATACTTATTCCAGATTCCTTCTAGAGACAGTTCAGATGCGATCCAGATATGGCTGGCATTCTGATACTTATTCCAGATTCCTTCTAGAGACAGTTCAGATGCGATCCAGATATGACTGACATTCTGATACTTATTTCAGATTCCTTCTAAAGACAGTTCAGATGCGATCCAGATATGGCTGACATTCTGATACTTATTCCAGATCCCTTCTAGAGACAGTTCAGATGCGATCCAGATATGGCTGACATTCTGATACTTATTCCAGATCCCTTCTAAATACAGTCCAGATACAATCCAGATTCGGATGTCATTTTGTCACTCATTCAAAATACAGTCCAGATACGATCCAGATTCGGATGTCATTCTGTCACTCATTCAAATACAGTCCAGATACGATCCAGATTCTGATGTCATTCTGTCACTCATTCAAAATACAGTCCAGATACGATCCAGATTCGGATGTCATTCTGTCACTCATTCAAAATACAGTCCAGATACGATCCAGATTCGGATGTCATTCTGTCACTCATTCAAAATACAGTCCAGATACGATCCAGATTCGGATGTCATTCTGTGACTCATTCAAAATACAGTCCAGATATGATCCAGATTCGGATGTCATTCTGTCACTCATTCAAAATAAAGTCCAGATACGATCCAGATTCGGATGTCATTCTGTCACTCATTCAAAATACAGTCCAGATATGATCCAGATTCGGATGTCATTCTGTCACTCATTCAAAATACAGTCCAGATACGATCCAGATTCGGATGTCATTCTGTCACTCATTCAAAATACAATACAGATACGATCCAGATTCGGATGTCATTCTGTCACTCATTCAAAATACAGTCCAGATACGATCCAGATTCGGATGTCATTCTGTCACTCATTCAAAATACAATCCAGATACGATCTAGATTCGGATGTCATTCTGTCACTCATTCAAAATACAGTCCAGATACGATCCAGATTCGGATGTCATTCTGTCACTCATTCAAAATACAGTCTAGATATGATCCAGATTCGGATGTCATTCTGTCACTCATTCAAAATACAGTCCAGATACGATCCAGATTCGGATGTCATTCTATCACTCATTCAAAATACAGTCCAGATACGATCCAGATTCGGATGTCATTCTGTCACTCATTCAAATACATTTCAGATACGCTCCAGACACGGACGCCATTCTTTGGCTCTTATAGACTCAGTCCCCAGATACAGTTCAAATGCATTCCAGTCATGGATACCATTTTGATGCTAATTCTTCTGACCTACAACATACGTTTAACAAACATTCCAGATGGCATCTTTAAGCCCATCCCCGACAAGATTCTGTCACATTCTTGGATGGCATCTTTAAGCCCATCTCCGACAAGATTCTGTCACATCTCCAAATGGCATCTTTAAGCTCATTCCCTCAACTACGCTTTGACGAGTGCAAATTTTTTGGGCACTCTAGTGTCCAATCATTCTTTTACCTTCAAGTCGCGAACGGAAAAATTGCCAATCTAACTCTTCAGGTTCAAGAAGATTGAACAGGGGCAACTGTTGTGCCCCAAAATTTACCCTCTCAATTCTCAAGGCCTTTCTTACAAGGATTCTCAAGGTTCAAGCTTGCACAAGTACTTTGGAATTTCCCAGTACCAAAATTAAAAGGAAACTGTCAAAAAGGGAGAAAACAGATAAAAATATTATTTTGACAAAAATTGGAGAAATACAAGTGTTCTTCGTTTCAGCTCTTTCGATTGGCCTTTTGGCCTCTTTTGACACAAGCTTGGCTTGCATCCTTCGATTGGCCTTTTGGCCTCTTTCGACACAAGCTTGGCTTGCATCCTTCGATTGGCCTTTTGACCTCTTTTGACACAAGCTTGGCTTGCATCCTTCGATTGGCCTTTTGGCCTCTTTCGACACAAGCTTGGCTTGCATCCTTCGATTGGCCTTTTGACCTCTTTCGACACAAGCTTGGCTTGCATCCTTCGATTGGCCTTTTGGCCTCTTTCGACACAAGCTTGGCTTGCATCCTTCGATTGGCCTTTTGACCTCTTTCAACACAAGCTTGGCTTGCATCCTTCGACTGGGCATGGGCCTCTGACACAGTTTGGTTTGGATTCACAAGGAAAAGAGCCTCTTGTAATCTATTTCATTTCCAAGGCAAAAGGATCTCTTTTAACATCCTTCGATTTGCACCTTTTGTTCCCTATTTGTCTCTTTCGAATATGAACATTTTGTCTTTCGTTTGACGACATGTACCCCCTGGCGTGCAAGATTTCGATTAGACATGAGCCACCTTCACACCCAGGCTTCGATTGGGCAATATGCTTCCTTCTAGCATGAGCTTTCGATTGGGCAATATGCTTCCTTCGAGCATGAGCTTTCGATTGGGCAATAGCTTCCTTCGAGTTAGCTTGTTTCGACCACAAGCTTCGACTGAGGCAAAGGCTTCCTTCAAACAGGTGTGCTTCGATCTCACTCTTGCATTTGACTCAAGACCAAATCTCGTTTGCCAGGCTATGTTGCGTCTAAATCTTTACATAGTCAGAAGCTTGTACAAAGGTTTTAAACTTTGTCTTTTAGATACTACTATTCTGGGTTAAAGGCTACATACTCTTTCTTTTCATAGAGAGTACTTTTATCACAAAAGCAGCTTTCAAACTGAATTTGGTCTGAGCACAAGCAATGTCAGAAGCATAAGTCACATATTCTGCACCCCAACTGTCAAGAGGCCCCCCACATGTACTGTCACGTTATATTATTTTATTATTTTGCAAGGCTGGCTGTTGAAAACATGTCCATTCTTTTTCTCTATAAATAGAGGAATTTATGCAAAGCTAAGGGAGGATCTTTGGACCAGAGGAACGAATCCCCCCAAATTTTCTCAAACACAACAAAACTCTCAAGTTCATCAACACTTGAGAAATCAAAACCCAGAATCCCAAACACTCATCTCTTTCGATTCTGAAGAACACCCCCCACATAGAAGTTTGTTCAAACTCAAAGACAACATTTTGTGACAACCCTTCGAACCAAAAGCAAACCCCCTGTGACTATTCTTCGAATTCCAGAAACGTCCAGGTAGCAGTTCAAGTTCAAATCCCACATCCATTCAAGGCCTGAAGCAAGGTAAGTTATTCTTACCTTTGAACTTTTCGTTTCATGACATAACATGTAAATAATCTTTTCGTTCGTTTCAAACATGTACATACCATTGTTTCTTTCGTTTCCACCCTTTTAACATGTTATTTTTCAGAGCTAACCCTTTCGTTTTTTTGCTTTCTGTTTACCTGAACTTGCTTTAACTGTTAAACTGTTTACCAAACAAATACTAGTATGGCCTCAGGCCATGTTGCCATTTAATGCTTTAAATGAAAGAAACAGGAAACAGGAAATAGGAAACGAAGCTTCTGGCTTCTATCCTCTTTCTCCAGGTCGAACGAAAGAGACAACCAGGAGTATGAAACGAAGCCTTTGGTTTCCACACTGACTTCCAGGCCCAGCCAGAGACACGCTCACACTGATTTCACTGGCCCAATCGAAGAAGGCAACAAGGCAGAAAGGCCCAGCCAGAGGCACACTTGCACTAAGTCCAGGCTCAGACGAAAGGCACTCCCATGCTGGTGCCAGCCTCCAATCGAAGTACATGACCTGACTGGTGCCAAATCCCAATCGAAGGCCATGACCTCATTGGTTCGAACTCCCAATTGAAGGAGGTCAACATAATGCAAATCGAAGGATGCTGCTGCCTGGGTCGAAAAGCTCATTTTCCTTGTTTTTTTTTATTTTGTTTTTTTGCCTTTATATTTTCTTGCCTTTCAATATGGTTGTAATAGTGTAGGATATTTATTTCTTGCATTTTTATTGCTTTGTAAAATGCTAGTAACTAGGTGTGTATGGCAAGATAAAACCAACAAGTAGACAACCCCTGATCAAAGACTAAATGCATGCAATAAAATACACTTGAACACAAACACCCCTTAGGGTATCTCCACTTGGTTGCCTAAACAAATGGACCATGTTATGCATGTCAAGTACTTTGGCAAAACAAGAACAATCAAAATGATCATAGTCCCTCGATGACGCTATCGGAGTTGCCTAAACAAAATGATCAAGTCCCTTAAGAAAAAATTGCCAAAGATACTTGACACTATTGCTATCATGGTCTATACGATGACCCGCGCCTGTCCCGCTTAACATCCTAAACGCAAGGTTGTTCATCAAACACAATGGTGAAGCAACACTGTTAGAAGGGTTAAAAACATAAGAAAGATCTTTGAGTAAAATAGGGTAGACAACTCTTAGTTACTTGATCAAAAGCTTGCAAAAACATCCTTGCCATTTTTCAAAACACACTCCACAAAACAACTTTCAAAATATTGAAACATCTTTTCAAAAAGACAAACACCTTTGTAAAACATTCAAACAAGAATTGTTACAAAGGTTGCCTAGACAAGGCATCTTTTTCAAAACATTTTCAAAACCACACACACAAAGCACCATTTCAAACAAATGAAAAGCAAAGGCAAGTGATCTAAAACAAGTAACTAAGAGCCCATGGATAACCATGGATGAAAAGGGTGCTAGCACCTTCCCTTTTCATAATCTACCCCCCGAACCCACGAAAACATCTCAAAGGTATTTCCTGTGCTTTTTGACCTTTCCTTAGGATAAATAAAAAGTCGGTGGCGACTCTTGCTAAACCGAAACATTTGCGAACACAAACGCAAATCCCAAGTCAGTTCTCCCACCGTATCACAATGTATGTGTCGACCTAAGCCATCTAGATGCTACATGCTTCAAAATTCAGTTTCATGTGTCGACCTGAAATACGCATGTGTTGACACATGCAATAAAAATTTATGCAGAAACTTATTTTTCAAGACTTTGATCAATTTCAAAAAGGTTTTTAATGGTTTCTAAGACCCCTGATACAAAGAAGTGTCACAAGACATAGAGATATCGTTCAATATATATAATTGCTAAATTTTTCTAGTTTTGACATCATACTAAACATCTAATAGTAAAGTTGTACTTACAAAATAGATATGTCCAACAGATCGGACCCATTTTACCACTCTTACCATTCTTTCATTTGAGAATGTGTCTATAGGAAAACACGTTCTTTTCGTATGAATTAGATTAAAATAAATAAATAATTTAATATGTAATGTAACGTAATATTTAGTGCCATTTAATTTAGAGTTTCTGAATGTTTGTATGAATATTTAAAATATGTAGATTAGAAGTTTAAATAATTGAAAAGTGTATATTAATATAAAAAATTAAGTGTATATTTTTTTCTCTCTTATCTTTGACCCGGGATCGAGTTTGGTCTCTAAACTTTTAAAAAGACCATAACGTTATGTTAACTATAGAAAATGTATCACGTTAGAGTCAATGAAATGATCTATGTGGTGTTGATGTCAAATATTTTCCACAATAACTGTAATTCTTTTTGCTTCAACAGTGATAGATTGATGTAGAAAATAATGAGATCTTCATGTTGTTATTTTATGCTTTTTTTTCCCTTTATTCCACCAAATTAAATTTGTTGTTATTGTTGCTTTGCATATTCATGATTGTTTCTTTTCTGAATATAAATCTGTAGGAACATTGTTAAAGTAGCAAAGGTTTAATGAGCAAAGGTTGTTGAATCTGCTGAAATGTTGTTCTCCATCATGATGAACAGAAGGAAGAAATGCTAAAGATGGAATGTTAAGTTGAATTTATAAATCACGTTAATATTTTCTACCACGCCATAGATACATCTTCTCCCCTCATTTATATGACATTCACGTGAACATTGGTAGCCTAAACAACATGTTTATGTCAACTGTAATATACAAAATAAACCTCAGGTATAAATAAGGAACAAAAAAGGTATTTAGTCAATTTTCTCTATCTAACATATGGAGCAATTCGGTGGGATTGAAAACTCAAGAAAAAGAAAATAATATTTTATAGATCTTAATTTATGGACTCGTCTTCTGATATTGAATGAATCCTTAAAGAGAATCCCTATACATTTCACAATTTTTGACTTGTGGACAAGAATTGGTCAATACATATGATTCCAACTTCAGAAGATTTCCAACACATTCCTCCATGGATACAAATTTTGTGTATTGTGAAGCTAATAGTCACTATCCTCATTGATTTCGAGAGCTCCCACAATATTCTCCAACCTAGAATTGCAGAACATTTACAGTTATTGATCAAAGCCATTTTGACTTTTATTGTGTTCGTCAAAAATAATTGGTCCATTACGTGTTATGGTTAATGTCATAAGATCCCTATTATCGTCACTGGTGAATTATTTCAGGTTCCATGTCTCATTCTCCTTATTCATTACTACTACAAAAAATACATTTAACTTCGAACGCGAAATACATTTAATCTCGACTAAAGAAGTGGAATAACAAAGGACGTCATGAAAAATTATCACTTTACACCTAGGTGTTTTAAAAATCAAGGGATAAAATTATATGCACATGAGTTCGAACCCTAGTAACTGCATTTTTATTATTTTCAAAACTATCGTATCTTACCTCTCGGTTTATCAATAAACTGAGGGTTAAGATTAATAAATTTTAAAAAAAATTTGTTATAGTTTTTACCCAGAATTCTAATACATTAATTTATTTACAAAGTAAATTGTTTATCCAAAATATTACATTGTTTACAAAAAAAAATCAAAGTAAAAATCAAATTCTTTGAAGACCTAGATTTTAGATCTTTGAATTATTGAATCTTGGGGAAGATCAAATGTTGGGTGCAATATTATTCTCTATGGATTTTGCCCGCACTTGTTTCTAATGAAAAAATGGTAAGATAATTAAAATCAATATTCAAATATATGATTTTCTACTCAAATAAATATTTAAGAAAACAAACCTTAAACTCAAATAATTTTATGCTCTTGCAATCCATCATAGAGAATTTTTCCAAACGCCTTTAGGTTTCAAGCGTTTCATGTTTCATTTAGGTTAGAAATGTTAATAATCAACATGCTTTTATAATAGATATGTCTCTTAGGTTTCATGCGGATCACTAATGGCAGAGTCTTGAGTGTTGATACTCATTAAATGGACGGAAAAGATTTGTTTAAGGCCAATGAATTTCCTAAAAAAATGCTTAGCCATCCCCTCGGTTAAGACAAAAATCGAGGTAAAATATATACATTTGCATATAACCCTCACTTCTGATAAAAAAACCGAGGTGAATAACTTTTTTATATTTCATTGTTTACACAAAATATTAAAATAAATTCTTTACAATAAATCTTTGCTCTTATTACTGAATATCTTCGCTGATATGTTATCTGTGAAGAAGTGAAAAACACAAGAAGGGGGGGTTGAATTGTAAAACTGAAAAACAATGCAATGAACAAGATATTTTTATCCTGGTTCGTTTGATCTCAAACTACTCCAGTCCACCCGTCAAGGTGATTTCGCCTCTCTCCAACGAGGTCTTAATCCACTATATTCAACTGAATATTACAAACTGATTTAACAACTGCTAAAGCCTTCTTGATGCAAACCACAACCCGGTTTATCAAGGAAACACTTTCTTACAAAGAAGATAAATCTAGGTGTGAATGTTTTCTACAAAACTGTATCACAACTGTGATGTGTACACAACTTAAGCTTATGAAACTAGATTGCTAAACAATGATTGAGTAAGAAGATATGTAGCGTTTAGCAAACTGAGAGAAGGAAGATTATGATTAGCTTTTAGGCGTGTAAAATGTTGGAGAGCATTAGCCAATTCAATCTTCATATTCTTGTTTATATAGCACTGAGATTGTTGAACGTTGGAGCAATATTCTTGATTCAATGCTAATAACAAACTTTCTTTATCGAGCAGATCTTGTCTGGAATGAGGCCGTTGGTAATAATTTGCTTTCAATGCACAGTATCGTTGCTACTTAATGCATGTTCTGGCTTGGCTCATTCTGACTCTGCTTAACTGCTGATGAACTGTTGTTTTTATTTATCAGAGTGTTGAGCGCAGTTCTGTTCATCAAGCTTCAGCATACACGTGAGTTAATCTTCTGATTCTGGTATTCTGATATAGCAACTTCTGATGCTGGTGTCAAGAACCAATATTCTGATGCTGATTAAGTGTGTTCTTGCTGATACCTATCAGAGTTTCTGCAAGGCAGAACATAATATTTTTAGGTAGCAAATAGTTCATACATGAATCATATAAATAATCTATCTTTTCATTTTGTTATCATCAAAACTTAAACATAGGGTAGTAGATTCAAACTTTGTTCTAACAATCTCCCCCTTTTTGATGATGACAAAAACTAGATATTTTTAATTGAAAATAACGTGAAGAAGTATCAGAGGTAACTAAATGATAAGATGTATCAGAGTAAGAGGTTATCAAAGATGAGGGATAAGAGTTGAGAGATACTCTCCCTGAATTTATTGCTTCCCTTTTTAATTCTAAGAGTTCTTCAGGATCAGAGAGTTTTGATTATCAGAAGCTTTAGATCAGCATATCAGAGCAGAGCTTCAGATCAGCGTATCAGAGCTTTTCTTGTCAGAGCTTTGCTTTGGGTCAGAGTATCAGAGCTTTAGTCTTCAGAGTATCATGGAGCTTCCTTGTACCTGTAGACTTAAGCAAAATAGAAAACATATTCAAGTATATCAGAGTTAGAATGTTCGAGAATTTCTGTCTTAGTAATCCGTTATTATTTAAAATATCATTCTTGTTCTCCCCCTTTTTGTCAGCAATCAAAAAGTGTAAGTGATGTGCTAAAATATTTAAGGCAGAAAAACTTGTCATATTAAAAGGTTCAGAATCAAACAAAACAGTACAACAGATAATCAAAGAAAACATGAAAATGATATGAATGAAAAACTAAGGTTGGGGAGGAAAGCGTGTGAACAGGTTCTCCAGCATGGCTTTGATCTGATCAGCAGTCTCATTCTGCTTGTGTACCATGCTGACAACTGTGTCTATCTTGCTATCCTGCACATCCATCCTTTCTTTCATCTTCTGGTCATTTTCATCCATCCTTTGCTGCAGACGCATGTCATTCAGCTTCAGCTCTTCCAGAGTCTGCCTGTCCAAGGCAGCTTGAGAAACATCAGAAGCAGGGAGCTTCTGAGAGCTTTCTGCAACATCTTCTGCTTGACTTGCTTCAGCTTGAATGGTCTTGTCTTCTTCTGGTTGCACCTTTGAAGCTAGCTGTTTCTCAGACCATGGCTCACTATCCAGAGGGAGCACATCTTCCTGTGGCAGCTGAGTTTCAACTTCCTTCAGCAGCTTGCTGAAGTTCTGTTGTGCCTGCTCATAGTTGATATCCTGCAACTTGAGGGCTTCAGCACGTACCCAAATTCTGAATTGTGACCAGAGCTGGTCAGAGGCAGCTGGGTCAATCATTCCAGGACAGACTTGCTTCAGAGAAGCAATCCACTGCTGCAAACCTGTTTCAAAATTCATAATACCAGAGCCAACATCTGGTTGTTTTGGTTTTGGAATGGCTATTTTATGTTTCAGATCAGCAAGACGGTCAAGGATTGTTAAGTCTATGAAGGTCCTGCTGGGGTTTTCGGTGGTTTGCTTGGGAGCTGTTTGTTTTGGAGATGGAGTGGGAGAATCAGAGATAATGATTGGATTGTTTAGTGTTTTGGGGTATTTGGTGGTGTAGATTCTGATGAGGATGGCAGCTGGGCCATTGTGACTGTTGTTCCACATGGCAGCTGGATTGCCAGAGGTGATGGTTGAGGTGAATGAGGTTCATAAGGTGGAGGAGTTGGAGTTTCAGAGTGATGAAACTCAGGTTGAGGTGATGGTGGATGAATTTTTGGTTGAGGAGAGGGAGACGGAATTGCTGGTTGTGGAGAGGTTGTTGGAATTTCTGGTTGTTCAGGGATAAGAGGTTCTTCTGGAATGGATGAGAGAGGTTGTTGTTGTTCTGGTTCTTCAGCAGATTGCTGTTGTTCTGGTTGTGGAGAAGGGACAATTTGTGGTTCAGAGTTTGGATTGATGGAGGAGTGATCAGAAGTGTGTTGATCAATGTCAGACAGCACTTTGTCAATTGCTGATGTTGTTGAGATTGTTGGTTTGGGATGTTTGGTTCTGGGTCTTCTGAGTTGTAATTCCTCAGAAGGGTCATCTTCTGGTTCAGTTTCATCTATCGTTGGGATGGGGATTGAGATTCTATGAGAGGTTATAGGTGGAATTGATGCTAGAATAGTAGAAGAATGTAAAACAGAAGCAGCAGATAAATTACCTCTTTTCTTGGGTGTCTGCTGGGATGATCCTTCTGAAGGTGCCTTCCTTTTCTTCGTCTTCTTCAGAGTCACTTCAGGTTGAGATTGGTGCAGATCTTTGATCTTCAGATTGGGATCTGTACCATCAGCTTTGCACGCGTCCAGATATCTGAGAACTACCACTGGCTTGGATTCTATCTCAGAGAATAAAGGAAAGTCACTCAGTGGGACTCTTCTGCTGGTGATATCAGCAATAGGAGTAGCGCTGGGTTCCTTTTTGATATTCTCTATCAACTTCATTTTCTTCAAGTTCTTCGCGTTCAGAGGCTTCCCAACCGTTGGTTCAATGGTGCTTAACTCTTGAGCTTCTATCAGATGCTCTATCAGCCTATTCTCAGTCAGAATATCTGATATCAACCTTCCAAAGGGTATCCAATCCCTCTTTGTTCTTTCTTCTTCCCTAGTTTCCTTCACGCTTGTTCTGAGGTGATTGAATAGAAGATGAGCCAAGTTGATTTTTACCTTCTGATTGATAAAGTAGATCAGAAACTGCTGATCCACATTTATGTAATCAGGGGAACTAGTTGGCTTCCTATGGTTAAAACACCCCAGAATTATCTTCGCCCAAACTCTGTGATGATCCTTCAGATCTTTGATCTTGCTGCTGGGCACCCCATGGGTGAAAATCCTTTCTGCTATGACGCCCACGTCAGCACATCTCTCAGCCATATCAATACAGCGGACGCCACCGCCACTGTAACCGATTAACCTTGCTATGTGATCCTCAGTGATCACAATCTTCTTCCCCATAATGTAGGAGGTGACTTGATGCGTTGAAGTCGTCGCATGAATCCAGAACTCCTTGACTAACATAGGGAATGTTGGTCCAACCAACCTGTCAAAATACCTTTCCCATTTCTGTGCCCTAACTTCTTCTGTTAAATCAAAACCGTTTTCCTTCAGGCTTCCAAAATCAATGATCAATTCAGATAACACTTCAAGATTCTTCACAGGAGTGAGGAGTGTTCTGAATGGCACTTGATACTGTTCAGATGATGCTTTCTTCTGAGAACCTGCAGAAGCACTGCTGGAGGTTGCCATGTTCACACTTAGGGATTTTTGAGAAAAACTGAGAAAAAGAGTTTGAGAGAGATGAACACAGAAAAATGCAGAGAATGCTTGAGAAATAGTGAGAAATTGTAAAAGATTAAAATGAGAGGTTAACGTGTTTAAATAGGGTTCAGAATATTTTGAAAGAGTAAACGTTTTTAAGAGAGAGAAATAAAATCATGATTACGTTTTAAACACATGATTACTTTCATTTAATGCTTGCTGATTTTGGGGGATTTGAGAAAGATACTTAAAAACGGTTACCAGACATGTGTCTCAATGCACCCAATCAGCGTTTTGCCTTCTCAGAAGCGTGAACGCGTTCTACTTCAGAGATTTGCTGATGATTGGATGACACTTGTTTGATGTAGTGATCAGCACGTCTGTCTTTGATCTTAGACTCTCAGATCTTTAGACTTGCATCTGATACAATCTGCATGTTCTATCTTTCTGAAAAGAGATTGATCAGAAGTTCACAGTAAAACAAATACATTCTGAAGATAAATATATGGAATTAAAACATTTTCACTCTGGGCAGATTTTCATGCTGAGATGTTTCAGAATGAAATTAAACCTATCTTCAGAAAGGGGTTTAGTGAAGATATCAGCCCATTGATGGTCTGTATCTATAAATTTTAAGTTCAAAATTCCTTTCTGAATATAGTCCCTAATGAAATGATGTTTTATTTCTATATGCTTAGCTCTAGAATGTAAAATGGGATTCTTACTTAAGCAAATAGCAGAAGTATTATCACAGAGTATAGGAATGTTACTCTCAAAAATCTGGAAGTCTTCAAGCTGACTTTTCATCCAGAGAATTTGTGTGCTACATCCTGCTGCTGCTATGTACTCAGCTTCTGCTGTTGATAGCGCAATTGTTGATTGCCTTTTGCTGGACCAAGAGATCAGATTTTCTCCCAGAAACTGGCAGCTTCCAGAAGTGCTTTTACGCTCCACTCTGTCTCCAGCAAAGTCAGCATCGCAGTAGCCTGCTAAACTGTAATCACTAGATTTTCTATAAAACAAACCCAGATTAGTAGTACCTTTCAGATACTTGAAAATTCGCTTAATGGCTGTTAAGTGAGATTCTCTAGGATCTGATTGGAATCTAGCACAAATACAAACGCTGAATAATATATCATGTCTTGAAGAAGTCAGATAAAGGAGAGAACCAATCATACCTCTGTAGACTTTCTGTTCTACATTTTTGCTTACCTCTTCTCTTTCCAGAATGCACGTGGGATGCATTGGAATCTTTGATGGCTTACATTCTGAGAGGTCAAATTTCTTCAGAAGATCTATGATGTATTTGCTCTGATGAATGTAAGTTTCCTCTGGAGTTTGATTGATCTGAATTCCTAGAAAGAATTTCAGTTCTCCTATGAGGCTCATCTCAAATTCTGCCTGCATACACTTAGCAAATTTTCTTCCAAGAGAAGGATTAGTAGAACCAAAAATAATATCATCAACGTAAATTTGACAGACTAAGATGCCATTCTTAACTGATTTACAGAATAAGGTAGTGTCCACCTTCCCTCTAGTGAATTCATTTTCTAACAGAAAGTTACTTAGCCTTTCATACCAAGCTCTGGGAGCTTGTTTCAGACCATATAGTGACTTCTTTAGTTTGAAAACATGTTCTGGATGTTTTGTATTTTCAAAACCAGGGGGTTGGTGCACATAAACCTCTTCTTCTATATAACCGTTTAAGAATGCACTCTTGACATCCATCTGATACAGAGTGATGCCTCTATTAACAGCAAATGAAATTAAAAGTCTGATAGATTCTAACCTGGCGACTGGAGCAAAGGTTTCTGTATAGTCTATCCCCTCTTGCTGACTATAACCTTGTGCAACCAGTCGTGCCTTGTTTCTGATGACTTCACCCTGTTCATTTAGCTTGTTTCTGAAGACCCATCTTGTTCCAATGACGTTGAATCCTTTTGGTCTGGGAACAAGATCCCATACGTCATTTCTGGTAAATTGATTCAGCTCTTCTTGCATTGCCAGAATCCAGTCATTATCCAGAAGTGCTTCATCAATATAAGAAGGTTCAATCAGAGACACAAGTCCCATGAGTGTTTCTTCAGAGTTTCTGAAGCTTGCTCTTGTTCTGATTGGATCTTCCTTTCTTCCTAGGATAGTATCTTCTGGGTGATCCAAGCTGCTTCTGGGTAATCTCTTCTGAGGTTGATCAGCAGCTGTTGTAGGATTGCTAGCAGTGCTCCTTTCAGACGTTGAAGGAGTGTCTGTGTTGAGAGCTTCTGATGACTTGTCTTCAGGACCTGTAAATTCAATTTCCATACCTACAGTTCCAGAGCCAATTATCTTTCCCCTCTGATTTCCTCCAAAGCCAACGTGGCCTCCAGGCTTAAGTTCCAGGCTTTGGAACATATGCCTTCTTCTCGTCATGTGTCGCGAGCAGCCAGAGTCCAGGTACCATGACTGGTGTTTCTGACTTGTTGCTAAAGATATCTGCAACATGTATTATTTTATCCTTAGGTACCCAGATTTTCTTGGGTCCTGATTTGTTAGTTTTACCAAAACTCTGGTTGAATTTTGGTTTCACAGAGTACTTACTACTAGTGTATTTAATATCATGTGTGTGACCATACACAAAATGTGAATTCAGAGGAGTGTGTTTAATGGTTAAGTCCATGACATTCTTTGGTGTAGGAACCTTACCTTGGTATCCTATTCCTTTCCTGCCGTTTCTGCTAACTCCATAGATCATTGAAGCCATTTTGCTTCTATCTATGCTTTTAGCAAGGAACTTCTGGAAACTGTGATCATACTCCTTGATGATCTCATCAGCGTTGCTGGGAGTTTCAGAAATTGGTTCCTTCTGAGAGTTTTGTAAAGTGTTTTCTAATTTTGAAATCTTATTTCTCAGCTCAGAATTCTCCAATTTGAGACACGCAGTCTTATTAGAGTCAGATTCAAGATTCCTTTTCAGTTCTCTGAATTTAACTCTAATTTGCTGATACCTTTCCAGAATTTCATTAAGGCTTTCAGCAAGTTCAGCCTTGGTAAAATTAACAGCAAAGTTAGGAAATACCTCTTCAGTGTCTGATTCAGAAGCTTCACTATCTTCTGAAATATTAGCCATGAGAGCTATGTTGGCTCTCTCATCATCTGATTCTGAGTCAGCTTCAGACGAGTCAGAGTCATCCCATGTAGCCATGAGACTTTTCTTCTTCTCTCTTCCAAACTTCTTTTTGGGCTTTTCCCTCTGAAGCTTTGGGCAGTCACTCTTGTAGTGTCCTTGCTCATTGCACTCATAGCAGATGATGTCCTTGGTGTTTGGCTTTTTGCTACTTGAGGAGCCTTCAGATCTTCTGTATCCAGAGGAAGAATCTGTCCTTCTGTATCTGGAAGAGGACTCGTTCTGATCAGATCTTCTGGGATTCCTGAACTTCCTTTGCCTCTGCTTCCACAGTTGATTTACTCTTCTAGAGAGGAGGGAGAGTTCGTCTTCTTCTGATGAGGATCCATCAGATGTTTCTTCAACTGCCTGCAAAACTTTAGACTCAGATTTTTTGTTAGATTTTAATGCTAAAGGCTTACCTTGCTTCTGAGGCTCGTCAGCTTCTAGCTCTATCTCATGACTTCTGAGGGAGCTGATAAGTTCCTCCAGAGTGATTTTGTTGAGATCTTTTGCTAGCTTCAGAGCTGTAACCATTGGTCTCCACTGCTTGGGTAAACTTCTGATGATTTTCTTGACATGGTCAGCAGTAGAGTATCCTTTGTCTAGAACCTTGAGACCAGCTACCAGAATCTGGAATCTTGAGAACATTGTTTCAATGGATTCAAATTCTTCCATTTTGAACGCCTCATACTTCTGAATGAGCGCCAGAGCTTTAGTTTCTTTGACCTGAACGTTGCCCTCATGCGTCATTCTGAGTGAGTAAAAAATGTTCTTTGCTGTGTCTCTGTTGGAGATCTTTTCATATTCAGTATAGGAGATGGCGCTGAGAAGGATGGTTCTGGCCTTGTGGTGATTCTTGAAGTCACGCTTTTGTTGGTCAGACATTGTTTTTCTATCAATCTTCTGACCGCTTGCATTCACAGGGTGCGTGTATCCATCTGTCACCATATCCCACAGATCAGCATCATGTGCCAGAAAGAAGCTTTCAATTCTGTCTTTCTAGTAATCAAAGTTTTCTCCATCAAAGACTGGAGGTTTGCCGCTGAATCTGTCTCTGTCCTCATGGTTGTCATTACTGGTGTGAGAATAAGTTCCTGCCATTGTGTTTTTCTGACGCTGGATCTTGTACTGACATGGTTAAGTGTTTTAGCTCAGAACCAGGCGCTCTGATGCCAATTGAAGAAGTGAAAAACACAAGAAGGGGGGTTGAATTGTAAAACTGAAAAACAATGCAATGAACAAGATATTTTTATCCTGGTTCGTTTGATCTCAAACTACTCCAGTCCACCCGTCAAGGTGATTTCGCCTCTCTCCAACGAGGTCTTAATCCACTATATTCAACTGAATATTACAATCTGCTTTAACAACTGCTAAAGCCTTCTTGATGCAAACCACAACCCGGTTTGTCAAGGAAACACTTTCTTACAAAGAAGATAAATCTAGGTGTGAATGTTTTCTACAAAACTGTATCACAACTGTGATGTATACACAACTTAAGCTTATGAAACTAGATTGCTAAACAATGATTGAGTAAGAAGATATGTAGCGTTTAGCAAACTGAGAGAAGGAAGATTATGATTAGCTTTTAGGCGTGTAAAATGTTGGAGAGCATTAGCCAATTCAATCTTCATATTCTTGTTTATATAGCACTGAGATTGTTGAACGTTGGAGCAATATTCTTGATTCAATGCTAATAACAAACTTTCCTTATCGAGCAGATCTTGTCTGGAATGAGGCCGTTGGTAATAATTTGCTTTCAATGCACAGTACCGTTGCTACTTAATGCATGTTCTGGCTTGGCTCATTCTGACTCTGCTTAACTGCTGATGAATTGTTTTTTTTATTTATCAGAGTGTTGAGCGCAGTTCTGTTCATCAAGCTTCAGCATACACGTGAGTTAATCTTCTGATTATGGTATTCTGATATAGCAACTTCTGATGCTGGTGTCAAGAACCAATATTCTGATGCCGATTAAGTGTGTTCTTGCTGATACCTATCAGAGTTTCTGCATGGCAGAACGTAATATTTTTAGGTAGCAAATAGTTCATACATGAATCATATAAATAATCTATCTTTTCATTTTGTTATCATCAAAACTTAAACATAGGGTAGTAGATTCAAACTTTGTTCTAACAATCTGTTCCAACATGATATATTTTTTTCTACACTTACAATCCATCCCAAAAGAATTTTTATAGAAGCAGCTCATGAAATTGACAATGATAAGTTATTATTAGGGTAAAATCTGTTTAACGAGTGTTTTTATAGTAAAGTCTGATTATTTAACCCCTCGGTAAATAATATTTATAAAAAAAAAACATTACATTGTTTACACATAATATTAAACAAATCATGATTCATCGTCGTTGTTGTAATTCCATATTTTGTTGCATATCTGGTATGCATCCAACTTCTACTCTTTTCAAAGGTCGAACTCCCTTCTTTGTGTAACTTGAAGCAAGAATGATTTACTGCACGTGCAATCTATCAATTGAGTATTTTTCAAAGGTTGAGCTCCCTTTTTTAATTGAGGGTTATTCCAAAAATACAACAACAATAACATCAACATCATTATTTGAGATAGATTGCAAGGGCATAAAAAATGTTTTGTTCAAGATAGAAGAATATTGAATATTTTTCTGTCTTGCAATCCATCCGAAAGAATGATGCATGCGAGTTTGAGACAGCTACATATAAGTAAGGATTATGGTAAAATCTATTTAATGAGTGCTTTTATAGTAAAATCTGATTATTTTATCCCTCGGTTATTAAGAAAATTGAAGAGATAAATCATTTAGCTTACACTTATAAACAAATAAAAATATAAACTACAATAGATGGGATTCAAAGCATGTCATGGATTGTTTTTTTCCCTCGGTTATATTAAAAAATGAGGGAATATGTGGTTTTTTTATAAACAATAAAACATGGCGCGCCTTGGTATTATACCTCCTTTTTTTTTCCGCTGACGAGAAAGCTTTGTCATGAAATGATTTATTTGTAGTAGTGCATGAAGCGGACTTGGTGCTTGGAGTTTTATGGCTGAGCTCATTGGAGCCATTCTTGTTCGATTATATTGTTCCCTGCATCCAATTTTGCTACAACAAAAAATCAATGACTATTTGAGGTGAAACTTTACCTACCCCAACACAAGCCCCATTCTCTCAGTTTACTAGATACCTAAAAACTAACATCATAACCTCTATTCATCTAGTATCCCTCACTATTATCCAACCTTTCCCTCAACTAAGCCAAATTCCCCTCCCATCACAAACAAACCTACCCTTCACCATATCCTCATAACATTACTTGACTAATTCCAATCATTTTTCACTACCCCTACTAACATTCCACCCCACCGCACACAAAATCACCCCACTACACACAAAACCACCATATTCACTAACTTCCTAATATCTCACATGTTAATGTTCGACCCTACCATTACCTGCAATGCCACAAGAACATGATGAACCAAATGATTCCAGAAATGTCATCTTTCGGCATTATTAGGCCTAATATGAGCCCTTTTTCATCACCAATTTTACTTATCAGCTAGAAGTATGGTTCTTGAAGTTTTTCTGTGGATTATGATACCTTGAATGCAATTATGGTAAATGGTAGATTCCCTATCCTCACGGTTGACGAATTTCGTGATGAGCTTCATGGATTCACTTATTACTCAAAACTGGACTTGCGACTGAGTTATCATTAAATTCTCATTGCTCCAGAAGATACTTTTAAAATAATATTTCGCATTTGAGATGGTCATTTTGAATTTTTAGTTATGTCGTTCGGGATCTCCAATGCTCCCTCCACCTTCTAAACCACAATGAATGAGGTATTTTGCAAATACTTGTGACGAAATTTGTGTTGGTATTTTTCTCCTAAAATGTTGGTGTATAGCCCAAATTGGGAATCTCATTTAGTACACTTACACATTATGCTCAAAGTTCTCCAAAATCATCAATTGTTTGAGAAAGAGTCCAAGTATGCTTTTGGGGTTTGCAACATTGATTACTTGGGCCATATTATATCTCAAAAAGGTGTCGCAGTTGATCCTACGAAAATCAACTCCATTTTAGAATGGTCAGGTCTGTTAAATTGTAATTCATATGTGTCAAAAGAAGATTTGATTTGTTTAGATTTAAATAGATTTGAATTTAAATCTAGAATAGATTTGATTAGATTTGATTTAGTAAAAAGATATTTTGGGCTTGGGTTTTAGCTTAGGGAGCAAGCTAACCTAAATCTATAAATAGAGGGAGTAACCCCTATTTTTGTAATCAACTCATTCACAGTATTTTGCAGTTGCAAAGTGAATTAATAAAGATTCCACAGTTTGTGGGCAGAGAGAAACTCTGCAGAAATAATTCTATTGTCTTTTCTTAGTTTGTTTCATAACTAATCATCAGTGGTGGTCGAAATTCATCATAGAGTATTGGTGGATTTCCAACATCTGGTATCAAGAGCTTGTGTTACGATTCAAGGGAAGTGTCAATCAAGAACGATTGAAGAATTCACGATGACAAGTTATGGGAATGCAAACTATCCAGCAACGCTGCCAATTCTGAAAGTAGACAACTATGAGAATTGGTGCAAGCAGATGAAAGTCCTATTAAGGTGTCAAGGCCTTTGGGACCTTGTAAAAGATGGAGTCGAAGTGCTTGGCGAAAACGCTTCAGAAGAAGAAAAGAAGAAATATACAGAATCTGAGAAACAGAGTTATAAAGCATTGTTTATAATTCATCAATGTGTCAGCCCAGACAATTTCGAAAAGATTAGTGATTCAGAATCTGCAAAAGAAGCCTGGGAAATCCTGGAGAAATCTTTTGGAGGCGTTGAGAAGGTGAACGAAGTGAGGTTACAAACTCACAAAAGAACCTATGAACTGCTTCAGATGGAAGACAGTGAAAACATATCTGATTTCTTCACTAGAGTTACAAAACTAGTGAATAAAATCAAGACATGTGGAGAAACATTAACAACAAGAGCTGTTGTTTCGAAGATCCTGAGATCCTTAGCTCCTAAGTTCGACCACATAGTGGTGGCGATCGAAGAGGGGAAAGACTTATCGAAATTGACAAAGGAAGAGCTTCAAGGGACGCTCGAATCTCATGAATAAAGAATGAACGAAAGAGCTGCAGGAAAATCGAAGAGTGATGTGGCCTTGCAGGCACATTCAGCAAAAGAAACCAAAGGCAAAGGAAAGTATTTCGACAGAAGTAGAGGTGGCTACAACAAATCGAATGGTAGAGGAAACCAAATCGAAGGAGACGTGTCGAATCAAAGAAGACCACACCACGGCAACCAAAGAGGTGGTGCTGCAAACAGAGAAAGAGGTGGTGGTCGAAAACCTGATAAGAGTCACATTCAATGTTACAATTGTCAGAAGTATGGTCACTATTCGAGTGATTGTCCAGAAAAATGAAATAATCAAGAAAGTGATGAAAAGCTGGCAAAACATGAAGAAGAAGAAGAAGAGATGATGTTGATGGTCACAACAAGAGATGAAGACAGATTCAAGGACCAATGGTACTTGGATTCAGGATGTTCATCACATATGTCTGGAAGGAAAGACTGGTTCGTCAATATAAAACCCTCAACGAAGAATATGGTAAAATTTGCAAATGACAACACCCTAGCAGCTGAAGGTATTGGTGATGTTATGATCATGAGGAAAGATGGCAAGAAGTCAGTAATTTCAAATGTATTGTACATACCAGGCATGAAGAGCAATTTGCTCAGTATAGGGCAGTTGGTCGAAAAGAATTATAAAGTGTCAATCGAAGATAAGTTGATGAGAGTCGTTGATGCAAATGGAAGATTAATCTTGAAGGCTCCTATGTCTCAGAATCGAACCTTCAAGATTGAACTAAATGTGATGGAGCACAAGTGCCTTTCAACTGCAGCTAGCAGAGATGAATGGATATGGCATTATAGACTAGGTCATCTCAACTTTAGAGACATCAGAGATTTGAAGAGAAGAAATATGGTTTCAGGATTGCCTGAAATTGATATTCTAAACGAAGTATGTGAAGAATGTGTGCAGGCGAAGCAACACAAGAATAGCTTCAGCAAGGATGCAGGAAGCAGATCGAAGGCTAGTCTCGAAGTCATATACTCTGATGTATGTGGACCAATCCAGGTGGATTTGATGGGAGGTAACAAATACTTTGTTACATTCATAGATGATTTCAGTCGAAAGCTATGGACTTACCTGATCAAGAAGAAAAGTGAAGTGATCGAAGTATTCACCAAGTTCAAGTCCATGGTCGAAAGACAAAGCGGTCGAAAGCTTAAAGTTTTGAAAACTGATGGTGGAGGAGAATATGTGTCGAAAGACTTCGACAGATTATGTGAAAAAGAAGGGATTGTGCATGAGGTGGTGCCACCCTATACTCCACAGCAAAATGGAATTGCAGAAAGGAAAAATCGAACCATCATGAACATGGTGAGAAGTATGTTGAAAGGCAAGAATTTACCCAAAGAGTTCTGGGGTGAAGCTGTTTCGACTGCAACATACATTTTGAACATAAGTCCTACAAAGAAGCTAGAAGGAATTACTCCAGAAGAATGTTGGTCTGGTGTGAAGCCTAGCTTAAGTCATCTGAAAGTATTTGGATCTATAGCACATAGACATGTGCCAGATCAGTTGAGAAAGAAACTTGATGACAAGTCAAGTCAAATGATCCTAGTTGGATATCATTCGACAGGAGGCTACAAGTTGTTCGATCCAGAGAACAAGAAGATTGTGATCAGCAGGGACGTGATCATAGATGAGTTCAAAGAATGGGATTGGACTACAAATGTCAAGAAAGATTCAGTGGGAATCTTATTGGAAGAGCCAGAAACTCAAGTCGAAAGAGAAGTTCGACAAGAGGAGCCAACAGATATACCCAGTACAAGCAGACCTCAAAGAACAAGACGCATGCCTGCAAGATTGCAAGATTGTGTGATTACATTAGATGATGTGATAGATGATGAAGGTGAGCTGGTACATTATGCTTTCTATGCAGATGTCGAACCTGTTAATGCAGTTGAAGCATTAAAGGATTCGAAGTGAGTGAAAGCAATGAACGAAGAAGTAAAGTCTATCGAAGACAACAACACTTGGTCACTTGTCGAATTGCCCCAAGGCAAGAAGGCAATTTATGTCAAGTGGGTATACAAAGTGAAGACTAATTCGAAAGGTGAAGTAACTCGACACAAAGCAAGACTTGTGGCGAAAGGATTTCTACAGAAAGAAGGAATAGACTTCGACGAAGTTTTTGCACCTGTTGCTAGGATCGAAACAATCAGGCTGGTTGTTGGTCTAGCAGAAATCAACAGTTGACACATATGTCAGATGGACGTGAAGTGTGCATTCCTAAATGGACTCTTAGAAGAAGAAGTCTATGTTAAATAACCAGTTGGGTTTGTGAAACATGACGAAGAAAGAAAGGTGTACAGGCTACATAAAGCCCTGTATGGTTTGAAACAAGCTCCAAGGGCTTGGAATAAGAAAATTGATAGTTTTCTAAGGGAGAAGGAATTTGTGAAGTGCATAACTGAACATGGAGTATATGTAAGAAGAAGCAAGAGTAAATTGCTTATACTATGTCTTTATGTAGATGATTTGTTGATAACAGGTAGCTGCAAGAGTGAGATCGAAGACTTCAAAGGTGATCTCAGCAAGGAATTCGAAATGTCTGATTTGGGTGAGATTTCATATTTCCTTGGTATCGAATTCTACAAGAGCAGTAGAGGTTTGATGATGCATCAAAGAAGATAAGCAGGAGAGATTATCAAGAGGTTTGAGATGGAAGAAAGCAACTCAACTTCGACACCTGCAGAACCAAGACTGCAACTGTCGAAAGATGCAGATGAAGATGATGTTGATCTAACCCAATACAGAAGACTTATTGGATCATTGAGATACCTTTGTCATACAAGGCCTGACTTAGCATACATCGTAGGTATGGTAAGTAGATTCATGCAGAAGCCAAAGGTATCACATCTAGCAGCTGTGAAGAGGATACTAAGGTATCTCAAAGGAACTTTCGATTATGGCATTCTGTTTCCTGCAGTTGATAAAGGAAAAGAATGCAAGTTAGTGGGATACACTGATTCGAGTTGGTGTAGTGATGTTGAAGATCGAAAGTCAACAGCAGGATATGTGTTTATGCTAGGTGGTGCAACAATTGCTTGGAGTTCAAGAAAAGAACCAGTAGTGGCATTATCATCATGCGAAGCAGAATACATAGCTGCTTCTCTTTGTGCATGTCAAGCAACCTGGATGGTGAACTTGGTCGAAGAGATAATAGGGAAAAATCATGGAGCAATTACCATGAAGATAGACAGCATGTCAGTTATCAATCTGGCGAAGAACCCAATAGCACATGGTCGAAGTAAGCACATCGAAATGAGGTTCCATTATCTTCGAGAGCAGGTAGCAGATGGGAAGATGAATTTGGAACACTGCAGAACTGAGAACCAGATTGCAGACATCATGACGAAGGGAGTGCAGGTCGAAGTATTCAGAAAGCTAAAGGCCATGATGAACATAGACAGTTTAGACACAATGAATTAGGCGGTGTGTTAAATTGTAATTCATATGTGTCAAAAGAAGATTTCATTTGTTTAGATTTAAATAGATTTGAATTTAAATCTAGAATAGATTTGATTAGATTTGATTTAGTAAAAAGATATTTTGGGCTTGGGTTTTAGCTTAGGGAGCAAGATAACCTAAATCTATAAATAGAGGGAGTAACCCCTATTTTTGTAATCAACTCATTCACAGTATTTTGCAGCTGCAAAGTGAATTAATAAAGATTCCACAGTTTGTGGGAAGAGAGAAACTCTGCAGAAATAATTCTATTGTCTTTTCTTAGTTTGTTTCATAACTAATCATCAATGGTGGTCGAAATTCATCATAGTGTATTGGTGGATTTCCAACAAGGTCCCACCACACTTACAGAATTACACAAATTTTAGGGTCTTATTGGCTATTACCGCAAGTTTGTGCGTGACTATGCTACCTTGGCAACCCCACTGAATAACTTGTCTAAACACAATAATTTTACGTGGAATGACTCTACTCTTATAGCTTTTAGTACCTTGAAGGAATCTATGGTTAGTTTTCCAGTTCTAGCCTTACCAGACTTCAACGAGCTCTTTGAAATTACTAGTAACGCATCGAGAGTGGCCATTGGAAAGTATTGTCCCAACATATTCCCCCTATTGTGTTCTTCAGTCGCAAGATGGGTCCTATAATGCAGGCTTCCTCGACATATGATTACAAAATGTTTGTTATTACAAAAGTCGTAAGGAAGACGGTGTCAATATTTACATGGCAGACGATTCAGTGCCTATACAAATCAAAAGAGTTTGAAGTGTCTCTTGAATCAAGTAATTTAAACAACATCCCAATAGTGATGGCTTACCAAACTTTTGGGGTACAACTATAAGATTCAATATATGCCAAACAAGCAAAATCGTATTACAGACGCATTGGCTTGCATTCCAAAATCTAAGTCCATCCATATAGCCTTATCCACTTGCCAACCCTATTGATACAACAGTTGGAGAAATTCTATGAGGAGCACCCCACATGTCAAACCTTAATAGCGAACATGCAGACAAAATCGCAAGTGGCATTCTCGACTTCAATGAGCGCATCTTTATACCTTATAAACAATTTTATGTTCGGAAGGAGCCATCTCTGCCCTTATACCTGCGATCGTATCCTCAAGGGACTTCTTCTCAAACAAAAGATTATTACGCTCCTCGTTCATCTTAGCCAGGCACTTCATTGACACCTTGTTCACAGCATTCGTTGTGACAAGCTTCTCCTCGAGAGCCACCACCTTAGCCCGAGACTTCTTCAACTCGGCCTTCAGGGAGGTACCTTCCTAGACATACGCTACGACCGTTCCCAATACCCACATGACAGCACCAGCATCTCGGGCCAACATCCCCCTTTTACTCGGGCAATCCTTCTCTTCTAGCATCAATGATTCAACTCGGGAAAGCTGCAAGGAGGAACCCTCAAAGAAATCTCTGTCATGAAAACAAGGAGGCAGCTCGAACTTGCCCCTGTCCTGCTCACCCGTTTGATCGACGATGCCCTCAATACGCGGTATCTTAAACCTCGAGGACACCTGCTGAGGAGAGGGATGCCCGACAACATGGCCAAACGACGACATCCCTGAACTCTCTTGGGGAACCGTTCCCACTTCACCTTGAGAATCATTTACGAACTTCTGTCCTTTCTTCAAATTGAGGGCTACCGACTTAACCATATGCTCTTGAGCAGCATTCATCCTTCTTACAACAAAACATAAAAAATGAAAATCAGCGAACGTAGAAAAAGAGATATGCATGCAAATCAAATTGAAATACAAGATAAACTACTCAAGTACGCCACAGGATCCTCGCACTCAAAGAGCTTATTAATATTTATCAGCCCTGGTTCCAACACAGGCTCCCCATCCTCGTCAGTAACGGGCCTCCCCCCTATGCCCACACGCTGGATAAGAGATATCCCAACAACAAAGGCTGGCAATCGGTCTTGACTAGCCTGGTCCTCGGGGCTCTGCTGTCCCTTCTCCCAAATATAGTGGTGGGTCCCACAAAGAAAATGTTTACTCGACCAGTGGAAACTAAACTTCGGCACCAACTTCATCACCGGGTCCCCGTTCTTGTTCAGCTCAGGTTCCCCGACGTCATCGACCAGTGGGACGCTCCTAAAAACATTCAACAACACTCTCTCCGACACGGGTTGGACTAACATATATCTCTCCTTAAAATTTTGGACGAATTCGAGGTAAGCCTTGAAGAGCTTTCCGTTAGCCTGTTTTAAGGAGATCCATCCCCACTGGTTACCAAAATTTCCCAGTTGGAGGTGAATACAATAAAAGAACAAAGGAACAGTAACCCTTATCCGCAAGAAAACCGCACACCATCTCAAAAGCCTGCAGGAAGGAAATCAAATTGGGATGAAGCTGGGAGAGAGCAAGACGAAGATGCCGAAAAAGGACCATATGAAGATCAGAGAAAGGAAGTCGTAGGCCTAACTCTCAGAAGATAATCTCGTACATAGGAAGATGGTTCGTATCAAACTTTGAACATATACAGTGATCCTTCCCGAGGATGTAGATCGCTCGTTCTTCCTCTACATCCTCCGAATCCATTCCTGAAACCACCAACGTAAACACCTCATTCGGATGCTCAACAAAGTGGAAAACGATCTCCATAAGACTCAGCGTGACCCAAGCCAAAGGATCATCGGGAGCCACAGGCTCGCCCTGCGCGTCCGCGCCCTGCTCGGGTACGCCCAACTCTGGTTTACACATCCCCGAGGTACTCTCCCCGGTTGACGTGCCCCAGGATGAACTTGCGACGTAATCAATGTGCTCGCTCATAAGATCGTCTTCAATACTGCTAATCATCATACCTAAAAAGTAGCGGAAAAAAGTGAATTTGACATCAAATCAAATCCATCCTTCCACCGCTAATCAAGTGAAAAGGTGTGAATGAGGACCTTGTCCCCGACCAGAGCGCTCACTCAAAACAGCATAAAGCAATATGAGGATAATCCCCTCTAACGTACTAGGCGCCCGACCGCCAGAATAAACTCTAGCTTACGCGAGTAAAGTTCCTTCCCCATAAATGGTTTTGGACCTTGCCCAGGGACACATCACAAACTTAAGAAGTTCATAGAAGAAACCCAGGGAACGGTCCAATTATGCCGAAAAGTTTATCATAAACCGCCATCACCGACCCTACCACCAGGAGTTACCAAACAGCTCTGCGGTGAAGCCAACATTCTCAGGCAGTAGAACCACTGAGAGTCGTCCAATCTATAGCTAATCTACCCCTAACCGCATCCATCTCTAAAATCGTAACCTAAAATCTAACCTAAAACAGGGAGCATTTTGGCAAAAACAGAAGGAAAATAGGAAACATACCAGGGAACGGACAGAGATTATAGTGGTGAATGGCGGAAAGAGCAAGAACTTCAGTAGAGAATGACGGTGTGGTACAGAAACTAGAGACGAGCAAAAAAATAGCAAGCGGAAAGTGAAAATAAATCTTCCTCTCTCCCTTTTATAGATGAACTTCGCTAGCGCGTGAGCATGTGATAACGAGAAAATATATCGTATAATTAACATACTTTTTACCGATTTTATATTCCATTAAGTCGTCTAACCCTCGATTATCCCGAGATTAATTGTCTTTTTGCAGGTATGACACTTGTCGACTCAAACCGATGAAAAAGGACAACACGAAGAAAGCTAGACGAAAAACAAAGAGAAAAAGAATAAAAAAATACAAAGTGTAGACTTCTGGATAGGTGACGGTCGTCACGCCCCTGTGACGGGCGTAACACCCCTCAACATAAGGAAACGCTCGTCACACTCACCTGACGAGCGTAAGGCACCACTTCAGCGTGTGACGACTGTCACCCACATGTGACGACCGTCACGCGCGTAAAGGAGGACGTTACGCATGGCTTGAAGACGTGGGCGTGAAGGGCAAAATACTTCTCCCTGTTTCTACTGAATCTCCTATTTTATTGCCACAACTATTACTGCTCCTAGAATTTCTCCACGAAGACTTCATCAAGAATTCAAAATTAAACTGCTGATTTTTCCTGCTATATATATGAGTACCAAGGCACAGTCCAAGGGTCGAAGAATTTTACTCAGAGCAAAGATTTATTTTATTTTACAGTTTTTTCCAATTTGTTTGTTTTGCAATTCTGCTTTCAATTCCTTGTAATTTTCATTCAAGCCTTAGTTTCTATTTTTAAGTGTTAATTCTTCTTACAAGAATTAACACGAATTTCTACTGCAAGTCAAGCTCGAAGATTTGGATTACTGTATTCCCTCAAGATTACTATAGCATCTGTAATTCCAGGTTTTTTTTATATTGCTATTATTATTTATTTAGTTTCTATAATATGCCATTTATTGCCATGAATTATATTCTAAACTTTACTGCTGTTAAGTTAATTATGTCTGGCTAAATTATTAATACCGGTATGTGACCATAAGAACTGAAAGAATTCAATGATACATTGGCCAAAAATATTCATAAAACAATTTCTGGTTTCCAATTTACAATATTAATTTAACTATCCTTGTCACGAGAGTGAGAGGTTAATTAACACGATTTTGCCACGAGAGTGGGAAATTAATTAAGGCAAGAACCTGCATGCGAGAGCTGGGGTTCAACCCAGATAGTGGTAACGAAGCATTGATTTTTAAATACACGAGAGTGTTTTAATAAATTAATTAAATTCAAATTGTTTTCAAAAAGTGTTATTAAATTTGAAGTGCATCCACTAGGTTTAGTAGCATGACTTATTTCATAAACACGAGAGTGTATGTCTCAGGTTTTTAAACAATTAGCTTTTACCGAAATACTTTATAGGCCAAGCGATTCATCGAATTCCCTAAGTCCGATTATCACATACCGGTATAATTAGTACTATTACTTTTAAAACTAAACTGTCTTCCCCAAATATCGAATATTCATCGCTTAGTTAGACAAAACTGTAGCATTAGATCGTATGCGATTGATACACAGTCTCGGTGGGTTCGATAATATTTTAAAACTAGAACGACTGAACTGTATACTTGCAGTTAGTATCCCGACAGACTTATAAAGTCCCGATCAAGTTTTTGGCGCCGTTGCCGGGGACTGGTAGTCAATTAATTACGATTCTTCTATTGCGCGTTTAGACTAAGCAACAGACACCCTTTGTCGATTTGTATGCCAAGGACTCGCTCACAAGGCGAACCACTTGACAAACCGACGGACGAACCTGAACGCATTCTTTCCGTAAGACGTGCAGTCAGGGATTACTGTTTAAATCACGTTATTCCCTTACCTAAACCAGAAATCAAGATTGATTCTGAAACTGATTCTAATTCTTCCTCTGAAACCGAAACCAATCCAGAATTAGACATGGCCGAAGAACAAAGGACCCGTCCACTGAAGGAGTACGCAGCTCCATCACAACAAGAGCCCCATAACAGCATTGCTGCTCCAGCAATAAACCGAAACGATTTCGAGTTAAAGCCGTCATTGATAGCAGCTATCCAACAACACCAATTCTCTGGAGATCCTTCTGAGGATCCGAATGAACACCTTACAAAATTCGTTCAATTTGCCGACACATTTATAGCAAATGGTGTTAGTAAAGATGCTATTAGATTACGTCTTTTCCCTTTCTCACTAAGAGATAGAGCTTGGGATTGGTTGCAATCCTTGCCATCAAATTTCGTCACTACGTGGGAAGGGCTGAAGATCGTATTCTTAGCACGATACTTTCCCCCAAGCAAAACCGCTGCACTAAGAGCCCAAATCAACGAATTTAGGCAGAAGGATACTGAATCACTATTCGATGCATGGGAGCGCTACAAAGATATGATGCGAATGTGCCCACATCATGGACTAGAAAAATGGCTGATAATCCACACGTTTTATAATGGACTCTTGTACAACACAAGACTATCTATAGATGCCGCCGCAGGTGGTACACTGATGGACAAGCCTTATGACGAAGCTAACCAACTCATTGAAAACATGGCTCAAAACCACTATCAGTGGGGAGGAGAAAGAACATATGTGGAGAAGACTCAAGCCAAAGGCGGGATGTACGAGGTTAGTAGCCTAGATAAAGTTAATGATAAGGTAGATGCTCTTACCCAAAAGATAGAAAGCTTGACCTTACCTCATGCAGCTACCGTAGCTGCAGTTACCCCAAGCTGCGAAGTTTGTGGAGTACCTGGTCATGTTGGAACCGAATGTCAAATCTTAGCAGGAATAACGGCTGATCAGGTAAATTACGCTCAAGGAAATCCTTATGCCAATACCTACAATCCTGTTTGGAAGAACCATCCTAACTTCTCGTACAAGAGCAATAACGCTTTATATGCACCTGGCCAAGCACCTGCTGTACCTCCAGGTTATCAAAAACCCGTCGATAATGTTCCTAACATTCCTAAGAAATCTAACCTTGAAATCCTAATGGAAAATTTTATCGCTAATCAAGCCCAACAAAACAAAGAATTCCTCAATCAAAACGTTCACACCGGTGAACAATTGAAGCTATTAGCAAACAAGGTAGATGCCCTAGCTACTCACAACAAAATGTTAGAAACCCAAATCTCCCAAGTAGCACAACACCAAGCTAGTTCTGCCACACCTGCTGGTACATTTCCTGGACAGCCACAGCCCAATCCTAAAGGACATGCAAATGTTATTACATTACGAAGTGGGACAGCCCTTGATGGACCGGTAGATCCTAGACTCCAAAACCCGACCATGTATCAAAAACCTGAGAAAGAAATAGAGAAGTCGAAAGATCAATCTGAAAATGTAGAGGAAGACGCGAATGAGAACAGAGAGGCCTCAGAAAAACCTTATGTGCCTCCACCACCATACAAACCACCAATTCCATACCCTCAAAGACTTGCAAAATCCAAGAACGAGGGACAATTCAAGAAATTTGTAGAACTTCTGAAACAACTAAACGTCACTATTCCGTTTACAGAAGCTATAACCCAAATGCCGTCATATGCTAAATTCCTAAAAGAAATATTGGCTAATAAGAAAAAAATCGTTGAGAACGAAACCGTTATGCTAACTGCCGAATGTAGAGCCATAATTCAAAATAACATGCCTCCGAAGCTAAAAGATCCTGGTAGTTTCTCCATACCATGTGTAATTGGAAAATCTGTCATAGACAAAGCTCTATGCGATTTAGGAGCCAGTGTCAGTCTAATGCCCTTATCTATTTGCGAAAAGCTCAAATTAGGCGACATGAGACCTACCAAGATGTCCTTACAACTAGCCGATAGATCAGTCAAATTTCCTGTTGGTATGCTGGAGAACATTCTTGTCCGAATAAGACAATTTTAAATACCAACTAACTTTATAATAATGGACATCAAGGAAGATTCGAACATTCCCATCATACTAGGAAGACCATTTTTAGCTACTGCAGGAGCCATGATTGACGTCAAGAAAGGAAAACTTACCTTCGAGGTAGGAGAAGAAAAAGTAGAATTCATTCTTTCCCAATTCTTTAAAGCCCCTGCTATAGATGACTCATGTTGTCTCCTAGATATCATTGATGAATGTGTCAAAGAACTTGAATGTCAAGAGGACACCTACTCTGAGATGCTGAAAATTCAGACACCGACTATCCTCAAGAACGAAGACTGGAAACAAGAACACTTAGATGCCAACCTAAGTGAATGTTTAGCCTTAACACCCGATCCTGACTCAACTAATAAGAAACCCGGTATAGAACTTAAAACACTACCTGAAGATCTTAGGTATGAATTCTTAGATAAAGAACTCGAACGACCAGTTATAGTCAATGCCGAATTAGGAGAGATCGAAACCGAAAAACTTCTTAGTGTGTTAAGGAAATATCCAACCGCGTTAGGCTATAATATCTCAGATCTCAAAGGAATAAGCCCTTCTCTCTGTATGCATCGCATTATGCTGGAGGAGGACTGCAAGACTTCTAGAGAACATCAAAGACGAATAAATCCTATCCTAAGTGAAGTCGTTAAGAAGGAAGTGCAAAAACTACTAGAGGCAGGCATCATATACCCAATATCAGATAGCAACTGGGTCAGTCCAATTCATGTGGTGCCTAAGAAAGGAGGTGTTACAGTTATAACAAATACAAAAGGCGAATCGGTAGCACAGCGTACGCAAACAGGATGGAGAATATGTATCGATTATAGGAAACTAAACAAAGCTACACACAAAGACCATTTCCCATTACCATTCATTGATCAAATGCTCGAGCGTTTAGAAAAACATTCCCATTTCTGCTATCTTGATGGATATTCAGGATTCTTTCAAATTCCCATTCATCCTGAAGATCAAGAGAAAACTACGTTCACATGTCCCTATGGTACCTTTGCATACCGGAGAATGCCATTTGGACTATGTAATGCGCCTGCAACCTTCCAACGATGCATGATGGCGATCTTCGCAGATTTCTTAGACGGAATCATGGAAGTATTCATGGACGATTTCTCTGTCTGTGGCGAAAGTTTCGACGGATGTTTAACAAATCTTGAATTAGTACTGAAATGCTGTGTTAATGTCAACCTAGTGCTCAACTGGGAAAAATGTCACTTCATGGTGAGACAAGGAATTGTGTTGGGTCACATTGTATCAAACAGAGGGATTAAAGTTGACAAAGCAAAGATCGAAATTATCAAAAACCTTCAACCACCCAAAACAGTTAGAGAAATACGAAGTTTTCTAGGACACGCGGGTTTTTACCGACGTTTCATAAAAGATTTCTCTAAAATCACCAAGCCACTAACTGAATTATTAATGAAAGAGGCTGAGTTTATTTTCGACGATAAATGCTTGAACGCATTCGAGACACTAAAAGAGGCCTTAATATCGACACTTATTATGCAACCTCCTGATTGGAATGTACCATTTGAGATAATGTGCGATGCGAGCGATTATGCTGTAGGCGCAGTCCTAGGACAACGGAAAGAAAAGAAGCTTCACGCTATCTACTACGCAAGCAGAACGCTTGATCCCGTACAAATGAATTACGCCACTACGGAAAAGGAACTCTTAGCTATGGTATTCGCATTGGACAAATTTCATTCCTACTTAGTAGGCGCTAAAATCATTATTTATACGGATCATGCTGCGATCCGATACCTACTAAGCAAGAAGGACGCCAAACCGCGATTACTCAGATGGATCTTACTCCTACAAGAGTTTGACCTTGAAATAAAAGACAAAAGAGGAACTGAAAACGTGGTAGCTGACCATTTATCAAGATTAGATGGAATCCAAACCGAGAGTGTTCCCATAAACGAAGATTTCCCTTATGAACGCCTCATTGCCAAGCTAGAGACAAACCCTACCGACAGTTTAGATCCATACAATGAAACTTTCACAACTGCGGTAGTAAAATCCATTTGTACTAATACCGCATTACCATGGTATGCTGACTTCGTCAACTATTTAGCTGCTGGTGTTTTACCACCTGATTTGACGTACCAACAGCGGAAGAAATTTTTCCATGACCTTAAACACTACTTTTGGGATGAACCACTACTCTTTAAAAGAGGCGCCGATGGTATCTACCGTCGCTGCGTTCCTAATGATGAAATAAACGACGTCATTTCCCATTGTCATTTCGCCCCTTATGGTGGACACGCTAGTACATCGAAAACCTGTGCAAAAATACTTCAAGCTGGCTTCTTTTGGCCTACCTTATGGAAAGACGTCCACATAGCAATTATGAACAGCGATAGATGTCAACGCACAGGAAATATATCTAGACGTGACGAAATGCCACAAAAAGGAATCCTCGAAGTAGAAGTTTTCGATGTCTGGGGAATTGATTTCATGGGACCTTTCCCCGCATCCTTTGGAAATAAATATATTTTGGTAGCTGTCGACTATGTATCAAAATGGATTGAAGCCATCGCTGCACCCACAAACGATACACGTGTGGTACTAAAACTATTCAAGAATATTATCTTCCCATGATTCGGTGTACCAAGACTAGTGATCAACGATGGTGGCTCACATTTTATCTCCAGAATTTTCGAAAGGTTACTTTCCAAATATGGCGTTAAACATCGCATAGCCACACCATACCATCCTCAAACAAGTGGACAAGTGGAAGTATCAAATAGGGAGATCAAACAGATACTTGAGAAAACCGTAGCCCTATCCAGAAAAGACTGGTCCTCCAAGCTCAACGATGCTCTTTGGGCATATCGGACAGCTTTCAAAACTCCTATCGGAACAACGCCGTTCAAGTTAGTTTATGGAAAATCTTGTCATTTTCCAGTAGAATTAGAACATAAAGCTTATTGGGCGATAAAAACCCTTAACTTAAACTATAAGAGTGCTGGCGAGAAACGAGTGTTAGATATCCATGAACTGGAAGAATTACGTTTAGACGCTTATGAAAATGCTAAAATCTATAAAGAACGAACAAAAAATGGCACGATAAGCGTATCTCGCGGAAAGACTTTAAGGAAGGAGACATCGTACTCCTATTCAACTCTAGACTAAAACTTTTCCCGGGAAAATTACGTTCCAAATGGTCCGGACCGTTTGAAATTAGCAAAGTTTTCCATAGTGGGGCGATAGAAATTAAAGGTAGTTCTATCGAACCATTCATTGTTAATGGCCAGCGCTTAAAGCACTATTTTAACATCGAAAATATCGCGTTCTCGGCTTATATTCAGTTAAGTGAGCCGCCTACCCCTTTACCTAACTGAATAGGTATTTAATGTCGAGCCGTCGACATAAAATAAAGGCGCTTCGTGGGAGGCAACCCATGTTTTTACTTTAATTATTTTTTTTGCTTTAATATGTTTTTATTTTTCTTTTCTTTTTCTTAATCTTTAAAATATTTTCATTATTGCATTTCTAACTCCTTTCTATTTTTCTTCTGTTTTTATTTCTCCCTTTCATCTTTCTTTTTCTTTTTAATTTAACTTTGGCAATTTCCTAACCCGAAAATACTTACTTAATTTCCTTTTCTTTCAAACATTTTTCAAATATTTTCAGGGGGGTAATTCTTTTTCTTTCACATCTCGCGCTATGGATTGTGCTAACTTCATGAATGTCAAATTGCGAAGCCGACACCAGAGAAGAAGGTTTGTAGATCTGGGTGACCGGGAGATGTGTCCTACTATATATGCAGATGATCATGCTATGGCTGCCCTTGGCATTAGCGAGAGTGTCATGTACCTGCTGCACCAGATTGGTTGGGACACCGCTCATATCCGTCAAAGGTTCTGTACCTACAAAAGGCTGACTCTGGAGTTTCTCAGCACCTTGAGTTTCATTCCAAATCATGGAATGGGATTCAACCGTGGGTTGATTACATTTAGAATATTTAACATGGATTACACTTACAACCTACGAGAGTTTAGCCAGCTTCTTGGGTTCCCTTTTGGACCCGATGTTATCAGTATGACACAGGAGAACCTTTTGCCCGTATCTGAGCTTGACTTTTTCTGGGGAAGCATAGCTGGTGTTAACCATCCTGAGCCGTCAGATCTGTACTCTGAATGCATTCATAACCCGACTATCAGGTATTTCCACAAGATCATAGCCCACACTATCTTCGGCAAACAGGAAAATGTCACCTCTGTATCCCGCGATGAGCTGTTTATCATGTATTTTGCATCTCAAAACCGTCCGATGAACGGCGCAGCTTATATGCTCGCCAATATGGAGCGGATCATCGAAACTCCAAATGAACCTATCTTGTTGGGTGGGTTAGTTACCATGCTGTCTAATTCCATCGGACTCCGCCGGCCTATGCTCGGTTCTGCTCCACTTTATGGCATAAAGCCGATGGACATTGCTTTTTGTTTCAACACTAGCATGATTGGAAACCTTGGACCAGATTCATTTGACTTGCTAGTTAATCATCAGATCGTCCATCATTTTAAGCTGCCTGACCCAAGAACCAGTGTGCACAACCGGGATAACTGGCTGTTTGATCTTCACTACTCTGCTTCACCACCCTCTTCACCATCTATAGTTGGCATTTATGAGGTTCCAAACAATGCTAATGCTGAAGAAGATCCTGCTACACCGCCAGGCTACCATGATCTCCCTGATCCTTGGGAACAGGAGGCTACTTCCTCCAAGACCGCGCCTCAGGCTCCTGAGACTACTCCACCTCCACCTGCTGTTACCCTGGACTCCCTACATGCGGCCATTACGGACATGCGGGGCGAGCTGACTTCCCTTAGGGTGGATTTCATTACCTTCATGGACTTGGTGACTGATCAGTTGGATTATATGCATCAGCATTTGTTTCCACCTCCCCGTGGCTAGATTGCCATCGTTATTTCATCTCCTTCTCTCTTGCATTTTTATGTACAGTGAGGACACTGTAAATTTCTGTGTGGGAGGGATTTTTAGTTTAGTTACTATTTCAACATTATCATTATTTTTATTTTTTACTTTGAAACAATTTGTTATGCATTTATTAAATTGAAGTTTATTTTAATTTCTTTTTACTGTCTATGTTTTATTCCCTATTGTTATTTACTGTTATTTACTGTCTATTTTGTTAATTAAAACTTTAATTAATTAAAATAATTAATTAAAACAAACATTTCAAATAAACCAAAAAAAATATAAATTCTTCAAAACAAAAATCCAATTACCAAGAAAAAAATAAATAATAAACTCATCACTCTCCAACGGTCCTGTAACGGATCTCTCATTTAAGACTCTGTCTGCGTTACGACCGTCACACCCTTGTGACGAGCGTAACGCGCCTCTTTACTTCGTGACGAGCGTCACACAGACAGAAACCAACGACTGTTACAGAGAACCGTTCCAACCTTCTTCCTTATAAACCCATTTTTCCCTTCTCCATTATCACCACACCACACGAAAAACCACCTATTCACTCCATTTTTTCTTCCAATTTCTAAACTCCCAACACCAAATTAACATCCTTACAATCTCCCATTCTCACATTCCCAAATCAAATCCTTTATCACCATGGCAAACAACCCAAATGCTCAAGTTATCAATTTTAGAATCGGCGAACCTGGGGAAAATCAACGAGCAAAGTTTCAAAAATTCCAACGTCGAGGTCTCCAACCCACGAGGTACGTTGACATCAACTGCCTACGGAGTTTGGGACTACTCGACAGTGTCCGCCAATTACTACAAAGCGTGGATTTGTGGAACCTCTGTCGCGAACCAAGACCAATCTACGAAACTCTTACTCTTGAGTTCTTGAGTTCGTTCGCTTACCTCACTCCGCCGGGTGTCACAAACCAACTATCAGACGTGGTGAAATTTCGCATGTTCGGCGTTGAGCACCAATTGCCTCAATCCGACATCGCGAGGCTTATGGGATTTTGTTCGGACGAAGGTGCTCATTTTCGGGTACCAGATAGTTTTAATGAGGAGGCTTTCAACTTGTGGCACAATTTAACGAACATCCGTGCCGGGTCCTACGACCACCTCAACGCCACCCACATCCACAATCTGGCCATCCTCTACTTCCATCGCATTCTTAGTAACACCACCTTCGCCCGAGACAGCAACCATAAGCTCAACTCCAAGGAGCTCTTCTTTCTACATTGTGCGTTCACTGGGCAAAATATAAATGTCGCCCCGTTCCTACTTGCTCACATCCACTCTATTTGTGCTAGAGGTGGAAAACCTTTCTATTTCGGAGGGCTGGTTACTTCTATTGCCATTGGTCTGAATTATGGTGCTGCTCTTGCAACCTTGCCTTCTATGGCACCGGCTTTGCTAACCTTGGATCACTGCAAGGCCGCGCACCTCATCTACGAGCGGGAAGACGACAGATTCCACCCCGTAATTAGGAATACCGTCTATCAGAATATCATTTTGCCGAACAGGGACCGAATCGATCCAAGTAACCGAGCAAACTGGTTGTTCGACCCTGAAGTTCCCGCAGAGCCTGCACCTGCCCACGAAGACCAAGTTGCCGCCGCCGCAGACGACATACAAGAAGAGTTGGATAGTGCTCCGCCTATCCACGACATCCCTGGATCCCCATCTGCACCTCCTCCTATCAATCTTGAAGACATCCTCCGCGCCCTCCACATGCAAAATCAAATGAATGCGGCGCTTGAAAGGAGGCAAGCTAAGCAGTTTGAGTCTCTGTGCGCCCAAAACGCTCAGATCTTGATTGGGCAGCGAAACATGAATGAGAGGTTGGATGAGGCGCTGTCAGAGCTTAACGCCTTGAGGATAGATATGAACACCTATGGCTTCCAAGACACCGACGCTTAAGCCACTCCTACCAGACGCTCTCGCACCAGGAGCAGAGGACGTGGTCACCAGTAGTTTGTCTTTCTTTAATTTCTTTGTAATTTGTTATTTTTTTCTGTTTCATTTCTTTTCCTTTTTGTTTTTGTAATTGTACTTCCCCGCATATATATCGCAACATTGAGGACAATGTCGGATTTTGTGTGGGAGAGGTACCTTTCAATCGTTAATAAAACTAGTAAATTCTTGCGATATGTCTCGATTCAAATTCTTCGCTTTACTTTGCCATACCGAAAAATTTTTATTTTCGCATTAGCCCGACATACCTGCTTTAATGAAATCCCAGTTGAGGAAGCCGAAAACGACATAACAAGATCCATACGGTTCTGTCACCGTGGACTTCCTGCTTACGTGATCTGTTTCAATAACCATTATACTGATATCTGGAGTTTCAAGTTCTAGAAGTAACCCCTAGTAGTTTATACTAGCAGTCAGCACCGTCTTGACACAAACCACATGGAGAATCGATGAATATAAGTGTTTGATGCCTGATTCTAAAAATATCCTTCCTATCTCGCTGCTAAAAGAAAAGAAAACTTGTGTACCAAAATATACGGGCACATACAAGAGCTGAGCAAATAATGAAGGAATCCAATGTTGGTTGGTTCAGAGGTATCTGGTTCTGAACTCGGTAGGGCGTGCTACGGCCCGATCCCCCACAACCTCCAATTTGGATAAAATATGTAGGGTTACCACACTCATGTACCAGACCCCGTGCTAAAGGATCAAAGTCACTAACCGATTACTCCACTACGTGCGTGCTAAGGCAAAGGGCTTAATGTGATTGCGCCAGAACGAAACTAGGTGAAATAGATACGAGGAACTCCGGGCAGAATTATAACGGAACTGTTGGGTAGCTCGTTTAAAATGGAAGTCTACGAGTAAGCTTATTGCTTGCGTCATTAGCGTATCTTTAGTGTTTTACTCAAGTATTGGCCGAACCAACGAGGATTTCCCGAAACCACTTTAAAAATCCAAGGGTATGTCATGCTTATGCGCTTACAAGAAAGCTTGTCCAACCTTTCGAATGACTATTTGCTTGAGGACAAGCAAAGGTTTAAGTATGGGGGAATTTGATAACGAGAAAATATATCGTATAATTAACATACTTTTTACCGATTTTATATTCCATTAAGTCGTCTAACCCTCGATTATCCCGAGATTAATTGTCTTTTTGCAGGTATAACACTTGTCGACTCAAACCGGTGAAAAAGGACAACATGAAGAAAGCTAGACAAAAAACAAAGAGAAAAAGAATAAAAAAATACAAAGTGTAGACTTCTGGATAGGTGACGGTCGTCACGCCCCTGTGACGGGCGTAACACCCCTCAACATAAGGAAACACTCGTCACACTCACCTGACGAGCGTAAGGCACCACTTCAGCGTGTGACGACCGTCACCCACCTGTGACGACCGTCACGCGCGTAAAGGAGGACGTTACGCACGACTTGAAGACGTGGGCGTGAAGGGCAGAATACTTCTCCCTGTTTCTACTGAATCTCCTATTTTATTGCCACAACTATTACTGCTCCTAGAATTTCTCCACGAAGACTTCATCAAGAATTCAAACTTAAACTGCTGATTTTTCCTGCTATATATATGAGTACCAAGGCACAGTCCAAGGGTCGAAGAATTTTACTCAGAGCAAAGATTTATTTTATTTTACAGTTTTTTCCAATTTGTTTGTTTTGCAATTCTGCTTTCAATTCCTTGTAATTTTCATTCAAGCCTTAGTTTCTATTTTTAAGTGTTAATTCTTCTTACAAGAATTAACACGAATTTCTACTGCAAGTCAAGCTCGAAGATTTGGATTACTGTATTCCCTCAAGATTACTATAGCATCTGTAATTCCAGGTTTTTTTTATATTGCAATTATTATTTATTTAGTTTCTATAATATGCCATTTATTGCCATGAATTATATTCTAAACTTTATTGTTGTTAAGTTAATTATGTCTGGCTAAATTATTAATACCGGTATGTGACCGTAAGAACTGAAAGAATTCAATGATACCTTGGCCAAAAATATTCATACAACAATTTCTGGTTTCCAATTTACAATATTAATTTAACTATCCTTGTCACGAGAGTGAGAGGTTAATTAACACGATTTTGCCACGAGAGTGGGAAATTAATTAAGGCAAGAACCTGCATGCGATAGCTGGGGTTCAACCCAGATAGTGGTAACGAAGCATTGATTTTTAAATACACGAGAGTGTTTTAATAAATTAATTAAATTCAAATTGTTTTCAAAAAGTGTTATTAAATTTAAAGTGCATCCACTAGGTTTAGTAGCATGACTTATTTCATAAACACGAGAGTGTATGTCTCATGTTTTTAAACAATTAGCTTTTACCGAAATACTTTATAGGCCAAGCGATTCATCGAATTCCCTAAGTCCGATTATCACATACTGGTATAATTAGTACTATTACTTTTAAAACTAAACTGTCTCCCCCAAATATCGAATATTCATCGCTTAGTTAGACAAAACTGTAGCATTAGATCGTATGCGATTGATACACAGTCTCTGGGTTCGATAATCTTTTAAAACTAGAACGACTGAACTGTATACTTGCAGTTAGTATCCCGACAGACTTATAAAGTCCCGATCAAGTTACGCATGGCTTGAAGACGTGGGCGTGAAGGGAAGAATACTTCTCTCTGTTTCTACTGAATCTCCTATTTTATTGCCACAACTATTACTGCTCCTAGAATTTCTCCACAAAGACTTCATCAAGAATTCAAAATTAAACTGCTGATTTTTCCTGCTATATATATGAGTACCAAGGCACAGTCCAAGGGTCGAAGATTTTTACTCAGAGCAAAGATTTATTTTATTTTACAGTTTTTTTTTCCAATTTGTTTTTTTTGCAATTCTGCTTTCAATCCCTTGTAATTTTAATTCAAGCCTTAGTTTCTATTTTTAAGTGTTAATTCTTCTTACAAGAATTAACACGAATTTCTACTGCAAGTCAAGCTCGAAGATTTGGATTACTGTATTCCCTCAAGATTACTATAGCATCTGTAATTCCAGGTTTTTTTATATTGCAATTATTATTTATTTAGTTTCTATAATATGCCATTTATTGCCATGAATTATATTCTAAACTTTATTGCTGTTAAGTTAATTATGTCTGGCTAAATTATTAATACCGGTATGTGACCGTAAGAACTGAAAGAATTCAATGATACCTTGGCCAAAAATATACATAAAACAATTTCTGGTTTCCAATTTCCAATATTAATTTAACTATCCTTGTCACGAGAGTGAGAGGTTAATTAACACGATTTTGCCACGAGAGTGGGAAATTAATTAAGGCAAGAACCTGCATGCGAGAGCTGGGGTTTAACCCAGATAGTGGTAACGAAGCATTGATTTTTAAATACACGAGAGTGTTTTAATAAATTAATTAAATTCAAATTGTTTTCAAAAAGTGTTATTAAATTTAAAGTGCATCCACTAGGTTTAGTAGCATGACTTATTTCATAAACACGAGAGTGTATGTCTCAGGTTTTTAAACAATTAGCTTTTACCGAAATACTTTATAGGCCAAGCGATTCATCGAATTCCCTAAGTCCGATTATCACATACCGGTATAATTAGTACTATTACTTTTAAAACTAAACTGTCTCCCCCAAATATCGAATATTCATCGCTTAGTTAGACAAAACTGTAGCATTAGATCGTATGCGATTGATACACAGTCTCTGTGGGTTCAATAATCTTTTAAAACTAGAACGACTGAACTGTATACTTGCAGTTAGTATCCCGACAGATTTATAAAGTCCCGATCAAGTTAGGCACGCGCCAAGAGGAACCTAAGGGTCGCTATCATTACACCCTAGTTCCTAGACTTGCCATCATTACACCTTTATGACAACACGTGGCTCGATGCAAGCGTGGCATGCTACCCCTCAGTCCAATCAACCATTCGGCTCCCCGTGCGCCGAACACAAAAAGACCATATTCAGGCTCCTCGACGTTTTTGCCCCAAGCACATCCTGGAGCATCCTCGACTCTTCACGGGCTTACTCTAAGTCATCACTCCTACACCTAGGAGCAACGACTTAGGGGCTTCTGTTCTGGACTAGCCTAATGACTAGAATCGATCCAATCCACTTTTACCTTTTGCGTGACCCAAACAGTTTTGTCCCACTAACTCTGATCTCCTGTCGATCACACTTGATCGACCGCACCGTGAGAATATCAGGGTTTACGATTCCCTGATCGTGCGCCTGCCCGCATCAACGACTAATTCCGGTCTGTTCGCTACTCGTCGAGTAGACAACCAGGAAGGCGCTGAGACGTGTCTGCACGTCATCTCACCCTTGCTCGAAGAAACGGCTAGTTACGTTCACGACTGCCCGTTTTGACCAAGTCCTAGCAGTTATCTGTATTCACGGACTCAAATATCTAGGCCCAAAAATAAGAACCAATGGCTAGCGTGGGGGATTATATAAACCCTCATACTTGTGAGGGCCAGGTATTCAATATTCTCTCTAAAAACCCTTAAGCTCTTTTTTGTATCTCTTTGTGCTCCTATAACTTTAGCATCAGAGTGCCTTGCATGTACGCTCCCCTTCTTTCCTCATATTTACAGTCCAGCAGGTATCATCATCCTTCGACCCACTCTCAGATTCTGATCAACCAGTAAAATCAATGACTATATTCAAACTAAAAATCTCTAGCTTAAGTTCTAATTCAATCCGCACAAAATATATAAATTATACAACTAGAAGAAAAACTTCGTGTGACTGAAGAAATTGATGTTTGGATTTCATTACTTAATATATATAATATTGTTGATTAATTTATGGTTGTGTTTAGGCAAGAAAGAAGTTTGTGAAAGTGTTGCAAACCTTGGTGGCCAAAAACAGGAGGAATAATAATAGAGAAAAAGTTTTTAAAAAAAAAACATTATGGATTTATTAATGGAAGTAAAAGATGCTAGAGGATGAAGACATTATAGACTTACTTCTTGTGTTCTTGTTAGCTGGTCATGAAAGCTCTGCTCATGGAATTTTGTGGACTATTTATCTATCTCAGAGATCATCCACATGTCTTCCAAAAGGCCAAGATTATTTTTTAAATAAAAATAATAATTTGAACATATTTTAATTTTTGTCCTTCATCCATTTCATAGTAGTTTATGGGAAAATCATATGTTTCCCGATTTCCTATACGCATTTTCCTATTTTTATTCATTTGAACTGAGATTGTTCTCAAACTTAATGTGAAAACATTTAAGTGAAATAATAATGGATAGATGTGAAAGAGAAATTTACTTCTTAGTTACATGACAAGCTAGATAGAGTGACACACTGAAGTGTCGGCGACAATAACAGCATGGAAAGAACAATAACTTGAAGAAAGCAGACAACAAGATAATAGATAGTATTACATCATTAAAAACAGTCAGTCCAATATAATGAAATTAAAATCAATGTGCAGCATCTTCTTCCTCACAAAATTTTGTGTACTCTTTTGGACCCAACAAGGATTCTAATTCATCTGGACTACTTGGCTTTATTTTTATCATCCATCCATCTTCATATGGGCTTGAATTGATCTTCAAGCAACAAAAGTATAAAAATCAAGTTAGTTTCTGAAACTGTAAATACTAGTAATTAGTTATTTTTCATATACACTTGTAATTCTAGTTCACTTATCTTTTCAGTTATGAAAAGGTGAGAGTGAAGGAATGAACTTACCAGGCCTGGCTTTCCAGTGAGCTCAGTGTTAACCTCAATAATCTCACCAGAAATTGGAGAGTTAACATCACTTGTTGCCTTAACACTTTCAACAGCTCCGAAACCTTTACCCTTTGTAACTGAAACACCAGGTTCTGGAAGCTCCACAAACACTACCTCTCCAAGATGGTCCTGCAATTAATTCAACACCTTCAGCTAAGTTGTATTGTAATAGTTATCCTTATTTCAGACAATGAAGCACCGTAACAATAGACGCGGATTTCGGACACGACACTAACATACACATAAGTACATATAAAACATGTATCTATAGAGATATCTACATAGATACAGAAATAGAGAGAGAGAGAGAGAGAGAGGTACAGGCAACAAACCTGGGCATGGGCAGTGATTCCAATAGTGGCTACTGATCCTTCGTGCTTGACCCATTCATGTGAAGGTGCGTACTTGAGTCCATCCAATACTGCAAATTCAGTAACAAATATATATGTTGTATCATTCAAATATGATTGGAAAAGTAAAAGATAATATGTGAAGAAAAATACCAGTGGAGAAACATCTGGAGATGGAAAAGGTAGGGGAGAGATGTAATCTAGAGGAAGAGGAGAGTTTGAGTGCATTGGCAGTCGAAGAAGCCCACATCCTGAGTGCCATTGTTAGGCTTGTGCTTGTGAGTAGTGTGTAGAACAAATAAAAATATCAATGAAATGAAATGATGAGATAGTGGTCATGTATGTGAGTGTGTGTTTTCCTTTTCTCCAAATATTATCTTTGATGAATGGTGGATAGCCAATGCCTCATCTTCTCATTCTCTTTTACTTTATAACAACACCATAATGTTATTAGTATTTTTATACCGTAGTAAGTACTTGTATCCCATCAATTAACCAAATGTCCTATCTGTCTAATCTTTACAACCAAGCTACACTTTTATAGGAATTAACTAACACCTTAGATGGATAGAAATAAAAATAAAGTTGACTGCTACAACACTCTAATTCTAACACTTAATCTAACATCTTATTATGTAAAACTAGAATATGACTCGGTTTTGCATGGATTTGATTTTGTTAAATTTTATAGTCAGTAAGAATTATTGTTTGTAATTTTTATTTTTTTGTTGGATCTATAGATTTAATAATTTGAAATGAACGAGTAATTTATATACATATTAATAATTTAACTTTTATTGGAGACCTATTCAATTGAAGTGGAATTTATTAAAGGAACATTTCAAGATTCAAATTATGGCCGATTAAGATGACAATTATCTCGTTGGAAAAACGGTCATCTCTCCTATCCGCAAGACTGACGATGACGGAGAGATGTCTCTCCTTGAAGACATCCCTCTAAATAGAGACAGTTGCATAATGTCTCCCTCTTTCGACGATGCACAGGACGACGACCTCCAGTTCTTGGAAACCGTCAAATCCGAGAAAGTCCAAGAAACATCAGCAGTCTTCCAGCCAGTTTCGGTGCCGACCAACGATGGCCCAACTATGACAGCCTTGCTCACATTACTGAATCAAACCAACGCCCTAATTCTCCAACGGAATGCCAGGATTGGAGCATTATAAAAGGAATGTCGTTCAAGATCTCCTCCGCGGAGACACCGACGACGCGAGTCTCGCAGCCCATCACCGTAACAACCAAGCCGTCGCTCAGTTCAATAGAAGCTAGATGTTTCGTCCGTCGAGAAACGAAACCAAACTCCGCCCCGCAAAGACCATATCTCCCCAGTAATAAAGAAGACCAAGGGAAATCGACAAACAGAGAACCGTCATTTTCCCTCCCCCAAGCCAAAATACCGTCTGAGAAGCCCGAATCCATGTCGAGATGATAGCCCTCGCTGGAGAAAAAGCAATTATTCTCCATCTCAATCACCAGGGTGGAGTGACGAAGACAATCCCCGCGGTCCATTATCACGGGAGATCATGGAAACTCCCCTATCAATCAGGCTGCAAAAGCCTCCGAACTTGGGGACGTATGACGGAACTACCGATCCAGACGAGCACACAAGAATATCAATGCCCTACTCGATTACCGAGGCGTCAGGGGCGCCATCAAATGCCTACTTTTCCCCACCACTCTAAGGAATGAGACTATAGTTTGGTAAAAAATCCTCCCCGACGAGTCTATCACATCCTGGAGGAATCTCGGAAAGCAGTTCTCCAGACACTTTACGGTCTCTCGCCGCCATCCGAAATCCGAGGCATCACTGGAGGAGATCATACAGGGGAAGGACGAACCCCTTCGGGCGTGCATAGAAAGATTCAACCGTGAAACCGTCTAGGTCTCCACGACTGACGATATGAAAAAATATTTGCTCGAGCGTGGGTTGTGTCCCTGCAGCGACTTCGCAAAGGCAGTTTGCATCGAGACACCGGCCTCTCTAGATGCACTCCTCCTTAAAGCCTAGGCGTGCATCTAGTACGAGGAGAAAGAATATTCCAATAACGCTTGAGACTCATGGCACTAGGAGAATACCAAAGTTTCAAAATATGACGACTCCTCGACATCTCATCGTGAAACCGATAAAAGGAAAGAGGACAAAGCCCATGAATCTCAGGATTATAAAGGTCCAGCTGGCCGATTCCAAGAATACACACCTATAACCGCTTCACGCGAGCGCATATTGTATGAATATGAAAAATTAGAATTTCACCAGGTCGGGGTCCGCTTTCTCTGGCAGACGCCTTTTAAGCCTAACACGAACAAAAAAAAGTATTTTTGGTTCCACAAGAGCCATGGGCATGTGATCAAGGAATGCATCCATCACAAGGATTTGATTGAGATCTTAATCATGGATGGTCGTCTAAATCAGTATAAGAAGAAAAAGGGTGCTCGTGATTGTTAGCTGGCTATTTCGAATAAGGAAGAAACCACTATCAAAATAATATTTCGAATAAAGTACCTAAGGAGATTAATATCAATATTGGATATTGGTGGGAGATATGGAGTCATTATGTTGAAGGATTATTCAATTTCCAGCAGATTTCGATTTGGACTTTTTTAGTGTTCGAATTATAAAGAGCTCCTTTATGCAAAGGTGCCAGAAATTGGAAACGGTCCAGGTAATTGGGTTATTTCGAAAGCGACGAAGAAACAAGATGCTTCTATTGGTACAGTTTTTCGAATTTCAAATAAAGAGCGCCATTCTAGAAGACGCGTGGAAGTCAGCAAACATAGGAAGCCTGCATGCTTCGAACGTGGCATGATTTTAGAATAGGGCCGTTAGGGTCAAGACACTATAAATAAGTGTTCTTATGTTAGATTTAGTGTGTTCACTTTTATGTACTAAAAGATCTCAAAATACTCAAACTACCATGAATTAAGGAAAACGAGTCAGAAGATACAATGTACGTATTGAACATCATTACTTTTTTACAATTTCAATACAAGTCTTGTTATATTTAGTTCTCCATTACAATATTTCTGCCCTTAAATCCTTCGATTTCCTTGCATTTCTTTGTTTTACTTGCCTTTAAACACAGTCACTTCGTTAGAAACTTTACTTTTACTTTATCCTTTTAGTCAAACACTTATCTTTACATTCAAGCCCAAGTCTAATTCGAAGCCTTTCCTGCCTACATTCAGTTAGTTTATTCCTATAGACCATTTTAGAAATCTTTCCTAAGAATCTCGTATTCGAACTTAACATACAATATAAGTCTATCAATATAATAGATATGAACATGGAAATGAGTTATGACACATGTGTTCTAGGATCAATCTAGTCGATCCTGCAAGTAACCAATAATAATTAGTAAATTGGAAGACTAGGGGTTGTTTATCAGAAATCACTGTAAACAAATTGGCACACCCGGTGGGACAGTGTCATAACAAAAAGTTTTATCAAACAAACATATTAGAGAAGTTTTAGAATTTTCTGAGTGTGGAGCGCGTTTCGGTGCATGAACCTTCGAAGCGGCAAAATAAAGAATAACAATCCACATATACCCAGAAAACAACGTACCAAAATAATGGTTAATACAACCAACCAAGATGGGGTACAGAATCCCCCACAGGGGGCTGCAACAATCGTTTCAAGTTCGATTGATGCCTCTAATGCCATTCCTGTTGGCAGTTCGAATACGATCCCAGTAAGTACATTAGACATGGCATCAAACGTGTCTTCAGTGCAAACTGCGCCACACATAGGGAATCAACAGTATTCGACCCCCCCTAAGCCTCCAGGTTTTGAACCTTTGAGACCCAGAAATCCTCAGTATGGGATGCCAACTTCGTTTATGGCAGGGTTACATAATACAACAACTTCGTCCCCACTTCAAGGATCTGGTTCAGGAATGAACCATTTGGGTACAAATTTCCAGAATATAGGAAACTTTGCTCAAATGCCTACTCTTACAACTAATAGTCAGGCAGCGCTTAGGCAACAGATGGATGATAGTAATCATGATATGGTAGGCATCCTAGCCCGCGAAATGAATGCTATTTTCAATCCCCTAATCCAGAATATAAATAGAACAAACCAAGAAAATGCAGCCCAGATGGCCAGAATAGCAGATTTTTTGGTGCCCCTAATGCGCCTACAAGGCGTAGGCAAAACCCAGTGGAAATTCGAAATGAAGAACCCATAATCGAACGAATTCGACCCCCTGTGCAAGTGGTCGAAGAAAGAAATATAGGGGTGAGATTAAGAGATCAGGGAATTCAGGAAGTTTAGAATGAACAGCCTAGACCTATACTGATGGTGAATAGGGACCAAAATGCAGACGAAATTGTTCATAGAATTAGAAATGACAATTTAGTGGCAGAAAATAACCTCACCACCATGATTGAAAGAATAATGGCCCAGAATGGTTTAAATTCAGGATTTAGGAGTCCAAACTACACATCTCCTATTATAGATTATATTATGCAAACAGAATTACCCAGGGGCGTTAAAGTTCCTAAATTCACGAAATTTGCTGGAGATACAAGTGAATCAACAGTGGAACATATAGCAAGATATTTAACAGAAGCAGGAGATATAGCAAATAATGAAAATCTTAGGATAAAATACTTCCCAAGTTCTTTGACAAAGAACGCGTTCACTTGGTTCACCACCTTGCCCCCTAGATCTGTAGACACCTGGCCTTATTTAGAAAGGCTTTTCCATGAACAATTTTATATGGGTCAGTCTAAAATCAGTCTCAAGGAACTAGCAAGCATTAAGAGAAAATTCACGGAACCAATAGATGAATATTTGAATAGATTCTGTTTATTAAAATCCAGATGCTTCACAGTGGTCCCTGAACATGAATTGGTCGAAATGGCTGCCGGGGGCCTAGATTATTCCATTCGAAAGAAATTGGATACACAATATCTTAGAGATATGGCCCAACTAGCAGACAGAGTGCGTCAGGTCGAAAGATTATACGCTGAAAAAGCTAGGGCTAGTAAAAATCATAAGAAAGAGAGAATAGCCTACATAGAGGCTGAAGAGGAAAACATAGATGATTCTCAAGACCCTTATGATTTCGATCAGTTTGAAATAGATATTGCAGAACTAAAAGAAGCACCCCCTTATGCTTGCAAAGTTCTACTTCCTTCCAATGGAAAGGATTCTCTCAAAAGTGAAAGGAATGATAAATTCCCCAAGAAAATCTATACTTTCGATATAACTAAATGTGATGAGATATTTGATCTACTTGTTAAAGATGGCCAGTTAATAGTTCCTCCTAACCTTAAGGTTCCTCCGTTGGAACAAAGGAAAAAGAGGGGCTTTTGTAAATATCACAACTTTTTAGGCCATAAAACCTCACAGTGTTTTCTTTTCAGGGATTTGATACAGAATGCGATCAAGGATGGCAGGCTGAAGTTCTCAGACAAGGGAAAGAATCCAATGAAAGTTGATACGGATCCGTTGCTGATGGCGGAGACTAACTATGCTGAACCACTAGACATCAATGTGGTAGAAATTGCTGAGAGGGAATCAAAAGTGGAATTCGAAGAGGATGGGGACTTCATCCTAATCAAAAACGAAAAAGAGGCTATTGATGGCCTCCCATTGATCAAAAACGAAAAAGAGGCTACTGATGGCCTCCCATTGATCAAAAACGAAACAGAAGCTACTGATGGCCTCCCAAAGGTGCTCAAAGCAAAGATATTAAGTGACAGAAAATTAGTTGAGGCCAGTGAAGGTCTTAGGATGAAATTTGAAGAAGTCAAAATTTCTGATGACCAAATGTTTGGAGTGAATATGGTGGACTTCGAACAATCTAACGCTGAAATGGAAGAAGTGGAACGCTGTTTAGATAGGGAAAGAGAACAGAGAGAGAGAACTTACCTAGAAAGGACGCAGGTTTGCATGAATACCTCTTCCACTGTCATAAGAAAAATCAGGAAAAGTTGTTATGCCCAAGGTGCAGTATCATCTGCAACCCCAGAATTGCTGCTGAATTCGAAAGGGCCCAGCGTGAACAAACAGGAGTCAACTGGCGGCAAGACAACCAACTATACAAAGCCTATCCAAAAGATGATGAAAGTCTGCTCGAATTCCTGGTTCGTTGCCACAAGATTGGGACATAATGCTTGATATGTCCCAGATGTGCAGCAGTGTATGATAAGGAAATGGTTGAAGCATTCGAGAGAATTCCGTTTGCGTCAGGCTGGGGGCACCAAGGCGGAATGCCTTCGAATCTTGTTAGCACAGCCAAAAGTATGCCAAGGAGGCCAGATAGCCCTTATCCCAGGGGAGCAAAGAGAGTTTCCTTTAAACTACCTGCAGAAATCCCCACTTATAGATGGCTGCAAGTGAATGCTGATAAGGGAAAAGGGAAGTGGCGCAACTTCGATCGAGGAGGCAGGACTGCAATGGCTTACAGGAGGCAATTCAATTCAAACAGGAGGGAAGAAATAAGATTGGAGAATTATAAAGGCAGAAACCCAATGTCTCGCTCTCAGTGGTGCAGACACCAGAGAAACCAAAAAGCAGTAAGGGATTCGAAACCTACAGGAGTAGGAGAATCCAGTACCAATAACCCAACATCACTGGACCAGACTGGGGGCAAACCCCCAGCGTCCAGGAAACTTTTTTCTCCATAGAAGGACGCTAAAGAAAATAGGACTCAGAAGGAAGCTGCGAACGAAGAGGACTTGATGACTGATGCCTTCGAATCTGAGGGGGAATCCTTCTTCAATGCAAACTGCAATGTAGTTTTGGTGCTGCCTTATGAGTACAATCAGGAAATAGAGGTTTATACTGATGAGGAGACTGATGAGGACGAAATGGCCATACATAAGCCAATATGCTATTATGTGATGAACAATGAAGCGGTCGAAGAGCAGAATGCTTTCTTTGAAAATCCAGACGAAGGAATGAAAAACCGTCTCAAACCCTTATTCATCAGGGCAAAGGTGGAACAATATGGTGTGAACAAGGTTCTGGTAGATGGTGGAGCTGCTGTCAATCTGATGCCTCAATTCATGCTAAAGAGAATAGGAATGCAGGATTCAGATGTTAGACCTCACAACATGGTGCTTTCGAATTATGAAGGGAAGGTTGGCCAGACTTTGGGAGTAATAAAAGTTAACCTGACAGTTGGTTCCCTCACAAGGCCAACAATATTTATGGTCATTGCTGCAAAAGCAAATTACAATCTGTTGCTTGGCAGGGAATGGATCCATGGAGTTGGAGTTGTACCTTCTTCAATGCATCAAAGGCTGGTGTTGTGGAGAGATGATGGGATTGTTGAAAATATAGAAGCAGACCAAAGTTACTATATGGAAGAAATCAACAATATGGACAAAAGAAATTTCGACAGAAATATGGCCAACATAGGGCCATGTCACCCACCTGAGGAACATTTCGAGCCAAATGAGAATGCTTATTATTCCCTAACCTTGCGTCCCAGTGGATTCTAATGGGATAGGGAAATCATATGGAACGGGCAGGTGACTGAAAAAGATGGAGAGACTTCGAAGATACGGCCAACTGGCTGGGCAAGTGAAGGTTATTATGACTGAATCAAATTACTACCAAAAGATTTCGGCCTATTTGGCTGAGAACAAACGAAGAACGAATCTCGAAGCCGAGATACAAAACATGGCTGTCTAAGCCATAGACAAAAAAGAAATAGCAAATCCTAAAGGAAACCATTCATCCTCACCCTGTGATGGACAAGCTTCTGAATTGATGGATCAAAGACTAGATGCCATTTATGATCAAAAGCCCTTGGGGTTCGAAAAAGATCCAGAGTCATCAAGCGCTAAGATGCTGACCCAAGATCCTTTGGAGGAAGTTGATATCGGGGATGGTGTTGAAAAAAGGATTACATACATCAGTGCGAAGCTTAGTCCCAATTTAAAAGGCAAAGTGGTTAAAATGCTCAAACAAAATAGGGATTGCTTCGCCTGGGACTACGATGAAATGCCTGGTTTAAAGAGGGAACTGGTAGAACATAGGATTCCAATCAAGGATGGCAAGAAGCCCATCAAGAAGATGCCTAGACGATTCGCTCCAGAAATCCTCTCAAAAATAAAGGCAGAGGTGGAACGGCTCCTTCAATGCAAATTTATCAGGACCACAAGGTACGTAGAATGGCTTGCTAACATTGTACCTGTTATTAAGAAAAATGCCTCTTTACGAATTTGCATAGATTTTAGGGATTTAAACACTGTCACCCCAAAAGATGAATATTCCATGCCTATAGCAGAAATGCTGATTGATTCTGCTGCGGGTTTCGAATACCTGAGTATGTTAGATGGATACTCTGGGTATAATCAGATTTTTATTGCTGAGGATGATATTCCCAAAACTGCATTCAGATGTCCAGGCGCTTTAGGCACTTATGAATGGGTAGTTATGCCCTTTGGACTAAAAAATGTTGGGGCAACATATCAGAGGGCAATGAACACTATTTTTCATGATTTCATTGAGTCATTTATGCAGATTTATATAGATGACATAGTAGTCAAATCTGTTTTTGATGAGGATCATTTGACTCACCTTTGCCAGTCATTCGAAAGAATGAGAAAACATGGCTTAAAAATGAATCCTCTTAAATGTGCTTTCTTTGTTCAGGCTGGGGATTTCCTAGGCTTTGTGATCCACAAGAAGGGGATCGAAATTAACTTGAACAAGACGAAGGCTATTATGGAGACAAAACCTCCTTCAACAAAGAAAGAGTTGCAATCTCTATTGGGTAAAATTAACTTTTTAAGGAGATTCATATCTAATTTGAGTGGGAGAACTCAAGCTTTCTCTCCACTCCTCCATCTCAACCAAGGGAATTTTGAATGGACTGTGCAGCATCAGGAGGCATTCGAGAAAATCAAAGCTTATTTGATGCATCCTCTTATACTTGCACCCCCTTCTAAAGATAAACCAATGAGGCTGTACATCTCTGCCTCCAATGTAACTATAGGTAGTATGTTGGCCCAAGAAAATGATGATGGCATCAAAACCAATCATGCACAGCAGGATTGGCAAATGGGCCTTAGCGCTCACTGAGTACAATTTGACCTTCAAGCCTTTAAAAGCTATGAAAGGACAAGTAGTTTCAGATTTCATAGTGGATCACTTTGTGAGTGAGGACTTCGCGTTAGATTATGTTGAGATCCAGCCTTGGAAATTATCCTTCGATGGGTCAACACATAAATATGGAAGTGGTGTTGGAGTCCTTATAATTTCTCCTGAGGGAATTCCAACAAAATTCAAGTACAAGTTAGAAGGCCCTCCTTGTTCGAACAACGAAGCTGAGTATGAAGCATTAATTGCTGGACTTAAAGCTTTGTTAGAATTGGGGGCAACCAGAGTCGAAATTAGGGGAGACTCAGAGCTGGTCATCAAACAGATAACCAAAGAATACAAATGTATCAAGGAAAATTTGATCATGTACTTCGTTATTGCTAATAGATTACTCAAAAAATTTGAATATGTGGATATAAAACATATTCCCAGAATTGATAATCGGGAGGCAAATGACTTGGCTCAAATAGCTTCAGGATATAAGACATCTAGAGAAAAACTCCAATATCTCATAGAAACAAGAGGCAGAATATTGGCTAACAAATTATCACCATTAGACTTGGAAACTTCGAAACTAGGTTATGCAGATCAGAAAGAATTCGAAGTTCTAAATATTGATACTTTGGCAGATACAGATTGGAGAAGTCCCATAGTAAATTACCTGAAAGAACCTTCAGTAAGTACAGAGAAAAAGACCAAATATAGGGCATTGTCTTATGTCCTAATAGGAAATGAACTTTTTAAGAAAACCCCAGAAGGTATATTACTCAAGTGTTTAGGAGAAAATGAAGCATATTTAGCAGTATCCAGTGTGCACAGTGGGGCACATCAAGCAGGTCACAAAATGAAATGGTTGTTGTTTCGATATGGAATGTATTGGCCCACTATGCTCAAAGACTGCATAGAATTTGCTAAAGATTGCGAACAATGCCAAGTTCATGCAGGTATTCAACATGCTCCTGCAAGTGAGTTACATTCAATTGTTAAGCCTTGGCCTTTTAGAGGATGGGCATTAGATCTAATTGGTGAAATTCGACCAGCATCATCCAAAGGACAAAAATATATCCTTGTGGGTATAGATTATTTTACAAAATGGGTCGAAGCAATTCCTCTAGTGAACGTTGATCAAGAGGTCATTATGGAATTTATCCAGAGGCAAATAATTTACAGGTTCGGAATACCAGAAAGTATTACAATAGATCAAGGTTCAGTTTTCACAGGGCGAAAAATGTAAGAGTTTGCAAAAGAAATGGGATTTAAATTACTCACGTCAACTCCTTACTATGCTCAAGCTAATGGACAAGTAGAAGCAGCCAATAAAGTCATAATAGGTTTGATAAAGAAACATGTAGGACGAAAGCCAAGAAATTGGCATAAAACTTTGGACCAAGCTTTGTGGGCATGTCGAACATCTCCTAAAGAAGCAACAAATACTACTCCGTTTCGACTTACCTTTGGACATGATGCAGTGTTGCCAGTCAAAATACACTTACAATCAGTAAGAATCCAAAGACAAAATTAAATACCAACTGATCAATATTGGGAAATGATGATGAATGAATTAGTGGACGTGGATGAAGATAGGCTACATGCTCTAGAAGTTATGAGAAGACAGAAATAAAGAGTAGCCAGAACATACAACAAAAGAGTTAAAAGTAAGTTGTTCTCAACCAATGACCTGGTATGGAAGGTTATATTACCTATGGATAAAAAGAACAGATTATTAGGTAAATGGTCACCCCATTGGGAGGCTCCCTTTCGAGTATTGAAAACATTTTCGAATAATGCTTACGTAATAGAAGAATTAGCGGAAGATAGAAGAATCTTGAGGGTAAATGGGAAATACTTAAAAAGGTATAAACCATGCTTGCAAGAGGTTAGAATAACTGCAGGATAATAAAAAATATATATAAACATGAAGCCAAAATGGTATTATATAAGTTCCAGAATGGTTGTGTTCAATCATTTACAATAAAAAGCATTAACAAAATACATTCAAAAATCAGAAAGGGCGTTTCGTTTATTGGACGTTTTTGCAGAAAGTAGGACACTTACTCTGCCATCGTGTACAGTATGGTCATCATGAGTTTTTGATACTCTCGAAATAGCTTGGATGAGTCAAAAAAACAAGTATTTCTTTATATCTGTCGAAATACATGTTCTTGGGGGGAAATTTGTTAGCTGGCTATTTCGAATAAGGAAGAAACCACTATCAAAATAATATTTCGAATAAAGTACCTAAGGAGATTAATATCAATATTGGATATTGGTGGGAGATATGGAGTCATCATGTTGAAGGATTATTCAATTTCCAGTAGATTTCGATTTGGACTTTTTTAGTGTTCGAATTATAAAGAGCTCCTTTATGCAAAGGTGCCAAAAATTGGAAACGGTCCAGGTAATTGGGTTATTTCGAAAGCGACGAAGAAACAAGATGCTTCGATTGGTACAGTTTTTTGAATTTCAAATAAAGAGCGCCATTCTAGAAGACGCGTGGAAGTCAGCAAACATAGGAAGCCTGCATGCTTCGAACGTGGCGTAATTTTAGAATAGGGCCGTTAGGGTCAAGACACTATAAATAGGTGTTCTTATGTTAGATTTAGTGTGTTCACTTTTATGTACTAAAAGATCTCAAAATACTCAAACTACCGTGAATTAAGGAAAACGAGTCAGAAGATACAATGTACGTATTGAACATCATTACTTTTTTACAATTTCAATACAAGTCTTGTTATATTTAGTTCGCCATTACAGTATTTCTGCCCTTAATTCCTTTGATTTCATTGCATTTCTTTGTTTTACTTGCCTTTAAACACAGTCACTTCGTTAGAAACTTTACTTTTACTTTATCCTTTTAGTCAAACACTTATCTTTACATTCAAGCCCAAGTCTAATTCGAAGCCTTTCCTGCCTACATTCAGTTAGTTTATTCCTATAGACCATTTTAGAAATCTTTCCTAAGAATCTCGTATTCGAACTTAACATATAATATAAGTCTATCAATATAATAGATATGAACATGGAAATGAGTTATGACACATGTGTTCTAGGATCAATCTAGTCGATCCTGAAAGTAACCAATAATAATTAGTAAATTGGAAGACTAGCGGTTGTTTATCAGAAATCACTGTAAACAGTGATAACCCCCAGAATTGAACAAAGGTCGAGGAGGAGAAACAATCTTCCGATGAAGCCAATCCACCGGTCGCGATGTACATTTCACGACCGGAGGATTTTTACATCCCAGACGAGGCCGTTTTTCCCCTCTACCTCGGCACACACAGTCCCTGGGAGATATTGTTGTCTCCCGTTGTCATATCAGGCGGGGGTTCAATAAATTCATCGTGGGCTCGGTGAAGAGGATGTTTAATAGCTGATTGACGAAAGCTCAAACAAAAACTCCACCCTTAACAAGTTCCGTGGAAAATCTGTCCCCATCGTGTTCTACTGCGAATAACTCCCCGGAGGATCTCCAAACACAAGCATCCCTCTGCTCATAAGAACAAAAATGGCCAACTTCAGCTTCCAAAGGATTCTGATCGACCAGAAGAGCTCGCTCAACATTATGTATTCCCAGTTGTTTTCTACCTTGCAGCTCGATAAGATGCACCTAACTCCCTACGTGGGCTAGAATTTTCAAGGCTTTAGCGGCGCATGCACAAAACCATGGGGCTACGTCAAGATAATGGTCATCTTTAGAGTGGAAGAAACGGCCAGATCCATTAATGTCCAGTTCTTGGTAATAGATTATCCATCTCTATACCAGTGTATTCTGGGAAGGCCAACTCTGGCCAAATTAATAGTTGTGCCCTCCACCGTGCACCTAAAAATAAAGTACTACACCTCAAATGGACTCGTCTCCTCCCTCCATGGAGACATAGAGGCTGAAAGGAGATGTTTCAAGGCATCCTCGAAGGGATTGAACACCATCATCACATCCTTAGAACGACCAACCAACATTTCCGACCCAGCTGCTCAGAAGAGACGAAGTCGCTGCCTCACGTTGACACAATCAACCTTGACAGTTGCTTTACTAAAGGAGATCTCCAAGATCAGTAGAAAAAGGAGAAAAAGGCCTGCTGACCACAGAAGGCTCCCCGACGCCAGCTGTTATATGGTGAGAGAACTGACTTGGGTGTTTTGCATTTTATCGCAATTATTGCTGATAACAAAAGTCGCCACCGACTTTTCTTTTGTCCAATAAAGGAAAGGGTGAAAAGAAACATGAAAGACCTTTTGAGATATTTTCTTGAGATCGGGGGGTAGGTTATGAAAAGGGAAGGTATTAACACCCTTTTCATCCGTAGTTATCTACGGGCACTTAGTTACTAGCTCACTTTGAAATGCTTTGTTTGAAATGTGTTTGTGATTGTTTTTGAAAATATTTTCGAAAAGTGCCTTCGTTTAGGCGAACTTTGTAATGATTCTCGTCTCCATAAGAATGTATACAAAGTGTTAACTTTTGAAGATATTTCATGTTTGAAAGTGTTGGTGTGTTTTTGAAAGATGTTTTGAGAAATGATTGCGAGCAAGAAACTATAAACGTTCTACCTACTCAAAACGTCTTTGTTCATTTCCTCCTCCTTTAGATATTTCTATCTTACCATTGATTGATAAGAAGCCCCATCATTGGATGTGAAGGGACGGACGTGGGTCATCATGTAGCTATAAAATGCAATGTTGTGAGATGCCTTAGCATTTTTCTTAAGGGTCTAAGATCATTTTGAAGGAAACATTTGAAGCGTCATCGAGAGACTATGATCTTGTATTTTGATTGTTTTTGCTAAAGTGTCTCACATACATAACATGACCATTTTCTCAAGGCAATAAGTGAAATTAACCCTAGAGGTGCAAGTGTGCAAGTGTTTATTTTTTATGCATTGTTCTTCTTAAATTAGGGTTTTCTATTGGTTGATTTTATATCTTGCCATACAAGCCCTAATTACTAGCAATTATATTAAAGCGATAAATTGTAGAAAATAAATGTCCTACGGTATTACATCATTTGGGGATAGGGGTACAAATTTACAAATGGGGGATGGAAAGCAATAAAGGTCCTAATTATCTATTACAACCATATCGAATTTGAATATTATACAAGTGAAATGAATATAATATACAAAGATATAAATGGAAAAGAAATGGGTTTTGTTTGAATTTAAGGAAAAGGTTTTAAACTTGATTAAGAAAAAAATGAATTGGAATGAGAAAATTGAATTTAAGTTTTAAATAAATGAATTTAAACAAGAAAACATTTTTAGGGTTTTTGAGAAAAGGTTTTAATATTAATCCAAAATAATATGCAAATTAATTAATTTAAAAGAAAACCTAAATTTTAGGTCGATTTTAATTGAAAAAGAAAATAAATTAAAACCCTAATCTAATTATTAAATTAATTTTAAGAAAATAAAAATAAATTTATTTAAGAAAAATGTTTATTGTCTTTTTGTTTTGAAAGAAAAATAAAGTATGAATATAATAGTATATAAATAAATAAAAATATTTTTTGTCTTTTTTTTTTTAATTTCTAAAAATAAAAATAATAAGATTAATAATAATATAATTAAAGAAAATGAAAATAAAAATAAAAATAGAGAAAATGAAGTCAGGGGGGTAAAAGATTAAATTTGGGTGTTTATTGGAAAAAATAATTTTTGTTTGCTAAGCCTGGCCCATTAAGGGTTTTTGAAATCAAAAAAGAAGTAAAAATAAAAAATATTGGGTCTGCGTTGTTGTATAATGAAAGGGGGGTTAGAAAAATAAAAATGACAAGGCCCAAACGCGCTAGTTAGAAACAAAAAGAAGTGAAAATGTTAGGGAAAACATAAAAATAGCAGTGCTAGGGCTCGAACCCACGCCCTCACCAAGATACGTACGCTGCCTTACCACTGGAGTGGCTATACATCCGGTATATGAAATAAAACCATCACAACATATTGCAAAACAAGTCCATGGCACTAACTTCATCTTCCTCGCGCGCGTTTTTACAGTAAGAACAATAACAAATTTTGAATTATGTAACTCAGCCATTTCTCAACCATTCTTAAAACTTCAAACATCAAACATGCTAGAAATTTTACCATTATTCTAAATATGTAAACAACTTAAACTAATTCTCAAAGATGAGCATGAATTTCTGTTGGTACCAAATCTAACCTAATATTTTCAGAAACTTCAACTTCAAAATTCTCTCTACTTAATCAATATAAATGAAAATTATGGACATGGGCAATTTCAGGGCAATGATATCTATATTTTATCTTTGAAAATGCAAGCCTAACAATGCCTAAATGAAGAGATGAAAGTTCAGAAAATTACCTCCAAAACTGGAAATCGTGGAATGAGTATGAGCTTGTTTCAAGTGATGATCAGATTAGCTTCCTCAAGTTCCCAGGAAGCTAATGCAACCCTTACTTGCTGTTGGAAGTGCTTGAGTCGTGCTAGAGAAGTTAAGATGCAAGCTCTATTTTTTTGTTATGGAAGTTGTTGAAGATGGTGTTACAGTTGGATAACATGTGTTGGGATTGTTTAAGTATGATATTTAGAAGCTTTTGAAAGCAAAAGGCCAAGAAACACACGAGTAGTTTCTGAGTTTGGAGTTTTTAGTCAAAATATGCAACAATGGAGGTTTATTATTTTCTAACTTTAGGGGTATTTGAGGGCTTGTGAATTTGTGTGTTGGCTTGCAAATGGTGTATGTATTTATAGGTAAGAGGTTTTGTGTGCTACAACAAGTTAGAATTTGAATTATCAAGTTGTAACACCTTTACTTATTTTTGAAGCAACCATGACAAACATCTTCCCAAAGCTTGTACCATGCTATTATAGAGTGGTTAACACTTTAAGCATGGTTGTTCTGATTCGTAGATGTTGGGTGTGATCAGAATAACAAGTGAGAGGCTCAAGACAAGTTTACTTTGTGATTAAAGTCACTTTTCAAGAATGGAGATGTTACTTTCTTCCAAAAATGGAAAATTGGTTTGGACAAAGCTTGAAACACTTGGATAAGGGCACACTCAGTTGTTTAAACCATTAATTATGGAGTGATAAATAAGTTTGAGGCCTGAAAAGTGAATATTATGCAGCATGGCTATGGATTTGCTTCATGTTCATCACAAAATATGCCTTGCAAAACAAGTTTGAAACCCTAACTTCATGGCTTCGATTCTCTTAGCTCAAACATGATCTCAATGAGTACTTTAACATTTTGGAAAGCTTGAAACATCCTCTACAACTTATCTTTTTATCATTTTTTCAGAATCAAATTGCAACTATGTGAAACTTATTTAAGAAGTTAGGTCAAAAATCCGCCTAAACTAGGTCAAAATTTCATTAAGTATTTGTGCTTCTTTTACATGCCTTTATGAATTTATAACTCAAAATAAAAGCATTTAAAGAACTTTATTTGTGAAGAAATTTGTAGATTTTATCAATATCTACAACTTTAATGTTGGAAGTTTTCTTTGAATCATCTTGCATCTTGGTGCAAAGTTGGCATGAAGTCATGAAAAAATGTAAATTTTCCAAATCTTAGAAAAATTTCTAAGTCTTAGAAATTTTGACTATTCAAAGTGAATTTTGACTTTTTGATTTATTGATGAACAATCTAAATATTTTGACATGTCTTGATGAAATATGATTTTTGGAACTTGATTTTTATCAAAAAGTCAAGGTTTTACTTTTCAGTGTATAGTTGACTTTTTCATCAGTTGACCAAATTTCAATTATCAATCAATTGATCTTGAGAAGTGATTTGAACCATACCATTAGGTCAATATGATGAATTTGAATCCTTGATATTATTTCTCGAGCCAATAAGTTATGTATTTGGTCCAAAGTAAAAAAATCAAGTCTTCTTAGTCAAAACCCTAATCTTGACCATTTTGCTCTTTTGGTGATCTGGTGAAATTTCTCGAGGAATCGTAATATAAACTTGACCAAATGGTTCATATGAGTTCAAAATGTTGACATGGATAAAAAATTATGAATTTTGACTGTAAGTTGACCACAATTGACTTTTTACCCAATACAGTTGATTTTAGGTCAACTGATCAATTAATTGAGCAAACTTGAACTGCAAGACTTGAAACTTGACATGAGAAATCTTGAAAGTCCATAATGATCCATGAAAGTAATATGAGGCATTCAAAGTCCAATTGTCCTTGTGAAAACCCAAACCCAAATTTTGAGTCATTAGTGTTGAGGAGATGTCTTGACCTAACCAATCCTTGTGCAAGCTTGGGCAAATTGAAGATCTTGTGAGAAGAATCTTTGAGAAAATGAGAGAGAAAATTTTGGGGTACAGCAGCTGCCCCTGTTCAATCATCTTAAACCTGAAGAGTTAGATTGGCGGGTCCGTCATTCGTGACTTGAAGGTGAAAGATGATTGAACACTAAAGTGCCCAGAAATTTGCACTCGATGATGTGTTAATTGATTATGTCGAGAATGGGCTTGAAGATGCCATTTGGAGAAACAATGAATATTTTGTTAGAGACGAGCTTATAGATTCCATCTAGAGTGGTGGTTGGTAGAAATTGGGAGAAATATTAGAATAAACCTTTGGTCGGTTTATACTGAAACTATAGATGTCTTTTGCCTATTTTTAACTAGGAGAGATAAATCTGATCCAGAAGAGGTCTCATGATTGGTGACTTCACTGGGGAAACAATTCTAAATAGAATAGGCCTATTTATTTCATATCATTAACTGGAATATGTGAATCTATCCAGTAGAGGACTTGACTGATGATTGATTTTTTCTGCAAGGAAGAGGGTTAGTTGCATGCAGGTGTATGCATGGTGTAATGATGTTTCTCAAAATAAATGAGATTATGCTATATGAATTTGTTATGTATATGATATGATATATGAATGTGAAACATTGAAGTGCATATTTTTCTGGAAAATAAATCCTTGACAAATTGCTGGGGAGTTTTGGGATGTTAAATCCCAGACTACTGCTGGTGATGAAGAGTATGTGTATCTTCAAACTTTGTTCAGAGTGCTTCCTGTTGGGAATTTCTGGTTTTGTCGTTTGAGGAGAACTCCGTTGGAGACCATTGATTTTGGCTCTTTATTTTGAGGAAACTCTACGGGGAATGTTGATTTCTGCTTGGGGAATGGAGTTCAGGAGTTTTAGTTGTCCATTGCTCTACTGGGGAGTTATTTCTGACTGGGGAGAATAAAAGTTAATTGTTATCTAGTCGAAATCCAGGCTTCGCAACAACTTGACGGGGACAATAAAGTTGACTGTTATGTGGTCGTATTCCAGGCTTTGCAATGGCTTACTTGGGGAAGACGAAATTAAACTGTTATCTGGTCGGATTCTAGGCTTCGCAGAAAATTAGATGAAAGGATGAAGTCAATTTCTATCTGGTCGGATTCCAGGATTTGCAATAACTTACTGAAATTAACTGTTATCTGGTCGGATTCCAGGCTTCACAATAATTTACTTGAAGAGATGAGATTAACTGTTATCTGGTCAGATTCTAGGCTTCGCAGTAACTTGCTTGAAATTATGAAGTTGGACTGTTATATGATCGGGTTCCAGGCTTCACAGTAACTTACTGAAGTTAATTGTTATCTTGTCAGATTCGAGGTTTCACAATAACTTTCGGAGATGGTAATGACTTTGTTGGATATTAGAGGTCTTGTCAAAAGACTCGTATCGGGGAATTTTGTAGTTTGTTGGGGAAATAAACATTGGTTGAGGAAAACTTTTGTGAGACCCTACTGGGGATATGGATTCTTTCGGGGAAAGAAATAGGTAAGGTTTCTTTTGTAGTTAAGGCCATCTCAGCCGGGGAGAAGATTTTTAAGAGATTAAAAACTTTGGCTGGAGATTGCATGAATCCAAATCTGTGGGGATGATTTTATTGAAGTAACTTTGTGGGGATATCCCGAATTCTTAAGGAAATACTTATTATCGTTTTTATGAACATATTTGTTAACAGTTAATCATGTTCATATGCATATGCTCATTCAATTTTAGTCATTGGACACTTTTGCACTCAAAACAGACTAAAGACAAAAAGTTTGTACTTCAACGTGTATTTTTATATGATGTTTTGCCTATACACAAGTGTTTTTGTACAAGGATACAGAAATCTTAGTAAGAGGAAGTCATCTAAAGAATGAAAGGAATACAAAGTGAAGGCAAAAATAATAGCCATGTGGAAGTGATCTCATTGTGTTCCAACTCCGCTATTGCCCCTATGTCTTCGAACATCATCCCTTGTCGTTGAAAGAAGTTGATCTTACACCATTGGACTTGGATTTTGGTAATAAAGATGGTTGTAATGATCCCATGGGACATAGTCATACACTTTAATCCTTAACTTTTGCCTCGACTGCCATTTCGGGTTTTCATTCTACCAGGATACCCTTTTTTGCCCAAGCCGCCCTTTCGGGTTTTCGACTTGCCGGGTGTACAATCTTCTGCATATATCCCTAATTTTTGCCCAAACCCTTTTGGTTTGTCGGAATGCCCTTATTTTTTCCTAGGTATGTCAACCTAGCGGGTCATTATTATACGTAGTATTTTTTGACTATGTTCGTGTTCACAGGATGCAGGAAATCTTCGTCGTCCATAGTAGTTAGCATCTTGGCACCACCAGAGAATACTTTATTAACAACAAATGGACCTTCGTAAGTGGGAGTCCATTTTCCCCTGGGATTTCCTTGTGGTGAAATGATGCGCTTTATTACCAAGTCACCAGTCTAATATACTCGAGGCTTGATCTTTTTGTTAAAAGCCTTGATCATACGTTTTTGATACATTTGACCATGATAAACAGCAGCCAGTCTCTTCTCATCAATCAAGTTCAACTCATCCAACCTAGTTTGAATCCATTAGTCTTCTCCTAAGTCTGCTTCTTTCATAATCCTTAGAGAAGGAATCTGAAATTCGATAGGCAGGACAACTTCCATGCCATAGACCAAAGAGAACGGGGTTGCCCTAGTTGATGTTCGAGCTGAAGTATGGTAGCCATGAAGAGAAAACGGTAACATCTAATGCCAGTATTTGTAGGTTACTACCTTCTTTTGCATAATCTTCTTGATATTTTTATTGGCAGCTTCCACTGCGCCATTCATCTTAGGCCTGTATGGAGAAGAATTGTGATGCTTGATTTTGAATTGCATGCAGAGTTTCGTAATCATAGCATTGTTGAGATTGGTTCTATTGTCAGTGATGATACTTTCGGGGATACCATAATTGTAACACCCCGAATTTAATTAATTATTTAATTAAATTAATTAAATATTTCATTATTGGAAATGGTGGAAGTTAGGATTTGTCGGTATTATTTTAAGAGGCGTGATCAGATTAATATGTTGATTTGAGATGTTAAGTGAAATAGTCGGTTTAATCGGAGAAATAATATTATTATATTGGATTATTATTGAGTTGATTAAGTGGTGGAAAATATTATTATAATACTATTATTATTTCTTATGGGCTTAATTTAAAGTGTTGTTGGTAGTAAAATGTGTGGTGTGAATATTAGGCCCAATAGAATTAATAATAGAAATTATATGTTAAGTTGAATAAGAAGGAATTAGGTTTTTGTCAATTAGAAGGGAGAATAATAAGTGGTTGTAAAGAAAATAAGGGTTTTAGAGAAAAGAAGAAGAAGAAAGGTTTGGAGCTATGGCAACAGCGAGGTGCAATCGGAAATTATAGAGCGATCTCCAATCCGAGGTAAGGGGGGGGGGGGGGGGGGTTCTGACTATCTAATGGGTTGCATGACAAATAGTATGTGGGATTTGGGTTGTTAAAATTGTTACTATATGTATGTTGATTGTTGTGAATATTCTGATGAAATTGGTTATTGTCGATAAATTCGTTGTTGAAAATTGTTCCATGTTGATGTTGGTGTAGTTTTTTGTTGCTGTAATTAAAAATCAATGAAAAACTGGGTAAATTGGTGAAGTATGCGTGGCTGGATTGTGAGTGCCTTACATGTCGAACGGCATGTTGTGAAGAAGTGGAGAATGCCGAACGACATGGTTGTGAGGAGGGGGTGTCGATCGGCACTAGGTGCATGGAGATGGTCCTGTTGTTATGCCGAGGGGCACTAACCTGTGTGCGGAGTGGCACCATGCCATTGTAATTTTGGTTTGTTACTTTAATATTATACTGTATTACAAAATTGATGTAGCATAGTTAGAAAATGGTGAATGGTACCAGAAGTTATTTATTAGTAACATAAGAGAGTAATTCATGGATTGACATAAAATAGCAGAGATAATTAGTATGTTTCATAATTAGTAACTGTTATGGTTTTAGTTGCAATTGGTAATCAAAATATGTTAGCAGTAGAGATGACTTAAGTGGCGGAAAAATAATAGTTTCCTTAATTTAGCCGAAAGCTATTAATAAGGCTTATTAGCAGAATAATTTAGTAGAAGTGTTATAGTAGGATCGTGTTAATAATATTGTTGGCAGCAAATCATTGTAATATATGTACATGATTAGCGGATATCATTTAGTAGAGTAAGTTGGCAGGAGATTAATGTAGTGACTAGTAGTAATTTATTAAATGGGTGACAGGCAGCAAGTAGTATTAATAGGACATGCAATAATAATATGGGTATAAATAAGTCGCTGTGTTGTGGTTGTTGTTAAAACTATGAAGTGCAGAGTATAAATACTAGCAATTTTAGTAGAGGATTAATTAGCAGAATTTAGTCGATTTGTCTGAATAACTATACAGAATAATTGTTGTATATTTTAATCGATACAATGTGTTGAATACTTTGCTGAAAAATATGAATTTCAGGTGGTATTAAAATGTTAGGATTATAGCCAATGTTGTTTTCTTGTTGATGTTGTTGTCCAATTACTAATATTATTGTGACGTACTAAGTTGTAGGCTTATGCGAATGTTGCCGAATACATTATTGTTGTTGAATATGTTGTGATTGATAAGTTGATTAAGTTGGGAGTTCTGCTTCGTTTTTAAGTTGGGAGTTCTGCTCCAATGGTACCACATGCATGTGCATTGTAATTGAGTCGCATTTGATGTTTCATCTTGAGTTATGGTGATGATATATTTGTTGTTGCTTTATGTTGTTGACTTGTTGTGACAAGTATTATCTAAAAGCTATAAATTTAGTAGATATGTCGTATTGATGTTTGTTGTGATTAAAGTTATTTGCAAGTTGAGAAGTGGTGATTTTATATGATCTGATCTAATATATTATTTATCATACGACTTATTATATTGTCCGATATCTCACCCCTTACTATTTGAGTGTTGCCCTCTGTTGGTAATGTGCAGGTAATCAAGAATGGAGATTTTCTTAGCCTTATTAGTTCAAAGTCGGTTGGTCACTCTGATACGTAGCACTCGGGGGGAAATGATTGAATAGTTGTTTACTTGTTGAAATTGTTTTAATTATTGAATCCTAAGTTGAATTATATGAAATGATATGTTTCCCCTCAAGTTGTTTTAGTTGAACGAAACATATGATGCTACTTGAAGTTGTAATTATGATTCTACTGCGTTATTAATAAAAGAAGTGGTTTTGTTTTAAAAGCTGATGCAAGTTGTTATATGATCCTCCTAAATTAAAGTGTTATGTATCTGTTTATATGTTGCAACATGTTGAAATGTGATATCCCAAATGTGTTGGAAGCTTTTAAATACTATGATTTTCGTTATAACTACCGGGTAGAAATTGGTGTGTTACATTAGTGGTATCAGAGCAGGTCGGTCCGTTCGACCAAGTTGTCTAATGTCATTTATTCCTTAGTGCACGGCAAGTGTGTGAAACAATGTTGGTGCTTGTTGTTTTTCTAATCAAGTTGTATGCAGGAAGTTGTTTGAAGATAAGTGGGGGAGAAACTTTGCTTCTCGGATATGTTCAATTGAAAAGTGTTGGTTCGGTGTGCTGCCGACGATGACAATGCAAGAATTGTTGGATTCTTGTTATTCCCGAATTTGAAGGTGACTTGGATTCAAGGTCTTGTTGTTATTCGAGTTAGAGCACCTTGAGAGAAATTTATCAGACATTGTTGGTGCTTACTTCTCGAAGAATGAAGAGCGATGTAATATTTGTTGATTTACGAAGCAAGTGTAAGATGTCGATGTTTGAACAATGATGGAGTAATAAAGTTGTGGTAACTTTTATGTTGGGATCACATAAGTGATTGTCGGAAGTAGTTGACGTTGATAAGTAGTTGTGAATCGCGAGTCTGAGTCGAAACTTGAAGAAGTGAGTAGCGTTGCGAAAAGAATTGTTGTCCTGGTGTTTTGAAACCGAACTTTGCCAAAGGAATGCATCTCTCGAGTTATAAGAAGTTTGAGAGTACGAGATATGTTAAGATTTCTTTGGAATATGTCTAAGTTGAAGACAAATGAGTTTCGGAGTGGAATTTCCGTAAGCGAATCGCAGGAAACTGCAGAATTATTGTGGGACATCGAAAATTCATAACTAGAGTTTCGGGCATCCGATTTGAGTTCCGTTTGAAGCGTTGGAAAGCTAATGAAATGAGATTAATTTTGAAAAATGGTTTCAGTAGCTGTAACAAATTAATTTATCACGTGATGATATTGTAAGTAAGTGCAGTTTGTTTTTAAGCTTGTCTTTGGGACTAGACTTGTTCTTCAGTGTTGAACGGGACGTCAGCGTCCGAGTTGGGTGAATTAAAGGAGCAATTGGAAGATTTATTTAAAGTAATTTATGAAATCAAAGGTATAATTTGGCAAAGCTTTGGTGTTATTAATTATAATGAAAGACGATAGTACAAAGTTGTGTGGAATTTACGGTGTCGAAAAGGAGGAAAATTTATGCTAAGTTGTCAGGATGTATGTTATAATTTTGGGAGAAGAGTTCTCTTGAGTAATTTTATTTCCAAGTGAAATTGTATGTAGATCCATTCAAGGTGGATGCAGTTCTAAGTTGGCGAACAACGAAGTCTGTTATAGAAATTAGTAGCTTGTTGAGCTTAGATGATTACTATCGTAGTTGTTTAAGGTGTAGATATATATGAAATGTTGTTAGATAAGATGATAATATTGAGAGTGTAATTGGAATGAGTTTGAGAGGTGGATATACATGTATTTTAGATGTTGTGAAATTCGGAAGAGGATTAAGCGTTTAAGAATGTTGTTAGAATCCTTTATGTAGATAAAGACTCATACTAGAGTGAGAGGATTTGTAATGAATTGATATGCCAACAGATCTCGAGTTAGAAAATGATTGATCATCGTGGGATGGTGGGTGAATGAGAATTAGACATGTTGTGTTTTAGAAAACTTGAATAAGATTTTTAAGGAAACGCTATTATAGTTTGGTACGACGATTTATACTCCCTTATGGTTGTCGAATACTAATTGACAAATTGAGGAACTGATCACCCTCAATCCATTGTTAATAGTAGACGAGATTATGTTGGATGTTATAAATTTGTCTTGCTATCTTAATGGTGTGAAGAAGTATGAATGTTATATCGCGAGAATAATCTCTCACCAGTTTGTGTGAAATTAGTAGAGGAGTCGTTGAATGAGAGTTGAGGCGTAATGAACAATTCAGAATAGTGGGTTTGTATGCGAGCTAACGTCGCAAGGTGAAAGATTGAGAATATCAAGTGAACAACGATTTATGACAGATGTTAAAGAAAGTTTGAGATTAGATTGATATTTTTAAACCATATAATCGACGGAAAAATTTAACGAGGGCGATGACTTAAGATGGATGATCAGAGTTGCGCAACCGAAACGTGATGTGGCGCAATTGCTATGCGTATAAGACTCGTTAGAAGTGAAGGATTAAAACATCAGGAGCCTATGGGAATGATATGTCTTGGTCTACATGTTTGATTTGGTGGGTTGTTTATGTAGAGATGATATGCCAGGGTACTATGTTTGTTAGTAAATATTTGCGAATTTTATGAGAAGATTGTTGTGGATTGTTGGTTGATAGTGAGCTATGGGTATACTTGCTGAGTATACAGTGAAGTTGATGTCATAATGATTTTTTTAACAATGTCATGATGTTTTCGTTGATTACCATAAGTAAGGAATACTATTTCATTATGTGATGAAGTTGATTATGTTGGTTGTGTTGCTGTCACTATAAGAGTGATACAACGATGTGAACAAATTTGTTGATATTTTGTTGATAATTGACATACGGGAATGAAATTGTGTATGTGTTTTGAGGTTGAAAAAAAAGTGTTAAGATGATATTGAGATGATGTATATTCAAGTATAAGTGTGTTATAGTTGTTGCTACTTTAAATATTGGTATGTCATATTATGGTGGAGTAGTTGAGATGCTAGTAATGATTATGTCGCGAAGTGTTGAATGATTGGCATGTGTGTAATCGATTTGAATTGTTTTGAGTTATTGTTATGTTGGTGAAGTAGTGATTGAAGTGTTGCCAAACGCGACTTGGAGATCAAAAAGTTGGATGTGAACTTCGCGTTAAGGGTGGTAGTATCGAGTAGATTTTCGAGGACGAAAATATCCTAAGTGGGGGAGAATTGTAACGCCCCGAATTTAATTAATTATTTAATTAAATTAATTAAATATTTAATTATTTGAAATGGTTAAAGTTAGGATTTGTCGTTATTATTTTAAGAGGCGTGACCAGATTAATATGTTGATTTGAGATGTTAAGTGAAATATTCGGTTTAATCGGAGAAATAATATTAGAAATAATAGTATTATATTGGATTATTATTGAGTTGATTAAGTGGTGGAAAATATTATTATAAGACTATTATTATTTCTTATGGGCTTAATTTAAAGTGTTGTTGGTAGTAAAAGGTGTGGTGTGAATATTAGGCCCAATAGAATTAATAATAGAAATTATATGTTAAGTTGAATAAGAAGGAATTAGGTTTTTGTCAAGTAGAAGGGAGAATAAGAAGTGGTTGTAAAGAAAATAAGGGTTTTAGAGAAAAGAAGAAGAAGAAAGGTTTGGAGCTATGGCGGCAGCGAGGTGCAATCGGAAATTATATAGTGATCTCCAATCCGAGGTAAGGGCGGGGTTCTGACTATCTAATGGGTTGCATGACAAATAGTATGTGGGATTTAGGTGGTTAAAATTGTTGCTATATGTATGTTGATTGTTGTGAATATTCTGATGAAATTGGTTACTATCGATAAATTCGTTGTTGAAAATTGTTCCATGTTGATGTTGGTGTAGTTGTTTGTTGTTGTAATTAAAAATCAATGAAAAACTTGGTAAATTGGTGAAGTATGCGTGGCTGGATTGTGAGTGCCTTACATGTCGAACGACATGTTGTGAAGAAGTGGAGAATGCCGAACGGCATGGTTGTGAGGAGGGGGTGCCGATCGGCACTAGGTGCATGAAGATGGTCTGGTTATTGTGCCGAGGGGCACCAACCTTTGTGCCAAGTGACACCATTGTAATTTTGGTCTGTTACTTTAATATTATACTGTATTACAGAATTGATGTAGCATAGTTAGAAAAGGGTGAATGGTACCAGAAGTTATTTATTAGTAACATAAGAGAGTAATTCATGGATTGACATAAAATAGCAGAGATAATTAGTATGTTTCAGAATTAGTAACTGTTATGGTTTTAGTTGCAATTGGTAATCAAAATATATTAGCAGTAGAGATGACTTAAGTGACAGAGAAATAATAGTTTCCTTAATTTAGCCGAAAGCTATTAATAAGGCTTATTAGCAGAATAATTTAGTAGAAGTATTATAGTAGGATCGTGTTAATAATATTGTTGGCAGCAAATCATAGTAATATATGTACATGATTAACGGATATCATTTAGTAGAGTAAGTTGGCAGAAGATTAATGTAGTGACTAGAAGTAATTTATTAAATGAATGACTGGCAACAAGTAGTATTAATAGGACTTGTAATAATAATATGGGTATAAATAAGTCACTGTGTTGTGGTTGCTGTTAAAAATATGAAGTGCAGAGTAGAAATACTAGCAATTTTAGTAGAGGATTAATTAGCAGAATTTAGTCGATTTGTCCGAATAACTATACAAAACAATTCTTGTATATTTTAGTCGACACAATGTGTTGAATACTTTGCTGAAAATATGAATTTCAGGTGGTATTAAAATGTTAGGCTTATAGCCAATATTGTTTTCTTGTTGATGTTGTTGTCCAATTACTAATATTATTGTGACGTGCTAAGTTGTAGGCTTATGCCAATGTTGCCGAATACATTATTGTTTTTGAATATGTTGTGATTGATAAGTTGATTAAGTTGTAGGCCTATGGCCAGTGTTGAAGCAACGATGAGTACCTCTAATTATTGGTAAAGTGACGATATAGGCTTATGCATTTGTGACAGTGATTGTTGTTGTTGTATGTGATTGTTGCATTCATTGAGTCACATACATTTTCATTATTAAGTTGGCCTGGATTGGCACCACGTTGGCCTGGATTGGCAAAACTAGCGATGAAGGCTTATGCCTTGTTGATGCCTCTATTAATTGGAAATTATTAAGTTGGGAGTTCTGCTCCGTTTTTAAGTTAGGAGTTATGCTCCAATGGTAACACATGCATGTGCATTATAATTGAGTCGCATTTGATATTGCATCTTGAGTTGTGGTGATGATATATTTTTTGTTGCTTTATGTTGTTGACTTGTTGTGACAAGTATTATCTAAAAGCTATGAATTTAGTAGATATGGCGTATTGATGTTTGTTGTGATTAAAGTTGTTTGCAAGTTAAGAAGTGGTAATTTTATATGATCTGATCTAATATATTATTTATCATACGACTTATTATATTGTTCGATATCTCACCCCTTACTGTTTGAATGTTTCCCTCTGTTGGTAACGTGCAGGTAATCAAGAATGAAGATTTTCTTCGCCTTATTAGTTCAAAGTTGGTTGGTCGCTCTGATACATAGCACTCAGGGCGAAATGATCGAATAGTTGTTTACTTGTTGAAATTGTTTTAATTGTTGAATCCTAAGTTGAATTATATGAAATAATATGTTACCCCTTAAGTTGTTTTAGTTGAACGAAACATATGATGCTACTTGAAGTTGTAGTTATGATTCTGCTGTGTTATTAATAAAAATAGTGGTTTTATTTTAAAAGCTGATGCAAGTTGTTATATGATCCTCCGAAATTAAAGTGTTATGTATATGTTTATGTGTTGAACATATTGAAATGTGATATCCCAAATGTATTGGAAGCTTTTAAATACTCTGATTTTCGCTATAACTACCGGGTAGAAATTGGGGTGTTACAATAATGGAAGATGAGGTTATGCTTGATAAACCTGGCTACAACATTCTTAATGACTGAGGCAAATGAAGCAGCTTCGACCCATTTGGTGAAGTAGTCAATAGCAACCAGGATGAAGCGGTGTCCATTGGAATCAGTGGGTTTGATCTCTCCAATCATGTCAATGCCCCACATTGCAAACGGCCACGGAGCAGTCATGACGTTCAAAGGGATTGGAGGTACATGGACCTCGTCGGCATAGATCTGACGCTTATGGCAAGTCCTCGAGTGATGGTGACAATCAGTTTCCATTGTCGACCAATAGTAACTAACCCTTATAATCTTCTTGGCCATAGTGTGTCCACTATAGTGAGTCCCAAAGATACCATTTTGCATGTCTTCCATGATCTTCTCTGCCTCCTTCTTGTCCACACACTGAAGTAGAGTAGAATCATGGTTACGCTTGTACATGATTCCATTGCTTAGGAAGAATTTGGCTAAAAATATTCGCAAAAATTTCTTGTCATTGACTGAAGCTCCTCCAGGATACTCTTTTGCTTCAAGATATCTCTCCACCTCATGGTACCAAGGCTTATCTTCGTCAGTGTCAAGCTCGCAACAGTGCGCTGGTTCGTTATATATTTCTATAGTAATTTTGGGAGCCTCGTCTTCCTAATTGACCTTGAACATAGATGACATTGTTGCTAAGGCATCTTCCAACTGATTTTATTCTCTTGGGAAGTGTTGAAAAGTAACCTCTTCAAAGTATGGGATCAAAGTTAGCACAATCTCTTGTAAGGAATCAGATTAGGATGTTTTGTATCCCACTCTCCCTTAACTTGACTGATTACTAGAGAAGAATATTCGTATACATCCAAGAACTTGATCCTTAGGTCAATGGCAGCCTTTAGACCCAAGATGCATGCCTCGTACTTAGCCATGTTATTCGTACAGCCAAAGCATAATCTAGCAGTGAAAGGTGTATGGAAACCTTCAAGAGAAACAATTACAGCGCCAATTCAGTTACCCAAAGCATTGGAAGCTCCATCAAAAACCATAGTCCATCGGGATCCTTGTTCAGATTCGTCATACGGTCCAGGTTTTTTAGAGTCAGTTATCAGCATGATATTCTCGTCTGGGAATTCAAAGTTCATGGATTGGTAGTCATCAACAGCTTGATGGGCCAAATGATCTGCTACTACACTTCCTTTGATGGCCTTTTGTATAGTGTACTGGATGTCATATTCAGTTAGAATCATTTGCCATCTAGCTATCCGTCTGGAGAGAGTTGGCTTCTCGAAGATATACTTGATAGGGTCCATCTTAGAAATCAATAAAGTGGTGTGAGTCAACATATATTGTCTTAGCCGGTGAGCAGCCCATGCTAGAGTGCAACAAGTTTTCCCGAGCAGTGAATATTTGGTTTCACAGTCAGTAAACTTTTTGCTCAGGTAGTATATTGCATGCTCTTTTCGGCCAGACTCGTCATGTTGGCCCAGCACACACCCCATTGAATTCTCTAATATAATCAAGTACATGATCAAGGGTCTTCCTTCAACTGGAGGCATCATGATAGGAGGTTCTTATAAATATCCCTTGATCATGTCAAAGGAAGCTTGGCAGTCGTCATTCCATTTGATTACTTGATCTTTCTTCAAGAGTTTGAATATTGGCTCACAAGTAGCTGTTAGGTGAGATGTGAAGCGAGAAATGTAGTTAAGTCGACCCAAGAAGCCTCTGACTTCCTTCTCGGAACGGGGAACTGGCATTTCTTGAATGGCTTTGACCTTTAAAGGATCCACTTCAATACCTTTGCCACTGACAACAAAACCTAGAAGCTTTCCAGACCTTACCCCGAAGGTGCACTTGTTAGGATTTAGCCTTAGCTTGTACTTCTTCAACCTTTCAACAGCTTATGTAAGTGATCAAGGTGCTCTTCCTCAGTCCGTGACCTTAAAATAATATCATCCACATAGACCTCTATCTCATGATGGATCATGTCATGAAATAGAGCTACCATAGCTCGTTGATACGTTGCCCCTGCATTCTTAAAACCGAACGATATGACCTTGTAGCAGAAAGTGCCCCATTGTGTAACAAAAGTGGTCTTTTCCATGTCCTCGGGAGCCATCTTGATTTGATTGTAACCAGAGAAACCATTTGTGAAAGAAAAGACTTTATATTGAGTCCTGTTGTCAACCAAGACGTCAATATGTGGTAAAGGGAAGTCATCTTTGGGGCTCGCCCTATTCAAGTCCCTATAGTCTATGCACATACAAACCTTCCCATCTTTCTTCGATACGGGGACCATATTTTCCCCCACTGATGGTATGATGTCACAGCTAGAAAACCTGCATAGAACTGTTTCATTACCTCAACCTTTATCTTTTCACACATGTCAGGCCGCATACGACAAACTTTTTTCTTGACTGGAAGATAATCTTCTTTTGTCGGTAGACGATGAACCACAATGTCAGTATCAAGCCCTGGAATATCTTTATACGACCAAGCAAACACTTCGACGTAGTCATGCAACATCTGGACCAATCTGCCTTTGATACTGTCTTCCAAGCTGGAGCCAATCTTGACTTCTTTCTTGTCTGCCTCAGTACCTAGGTTAATTACTTCAACCGGCTTTTCACGAGTTTGAATATTTTTCTCTTCTTCCAACACAAGTCTGGCTAGTTCCCATGGTATTTCACAATCTTCTTCGCCTTTGTTGTCGGCTTTGTTGATTGGATGTTCAAAGTGATGGCTGATAATAGCGGAGTCGTTGGCAATGAGATCCAGAGTGGATAAGGATCTACAAGTGTGTGAGTGTGTGCATGTAAGATACATGGCTATTTTAAAAAATGCAAATAAGAAAAGAAAAGACAATGAGCACAAATTTTGAATGCAAAAGGTCCAATGTTTTTCATAAATGATCATATGGCATATGGAAACGAACAAACCCTTAACAAATGGACCATGGTGCCCCGGGCAAGGCCCATGGTTTAAAGTCATTGTTCGGAATTAAAATTACAGATACAAGTTCTTGAGTTGACAAAATAGTAAATAGTAATTACTCCTCGTTGAAGGAGATGGGAATGAAATCCTTTGAACGCTAGTTGTTGAGTCCTTCACCGATAGTCGGGTAAATCCATTCATCAAAGTCACAGTCATCCTCAGAGTCTTCAATAGCATTCACTTAATGATTACCAATGCGAAGAGGTAGTTTTTCTATGCGAGTACGTCTGATCTCCTTTTGAGCTTTGGTAGTAAAACCCAGCCCAAAGTTGTCTGTTTGAAAGGAATGTCAGGAAGTTGTCCCCAAATTGTACTACTTTCACCTTTAATCACATCACAAGCGTCTTTGAGTGAAACCATCCTTGGCACAACCTCATCAACTTTTGGGATTTCAGAAGAGATTTTGGTGGCGGCAACCATGGGAGGAACTACTTCGAAGGCTTGGCATGGAGTCTCTATAAACTCACCATCCATTTACACATACTTGAACGAATTCAGGTGGCTAACCATGAATTATTCTTCACCATAAGCAGTAACAATCTTTCCCTTGACTGGATATTTCAACTTTTGGTGAAGGGTGGACGTCACTGCTCCTGCCCCATGTATCCAAAGGCGCCCAAGTAAACAAGAGTAAGCGAGAAGGATGTCCATCACATAGAAAGTAGAATTGAAATTTTGTGAACCAACTTTAATGGGGATATCCACCTCTCCATGCACCATCCTTTTAGACCCATCAAAAGCCCTCACGACTATGTCACTTGGTTTTAACACCAGACCTTCGCAATCTAACCGGTCTAGGGCACCTTTGGGTAGAACATTTAGAGAGGAAGTTGTATCAACCAGGACATGGGCAAGGGTAGTTCCTTTGCATTCAATAGAGACATGCAAGGCCTTGTTATGATTCCTTCCAACTAGTGTCAAGTCAGCATTAGAGAACCCCAATCCATTGTCGGCAGTTAGACTTGCCACACAGTTTTCAAATTGATCAGTTATGGTCTCTTGAGGGACGTGCGCTTTCTTCAAAAATTTGATTAAAGCTTGGGCATGAGCATCAGAACAAAGCAACAAAGACAACATGGAGATTTTGGAGGGGGTTTGGACCAATTGTTCTACTATCTTGAAGTCACTTTTCTTTATAATCTTCAAGATTTCCTCCATCTCTTGGATGGAAGGTTCCTCAGTAGTAACGTCTTTGACTGGCGCCTCCGTCCTGGAAAGCTCAATTACTTTCTCTTTACCCCTAATGTCAGTACTAGGCTTATCAATGGTAATGCAAATAGGTGTCGTTGTAGTAGTCAGAGGTGAAATGTTAAGAGAGAGAATCCTCCATGTTCTTGTTACCTTTCTAGAACTAGCAATATTTGTAATATCATCAGTCTTGTCTTTGTTGATCCAGGAATCTTGCTTAATTCCATGATAGTAAACTTCAGCACCGTAATTCCAAGGGACTTCTTTGTCGGAGGAGTAAGGAATCGGCCCAGGAGAAGTAATTATCAAGGGAGCAATTGTTGGTTCGTTATAAATCCTAATAGAACCCTTTGAAGAGATCCTTAGAGGCTTGTTGGAAATTTTTATGATGGAAATTTCTCCAGCTTTATCCGTCAAACTTTTGATTGGTGGAGTTCCTTCAAACAGGATCTCATGACTATTTATCATGTGTTGAACACCTTCTTTCAGCCATTTGCATCCATTAACTTGTCCGGTGCAGCAATTACAGTCTTTCAAATAGCTAGGGAAAACCTCAGCTCTCAATAGGTTCTCTTTAACAATGGTGAGTGGAGTAGTCAAATCTTCAACGGAGGAAACAAAAACAATGTCTTCAATTGCATCGACACCTTTTCCATGATTTGGCATTGGTGCAGTTATGAAATTCATATTTGTAGGTGGATCAAACTCAATAGTTTTGTTGTTGATAAGATCTTGAATCTTGTTTTTTAAAGCCCAACATTGATCAACTTCATGCCCAAGGTTGTTGGAATGATATACGCATTTGGCATTAGGATTGTACTTCGGTGTTGAGACATTGGGATTTGATGATAGATCACACAAAGTTACCAATTTAGCCTTCAACAGGTGTTGCAAGGCTTGGGATAATGACATGTTAATTCTCGTGAATTGTATTCTTGGAACCTCAGACATTTGATGGTTGGCTTGTTGTGGTTGTCTTTGAGTGGATGGTGGGTTGGAGATCAAAACAACATTAACAGATGGACCGTGATCCTTCTTGGTATGGGCCCTTGACCCATATACATCATTGGCTTCTTTCTTTCTAGTAAAGGGCTTCTTTACAGTGTTTAATGTAGAATCAGATGCCATGGGAATTTTTCCACTCTTGATACCACTCTCGACTCTCTCACCAGTCAGAATTAACTCAGTTAAATCAGACGATGAGCTCCCAATTAACAAGTTTAAAAATGGGCCAGTTAATGTTCCCATGAACATGTCCACCAACTCCCTATCAGTCAGTGGTGGTTGAACTCTACCAGCAAGGTCCCTCCATTTTTCAGCGTACTCTTTAAACCCTTCATTAGTACCCATTGTCATTCCTTGAAGTTGAACTCTAGTTGGCACCAAATCAGTGTTGTACTGATATTGGCGGTAGAAAGCGGTGGTCAGATCTTCACAATTGTGAATGTTGGAACCCTCTAATTGGTAAAACCATTCTAAATGAGTCCCAGACAGACCCTCTTGAAAGAAGTGTACCCAGAGCTTCTTGTTAGTGGTATATGGTTGTATCTTGCGAACATAGGACCTCAAGTGAAGTTTTAGGCATGAAACTCCGTCGTGCTTAGAAAATATTGGAATTTTGAACTTGTGGGGAATAATAACCCCAGGGACTAAGCCCAAATCACCAAAATCCAAGCCATGTACAACTTGAATTTCCATAGATTTCAACCTATATTCCAGTTGCTTGTACTTATCCTCAGCCAGTGGATATTGTTCTTCAAAGTAATCTTCATCCTCAAAAGCTTGATCGTTGGCACCCCTAGCACAGGTGCTTCTTGCCTCTTCATTCTAATTCTCATCCTTTTCGGAGGAGTCTTCTTCCACTAGCACTTGACGGATAGGGCCTTTAAACCTTTTCCCCATGTTGATCAATGCCTTCTTCTTGGTCTTCTTTTTGGCCACCAGAAGTGACATCAGCTGTTGTTGTCCCTTGGCCAAGGTGAGCAAGATTTCTTGGAATTGAGAATTCTACTTCTGCAAGTCTTTCACGGTCTGCTCGATATCCATCTTACTGAAATAAACAGTAGAAAGATGAGGAATCATGTGTCTGAAAATCTACTTATGTTATGATGCATGAAATGCATATGAAAATGATTTCAAGGAATTTTAAGATTTAAATTTGTTTAGACAAAGAGGGAACAAACATTAATTACATTAATAAGTTCAAATGGTTACAAAAATGACTCTTGGGATTACAATGGAAGAAACAAAGATAATACAAAATAGACTCCTAAAACAAAATAAGGACTCAAGCTTCCCATGAGCACATCCTCTTTGGTGCAATGTAGGCATTCAAATTCCGTTCTTCATGAAGTTTTCTTGTGAGCTCCAAAACCTTCTTCTCGCTTGCGTAGAACTGGGTTTCAAAGGTATCTCGCTCCCCTTTGAGTTGAATCCAAGATATTTGCAACTCCTCGAGAGTAGTCGGCTTGTCAGGATGGAGAATAGTGTAAGGAACATCTCCCTCGGTAATAAGCTCCATGATGATAGGTAGAATGGCCTCATAAGGCATCATGAGGTTTTGAGAGCGAGCTCGCACCCACTTGAGATAAGGCTCCAAAGGAATGGAGTTCTTATGCCCCAAAGTCTTGCTATCAACTTTGTTTACCATGCCCCAAGCTCGTATGAATCTTTGACGGTAACCTTGGACATTGTTCTCATAGTCAAATGTAATTCCTTGGACAAGTGCATCATGAGGACCTTCCCTTCTAGTATACCTAAACTGTCGTAAAGCTAAACAAGAATTATAGGTGATACCTCCCCTAATTCCAAGGAGAGGGACATTAGGGAATTCCCCACAACGGTCAATAATGATAACATCCTCAAAAGATTGAAAACACCAATGAGTATCTGAATGCGAGAGTGCCATCAACCTATTAGACCATCTCATGCCTTGCTCATTCTTCAAAACAGATCAGGGTAGGTGCGAAATAAACCACCTAGACAACAAAGGAGTGCAACACATAAGAATTCCCTTATCTTCATGGTGCGAGTGTGAAGAGAATGCAAGATATCTCCAAGTAAGGTAGGCACCGGGTTACGACATAGAAAAAATTTGATTTGATCGCATTCACATCTATGAGTTGATCTGGGTTAGGAAATAGTACCAACCCATATATGAGAAGAGCCAACACTTCTTCAAATTCCTGTAAGTCCAAAGCATCCCAAAAATGTTGAGCCTTCTCAAACAAAAACTTTCCTAAAAACCCCTTAACACCACTTCTTGATTCCCAATTTGCCATAATGTCAGATCGTTGAAAATGTAAAGCTCAAGCAATCTCCTCAGGTCTTGGGTCTCTCTCAATACCGGTGAAGGGTAATTGATCAAGAATAGGCACTCCTAAGAGTTGAGAAAACTCCTCCATAGTAGGCACTAGTTGGTAATCAGGAAATGTAAAGCAATAGTGTAAAGGGTCAAAGAACTGGAAGAGCACCTTCATTATGTATTCATCAAGGCTTGAGGTTAACAGATTGAGAAGTCGACCATGTCTCTTGGTGAACAGAGAATTATCAGGAACCTTTGACGCTAACTCTTTGAGTTGAGGAGGCACTCTTACGAGGTTGATTTGGATAGTATTCGTGCGAGTGAAAGCCATGTCCTACAAAACAAAACAAAGATAAATCTCTAGGTCCTTGAAATGGTTAGTGCAAAATACCATGGTATGATGTCATGATGTTATGTATAAGTAAACATATACAAGCAAACAAACAATTCCTTAGGTTTAGGCTTACATGGGGTTTATAGGTAAGTACCCTCTTGAAGTTTAGTTGGTTCAACCTGTCCTAGAAAGTAACGGGGTTCTAGGGAATCTCAATATCACTGATCTTTCTTCATCGAGAATTATTTCAGCGCAAGTCTCTTTATTGGCGATCGAAATATCCTGAAAGTTCAATCTCAATGAGCATAGCATCGAGTATCAACCAACTTTGGACTGCACCAAAGCCGGCTATGTCACTACTTCCTAATGTCCAAGTTGTTCAATTAAAGGTTCTACATCAGTTAGTGCTTCATGACACCACACAGAGGCCCCGTGTTCTCTTTGATTGGACTCAAGGGATACCAGTACCAACAAATTTGTCAAACTAACGTAGCCATCGCTTTAACCATGTCGATATACCTCACACAGTCCCCACGATCAATTGCTACTTACCTAATAATGTTCCCCGATCTGGGTAAAGGATCAATACAAAACCCAAACAAGGACCCAAAATATAAAGCAAACAAGTCAAACAATTAAAGCATTTAAAGGTGATCTAGTCTCTAAGGTAACCCCACTTTTAAGTATTTTCCCCAGCAGAGCCGTCAGTTTTGTCATACGGTGGAAGAACTGACTTGGGTGTTTTGCGTTTTATCGCAATTGTTGCGGATAGAAAGAGTCCCCACCGACTTTTCTTTTATCCAATAAAGGAAAGGGTGAAAAGAAACATGAAATACCTTTTGAGATATTTTCTTGAGTTCAAGGGGTAGGTTATGAAAAGGGAAGGTATTAGCACCATTTTCATCCGTAGTTATCTACGGGCTCTTAGTTGCTAGCTCACTTTGAAATGCTTTGTTTGAAATGTGTTTGTGAATGTTTTTGAAAATATTTTTGAAAAGTGCCTTCGTTTAGGAGAACTTTGTAATGATTCCCGTCTCCATAAGAATGTATACAAAGTGTTGACTTTTGAAAATATTTCATGTTTGAAAATGTTGGTGTGTTTTTGAAAGATATTCTACCTACTCAAAAAGTCTTTGTTCATTTCCTCATCCTTTAGATATTTTTTTCTTACCATTGATTGATAAGAAGCCCGATCATTGGATGTTAAGGGTCTAAGATCATTTTGAAGGCAACATTTGAAGCGTCATCGAAGGACTATGATCTTATATTTTGATTGTTTTTGCTAAGGTGTCCCACATGCATAACATGACCATTTTCTCAAGGCAACAAGTGTAATTAACCATAGAGGTGCAAGTGTGCAAGTGTTTATTTTTCATGTATTGTTCTTCTTGAATTAGGGTTTAATATTGGTTGATTTTATGTCTTGCCATAAAAACCCTAATTACTAGCAATTATATTAAAGCGATAAATTGCGGAAAATAAATATCCTATTCTATTATATCATTTGGGGATGGGGGATACAAATTTACAAATGGGGGATGGAACGCAATAAAGGTCCTAATTGTCTATTACAACCATATAGAATTTGAATATTGTACAAGTGAAATGAATATAATGTACAAAGATATAAATGGAAAAGAAATGAGTTTTGTTTGAATTTAAGGAAAAGGTTTTAAACTTGATTAAGAAAAAAAATGAATTGGAATGAGAAAATTGAATTTAAGTTTTAAATAAATGAATTTAAACAAGAAAACATTTTTTAGGGTTTTTGAGAAAATGTTTTAATAATAATCCAAAATAATATAGAAATTAATTAATTTAAAAGAAAACCTAAATTCTATGTCTATTTTAATTGAAAAAGAAAATAAATTAAAACCCTAGTCTAATTATTAAATTAATTTTAAGAAAAGAAAAATAAATTTGTTTAAGAAAAATGTTTATTGTGTTTTTGTTTTAAAAGAAAAATAAAGTATGAATATAATAGTATATAAATAAATACAAATATTTGTTTGTCTTTTTTTTAATTGCTAAAAATAAAAATAATAAGACTAATAATAATATAAATAAAGAAAATGAAAATAAAAATAAAAATAAAGAAAATGAAGTCACGTGGTAAAAATTAAATTTGGATGTTTATTGGAAAAAACAGTTTTTGTTTGCTAAGCCTGACCCATTAAGGGTTTTTGAAATCATAAAATAAGTAAAATAAAAAACATTGGGCCTGTGTTGTTGTATAATGAAAGGGGGGTTATCAAAATAAAAATGACAAGGTCCAGCACTTCAGAGGCCCAAACGTGCTAGTTAGAAACAAAAAGAAGTGAAAATGTTAGGGAAAACATAAAAATGGCAGCGATGAGGCTCGAACTCACACCCTCACTAATATACGCGTGCTGCCTTATCGCTGGGGTGGCTATACATCTGGTATATGAAACAAAACCATCACAACATATTTCAAAACAAGTCCATGGCCTGAACTTCATCTTCCTCGCGCGTGTTTTTACAGTAAGAACAACAGCAAATTTTGAATTCTATAACTCGGCCATTTCTCAACCATTCTTGAAACTTCAAACAATCAACCTTGTTAGAAATTTCACCACTATTATAAATATGTAAATAACTTAAAATAATTCTCAAATATTAGCATGAATTTCTGTTGGTACCAAATATAACCTAATATTTTCAGAAACTTCAACTTCAAAATTCTCTCTACTCAATCAATATAAATGAAAACTATGGACATGGGCAGTTTCAGGGAAATGATATCTATATTTTATCTTTGAAAATGCAAGCCTAACAATGCCTAAATCAAGAGATGAAAGTTCAGAAAATTACCTCAAAAACTGGAAATTGTGGAATGAGTATGAGCTTGTTTCAAGTGATGATCAGGTTAGCTTCCTCAAGTTCCCAGGAAGCTGATGCAACCCTTACTTGCTGCTGGAAGTTCTTGAGTCGTGCTAGAGAAGTTAATATGCAAGCTCTATTTTTTCGTTATGGAAGTTGATGAAGATGGTGTTACAGTTGGATAAAATGTATTGGGATTGTTTAAGTATGATATTTACAAGCTTTTGAAAGCAAAAGGCCAAGAAACGCACGAGTAGTTTCTGAGTTTGGAGTTTTTGGTCAAAATATGCAACAATGGAGGTTTGCTATATAATTTTAACTTTAGGGGTATTTGAGGGCTTGTGCATTTGTGTGTTGGCTTGCAAATGGTGTATGTATTTATAGGCAAGAGGTTTTGTGTGCTACAACAAGTTAGAATTTGAATTATCAACTTGTAACACCTTTACTTGTTTTTGAAGCAACCATGACAAACATATTCCCAAAGCTTGTACCATGCTATTGTAGAGTGGTTAACACTTTAAGCATGGTTGTTATGATTTGTAGATGTTGGGTGTGATTAGAACAACAAGTGAGAGGCTAAAGACAAGTTGACTTTGTGATTAAAGTCACTTTTCAAGAATGGAGATGTTACTTTCTTCCAAAAATGGCAAATTGGTTTGGTAAAAGCTTGAAACACTTGGATAAGGGCACACTCAGTTGTTTAAAACATTAATTATGGAGTGATAAACAAGTTTGAGGCCTGCAAAGTGAATATTATACAGCATGGCTATGGATTTGCTTCATGTTCATCACAAAATCTGCCTTGCAAAACAAGTTTGAAACCCTAACTTCATGGATTCGATTCTCTTAGCTCAAATATGATATCAATGACTTCTTGGACATTTTGGAAAGCTTAAAACATCCTATACAACTTATCTTTTGATAATTTTTTCAGAATCAAATTGGAAATATGTGAAACTTGTCCAAGAAGTTAGGTCAAAAATCTGCCTAAACTAGGTCAAAATTTCATTAAGTATTTGTGCTTCTTGTACATGCCTTTATGAATTTATAACTTAAAATAAAAGCATTTAAAGAACTTTATTTGTGAAGAAAAGTTGTAGATTTTATCAATATCTACAACTTTCATGTTGGAAGTTTTCTTGGAATCATCTTGCATCTTGGTGCAAAGTTGGCATGAAGTCATGTAAAAATGTAAATTTTCCAACTCTTAGAAAAATTTCTAAGTCTTAGAAATTTTGACTATTCAAAGTGAATTTTTACTTTTTGATTTATTGATGAACAATCTAAATATTTTGACATGTATTGATGAAATATGATTTTTGGAACTTGATTTTTATCAAAAAGTCAAGGTTTTACTTTTCAATGTACATTTGACTTTTTCATCAGTTGACTAAATTTCAATTATCAATCAATTGATCTTGAGAAGTGATTTGAACCATGCCATTAGGTCAAGATGATGCATTTGAATCCTTGACATTATGTCTCAAGCCAATAAGTCATGTATTTGGTCCAAAGTCAAAAAATCAAGCCTTCTCAGTCAAAACCTTAATTTTGACCATTTTGCCCTTTTAGTGATCTGATCAAATTTATTGAGGAATTGTAATCCAAACTTGATAAAATGGTTCATGTGAGTTCAAAATGTTGATATGTATCAAAAATCAAGAAGTTTTACTGTAAGTTGACTATAATTGACTTTTACCCCAATACAACTGATTTTAGGTCAACTGATCAATTGATTGAGCAAACTTGAATTGCAAGACTTGAAACTTGACATTAGCAATCTTGAAAGTCCATAATAATCCATGAAAGTCATATGAGGCATTAAAAGTCCAATTGTCCTTGTGAAAACCAAAACCCTAATTTTGAGTCATCAGTGTTGAGGAGATGTCTTGACCTAGCCAATCCTTGTGCAAGCTTGAGCAAATTGAAGATCTTGTGAGGAGAATCTTTGAGAAAATGAGAGGGCAAACTTTGGGGGTACAAAACCAGCCAACAATGAAGAACCTTCACATCAACTATGACCAATTCTAGACGGAGAATTCGAGAATGTTCTCTTGGGAAAAGATCCCAGCAACAGAGTAAAAATCGGCATCGGTCTCCCCGACTTGGCGAGGAAGCAACTAAAAGCATGCCTAAGGGAGAATACTGATCTGTTTGCATGGGATACCTCCGAGATGCGCGGTTTAGACCCAGAAATGGCATGTCTCAAGCTGACGATAAATCCTGCCCTTAAGCATGTAGCTCAATGTAGGCGCAAGTAGTCTCCGGAGAAAATGGAGGTTGTCGAGCATGCTATAAAAGACCTCATAGAGGCAAACTTTATATGTGAAGCCCAATACACAACCTAACTGTCCAATGTTGTACTTATTTAAAAAAATGGAAAATGGAGAATGTGTGTTGACTATACTGATCTTAATAGGGCTTGCCCTAAAGATTCTTATCCTTTGCCTAACATAGATAGATTAGTTGAAAATTCAGCTGGTTTTAAATTGTTGTCTTTTATGGATGCATATTTTGGATACAACCATATTCCCATGGCAAAAAGTGACAAAAAATACACGGCTTTCATGACCGAGTCGGGAAACTACTACTATAATTTGATTCCCTTCGGCTTGAAAAACACCGGCGCCACTTACCAAAAATGATGAACAAGGTCTTCTGAGGAGAAATTGGATACATGCTCGAGGTATACATGAACGATATGATCAAAACATCCCAAGAGGAATTCGACCATACGCTCCACTTAAAGAGGGTCTTCGACCAGACAAGGAAATGCATGATGTAATTCAATCTAAAGAAGTGCGCTTTCAGCGTACGAGCGTGCAAATTCCCCGGCTTCTAATTGATAGATCGAGGAATCGAAGCAAACCCCAATTAATGCAGGGCCTTCTTAGAGTTTCCAACACCAAACTCGAAGAAATCAATCCAATCTCTAAATGGGATGCTCACCTCATTATCTCGCTCCGTGGTAAAATCTTCCTAACACACATTCCCCCTTTTCAAACTTCTTCGCATAGAAGCAGCACTTGAATGGACTGAGGAGTACAAACAAGCCCTCCTCCACCTCAAACGAGCACTTTCGCAACCACCGGTCCTCTTGCTACCAGGTAATGAAGAAACTCTCTACCTTTATCTAGTTATCGCTATTGAAGCCTTCAGTGCAACCCTTATTCAGGAAACCCCTAAGGGGAAGAAACCCATATACTTTACGAGCAAGGCCTTACAGGATCCAGAACTCAGATATCAGCAAATCAAAAATGTTGCCCTATCCCTCATCAACGCATCAAGGATATTGACACACTACTTCATATCCCACACGATCATAGTACGAACGGACCAGCCCATGAAACAACTGGTCGGCCATCCGGACATGGAGGGCATAATGCTCAAATGGTCATTAGAACTATCTAAGTTTGACATCCAGTACGAGAGCAAAAAGACCCTTAAAGCCTAAGTGTTGGCCGACTTTGTGGCAGAAATGACCTTGTCGACCTCCTCGAAAACTGGGGCGAACAAATGGACCATCTTTGTGGATGAAGCCTCCAACTCGACCAGAAACGAGGTCGGCATCATCCTGGAAAACAAGGAAGGAATCATGATCGAGGTCTCCCTTACCTTATCTTTCCCAAACTCTAACAACCAGACTGAGTAAGAAGCTTCCTTCGCAGGACTGTGTTTGGCCAAAGACTTGGGAGCCGAGGAAGTAAAAATCTTCATAGACTCCTAGCTCGTTGCTCCGCAAGTACGGGAAGAGTATCAATTCAAAAATAACAAACTCTCTGAATACTTGACCCTGATCTGAGAAAGAATGACAAAATTCAGATCTGTGGAGGTACACAAGTTCCCCATGAACATAACACCCGAGCTGACATCCTGTCAAAGCTTGCGAGCACAAAGAGGAAAGGAGGGAACAAGTCTGTCATCCAAGAGAAACTTCCTCGACCGAGCATCTAAAAACCCTCCATGATTGTGGATCTAAACTCCATCAGCAACAAAGACTGCTGGGTTACCCCAGTATACAACTACCTCACAAATGGGGAACTTCCGCCCAACCAGAAAGAGGCTAGCATGGTCAGACGCAGAGTCTGCTCTTACGTTTTGGTCAAAAATAAATAGTACAAATGGAGATTCTCCACCCCCTTCTCAAATGTGTCGAAGAGCCCAAAGTCGCCCATATCTTGTGAGAAATCCATGAAGGAATCAACGCCCAACACCTTGGGGGGAGATCCCTCTCCAGAAAAGCTCTACGAGTAGGATGTTACTGGCCTACTATACAACATGACACAAAAGAACACGTGAAAAAATGCGACAAGTGCCAACTCCACGGGGACATGATCTTAGCACCTCCTAACGAGCTCAAGGATCTTTCATCCCCACGGCCCTTTCCATGGTGGAGGTTAGACATCCTCAGACCATTTTTCGTAGGATCAAATCAAAACAAGTACCTAATAGTGGGAGTAGACTACTTCACAAAGTGGATAGAAGCAGACGCACTAGCCAAAATCACGGTACAAAACATACTCTGTTTCTACAAAATAAACATACTCTCTTGATTCAGAATACCCAAGTGTTGTACCCCAAAATTTTCCCTCTCACTTATCAAGGGTTTTCACAAGATCTCCTTTGGGTCAAGACTGCACTAGGGTTTGATCAGCTCAAGACACCTCCTCAAGCACTGATGACTGAAAATTAGGGTTTAAGATTGCACACGTATTTTTGAACTTCTGAGGCCCCATATGACTTTAATGGATCATTATGGACTCCCAATTTACTCAAGTCAAGTTTCAAGCCTTGGATCACATTTTTGATCAGTCAATTGGACAGTTGACCTAAAAATCAACTATATTGGGGAAAAAGTCAACCATAGCCAATTTACAGTAAAAATTCATAATTTTTGATCCACATCAACATTTTAAACACATATGTAGTATTTGATCAAGTTTGGACCACAACTCCCCAAGAAATTTGATCAAATCATCAAAAGGGAAAAATGACCAAAATTAGGGTTTTGACTGAGAAAGGGTAATTTCTTGTTTTTGACCTAGAAAATGGTCAATTAAGTTAAGGCATTATCTCAAGAGTCCAATTGCATCACTTTGACCTAATGACATGGTTCAAAACACTACAAGTCCATTGGATTGACAGATGAATTTTTCAGTCAACTGATCAAAAGTCAACTGTATACTGAAAAGTCAAACTTTGACTTTTTGGTCAAAATCAAATACCAAAGATCATAATTTATCAAAACATGTCAAAACATGAAACTTGTTCACCAAGAAATCAAGAATTCAAGATTTTTGTTTTGAAAAGATGAAATTTCTTAACTGAATTTTTTTTTCTAAGTATAGAAAATTTCTTATTTTTTTTCATAACTTTAAGCCAAATTTTCACCATGATGCAAAGTGATTCAAGAGAAACTTCCAACATGAAAGTTGTATATCTCCATGAAATATAAAACTTTTCTTCACAAAATTTCTGCTAAAAATGCTTGGATCTCAAGTTATAAATTTGTGAATACATGCTCATGAGCCAAAAATAACTTAGTGAAATTTTGCCCTAGTTAGGCAGATTTTTGACCTAACTTCATGGAAATTTTTCACATAGTTCCAAGGGGAATATTCAAAGGCAATTTAAATATGAGTTGTAGAGAACATTTCAAGCTTTCCAAAATGTCCAAGAACTCCTTGAGATCATTCTTGAGCAAGGAGAATCGAAGAGATGAAATTAGGGTTTTGTCACTTGAATTTAGGTCATTTTCATGATGAACACAAATGCAAATCCATGCTAGGCTGCATAATCTTTGCTTTTCAGGCCTCAAACTTGTCTTTCACTCCATAATTAAATGTTTTCACAGCTGCTGGAAGCTTTAACCCAAACATTCAATGCATTGTACCAACTTAATTCCATTTTTGGGTGAAAGGCAACATTGCCATTTTTGAAAAGCAAGCTTTATGCAAAGTCAGCTTGCATTGAGCCTTGCACTGGTTCTTTCTGCACAAACATACTCCAAACAATCAAAACAAGTGTACTTAAAGGTCTCAGCCCCCTACAAGTTCTGTACTTCACCTTGAAACCATGCTTGCTAGTTGTGCTTCAAAAATAAGTAACTAAGCAAAACATGTGAGTTTTTGAAATCTGGGTTGATACAAGTCTTGAAACCTCTTGCTTATAAGTAGATACACTATTGGCAAGTTGACACACAAATGCTATTACCCTGAAACTTTCTCAAACATTCCAAAACCAAAAATCTGTTCAAGAGCACCATTAACATACAGTTCTGAACCAAAACTCATGATCTTCATTTTTACTCGTGCATTTTGAAAACTAATCACTCAAACACCTTCTAAACATCATATCAAAGCAATCCATACCCTTGTTTCCTCACTGTAACTCCTCCATCACTCTCCACCATTTTCAAAAACCAAGCTTGCAGATTGACTTGAGTAGAGAGATCCAGGGACATTCAAGGCAAAGTAAGAGTTGGGATACATTCAAGAAGGTCTAGGCAAGCTAAACAGATCCTCAGGCCATCTCAAAAGTTACTCAAACTCCATTCGCGACTCCAGTTGCAAGAGGTAAAAACTCAAAATTCTATCTCTTCATACAAGCATCATTTGATCCTGATTTGTGAAAATAAAATGTAGATATCCTTGCTCTAAAGCTAACCATGTTTATAGTTTCCATTTATATTGACTGTGTATAGAGAATTTTGGATTTGAAATTTCAGAGAAAATTAGGTTTCAATTTAGGGCCAGCAAAATTAGCTTTTATCTGACATTTAGTTTACATAAGTTATATGTTTGAATTCGTGGGAAGAAACACCATAACTTTCATGTTTGGAGTTTCCATTTTTGTGGAGAAATGAGGAAGATACAGGTGGTCCGACCATGGCTCAAGGTTGAAGATGAAGTTGCCTTCAGGAAGCAATTTTCCTTATATATATGCTTTGATTATATGACCGAATGAAACACCCACCCTAGTGGCAAGCGCGCGCGTACTAAGGCATATGTTACCTAAAGGGAGAGGGTTCGAACCAATGTGAACCCCCCTTTTGCATTTTTTCCAATTTTCTGATTTCCTAACATATTTTTGGTAAGCGCTGGGCCTTTTGGGCCTGACATTGTTTTTTTTGCTAGCTCATACGCCCAGATTACTTATGACACCGCTTTGGCCCATTTTATTTTTATTTTATTTATTTATTTATTTTTTCTTTTTAAATATATTTTCTAAAATACCAAAAAAATCATAAAATGTATAAAAAAATATAGATTTATATTTTGACATAATTTAATTATTTTTCTACATGAAAAAATTATTTTTATCCATCATACTTTATTTATTTGTATTAATTTTCTTGTAAATATTTAAATAAAACTAGGTTATTATTTAAATACACTTATTTTTTTTAATATAAAAAAGACCAAAAATATTTCATGACACCACATATTATTTTCAAAACAAAAATATAAAAATACAAAAATACTTTTTCTTTAAACTTATTTCTTTTAATCAACTAAAATAGATTTAGGGTTTCATCCAAAAAACTCTTTTCTTAATTAAAATCTTTTCTTAAATAATTTCTTTATTTAACTTAAGTTTAATTTAATTTTATTACTCTTTTTAGGTCAAAATCCCCATGTCATTAAGAAACCAAACAAAAATCTTTTTCTTTGCATTTACAATTCTTGCATATTCATTTCATCTTGTATATTCTAATTCTTTTACAAATTCAATTTGGTTGTAATAGATAAATTAGGTTTATATTATTGCAATCCCCATTCATAAATTGTATACCCCCCCACCCCCATAAATATTGTAATAGCGTAGTAACTTTAAATTATGCAATTTATCGCTTTTACATAACATGTTAATAATTAGGGTTTGTATTCTAAGATACCTTGAAACATTACTAATCATGGCTATACGATGACCCACACCCGTCCCGTTTACATCCAAAGATAGGGTGGCTTACCAAATCAATGGTAAGACAACAATATCAAAGGAAAAGAAAATGAATAAGAAAGACATTTGAGTAGGTAGATTGCTCCTAATTACTTGCTCCATTTCAAAATAAACATCCTTGCTATTTTCAAAACAATCACATACACTTTCAAAACATCTTACAAAATTGAAAACATTTTCAAAAGATCAAACATCTTTGTATACATTCTTACGAACAAGAATCATTACAAAGATTTCCTAAACAATGGCCTCTTTACAAAATACTTTCAAAAACCACACAAAGCACAATTTCAAACAAAATCAAGTGATCTAGCAAGTAACTAAGAGCTCATGGATGAAAAGGGTGCTAATACATTCCCTTTTCATAATCTACCCCCCGAACTCAAGAAACAATCTCAAAGGTCTTTCATGTGCTTTTTCACCTTTCCTTTTTGGATAACAGAAAAGTCGGCAGCGACTCTTGCTAACCGTAACATTTGCGATCAAACGCAAAAACCTTCAAGTCAGTTCTCCCACTGCATCACAGAACTGGCGACTCTGCTGGGGAAATTTCTAAAAGTGGGGTTACCTTAGGGATTAGATCACATTTACTTGCTTACATTATTTAACTTGTATGCTTTACATTATGGTTCTTTGTATGGATTTTGAATCCTCTACCCGGATTTCGGATACATTATAGGTAAGTAGCAATATGTTGTGGAAACTGTGCGGGGTATACCGACATGGTCTAAGCAATAGCTACGTTAGTCCGACATATTTTTGGGTACCGGTATCCTTTGAGTTAATCAAAGAGAATACGGGGCCGCTGAGTGATGTCATGAAGCACTAATGAACTTCTTGAACCTTTACTTGACCAACTTGGCCTTTAGGATGTAGTGAGATGACCAGTTTTGGTGTAGTCCGAAGTTGGTAGATACTAGATACTACACTCATTGAGGTTTGGTTTCTTGGGATATTTCGGTCTCCATTAAAGAGGCTTGAGCTGAAACAATGACCAAGGAACCAATCTAGTGATATTGAGCTCCTTATAACCCGGTTACTATTACTAGGACAGGTTTGAGCCAACTAAACTTCAAGAGGGTACTGTGATACGGTGGCAGAACCGACTGTTTTTACTGGTTTGCATCTTGCGTTTTTTTATTTGCAAAATTTTGCGGTAAGCAAGAGTCGCCACCGACTTTTATTTCATCCAACCGGAAAGGAAAAAAGTACAGAAAAAAAATCCTTTTTCGAGATTTTGAGTACGGGGGTAGATTATAGAAAGGGAAGGTGTTAGCACCCTTTCTATCCATGGTTTTCCATGGGCTCTTAGGTACTTGCTCGTTTTTAAATTGCTTGTGTTTGTGTGCTTGTCTTTGAAAAATGTTTTACTTCGTGATAACCCTTGTATCAGTCCTCAAGGGTGTGATGAAGTTGTTTTGAACATTTGTTTGAAAAGTGTAAGTGTGAAAAGTTTTGATTTGAGCAAGTACCTACTAGCATCTACCCACTCGAAAAAAGATCGTTTCTATTCTTGTTTCCTTTAGAGAACGCTATCCTACTATTGAGAATTAGGTAGCACCGTCGTTGGAAATTGTAAGGGTCAATTCGAAAGGGACGTACGGTCACTAAAGCAATATTAAGACACCTTAGTAGTAACCCTAGAGTCTTAAGATCTTTTCGAGGCAACATTTCCGAGGCAACATTTGAACGGGACAATTTGATCTCTTTAGACGGGAGGGCAACCACTAAGACACCCTATGCTTAATGATCGTTTACGGAAGGCAACCGATGTGAGAGTATACCCTAAGAGTGAATATGTGCGAGTGATTTATTTTCAGTTTATTATCTTTGCACATTAGGGTTTTCTAACCATTTTAATTTTGTCATGCATTCTTGCCATACAATCCTAAACATACATCTAACAGTTAAGGGTTTTACGGAAAGTAAAAGCGGAAAAAATAACCTACGCTTATTACATGGCTTTGACAGTTACATAATTGTCGTTGACAGTAAATAAAGTTGCGGAAATTTAAAAACCCTAATTAAAACTATTACATCCTCAAAATAGTTACAAAAATAATAAAAGAATTAAATGCGCGCGGTAAGTTAAATGTGAGGCGATTAGGCGTGGGCGTTGACTTGAGGAGCATTGTGGTCTCTTGCTATCTGAGCGTTGGATTTGATCATCCTTCCATCCAATGTTCACAAGTTGCTAGCGCATGGTGGTCAACAAGAGGAACGCTGCGCTGAATCAATGAATAGAAAAGAAAATAAAGGAAATTTTCTGGACCTGGGATCGAACCCAGGTCCTTGCACTCTTTGCCAATGTTACACTGCCAGCTGCGCTACACAAGTTATTTGTTAATATAATACACACAAAACGTAATGTATGAAACAAAGATGGTCAGACCAAAAACGCGCGAATTTCAAATAGCCAATTGATAGCTGGACACATTGTCTTCTCCTTCCTCTGCCTTCGTTTTAGAAAAAGGGACTTTTACGTACAGATATCCATTGTAGGTATAACCCTGCATATTTCAAAAATGTTGTACACGCAAGATAAATGAAAGGTAATGGTACCAATCAACTCGTCTCATCCTCACGAGCATCATGGTACCTGATTCAAGGCCCAATTGTTCCTGTACAAAAAGACCCTAAAAATAATACAAAAACCCTAGCAATGGCAACATCGTGTACAGGCTTCAAAAACGCAATTAAATGGCATGGTTAGCTTGCAAACATGATGAAGATTACAAATATATGAGTTAAAGATGCTAATGATGCAGGAATTAGTGTAATCGTTTTCAAAGAATGATGCAAACCATGGGAGTCCTTGCGTGCGTTTCTGGGTGTTTGAGCACCTGCAAGTGATTGGGATAGGTTCTGGGAAGGTCCAAGAGTCATTTGGTAATGCTAGAATGGCTTGACTTGGCCTCTAGAATGGAATTGAATCACCACTTTTTCTTGGAATTTCAAAGTTTGTTCTTGCAGTTTGCACGCCTCCACCCTTGTATTTTTGATCTGGAATTGTTCACTATTTAACCTAGAGTGAATTAGGTTAACAAACTTGGACTAAATCTTTGCATTTATCCAAGATTTGATTTGATTTGCAAGTTATATAATATATTTCTATTTTGATCCAAATCATGCCTTTCTTGTACCAATTGACCTTGATTCGATTTGATCTTGTTAACTCAGCATATCTTGATTGCCAATCTGTCAAAAAAAAAACAAATCAAATCATATCTTTGTTAATTTTCATCATTTATTTGATTTAATTCACTTTTTAATTAATGAAAAATCAAAATAAATTGAAAAATGAAGCACATAATTGGTGAGTGAACATTTGAGTCGTGGACCACATTATAATTGAGGTGCAAACATAAAAAAGTTGGGGCCCTTTAGCAAAAAATGCAAATTTGAGTACATTTGACTTTTGGCAATTTTGCAAAAATGGTCAACTTGGCCAATGCATAACTCTCTCAATTTTGACCCTAGAGAGGTGTTCTTGGACTTTTTAGAAAGCTTAGGATGTCCTATAAACAGCCCTTTTGGTCTCATCTCAATTGAGTCTTCCATGTTCATGTATGAAGCTTTAAACCAAAAGGTGTTTTTGTTGATTTTTCAAAAGGACCTATAATGTCAAAATTCATATCTTTTTGTGAGTGAATATTCTGGACTTGGGAGATGAAGATGAATTGTATGTAATTACACCTTATTCAAAATGAGCTTTGGATGGGTCACTTCTGATAAAGTATGAGAAAGTTATGCTTGTTCAAAGTTGAGTTGACTTTTCTTGTAAAACCCTAATTTAGCAACTTTTGGGTTTTGATGAATTGTGAGCAATCCTTGAGGAATCATGATCAACCCTTGATCAAATGATGGATAATAATTCAAAATGAGGATGTTGACCAAAAATATTGAAGTTTGACTGTATGTGGGTCACAGTTGACTTTTGACCTATTATAGTTGATTTTCAGGTATTTGAGCAATTGACTGAGCAAACTTCTTCTGCAAGGTTTGAAACTTGACATGGGTGATCTTGAGAACATATTAGGACAATGGTGAGAATTTGAGTCCTTTGTGGTTCACACATTTGGATGAAGATGGAAACCCTAATTTGAGGTATACTGCCTTATGAGAGAGTTTGTCTAGTCAATTCTTGAACTTCCTTGAGCAATTTGGGGACCTCACTTGCCATGTGTTGAGAAATATGGGAGGGAAAATTTTGGGGTACAACAGCTGCCCCTGTTCAATCTTCTTAAACCTGCGGAAGTAGATTGGCTTGTCTACCTTTCGTAATCTGAAGGTGGAAGATGTGGATTTCCTGAGATATTCCTTTGACGAGAGTCCCCGTTGCTATTGTTGAGGAGGAATCTGATGAGGAATGTTGGTATCTGTCTCGGGAGATATAGAATTTTAGGAGCTTCAGTTGTTCGTTACTCTACTGGGGAATTAACTCTGGAGGTGAACTGCATATCTGGTCAGTGTACAGGCTGCACCGCGACTTTCTGGGGAAAGGTGAAACTGATCGTGTTTGATCTGGTCCAGGTTTTACAGTGTTGTGGACTGCCGTTTGGAGATAAGAGAAAAGAATCCTGGATGGTAAGGATATGATAAGGAACCTGGATAGTAGGTCTTATGGGAAGGAACCTGGGTAAGGTTATTTCGTGAGGAGTTTGGGTAAAACTGCATCTGAACCGAGAAGGAACCTGGGTAAGGACTTTGTGAGGAGTTTGATTAAAACTGCAATTGAACTGAGAAGGAACCTGGGTAAGGTTTCTTTGTGAGGAGTCTGCGTAGGGCTTTAGGAGGAAACTGGGAAGGGTTACTTCGGGATAAGTCCGTGTAAAACTTCGGCAGGAACCTGGGTAAGGTTACTTTGGGCTAAGTGTATGTAAAACTTCAAGAGGAACCTGGGTAAGGATACTTTGTGATAAGTTTGTGTAAAACTTCAGAATGAATCGGGGTAAGGTTACTTTGAGATAATTTTGTGTAAAACTTCAGGAGGAACCTGGGTAAGGTTACTTTGTGATAAGTTCGTGTAAAACTTCATAAGGAACCAGGGTGAGGTTACTTTGGGATAAGTCCGTGTAAAACTTCGGCAGGAACCTGGGTAAGGTTACTTTTGGCTAAGTCTATGTAAAACTTCAAGAGGAACCTGGGTAAGATTACTTTGTGATAAGTTCGTGTAAAACTTCAGAATGAACTGGGGTAAGGTTACTTTGAGATAAGTTTGTGTAAAACTTCAGGAGGAACCTGGGTAAGGTTACTTTGTGATAAGTTCGTGTAAAACTTCAGAAGGAACCTGGGTGAGGTTACTTTGGGATAAGTCCGTGCAAAACTTCGGCAGGAACCTGGGTAAGGTTACTTTGGGCTAAGTCTATGTAAAACTTCAAGAGGAACCCGGGTAAGGTTACTTTGTGATAAGTTTGTGTAAAACTTCAGAATGAACCGGGGTAAGGTTACTTTGAGATAAGTTTTTGTAAAACTTCAGGAGGAACCTGGGTAAGGTTACTTTGTGATAAGTTCGTGTAAAACTTCAGAAGGAACCTGGGTGAGGTTACTTTGGGATAAGTTCGTGTAAAACTTCAGGAGAAACCTGGGTAAGGTTACTTTGTGATAAGTTCGTGTAAAACTTCGGAAGGAACCTGGGTAAGGTTACTTTGTGATAAGCTCATGTAAAACTTCAGGAGGAAACTGGGTAAGGTTACTTTGAGATAAGTTCATGTGAAACTTCAGAAGGGAATGTATGAGAAAGGACCCGTGTAAGATTTTTCAGGATAAACCTGTGTGAAGCTGCATTTAGGAGAAACCCGTGTAAGATTGCTTCGTGACGAACCCACGTAAAGCTGCATTTGATCGTGCAGATAATTACTCTGTCTAGTTTCAGGAGCTAATCTTGAACTTGCTGGAAGTTATTGATGATAACCATCTTTCCTGAAAAGGTATATGATTAATCGTATACGATGCATGAAATGCATTGTATGATGATGTTCTCAAAATAAATGAGACTATGTGGTATGTAATGTGTACGCGCACGTCATGATATATGAACATGAAATGCTATTGTGACATATCCGAGTGGGAAAATAAATCCCTGACCGCTGCTGGAGAGTAACGAAAATTGAGTTCCTGACCGTCATAGAAAAAGTGGTTCTTCTACTTCCGCTGGGATGGTGAATCGGAGATGACTATGTTGGGGATTTGCCCCTTGTTTAAGGATATTCTACCAAGGAGAGACTCTGCTTGAGAACAACTCTGCGGGGGAATAACTCTGTTTGAGAGAGGAGATGCTTTGCTGGAAGATCTTGCCGATTCAGAGAGATAAACTCCGTTGGGGGATGGACTTCTGTAGCCGGAGGAACAAACTCTGTTAGGGATTGAGTTTCTGTATTCAGAGAAATAAACTCTGCTTGGGAGACAACTTTACGAACCGCTTGCGATTATGAAATTCGGTCGGGGAATATAGATGTCGATTCTCTGAAGGAACTTTGCTGGGGAACGTAGCTCCTGTTTGGGGAAGCCGATGTCAAAGCTTTAGTTACCTCTACTCTGTGGGGAGTGTAGATGTCATAGGGTCGTATGTTGAGGATACAACAATGACTTTGCATCAGGACTTTTTTGCCCCTGTATCTGCTGGAGAAAGTGCCTGTGGAGGCCTTGTGGATTGAGTGTTATCCCAACTTATGAGGTTCTTGGTAACTGCCGATCAGAATGATAAGTCTTCTACTGATAGGCAAGTGACAAGATAACGGGACATAATCATACACTTTAATCCCTAACTTTTGCCTGGACTGTCTTTTCAGATTTTCAGTCCACCGGGATACCCTTTTTTGCCTAAGCCGCCTTTTCAGGTTTTTGACTTGCTGGGTGTACAGATCTTTTTTGTTTTTATCCAAAGTTTTTGCCCGAACCCTTTTGGTTCGTCGGGATGCCCTTATTTTTTCCTAGGCCAGTCAACCTAGAGGGTCTTTGTTCATGTGCAGTATTTTCTGACTATGTCCACGCTCTCAGGGTGTAGGGATTTGTCACTGTCAGTAGTGTTATGTTGCCACAATACCAGAAGATGTTTGTTTGATCGTACAAGATTCGTTGCTGGAATTCATGCCCAATTCCCCTAAGTGATTCAGATGGAGATCTGCCCCTGGCTATTTGGCATCTTTGAGAGATTCCTTGAATCTTGACTTGACTGCCCCAGATGATGGACAATGATCATGTCGTGCCCCTTGGTTGGAAGTGTTTTTCCACTTGAGGTGATCCTTTTTATTGAGAATGTTTTTGTTCACTAGATATTCGTCATGCGAATTTCTCTGCTGCTGAACAAATAATCATATGCAAACAATGTTATTTTAAGAATGCAAAGCTTACTTCTGTCTTGAAGTTTTGAAAATGCAGTTTTTTTTATAGAAAAAATAGAATTTTGCAAAGATGTGATATCAACTCAAGATTTGTAACGAACCTTCAGGAGTCAAGATACCTTTTGTAACAGTATGCTTTCAAACTAACCCATGCTTCAGCTAGGACTTTAAATGGTTATAACGTGGCCTGGTTCACGGTTTAAGAAACAAAGGATAAAGACTCAAATTTTATTTGTACCGATCCATTCTTCGTGATGTTCTTCGATCTTAAACTCAACTAATTGTGCATTTAGATCCCGTTTGAGTCTTTGCTCTGATATTCCAGTGATGTCATATTGGAATTTATAATTTTATTCGATCTACATTCAAGATTAAAGACCTGGGTTCGACACCCAGGTCTACATTTGATTTTTTCCTAACACTTGCTGCAGATGTAGCCTGAATAGACCCAATGAGTGCAGAATCAAAAGACCTGGGTTTGGCATTCAAGTCATGCTTTTCGTTTGACAACATGTTTGCAGATGTAATGCCCTCATAAGTGATCCATCAGGAAATTCCAGCAACGCCCTCTGGATCGAAAGCCACATCTTGTCACTGGATCAAAGGGGAAATCGAAAGACAACTCTCCCTTCATAGAATTGAAAGACAACTTTCCCTTCATAGAATCGAAAGACAGTTTGCCCTTCATAAAGTCGAAACGCACCATCTCCCTGCAATCGAAGGATGCTTCCTTTTCTATTTTTATTTTTGTTTTCATTTCTTTATTAACCCTCTTTTATTTAAATTGACATTAAATCAAAAAATCACAAAAAAAATATTAGGCTAGTTATTTTTCTAATTAAATTAATTTTGTAAATTAATTAATTAATTATTTTAACCTCATTTCTTAAAATTAAAACTAAATAGTCTTAGGTTATATTTTCTTAAAATAAAAACAAAACAAAAACATTTTTATTTCTTAGGATATTTTTAGACGTTATTTTCAATTTCACGCGCGTTTATTTAATTTTGCATTTTTATTATTAATGTACCTGCTCACTGGATGTAATAGATTAAAACTAGGATATTTACTGCTTTACTCCCCTCATTCTTGTACAGTGTAAATCCCTACCCCCAAAGCATTGTAATATCGTAAATTTAAATTCCTGCATTTTAATATTCTACAATATATATTAACTGCTAGTAATTAGGTGTACATGATAAGACTAATAATCAAACGCTAGCAAACTTACCAAAAAGACAAAAATAATTGAATTGAATCAATTGCACATATACACCTCTAGGGTACCCCACTTTGGTTGCCTTTATAAATAAAACCTTCATGAGGCAGGAACGCTTTAACAAAGACCCATAAATCAAAAGATCGTAGTCCCTCGATGACCCTACAGCTGCCTTTCGGTAAATGATCTAGTCCCTAAACAAAATTGCTAAAGTGTCTCTACAAGTTGCCTTCGTGACTGTAAACGTACCTTCGAATGTCCCTCAAACATCCAACGATAGGGATACCTACTCACTAATAGTAGGATAGCACTGTCTAAATGATAGGAGGAAAAGAACGACCCTTTTCGAGTATAAAAGTAGATAACTGTTAGAAGTTTACTCAAAAACATCTTTGCACTTACAAAAAAAAACTACTTTTCAAAAACATTTTCAAGACACTTTGTATACTTTCTCCACATTCCCGAGAAACATTACAAAGCCCTCCATACCAAGACATTTCAAAACATTTTTAAAACACACAAAGCACAAAGTACTTTCAAAATGAGCAAACCTCTAAGAGCTCGTAGATAACTACAGATGAAAAGGATACTAACACCTTCCCTTTCCATAATCTACCCCCCTTACTCAGAAAATCTCGAAAAGGTCTTTTCCTGTTCTTTTCACCCTTTACTTAATTTGGATAAAAGAAAAGTTGGTGGCGACTCTTGCTTACCGTAACATTTGCAAATACAAAATGCAAAACCATATTAAATAGTCGGTTCTGCCACCGTATCATAGAACTGGCGACTCTGCTGGGGACAAGATCAAAAGTGGGGTTACCTTAGAGTTAGTTCATTATTTAACTGCTTTTGTATTCTTTGTTTGCTTTACCTTTTGGGATTGTTTGGGTTGTTACTATAGATCCTACACCCGAATCTGGGGGCATCTTTTTAAGTAAACAACAATAGATTGTGGAGACTTTACGGTGTAGACCGATATGGTTGAAGCGATAGCTGTGTTAGTGTGACACTTTGGTTGGTACCTGTATCCCTTGTGTTGAATCGAGGAGAATACGGGGCCGCCGCATGGTGTCGTGAAGCACTAACAGACCTTAGAACCTTAGTTAAACAAACTTGGCCATTAGAAGTAGTGAGATAGCCAGCCTCGGTGTAAAGCTGGGGATTGGTTGATACTCGATGCTACACTCATTGAGATCGTACTTTCCAGATATTTCGACTGCAAAAAAAAGATTTCTAAGCTGCAATAATGCGATAAAGAAAGAGCAGTGATATTGAGACTCCTTAGAACCTAGTTACTATTTTTGAGACAGGTTGAACCAACTAAACTTTAAGAGGGTACTTACCTATAAACCCCATGCAAGCCTGAACTTAAGGTCTATTGTGTTTTGTTTGTGATTAATTTGCCTAAAAATGACATCATGCATCATAATATCCATTTTTCATTACACTAACCATTTTAAGGACCAGGGGAGTTTATCTTTGTTCTGTTTTGCAGATCATGGCTTCTGCTCATAGAAATACTATCTGGATCAGCTTCATCAGAATACCTCTCCAACTCAAAGAGCTAGTATCAAGGGTTCCCGAGACTTCCTCATTTACCAAGAACTATGGTCGAGTTCTCAGTCTGGTTACCTCGGGTTTTAATGAGAAGATGATGAGTGTACTCTTTCAGTTCTTTGACCCTAAGCACCATTGCTTCACTTTTCCAGATTACCAGTTGGTGCCCACCATGGAAGAGTTCTCTCAAATATTGGGTATACCTATTCTTGATCAGACGCCTTTCACCGGTTTAGAAGATGCTCCCAAGCCAGAAGTCATTGTAACAGCTTTACATCTGAAACGGTCCGACATTGTATCCAACTGGGAAACGAGAAGTGGTGTTAAGGGTTTTCTAGCCAAGTTTTTGTACAAGAAGGCTCATCAGTTTTGGGATGATTTGGATTTCCAAGCTTTTAAGGAGGTTCTGGACCTTCTAAGCATTGGTTTAGTGATGTTCCCTAATCCATACTTTCTCATAGATGTGAATGATATCAAGGTTTTCCTCTTACATAACCCTGTGCCTACTCTACTCGGAGACATCTTGCATACCTTCCACACTCGCACCATGAAGAGAAAAGGGATTCTTATGTGTTATGTGCCATTGATGTCTAGGTGGTTTATTTCTCACCTCCCTAAATCAGTATTGAAGAATGAAGAAGGTTTGGGTTGGTCGCGAAGGATAATGTCACTTTCTCACTCGGATATTCTATGGTATTCTCGATCTATGGGAGATATTTCTGTTATTGACCATTGCAGAGAATTCCCTAATGTCCCACTACTTGGCATTAGGGGAGGCATAACTTATAATCCTTATCTGGCCTTACGACAATATGGTTATGCTCGCAGGGATGGTCCCCAAGATATGCTTACCCAGGGCATTATGTTTAACTACGAGGATGATTCTCAAGGGTATCGTCAGAGGTTTATACGAGCTTAGGGCATGGTAAACAGATTTGATACTAGGACTCTGGGCCTAAGACTTCCATCCCAATGGAACCTTATCTCAAATGGGTACGAGCTCGCGCTCAGAACCTTACCATTCCGTATATAGCCATCTTACCAATGGTTGTGGAGCCCATCTCCGAAGGGGATATTCCTTATACAGTTCTCCATCCTTACATGGCCACTGATCTTGAAAAGCTGCTGAGATCCTGGATTCAATTAAAGAAAGAACGAGATACCTTTAGAGATCATTTCTATGTCAATGAGAAGAAATTCTTGGAGCTTAAAAAACTACTTCACGAAGAAAAAAGTATTAATGTCTATCTCGGCACGAAGAGGAAGCGCCCATGAGAAACCTAATGTCTTAGATTTTAGAATTTTTCAATTGTAAGCCTAAAAAGGCAATTGTATTTTGAATTCTACTAATAAAATCTTTGTTTCATTTTGGTTCACAAACTTAAATTTCCCAGAGTCCTTGAAAGCATTGCATACATATATCATACATATCATTGCATAAACAAGTTTCAGGACAAGTTTCTTATCTTCTTCGTTGTTTATTTCAGCAATGGCTCTTGAACAAACAGTCAAGGAACTTCAAGCACAAAATGCCCAATTCCAAGAAATGTTCCTGAATCTGGACAAGGGACAAGAAGACTTGAAAGCTCTGATTCTTAAGGACAAGAAGAAGAAAAGGAGGCCAGTGGGTCTAAACATGGGATGAAGGTTCAATGGACCGGTGAAGCACGTTTTAGAGCTCGCAACTCCATCAAGAGAGAGAGACAATCAGGATGGAGAGCCAAGAGAAGAAGACCACAATACAAGGGAGTCTGAAGAAGATGAACCTGACTATTCTGAGGAGCAGTATCCTCCTGCTGATGATAAATACAAACAACTGGTGGATCAGCTCAATGCCATTGAGATCCAAAGAGTTCCCGGTTGGACTTTCAAGAGCTAAGACTGGTCTCAGGGGTGGTCATCCCGCGGAAGTTCAAGGTCCCTACATTTGCTAAGTACGAAGGTGTCTCCTGCCCTAAGCTACATTTAAGGTCGTATGTCATGAAAATTAAACCCCACACTACTGATAGGGATTTGTGGATACACTTCTTCCAGGAAAGTTTTGCAGGGACTCAGTTGGAATGGTTCTATCAACTAGAAAGAACCAACGTGCGTAATTGGGAAGATATGGTTGTTTCTTTCTATAAGCAGTACCAATATAATGCGGACCTCGCCCTGACTCATACAAAGTTGCAAAGCATGTCTATGGGTTCCGAAGAGGGCTTTAAGGACTATGCCCAAAAATGGAGAGACCTTGCGGGAAGAGTCCAGCCTCCATTGTCTGATAGGGAGCTGGTGGACATGTTCTTGGGCACATTAACCGGGCCAATCTTTAACCACCTGATTGGAAGTTCTTCTGGTGGGTTTACGGAATTGATCTTGACAGGTGAGCGAGTAGAGGCTAGAATTAAAAGTGGTAAGATACAGAGGGATACATCCTCCAGCACTGCAAAGAAACCATTCACAAGGAAGAAGGAGGTCAGTGCTGCTTATGACCAAAGAAATCTTAACAAAACTGAGTGTCGTCCGACGGTAGGGGCTGTTATGATTTCCAATTCTGCATCAAACCAGCAACAGAATAATCAGTCCAAAATAGATAAGCCAAGGAGACAGTTTACCTGGATCAACATGACCCTATCTCAGGTTTTACCACACCTTCTGAAGTCCAATTTGGTTACCATGAAAGAGGCTCCTAAGAATCCCAACACTACATCTCCTCACTACAATGCAAATGCTCGGTGTGATTACCATTCTGAAAGTCCAGGCCCTGATACAAACGTCTGTTGGGCTTTAAAGATTAAAGTGCAGGATTTGATTGAAGCAAAGGAGATTGAATTTGACGCTCCTGAGACTCCTAATGTTATTACTGCCCCCTGCTTCGATTGGGCATTTGTTTTCCTTGGAGCAAGCTTGTTTCCTGCTTCTACTAGGCAAATCATCCCTCTGGGCGTGCCTTCAGCGCACAAAGCAAGAACTTCTCCAAACTGGCCTTCGATTCACAAAGTTCCCACTGAGCAAAAGACCCTTTAGCGTGTCACCAACGCGCGTATGCCTCTTCAGCTTGCCTTCAGCACACAAGGACAAGACTCCTTCAGGGTTGCCTTTGATCCACCAGGAAAAAAAGCTCCTTTTGATGCTCCAGGCAAAAAGTTGCCTTCGACCACAAGGCACTGGCCACCTTTGTGCCAGCTTCGCCTAGGCAATGGCCTCCTTTACGCCTGCCATGACTTGCTTCATGCCAGCATCCATAAGGCATGGGATGCCTTTGTGCCAGTTTTGATTGGGCGCTGACCCCCCCCCCCCCCCCCCCCCTTGTGAAACAATTGTACACACTTCAACACTCCAAAGGCCCATTCGAAGGGTACACCAAAAGGACCATCTAAAGACCCATTCGAAGGAAGTCATACTAGAGCCTGACGAAGGCTACACAAGAGGTCCAGTCGAAAGAGGCAACTTGAGCCCAGTCGAAGGCTACACAAGAGGTTTAGTCGAAAGTGGCAACTTGAGCCTAGTTGAAGGCTACACAAGAGGTCCAGCCAAAAGAGGAAACTTGAGGCCAGTCCAAGTGTAACACTAGAGGGCATTCGAAGGAGCCAAAGCATGTCCAGGTTCATTTAAATTAAAAAGGGATAGGTTTCCATGACTTTTGCAATGTTACAAAACTTCATTCATGGCTTTGAAAACATCGGTTTATGGTTGTTTAAACTATTGTCTTCTTGTCCCCTCCCTTTTACTCTATATAAGCAGCATGCTTGCAAGGCTTACAGAGTGACACACACATTGGAGATACGATTCCCCATAAACCCACCAAAGTTATCAAAACTCTCATAAGTGATCCAAATCAAAACAACCCTTAAACAAAGGTATCCACGTCCAAAAGCCAAATCGAAGCAATCATCAAACAAGGGTACCCACACCCATCATCACATATTCATCCATCAACAATTGGTAAGAATTGGTAAAATGATCAATCTCTACATTTGCATGACATATTGGCATTTATAATTTTATTCGATCTATATTCAAGATTAAAGACCTGGGTTCGACACCCAAGTCTACATTTTCTTTGTTGCTAACACTTGCTGCAGATGTAGCCTGAATAGACCCAATGAGTGCAGAATCAAAAGACCTTGGTTTGGCACTCAGGTCATGCTTTTCGGTTGACAACATGTTTGCATATGTAATACCCTCATAAGTGATCCATCAGGAAATTACAGCAACGCCCTCTAGATCGAAAGCCACATTCTGTCACTAGATCAAAGGGGCAATCGAAAGACAACTATCCCTTCATAGAATCGAAAGACAACTTTCCCTTCATAAAATCGAAAGACAGTGTGCCCTTCATAGAGTCGAAATGCACCATCTCCATGTAATCGAAGGATGCTTCCTTTTCTATTTTTATTTTTGTTTTCATTTCTTTATTAACCCTCTTTTATTTAAATTGACATTAAATCAAAAAAATCACAAAAAAATATTAGGCTAGTTATTTTTCTAATTAAATTAATTTTGTAAATTAATTAATTAATTATTTTAACCTTATTTCTTAAAATTAAAACTAAATATTCTTAGGTTATATTTTCTTAAAATAAAAACAAAACAAAAACATTTTTATTTCTTAGGATATTTTTAGACGTTATTTTCAATTTCACGCGCGTTTATTTAATTTTGCATTTTTATTATTAATGTACCTGCTCACTGGATGTAATAGATTAAAACTAGGATATTTACTGCTTTACTCCCCTCATTCTTGTACAGTGTAAATCCCTACCCCCAAAGCATTGTAATATCGTAAATTTAAATTCCTGCATTTTAATATTCTACAATATATATTAACTGCTAGTAATTAGGTGTACATGATAAGACTAATAATCAAACGCTAGCAAACTTACCAAAAAGACAAAAATAATTGAATTGAATCAATTGCACATATACACCTCTAGGGTACCCCACTTTGGTTGCCTTTATAAATAAAACCTTCATGAGGCAGGAACGCTTTAACAAAGACCCATAAATCAAAAGATCGTAGTCCCTCGATGACCCTACAGTTGCCTTTCGGTAAATGATCTAGTCCCTAAACAAAATTGCTAAAGTGTCTCTACAAGTTGCCTTCGTGACTGTAAACGTACCTTCGAATGTCCCTCAAACATCCAACGATAGGGATACCTACTCACTAATAGTAGGATAGCACAGTCTAAATGATAGGAGGAAAAGAACGACCCTTTTCGAGTATAAAAGTAGATAACTGTTAGAAGTTTGCTCAAAAACATCTTTGCACTTACAAAAAAAAACTACTTTTCAAAAACATTTTCAAGACACTTTGTATACTTTCTCCACATTCCCGAGAAACATTACAAAGCCCGCCATACCAAGACATTTCAAAAAAAATTTCAAACATACAAAGCACAAAGTACTTTCAAAATGAGCAAACCTCTAAGAGCCCGTAGATAACTCAGATGGAAAGGGTACTAACACCTTCCCTTTCCATAATCTACCCCCCTTACTCAGAAAATCTGGAAAAGGTCTTTTTCTGTTCTTTTCACCTTTTACTTAATTTGGATAAAAGAAAAGTTGGTGGCGACTCTTGCTTACTGCAACATTTGCGAATACAAAATGCAAAACCATATTAAATAGTCGGTTCTGCCACCGTATCACAGAACTGGCGACTCTGCTGGGGACAAGATAAAAAGTGGGGTTACCTTAGAGTTAGTTCATTATTTAACTGCTTTTGTATGCTTTGTTTGCTTTACCTTTTGGGATTGTTTGGGTTGTTACTATAGATCCTACACCCGGATCTGGGGGCATCTTTTTAAGTAAACAACAATAGATTGTGGAGACTGTACGACGTAGACTGATATGGTTGAAGCGATAGCTATGTTAGTGTGACACTTTGGTTGGTACCGGTATCCCTTGTGTTGAATCGAGGAGAATACGGTGCCGCTGCATGGTATCGTAAAGCACTAACAGACCTTAGAACCTTAGTTGAACAAACTTGGCCATTAGAAAGTAGTGAGATAGCCAGCCTCGGTGTAAAGCTGGGGATTGGTTGATACTCGATGCTACACTCATTGAGATTGTACTTTCCAGATGTTTCGGCCGCAAGAAAAAGATTGCTAAGCTGAAATAATGCGATAAAGAAAGATCAGTGATATTGAGACTCCTTAGAACCTAGTTACTATTTTTGAGACAGGTTGAACCAACTAAACTTTAAGAGGGTACTTACCTATAAACCCCATGCAAGCCTGAACTTAAGGTCTATTGTGTTTTGTTTGTGATTAATTTGCCTAAACATGACATCATGCATCATAATATCCATTTTTCATTACACTAACCATTTTAAGGACCAAGGGAGTTTATCATTGTTCTGTTTTGCAGATCATGGCTTCTGCTCATAGAAATACTATCTGGATCAGCTTCGTGAGAATACCTCTCCAACTCAAAGAGCTATTATCAAGGGTTCCCAAGACTTCCTCATTTACCAAGAACTATGGTCGAGTTCTCAGTCTGGTTACCTCGAGTTTTAATGAGAAGATGATGAGTGTACTCTTTCAATTCATTGACCCTAAGCACCACTGCTTCACTTTTCCAGATTACCAGTTGGTACCCACCATGGAAGAGTTCTCTCAAATATTGGGTATACCTATTCTTGATCAGACGCCTTTCACCGGTTTAGAAGAAGCTCCCAAGCCAGAAGTCATTGTAACAGCTTTACATCTGAAACGGTCCGACATTGTATCCAACTGGGAAACGAGAAGTGGTGTTAAGGGTTTTCTAGCCAAGTTTCTGCACTAAAAGGCTCATCAGTTTTTGGATGATTTGGATTTCCAAGATTTTAAGGAGGTTCTGGACTTTCTAATCTATGGTGTAGTGATGTTCCCTAATCCATACTTTCTCATAGATGTGAATGATATCAAGGTTTTCCTCTTACATAACCCTGTGCTTACTCTACTCGGAGACATCTTGCATACCTTCCACACTCGCACCATGAAGAGAAAAGGGATTCTTATGTGTTGTGTTCCATTGATGTCTAGGTGGTTTATTTCTCACCTCCCTAAATCAGTATTGAAGAATGAAGAAGGTTTGGGTTGGTCGCGAAGGATAATGTCACTTTCTCACTCGGATATTCTATGGTATTCCCGATCTATGGGAGATATTTTTGTTATTGACTGTTGCGGAGAATTCCCTAATGTACCACTACTTGGCATTAGGGGAGGCATAACTTATAATCCTTATCTGGCCTTACGACAATATGGTTATGCTCGAAGGGATGGTCCCCACGATATGCTTACCCAGGGCATTATGTTTAACTACGAGGATGATTCTCAAGGGTATCTTCAGAGGTTTATACGAGCTTAGGGCATGGTAAACAGATTTGATACCAGGACTCTGGGCCTAAGACTTCCATCCTAATGGAACCTTATCTCAAATGGGTACGAGCTCACGCTCAGAACCTTATCATTCTGTATATAGCCATCTTACCAGTGGTTGTGGAGCCCATCTCCGAAGGGGATATTCCTTATACAGTTCTCCATCCTTACATGGCCACTGATCTTGAAAAGCTGCTGAGATCCTGGATTCAGTTAAAGAAAGAACGAGATACCTTTAGAGATCATTTCTATGTCAATGAGAAGAAATTCTTGGAGCTTACAAAACTACTTCACGAAGAAAAAAGTCTTAATGTCTATCTCGGCACGAAGAGGAAGCGCCCATGAGAAACCTAATGTCTTAGATTTTAGAATTTTTCAATTGTAAGCCTAAAAAGGCAATTGTATTTTGAATTCTACTAATAAAATCTTTGTTTCATTTTGGTTCACAAACTTAAATTTCCCGGAGTCCTTGAAAGCATTGCATACATATATCATACATATCATTGCATAAACAGATTTTAGTACAAGTTTCTTATCTTCTTCGTTGTTTATTTCAGCAATGGCTCTTGAACAAACAGTCAAGGAACTTCAGGCACAAAATGCCCAATTCCAAGAAATGTTCCTGAATCTGGCCAAGGGACAAGAAGACTTGAAAGCTCTGATTCTTAAGGACAAGAAGAAGAAAAGGAGGCCAGTGGGTGTTCTAAACTTGGGATGAAGGTTCAAAGGACCGGTGAAGCACATTTCAGATCTCGCAACTCCGTCAAGAGAGAGAGACAATCAGGATAGAGATCCAAGAGAAGAAGACCACAGTACAAGGGAGTCTAAAGAAGATGAACCTAACTATTCTGAGGAGCAGTATCCTCCTGCTGATGACAAATACAAACAGCTGGAGGATCAGCTCAATGCCATTGAGATCCAAAGAGTGCCTGGTTGGACTTTGAAGAGCTAGGACTGGTATCAGGGGTGGTCATCCTGCGGAAGTTCAAGGTCCCTACATTTGCTAAGTACGACGGTGTCTCCTGCCCTAAGCTACATTTAAGGTCGTATGTCATGAAAATTAAACCCTACACTACTGATAGGGATTTGTGGATACACTTCTTCCAGGAAAGTTTGGCAGGGACTCAGCTGGAATGGTTCTATCAACTAGAAAGAACCAACGTGCGTAATTGGGAAGATATGGCTGTTTCTTTCTATAAGCAGTACCAATATAATGCGGACCTTGCCCTGACTCGTACACAGTTGCAAAGCATGGCTATGGGTTACGAAGAGGGCTTTAAGGACTATGCCCAAAAATGGAGAGACCTTGCGGGAAGAGTCCAGCCTCCATTGTCTGATAGGGAGCTGGTGGACATGTTCTTGGGCACATTATCCGGGCCAATCTTTAACCACCTGATTGGAAGTTCTTCTGGTGGGTTTACAGAATTGATCTTGACAGGTGAGTGAGTAGGATACAGAGGGATACATCCTCCAGCACTGGAAAGAAAACATTCACAGGGAAGAAGGAGGTCATTGTTGCTTATGGCCAAAGAAATCTTAACAAAATTGAGTGTCGTCCGACGGTAGGGGTTGTTATGATTTCCAATTCTGCATCAAACCAGCAACAGAATAATCAGTCCAAAACAGATAAGCCATGGAGACAGTTTACCTGGATCAACATGACCATATCTCAGGTTTTACCACACCTTCTGAAGTCTAATTTGGTTACCTTGAAAGAGGCTCCCAATAATCCCAACACTACATCTCCTCACTATAATGTAAATTCTCGGTGTGCTTACCATTCTGAAAGTCCAGGCCATGATACAAACGACTGTTGGGCTTTGAAGATTAAAGTTCAGGATTTGATTGAAGCAAAGGAGATTGAATTTGACGCTCCTGAGACTCCTAATGTTATTACTGCCCATATGCCCAAACACAACCGTCGTGTTAATGCTATTGACAATGACATGTTTGTTTCTTATGTTGATGAATTGGCTACTCCGCTCTTGGCTATTAGGAAGAATATCTTGCAGGTCGATTTATTTCTCGGTTGTGGCGAAGGTTGCCACTTATGTTTGGCCTTACCTAATGGTTGCCATTTGTTGAAGGAAGGCATTCATTGCCTGATGAATGATAAAGAAATCCTATTTGAAAAGACTCCAGTTACAAGTAGTCCGTGTGAAGATGTTTCTATCATTACCATTTCTGCCAATCCCCCCAAGGTCTCCTCCAAAAGACCTGTTAGGATTGCATATGTTCCAAAAGTTGCTTCGTTGATAAGTACTTTCCATGGACCTATACCATATTCTTCAGATAAAGTTGTTCTCTGGAACTATGGGGCTGACGTCTATTACCATGGCATCAAGAAAGACTTGTTGGTTGTGAAAGATAAATATTTTAAAGAATCTGATCCTGAAATTAGTAATATTATCGGGACCAGCAAAATCACCAGAAGCATAAGGGTTTTCTCCCCCGAGATCTCTCCTCCTAAAATTGTTGCTACTCATGTGATCATCCCTGCTGCCACTCTTGTCAGTATTCCTATGACTACTCTTGCTGCTAGCCCTGCTGCTACCCCTACCACTGAGTCGGCCGAGACTCGGGGCAAAAAGATATTGGTTGAGCTTGTCCAGACAAAGGCGCACCCAGAAGCCATCCCTGAGGCTTCTAAGAAGGAGATGGAAGAAATATTAAAAATAATCAAGAAGAGCGACTACAATATGGTTGAACAACTGGGGCAGACCCCTTCCAAGATCTCAATGTTGGCCCTGTTACTGTGCTCTGAAGCCCATGACAAGGCTTTAGTGAAATTCCTCAAGACATCTCGTGTGCCTCAAGAAACCTCCGCTGATCAATTTGAAGACTGTGTGGCCAATTTGACTGTTGACAATGGGCTAGGTTTCGCTGATGTTGATCTGACTCCCAGAGGAAGGAAACATAATGATGCCTTGCACGTCTCTATCGAGTGTAGGGGCACTACTTTGGCCCATGTTCTAGTGGATACCGGTTCATCACTGAATGTTCTACCCAAGAAGGCCCTTGACATGTTGGATTGACTCTGAAGCCTAGTAACATTGTGGTGAGAGCCTTTGACGGTTCTAAAAGAATGGTGCATAGGGAGGTAGACATCCCTATCGAAATGGGAACTTAGACTTTTAATTCCACTTTCTATGTAATGGACATCCACCCATCTTACTCCTGTTTATTGGGTCGACCCTGGATCCATGGGGCTGGTGCTATGACCTCCACCTTACACTAGATGCTGAAATACCCAGTCAATGGGAAAATTATCACAGTGCTTAGGGAGGAGGAGTACATGGTAAGCCACCTGAAATCTTTCAGGTACGTTGAAATAGACGGCGAGTTCATTGAGACCCCATGTCAGAACTTTGAGGAGGTTCCACCGACTGTTGCTGTAACCAAAACCTCTGCCAGTATTCCAAAGACTATCAGGCCTCCGCTGAAGATGGCTTCTCTAAAAGATGCTAGGGAAGTTGTTGAAGAATGTGGGTGTATAATTTGGGGCTAACTTCCGGATATTACCTACAAATCTGACAAATTTGGTTTTGGTTTTACATCAGGGGCTCAAAGGGCTATTCATCATGCTCGTGTCGAAGGACCACCCCTACGCATCAGCAATCATGAGGTTAATGCTTTGGAGGACACTGATTGTGGCATGGACCAGTGGATCTTCCCAACTGTCAGCGGAGGACTCGCCAACTAGAAGGCTAAAGACTTTGTGCCGATTACTTTTATTCAGGAGTAATTGTCTTTTTTTGTTTTGTTTTTGGATATGTAATAAATTAATAATAAAAACTCTAAAACTTTATGTCTTACCCGAGGCGCAATGGTTTATTTGTGAGGGTTATCATGTTTCATTTTCATATGTCATTAATAAAGCATTGGACGTTTTTGCATACAAATTTTGCACTCTTTGCCTTTCTTTTCTGCTTTTTACTTTATCAAAACAGATATGCTCTTACACACACTCACATATCAAACTGTAGATCCACATCCACTCTGGATCCCATTTATAACGGTTCTGCTATTGCTCATTATAATTTTGAAAATATGATCAACCAAGTCGAGGACGAAGGTGAGGATGATTGCGAGGTACCCGGAGAGCTTTCCAAACTATTAGAACAGGAAGAAAGGGCAATACAACCTCATAAGGAGTCAGTTGAGACAGTGAACTTGGGCACTGAAGAGAACAGAAAAGAAGTCAAGATAGGTGCTAACTTGGAGCCCAGTGTCAAACAGTGGTTAATACAGATGCTACATGACTATGTTAAGGTTTTTTCCTAGTCATACAAAGACATGCCGGGACTTAACACCGATATTGTGGTTCATCTCCTACCTACAAAAGAGGACTGCACTCCACTGAAACAGAAGGTTCATCGTATGCGGACAGATATATCAGAAAAGATCAAGGCTGAAGTCATGAAACAGTTCAATGCCAGTTTCTTAGCTGTCACATCTAATCCATAATGGGTCGCCAATAATGTTCCAGTACCTAAGAAGGACGGTAAGGTACGTATATGTGTGGATTACAGAGACCTGAACAAGGCAACCCCCAAGGATGACTTTCTGCTTCCCTACATTGATGTTCTGGTTGATAACACTGCACAACATAAAGTATTATCCTTCATGGATGGTTTCTCTGGATACAATCAGATCAAAATGGCACCTGAGTACATGGAGAAGACGACCTTCGTCACACAGTGGGGCACTTTTTGTTACAAGGTTAGGCCATTTGGGTTGAAGAACGATGGGGTAACCTACCAACGGGATATGGTAGTTTTGTTTCATGATATGATCCATCACGAGATAGAGGTCTACGTGGATGATATGATAGCCAGGTCTCAAACTAAGGAGGAACACCTTGATCACTTACAAAAACTATTTGACAGGCTGAAGAAATACAAACTGAAGCTAAACCCAAATAAATGCACTTTCGGAGTAAGATCCGGTAAGCTCTTAGGTTTCATAGTTAGTGGCAAAGGCATTGAAGTGGATCCTGCAAAAGTCAAAGCTGTACAAGAAATTCCAACTCCTCGCACTGAGAAGGAAGTTAGAGGATTCTTGGGACGCTTAAACTACATAGCCAGATTCATTTCACATTTGACTGCTACTTGTGAGCCAATCTTCAAATTACTGAAGAAAGATCAAGCAGTGAAGTGGAATGATGATTTCCAATATGCCTTTGACAAAATCAAGGAATATCTCCAAGATCCTACAATTAGGATGCCTCCAGTTGAAGGAAGACCTATGATCATGTACTTAATAGTATTAGATAACTCAATGGGGTGTGTGCTAGGGCAGCATGACGAGTCTGTTTGAAAAGAGCATGCAATATACTACCTTAGAAAAAAGTTTACCGACTGTGAAAGAAGATACTACTTTCTCGAGAAAACTTGTTGTGCTTTGGCATGGGCTTCTCGCTGACTAAGACATTATATGTTGAACCATACTACTTTGTTGATATCTAAAATGGATCATATCAAGTACATCTTTGAGAAGATCGCTCTCTCTGGAAGAATAGCAAGATGGCAAATGATCCTGACCAAATACGACATTCAATACACAACCCAGAAAGAAATTAAGGGAAGTGTACTAGCTGATCATTTGGCTCATCAGGCTGTGGATGACTATCAATCCATGAATTTTGAGTTCCCAGACGAGAACATCATGTTAATAACTGATTGTGAAGAACCTGGACCGGATCAAAGACCTTAAAAAGGATCCAGATGGACTATCGTTTTTGACGAAGCTTCCAACGCTCTTGGAAGTGGCATCGGTGCTGTGATCATATCTCTTGAAGGCTGTCATACTCATTTCACTGCCAGGATATGTTTCAACTGTACCAACAACATGGTTGAGTATGAAGCATGCATCATGGGTCTCAAAGCTGCAATCGATTTAAGGATCAAGTTCTTAAGTTTGTTTGGAGACTCGGCTTTGGTAATCATCCAGATCAAAGGAGAATGGGACACGAAGCATCCTAATCTCATCCCGTGCAAAGAACACGTGTTGACATTAATCCCATACTTTGAAGAAATTACCTTTGAGCATTTTCTACGAGAGGAAAATCAACTAGCGGACGCACTAGCTACAATGTCATCCAAGTTCAAGGTTAGTTGGGATAATGAGGCTCCTGAAATCACCATTGAGAGGATGGACGAACCAACATATTGTCACGAGATTAAACTGAAGACGTAGTGGACAAGCCTTGGTTCCATGAAGTCAAAAGATATCTCGAAAGCCAAGAACATCCCAAAGGAGTTTCAGTCAATGATAAGAAGTTCCTAAGAAGATCCTCTGCTAAGTTCTTTCTCAGTAACGAGATCCTCTACAAGCGCAGTCATGACTCTACCTTGCTTCGGTGTGTAGACAAGAGTGAGGCAGAAAGGATTATGGCTGACTTACATGAAGGTACCTTTGGAACTCATTCCAGTGGACATTCAATGGCTTAAAAGATCCTACGGGCGGGATACTACTGGTCCACTATGGAAGCATATTGTTATCAACATTCACAAACTTGTCACAAATGTCAGATCTATGCTGACAAGGTACATGTACCTCCGGTTCCTCTGAACGTATTGACTACTCTTTGGCCATTCGTAATGTGGGGCATTGACATGATTGGAGAAGTTAGACCGACAGCTTCCAATGGGCACCGCTTCATCCTGGTTTCCATTGATTACTTGACGAAGTGGGTTGAGGCAGCTTCATTTGCTTCTGGTACCAAGAACGTTGTGGCCCGATTTATCAAACATAACATTATTTGTTGGTACGGTATCCCAGAAAGAATCATTACAGATAATGGTACCAATCTCAACGATACTATGATCACCAAGCTTTGCACACAATTCAAGATTCAGCATCATAACTCTTCTCCTTATCGGCCGAAGATGAATGGCGCTGGTGAAGCTGCTAACAAAAATATCAAGAGAATCATACAAAAGATGATGGTGACATATAAATATTGGCATGAGATGTTACCATTTGATCTTCATGGTTACCGCACCATAATGCGCACATCAACAGGGGCAACTCCTTTCTCTTTGGTATATGGAATGGAAGTTGTCCTGCCCATTGAGAATCATGAAGGATGCGGGGATGAGTGAAGACGAATGGGTCCAGACTCGACTTAATCAATTAAACTTGATTGATGAGAAGAGGCTCGCGGTTGTCTGCCATGGTCAGATGTACCAAAAATGTATGATCAAAGCTTTTAACAAGAGGTTCAGACGTCAGGTATATCAGGCTGGCGACCTAGTAATCAAGTGCATTATCTTGCCGTAAGGTGATCCCAAGGGCAAATGGACCCCCACATATGAAGGGCCATTTGTAATCAAGAACATATTCTCTGGTGGAGCCATGATCTTAACCACTATGGATGGTGACGACCTTCCACACCCGGTAAACGTGGACATATTTAAAAGATACTACGCATAAACAAAGACCCGCTAGGTCGACTGGCCTAGGAAAAAATAAGGGCATCCCAGCGAAACAAAAGGGTTCGGGCAAAAATTAGGAATATACATCAAAAAAAATCTGTACACCCGGCAAGTCGAAAACCTGAAAAGGCAGCTTGGGCAAAAAAGGGTATCCCGGTGGACTGAAAACCCGAAAGGGAGGTCTAGGCAAAAGTTAGGGATTTAAAGCGTATAACTATGTCCCTTTGGATCACCTTACAACCAATTTTCAGTATCAACTATCAAGCTCAAGCGGTACCAATCAACCCAATCAGCTTCGGACAAGCAGCGAAAGGGATGAGACGCTTAAAGACATAAAGACAATAGCAGAATTGGAACTCAATGGGATTATTTCACATAGCTGTTTTTCTTTGTATATTATTTTTGTGTAATTTCCATTCTTACGAAGACATTCTCTTACTAGGATGTCTGTCTCCTTGTACAAAAACACTTATTTCAAATTAATACAAAACTACTTCTTTGAAAGTTGTAAATTTCTGTCTTTATTTTTCTGTTTTGTATGTGAAAATGTCCAGTGATTATTTTTGAACATATGAATTTGAATATGATTAATGCTTACAAATACACGCATAAAAACAGAAAGACAATTGCTAATGACTTTAAGAAACGGGACAAGATCTAAGGGCCATCCACAAAATCCCAGCAGATGTTTTCCCCAGCAGATACCTTCTCCAGCAGGTACAGAGGCAGGGGCATTCTACTATAAGGTCACTGCCATATTCTCAGCAGGTAACCTATTGATGTTAGTTGTTCTCGCATCCCCGACAGAAGCAAAAAAATCTATAATTACTGCTCCAAAATCCCCAGTGAAGTCACTAAGCTTCTCAGGATTCCCCTACAGAAATTCCACAAAATCCCCAAGCAGTATGTGGAGTTCACCTTCCGCAACAGTGTTTTATAAATATCAAATAGTTTATAAAGCCTTATCCTTAGTAGAGTTTATTTCTCTAGCTATGGAATTTCATCCCCCAACGGAGTTTATTTCTCCAAATTAGTGAAATCTTCCAACAGAACTCTGCCCCTCGACAAAATCATTCTCAAACAGAAGTCGAAGATCCTCGGTAGAGAGAGGGAATTGCCAATAAAACTATCTCCATTCATTATCCCCGGTGAAAATTGAAGAATCATGTTCTTCACTCGCCAACAGCAGTTCGGGATTCAGCTTCCCAGCGCTCTTCAACAACAGTCAAGGATTTATTTTCCCAGACAAAGATCCTGCACAAAAGAATTACATGTTCATGCATCATGGCATGTGCATATAAATACATATATCATAATATCATTCATTTTTTGGATCATCATGCAATTCATGCATCATGACATCGCATGAAACTGATTTTACCTTTTCAGGTTAAATTAGCAAACAGACAAATACTATCAACTTTTACAGCAGGTGAAAGATTAATGCCCGAAACCAGACGGGGAAACTATCTGCACGACCAAATGGTATGAACTCCTGAAACAAGACGGGTTTACCAACAAATGCAACAGGCTACAGATTAATGCCCGAAACTAGAAGGGGAAACTATCTATGTAACCAGCAGAGCATGTTCCATATTAATACCTGTAACAAGCCAGGACAACTATCTGTGGACGATCGATTGTAGATTAATACCTGTAACAAGCCAGTATAACTATCTGCATAAAGAGATCAGAGATTAATACCTGAAACCAGCCAGGACAACTATCTGTGAACGACTGATTATAGATTAACACCTAAAACCACACAGAAAAACTATCTACATGACCACCCTGAAGCAATCTTACACGGGTTCCTTCTCATATAGTCCAACACATGCTTATCTTGAAGAAGCCCTACACATGATCTTTCTAATACATCTCCAGGTAACTGTTAATTCCATTATCCCCAGTAAATCACTGGAAACCTGGACTTTAACCAGAATACAACAAACTATCATCTCTTTAGGGATAACTCTTCAGCAGAGCCTTGAACAACTGAAGTTCCTAGACTCTATAACCCACAGAGTTTTCCTCAAACAGGAGAACAACAGAAACCCATATTCTCCAACGGACTCCTCCTCGGACAACAGGAACATGAACCTCAAAGGGACCATGTGTAAATTAGCATCTATTTTGGATGGCATCTTTAAGCCCATCTTTGACGACTCTCTGTCATCTCCTCCAAATGGAATCTGTAAGCCCATTCCCTACATCATCAATCACTAGTGTTATTTCATGCGAGTGCAAATTTCTGGGCACTCTAGTGCTCAATCATCTCCCACCTTCAGATCACGAAAGGCAGACAAGCCAATCTAAATCCTCAGGTTTAAGAAGATTGAATAGGGGCAGCTGTTGTACCCCAAAATTTTCCCTCTCATATTTTCCCAAGATCTTTCTCTTACATGGTGATCACAAGCATTTGATTAAAGGAAAGATAATTTTTTTTGAAAAATAAGCAAGGAGTCTTCAATTGGAATTTTGACAAAATCCTTCAATTGGAATGTTAAAAGGCCTTTCGATTGGTATGTGGACGGGCTTCATCTGAGCACCTAACCTCCTCCAAGTTTTCCTCAAAATTCTAAGCTTTGACTGGGCATGTTTTCCCTTTAAAACAGCCTCCTTTGATCCAAAGGGGAAGAGCTTCTTGTCAGTGCTCCTTCGATTGTACCATTGTCTTTGCATGCTGGTTTGACTCATAAAAGCAATGGCTACCTGCATGCAAGATGGATCCCTGCTTCGATTGGGCATTTGTTTTCCTTGGAGCAAGCTTGTTTCCTGCTTCTACTAGGAAAATTATCCCTCTGGGCGTGCCTTCAGCGCACAAAGCAAGAACTTCTCCAAACTGGCCTTCGATTCACAAAGTTCCCACTGAGAAAAAGACCCTTCAGCGTGTCACCAACGCGCGTATGCCTCTTCAGCTTGCCTTTAGAACACAAGGACAAGACTCCTTCAGGGCTGCCTTTGATCCACCAGGCAAAAAAGCTCCTTTTGATGCGCCAGGCAAAAAGTTGCCTTCGACCACAAGGCACTGGCCACCTTTGTGCCAGCTTCGCCTAGGCAATGGCCTCCTTTACGCCTGCCATGACTTGCTTCATGCCAGCATCCATAAGGCATGGGATGCCTTTGTGCCAGTTTCGATTGGGCGCTGACACCCCCCCCCCCCTGTGAAACAATTGTACACACTTAAACACACCAAAGGCCCATTCGAAGGGTACACCAAAAGGACCATCTAAAGACCCATTCGAAGGAAGTAATACTAGAGCCTGTCGAAGGCTACACAAGAGGTCCAGTCGAAAGAGGCAACTTGAGCTCAGTCGAAGGCTACACAAGAGGTTTAGTCGAAAGTGGAAACTTGAGCCTAGTCGAAGGCTACACAAGAGGTTCAATCGAAAGAGGAAACTTGAGGCCAGTCGAAGAGTAACACTAGAGGGCATTCGAAGGAGATAAAGCATGCCCAGGTTCATTTAAATTAAAAAAGGGATAGGTTTCCATGACTTTTGCAACGTTACAAAACTTCATTCATGGCTTTGAAAACATTGGTTTATGGTTGTTTAAACTATTGTCTTCTTGTCCCATCCCTTTTACTCTATATAAGCAGCATACTTGCAAGGCTTACAGAGTGACACACACATTGGAGATACGATTCCCCATAAACCCACCAAAGTTATCAAAACTCTCATAAGTGATCCAAATCAAAATAACCCTTAAACAAAGGTATCCACGTCCAGAAGCCAAATCGAAGCAATCATCAAACAAGGGTACCCACACCCATCATCGCATATTCATCCATCAACAATTGGTAAGAATTGGTAAAAGGATCAATCTCTACATTTGCATGACATATTGGCATTTATAATTTTATTCGATCTATATTCAAGATTAAAGACCTGGGTTCGACACCCAAGTCTATATTTTCTTTGTTGCTAACACTTGCTGCAGATGTAGCCTGAATAGACCCAATGAGTGCAAAATCAAAAGACCTTGGTTTGGCACTCAGGTCATGCTTTTCGGTTGACAACATGTTTGCAGTTGTAATACCCTCATAAGTGATCCATCAGGCAATTCCAGCAACGACCTCTAGATCGAAAGCCACATTATGTCACTGGATCAAAGGGACAATCGAAAGACAACTATCCTTTCATAGAATCGAAAGACAACTTTCCCTTCATAGAATCAAAAGACAATTTTCCCTTCATAGAGTCGAAAGGAACCATCTCCCTGCAATCGAAGGATGCTTCCTTTTCTATTTTTATTTTTGTTTTCATTTCTTTATTAACCCTCTTTTATTTAAATTGACATTAAATCAAAAAAATCACAAAAAAATATTATGCTAATTTTTTTCTAATTAAATTAATTTTATAAATTAATTAATTAATTATTTTAACCTCATTTCTTGAAATTAAAACTAAATAGGCTTAGGTTATATTTTCTTAAAATAAAAACAAAACAAAAACATTTTTATTTCTTAGGATATTTTTAGACGTTATTTTCAATTTCACGCGCGTTTATTTAATTTTGCCTTTTTATTATTAATGTACCTGCTCACTGGATGTAATAGATTAAAACTAGGATATTTACTGCTTTACTCCCCTCATTCTTGTACAATGTAAATCCCCACGCCCAAAACATTGTAATAGCATAGATTTAAATTCCTGCATTTTAATATTCTGCAATATATATTAACTGCTAGTAATTAGGTGTACATGATAAGACTAATAATCAAACGCTAGCAAACTTAACAAAAAGACAAAAATAATTGAATTGAATCAATTGCACATATACACCTCTAGGGTACCCCACTTTGGTTGCCTTTATAAATAAAACCTTCATGAGGCAGGAACGCTTTAGCAAAGACCCATAAATCAAAAGATCGTAGTCCCTTGATGACCCTACAGTTGCCTTTCGGTAAATGATCTAGTCCCTAAACAAAATTGCTAAAGTGTCTCCACAAGTTGCCTTCGTGACTGTAAACGTACCTTCGAATGTCCCTCAAACATCCAACGATAGGGATACCTACTCACTAATAGTAGGATAGCACTGTCTAAAGGATAGGAGGAAAAGAACGACCCTTTTCGAGTATAAAAGTAGATAACTGTTAGAAGTTTGCTCAAAAACATCTTTGCACTTACACAAAAAACTACTTTTCAAAAACATTTTCAAGACAGTTTGTATACTTTCTCCACATTCCCGAGAAACATTACAAAGCCCGCCATACCAAGGCATTTCAAAACATTTTTCAAACACACAAAGCACAAAGTACTTTCAAAATGAGTAAACCTCTAAGAGCCCGTAGATAACTACAGATGGAAAGGGTACTAACACCTTCCCTTTCCATAATCTACCCTCCTTATTCAGAAAATCTTGAAAAGGTCTTTTTCTGTTCTTTTCACCCTTTACTTAATTTGGATAAAAGAAAAGTTGGTGGAGACTCTTGATTACCGCAACATTTTGGAATACAAAATGCAAAACCATATTAAATAGTCGGTTCTGCCACCGTATCACAGACCTCCTTCAAAGTACCCCCGGTTAAGAAAGCAGGGAGGCAGCTCAAACTTATCCATGGCCTTATCCTCGATCAGACCTATAGGTTCTCCATCCATGCTTTGACGCTTCCTAGCCGAAGTAACCTACTGAGGAGGAGACTACTCGCCAATATGAGAGGAAGAAGAGGTCTCTAACCCAATTAGAGGCGGAAGCGCGACACCACCCAGGCAACTCTTTTGGATCTGAACTTTCTTTAACTGCTTCACTTTGGTGGCTGCGACCATCTTGACCATGCGCTCTTTGAGATTTGATATTTCACCTACAGCAAGAAACGAGTACGGATCAGTAAAACAAAAATAATGAGGCACGAACAAATCCACAAGAAAAATGGCTACCTAAGAACGCTAGAGCGTCCTCGAAGGTATCACACTCAAGGAGCCCTTTTGTATCAATGTATCGGGGCTCGAGCACATGCTCCTCATGTCGGTCAACAATATTATCCCCTTTCTTGGTCACACACTGAGCAGGGTTAAAACCTTCAACAAAGGCGACCAACTTATTATAACTATTCCGGTCCTCAGTGCTCAGCTTGCCCGACTTGACGATATAATACCTAATACTCTGATTAAAATAATCGCGGCCCCAACTAAAGCAAAACTTCTAGACCAACTGCTTCCTTTCCTTGCCTCGTTCATTAAGCAAGGGATTCCTATTCGGCCCATACATGAGCTCTCAGTCAAAGATATAAGTAATGGATGTCTCCTTCATTGGATGAATCACGTAATACCTATCTTTAAACGTCTGGACAGAGTCTGAGAATTCCTTAAACAACCTCCTCGGTTGCTTCAAAGAAACCCAACTATACTGCTCGTCCGAAGACTGGTGCTAGAGATGGAAGCAGTAGAAGAACAACGTGACCGTAGCTCCGATCTGAAGATACTGGCACATGATCTCAAATGCCATAAGAAAAGCTACCAAGTTAAGATGAAGTTTGAAAGGCGCTAGGTATAGATGATTAAAGACGGCCACCTGAAGGTCTGTGAAGGCCAGCCGAAGTCCTTATTCCATAAAGATAAACTCGTACATTAGGAACCGATCATCCTCAAATCCTGAGCAAGTTTGCTTGTCTTCTATATGGAAATTGACTACCCAGTCCGCCTCGAGCTACAGTGGGTTCACTACCTTTTCCACAGTAGTGAATGCTTTGTTGGGGAAATCAACATAATATGAAGCTATTTTTCTAGGTTTCTAAGAAACCCATTCCTTCTCGAAAGCCTCATATGTATCGTCCAGGTGCTCTTCCTCGGCATTGTTATCCATCTCTTTACCTGAAAATCAGAGGACAAAAGTGAATTCGACGATCAAATCAAATCCACCCTTCCACCGCTAATCAAGTGAAAGGGTGTGGAAAGGCACGAAGATGATGCCCTCGACCAAATCCCTTACTCAATAGCAATAACAGTGCGGCAAAATTCTCCCCGACTGGAGGGCCCGTTAATCCCACAAGGAAGACACCCCTTGGCGTCTAAACTATGAACTCCAAACGAAGTTCATCATAAATTCTTATAAATCGCAAGAAAATGATTGAAGCTCACCAGGAAATTCATAGAGTCCACCGGAAAAATCGTGAGTCCCACTGGCGATAGGCTTACTCACCGTCATGATGCCAACGCCAGGACCAACTGAAACATAAAAGTTTAAGATTCCTACTAGACACTAATATCCTCACCGGTGTCGATGTTTGAAAAAATGGCCTAGCCACTATCAAACACCAACAGCCACCGGAGAAGCGCCCACACTCACGGATTCTAAACTAACAACATACGTTCTAGCAAGAGTCAAAGTTAAGCTAAATCTAATGCAAAAAGGAGTTAGAAGCTTACTTATTAAACAGATTCCTGGATAGAGATAACTCTACCACAGTGGTACATGGTGGCAACGATGACTGAAAACTAGAGAGTGAGAAGCAAGAATGTGCGAAAATTGATAATGGCTTTCCTTTTCTCATATTTATAGACCAGCTCCTGGTCACGTGCGCACACGCAGAAACCTAGGGGAGCAAGTAATCATCATTAACCCTAGACCCCTAGCCATCATCACTCATTTAATGTGGCATGTAGCTCTAGAAAAGTGTGATATATCATCCTTTTCAAGTCTCATCAGTTCTTTAGCTTCCTGAGTGTTGGATACAAAGGACAAAACTTTTGCTTTCCACCATAGACACGACCTCAGGAAAACCATGCAATAGGTCCACGAGTATCCTGGAGAATTGCGAGAAAAACCAAACGCTTCCCAATGGCACAAACCGACCAAGATCCTGACACAAAGCTCCCCGTCTTTCAATCGACGGACATGAACAAAGTGTCTTCCACCTTGACACATGGTCTGGTTTTAAGTAATTACTCCCATGCTCAGAAGCAACAACTTGGGGGGATCATGTTCTAAACTGGGCCAACAACTATGCACGGCCGAATCTACTAATGCTCTAAGATGGCCCAAAAGCATTGGAAAAATTAGCCTAGGACTAACAATGGGCATGTACCCCTTCTGCCCGACAACTATGATCACATGGTCCCAGGCTTAACAAGACCACGCTACCCTCGATTGTGCTTCTGCCTGCAACAATGTCTAGTTTCGGGCATCTCTTCCTGAGATAAAGTCTAATTGGGAGCACCTCCTTCCAAGATAATGGGCATGTGCTGCTTGTTCCTGATTTCACGCATAAATCCTGGAAATTACCTATTTGTCGGCCTAATATCAAGGTTCAAAAATAGGAACCAATGGTCAGGCGCTAGTGGCATTATATAAACCTTTGCACTTGTGAAGGTCAGGTATCCAATATCCAATTTAAAAACCCTATCTTCTCTCTTGTGTCTCTTTGAACCCTTACTTACTTTAAAACCCTGTCTTACAGGTACACCCCCTCCTCCATGATTTCAGCCTTGCAGACATAGATATCGGCCTATTACAGGTTCTGATAACCAGTAAGATCAGTAATTTTAAGTAATTTTATTAGAATATATAACATTAGGTAGTTGTTGGTAGTTCATCATATCATATTTTTTGTTTTAATTGTATTCGTTTAAGTATTTTTACTTTTAATTTGTTTATGTTTTTGTAGATTTTAATACATATTCTAAAAAAATATGGAGAAGACCAATCGAATTCAAAATCATTCTAATCATATGAATTTTATGGTATTTGACTAGGAAAGTTACAATGTCACAATAATGAGAGGACAACCATATGAGAAACGGAAGAAAAAAGTAGGAAAGTGAAAATATAGTTGATCGTACCTGATCAGAAGAGATCGTCAAGGCCCATGAGCTTCAAGTTGAGCAGCTATTGAATATGAAGTGGGGGGGGGGGGGGGGTACCTGCAAGACACTCTGATGCCAAAGTGAGGTTCAGAGCGAGAGCAAGTAAATTAGGTGAGGTAGAATAAATTAATGAATGGATACTTGACCCTCTCGAGTGAGAGGGTTTACATAGCCCCAACACTAGGACAAGCTCTTCAGTGTTGGGTCACTATGAGGCTCAATATTGAAGACTGTTAGGGTTTACGGGTGTATGGAGTCCAGCATGTGGCCTCCTTCCTGGTCAACTGCCCCGAGAAAGTAGGGAATTTGGACTCATTATTCTCAAAGAGCAGGATGATGATGTTGTGGACACGTGGGTCATGCTCTTCTAGTGGACACATAGGGAAATGCCCAACGGTCCTCAGTTTAGGCTGCATACTTTTGGGCCTTTTTAAAGGCACTGGATTGGGCCTCCCCAACGGTGAGGCAAGTATTGGCCCAGTCTAGAATAGGAGCCCCCTAAGTTATTATCCTTAAGATAAAGGGTGATGACTTGAGATCAGTCAAGTGTCGGGGAATTGTTGCCCAAGAGGGGAAACTATCAACTCCCTTCGGGTACAATTATGTGATTCATGTCAAGGAGGACCCAGATATTTACATGTGGTATGGTGGACCAGATCTGGGAGAATCTCATTGGTCGACTTCATCCTTCGCTTGTATTAATGTGGTGCCCATTAGGATTCTACATTAGCGGGGAGGTGAGGAGTTTCCTCGGGTGCGCGTCTTTGATGTGCCCGCATGTAAGGTATTGTAATGATGTCGACCGTTTTTCCACCAACGAGGGTGGAATGGCATAGGTGCATGATTTTACGTGCGACTATTGTGGGCGACGTGTCCTCTTGTGAGCCCCATGTGGCAGTTGTTTGGGGTATCATCATTATATAGGGCAGTCTAAGAGCCCAAGTAATGATGACTTTTCACATGCTACCTCATGAGGTGGGGGCTATCTATAAAAAGGGGAATCATAGATTTACTTTGATATATTCAAGCTCTCTATCCTCCCATTTCCCATGTGTTCTTTTCCTCCAACACTGTCGTAGACACTTTCACGTTCATCTCATCCAAGTAAGTGATTTCATCTTGATCGTGTTTCTTCTTAGATTTTTTAGATTAAACACTTAGGTTTGCCCATGAATGGATGAACCTCTGGATGAAGATTCATGGGTTATGGAATGAACCTCCATGGATGTTCATATAGGTTCATGGATATGGATGAAGATTCATAGGTCTAGAATTTCGTTCTGACTTGCGTCAGGGTCGTCCCCCCCCCCCCATATAGTGGGGAGGATTTGGGCAACTTGCATGTTCGACAAAATGTCCCCACATAGGGTGTCAAACTCTTAGGTGTTTGTTGTCGAGGGCTTGAGTCGAGGACCATTCCTCGATGCAATCATCGCCCATTCACTTGATTCATGGTGGAAGGGTAAATTTGATGATGTCGAATTCACTGTTTTCCCCTGCTTTTCAGGTACTATGGTGCAACCAGTCGAGGAAGACATTATGCCTGATATCAACGAGGGTGACAATGTGATTGCGGGCGATCCTTTGGCTTGGCTCACGCCCGAGCCCTGGAGTAAAAGGTCGTGTTTTTCGAAGGATGCTTCTGATGGGTTCAAAGTCCCCAAGGACCGAGCAGAGGGTGCCCCTGCCAACTGGTGCTTCAAATCCCTCATCGAAGTCGAAGGATATGCTCGTCATTTTCGGGAAAATGCTTCCATATGTATGAGTTAAAGAAGCGGGGATGTGTTTTCCCTTCAATGATTTCCAAGTAGGGGTCTTTCAATGGTTACAATTGGCACTCTCCCAGATTCATCCGAATGCACTCGCGTTTATGCGGGTGTTCGAGCTAGTATACCAATATCTCCATATTGGTTCCACTTTGACCCTTTTCTTTCGTATCTTTCACCTACAATTGCAGACCATTGGAGGGAGACAAGCATGAGTGTCGTTCAAACAGTTCAAAAAACTATTCTGGTCGTACCTTGAATTTATGCACAACTTCAAAGAGAGGTATTTCATCGTGAAGACTCTTATTGGTGCGGTCGTGGATTCTTTGTACAACCTCTCGGAATGTCGAGTATAGTCGTAAGGTGGCTCGACTAACAATTAAGTTTCCTCTTGAGTGGCAATAGAAACATTTTGAGCGAAAGCCGGAATATTATGCGATGAGGCCTGAGGACTTAGATGCCCAAGATATGATCTCTTACGATAAGCTAGTAGCTTATGTTAAGAGCTTCTCTGGAAAAGTGTATGGATGTAGACAATAACTTCCACTTTGATGATAAAGGGGAGCATCTCTTTGTTCCCCAACTGATTAACACGAAAGCGCTCCTTGAGTGCTCCTCTGATGAGTAGGCTTTGAGACTTCTAGCTAGGGGATGTGCCTGTAAATTCATGTTCGTACTTTTGTCTCGTGGACTAACAGTTTCTTTTGATTGTAGGCTGGATGGAGACTTTCTCCGAACATTTGCTCAAGTTGAGGTCCTAGAATCTATCAGATTTGGCGCCCAAAACTCGGGTTGCCCAACTTCAGGAACAAGCCAAAACTTCTTCCCATCCAAGTGGTTCATCTTCCCCTCTAGGGGCCCAGACTCCTCCTCCCGAACAACGGGCGAAAAGGAAGCACATGGAAAACCCCGAGCACGTGGCAAATGTCGATGGGAACAAGGGTGTTGGGGAGGTTTTTGTGTTTCCCCCTACTATCTCAATTGAGGTATTCATAGTGGGGAGAGTTCCTTAGGTCTCCATGAAGAGGAGAGGGAGGCCATTTTGTCTAAGGAAAAAGAAACCCGGTGGAAGAATCTGTCAGAAGATGTGGCTGCCGTGATGAGGATTCTCGAAACTGCTTTGACACTGAATGATGAAGCTGCAGGCTCCCAAGCCACCCTGGATAATGCTTATTCCTGATTCCAAAAGTTAAAGGGGATTAATGAGAAGCTGGAAGCTAATATTCTCAATCATTAGACGAAGTATGAAGTGCAGGTTCATCTCCTCAAGGATTTGAACGAGATAAAGCCTCAGCTGGAGGCTGCAACCAAGGAAAACGAGCGACTGGCTGCTCGTTAAAAGGAGCTGGAGGAAATTGTAGCACCTGCTCAGGAAGAGAATGACGCAGAGAAATCCCTTATGACCAGGCGAGACCTGATTGCTCGGACTCGTCTTCTCGAGCAGGATGTCGTGGACACCCTCAGTTATGGATTCAAAACTACCATGGAGCAGCTCAAGATCATCAACAAAGGGGTCGAGCTTGTGTTTGAAGGTGCCAAGCCCTTTAACCAGGTGGTCGACGGGCAGATATCTTTTTTCCGAGGAAGAAAGCGATGGTGAGGATGATGGGGGCCACGATTAAGTTTCTAGACCTGTGTGCCCGTTTTTTTATTTTGCATGCGTGCTAGATTTTATTTAACTGTTTTATAAAAGGTTGTTATACCCCAAAATTTTCCCTCTCACTTATCAAGAATTTACTCACAAAGATCTCCTTGGGCTCAAGACTGCACTAGGGTTTGATTAGCTCAAGACATCTCCTCAAGCACTGATGACCAAAATTAGGGTTTGAGTTTGCACAAGGACATTTGAACTTCCAATGCCCCATATGACTTTTATGTATCATTATGGACCCCCAAGGTTGCTCATGTCAAGTTTCAAGCCTTGGATCACATTTTTGCTCAGTCAATTGAGCAATTGACCTAAAAATCAACTGTATTGGGGAAAAAGTCAACCATAGCCAATTTACAGTCAAAATTCATAATTTTTGATCCATACCAACATTTTAAACTTATATGTATCATTTGATCAAGTTTGGACCATAATTCCTCAAGAAATTTGATCAAATCTCCAAAAGGGCAAAATGGTCAAAATTAGGGTTTTGACTGGGAAAGGGCAATTTCTGATTTTTGACCTAGCAAATGATCAATTAGTTTAAGGCATGATCTCAAGAGTCTAATTGCATCATTTTTACCTAAGGGCATGGTTCAAAACATTACAAGTCCATTGGGTTGACAGATGAATTTTTCAGTCAAGTGATCAAAAGTCAATTGTATACTGAAAAGTCAAACTTTGACTTTTTGGTCAAATTCAAGTGCCAAAGATCACAATTCATCAAAACATGTCAAAATATGAAAATTATTCATCAAGAAATCAAAAAGTCAAGATTTCATTTTGAAAAGTCAAAATTTCTAAACTTAGAAATTTTTCTAAGTGTTGGAAATTTCATATTTTTTCATAACTTTGAGCCAATTTTTCACCATGATGCAAGATGATTCAAGAGAAACTTACAACATGAAAGTTGTAGATCTCCATTAAATATACAACATTTCTTTACACAACTCCTTCCAAAAATGCTTGTATCTTAAGTTATAATTTTATGAACATGTGGTCATGAAACTAAACACTTAGTGAAATTTTGCCCTAATTTGGTCAGGATTTTGACCTAACTTCATGGCACTATTTCATATAGTTCTAAGGGGAATCTTCAAAATCAATTCAAAGATGGGTTGTAGAGAACATTACAAGCTTTCCAAAATGTCAAAGAACTCCTTCAGATAATTCTTGAGTAGGGAGAATCGAAGAGATGAAATTAGGTTTTGTCACTTGAATTACAAGTCATTTTTTATGAACACTTGAACCAAATCCATAATAGGCTGCATAATCTTTGCTTTGCAGGCCTCAAAATTGTTTGTCACTCCATAATTAAATGTTTACACAGCTTTTAGGGCTTTGATCCAAGCAATTGAGCTATTGTCCAAGTTACACTTCCATTTATGGTACAAAGTTAACAATGCCATTCTTGTAAAGCAAGCTTTTTGCATAAAGTTCACATTGAGCCTCTAACTTGTTCCCTCTGGTCACACTCTATACACAAAGTCAGAGGCAAGCTTGTTTAAAGCATAACCACTCTATCTTAGAAAGTACAAGGCATGGAAACTTGTTTTATCAAAAAAATCACATGTTTAACTTAAACATGTAAATTTGAATTCTGATCAACTAGAGCACTCCAAACTTGTTCCTTATAAATAGAGTCACTATTTGTAAGCTAGAGGACGAGCTTGAAGACCCTAAAACACTCCCAAATTCCCTCTAGCTAGAAATTGCACATAAAACTCCATTGATACACAGTTCTGACCTTAAACTTGTATCTCTCATTTCCCTCGTGCGTTTTCCCTCAAATTCATTCCTAAAGCTTCCTCATACCAAATACAGACCATCCCTATCCCTGTTTGCAAACTGTAAATCCATCTTCATCAACTTCCATAGCCAAAAACAGAGTATTGCAGTTGGACTTCTCCAGGTCATTTCAGCCACTCTCAACTCAAGCAAACTATTGCATTAGCTTCCTAGGACCTCAAGGAAGCTAACATGATCATCACCACTACCTAAAACAAGCTCAAACTCCAAACACGATTTCCAGTTTTGAGGTAAGTTTTCTCAACTTGGAACTCTTCATACAGGCATCATCAATAGTTTATTTGTGAACAAAACATGTAGATATCATTACCCTGAAGCTAACCATGTCCATAGTTTCCATTAATTTTACTTGAGCTTAGAGAATTTTGAAACTGAAATCTCTGAAATTTTTAGGGTTCAGATTAGGGCCATTAAAAATCATGCTTATCTTTGATCTATAGTTTTAATACTTTACATTTCTGGAATCGTGAGAAAATTTGCTACAAGTTTCATGTTTACAGTTTTTATTTTTGATGAGAAATGAGCAAGTTACATATGGTCTGGCTGGAGGTTGAAGATGAAGTCTTCAGGGTGCATTTTACCTTACATATTTATTGTTTTACTTGTATTAACGGATGTATAGCCACCCCAATGATAGAAGCGCGCGCCTGTAACCTATGTGACCTGAGTTCGAGCCCCAGTGGTACCCTTTTCATTTTTTACATTTTTACTTTTCTGATTTTTGTTGTTTTTTGGCAGGCGCTGGGCCCTTTGGGCCTAGTTTGTTTTTGGTTTTACTGACTAACCCCCTTGCAGGCTCTTGGCACCCCCTGGCCCAAGTTATTTTATTTATTTATTTCCATTTTTTTCTTTTCTTAAATATATTTTTCTAAATACTAAAAATCATAAAATACAAAAAATGATATATTTATATTTTGACTTATTTTATTTTATTTTCCAACAAAAAATATTTGTTTATTTATTATACTTTATTTATTTATAAGTAAACCTTGTAAACTTAATTAATATTACGTTTTTTTTTTGTTTTTTTTCACACCATTTAAAATACATTGTTTTAATATAATAAAAAAAGGACTAAAAATATTTTATAATACTATAAATATTTTCAAGATAAAAAAATACTAAAAATACTTTTCTTAAACTTATTTTTTTTTGATTAATTTATAGAATTAGGGTTTCACTTAAAATCTTTTCTTAATAAAATTCAAATTCAATTAATTATTTTCTTTATTTAATTAGGTAAAGACAAAATCCCTTTTTCATGAAAATCAAACAAAGATACATTCTCTTTACATTTTTTGCATTTTTGTACAATTCATTCATTTTATTACTTTGTATTTATGCAATTCCTTGTATATTCATATCAATTCAATATGGTTGTAATAGACTAATTAGGTTTAAATTCTTGCAATCCCCATTCATGAATTTGTATCCCCTCCCCACAAATGTTGTAATAGCGTAGTAACTTTAAATTTCGCAATTTATCACTTTTATATAACATGCTAGTAATTAGGGTTTGTATGAAAAGACTAAAACCAATGCTTAGAAAATCCTAATTCAAGACAAAAACAAGCATGAAAATGATGCACTAGCACACAAACACCCCTAGGGTTATTCCACTTGGTTTCCTTATACAAAATGGCCATATTACACATGTGAGGTATCTTAGCAAAAACAAGTAAATACAAGATCATAGTCCCTCGATGACGCTATCTAAGTTTCCTTACAAATTGAAATTCTGGCAACAGATACTTAATGTCACAGTGAATATTATGACACCGTATCTGGCACACTTCAAGACAGTAAATTAAAAAGCAGTAAAGAACACAATCAATTGTTTACTCAGTTCAGTGTGTAACAACACATACTCTGGGGGCTACCAACCCAGGGAGGAAATTCACTATAAGAGATATTAATTCAGGAATAAACCAACCAGTTTATCTCCTTCACTTAAGACCTACCCAATGCAACTTCAATCTAAGTTCAACTTAAACCTGAGTTCCTACTCACTCCCCCTCAATCACAGCAGTGATACTAAACTATTGATTAATGAGATTATGAAGACACTCTTCAATACACACACTTGATTTTGCTTCACAGCTTTAATCAAGTGACAAACACTCGTGCTTCAAAGCTTTGAGTGATAAATAACCCTAACTTGAATTTGCTTCAAATCTTTAATCAAGTGACACAAACACTCGTGCTTCAAAGCTTTGAGTGATACACAACCCTTACAATCAAATCCTACTCCAAGTCACTTATCACAATGATAATTGCTTGGCTCACAGTAGTTATAACTATACAATCCCTTATTGATCTTCTGTCAAAAAGTGTCTTTCACCATTAATCTTCATGAGGAATATATAGGCAGTCTGTTCTTCAGTTAGGGCTTCCACGAAAAAAACTAGGGTTAACTAAAGTTAACCTAAATACTTGGTCTTAGGCTTTCAACATACCAAAATAGGGTTAAGCAAGGTTAACCTAATGTCCACGTGAGCATCTGATCTGGACTGTATACAACAGCTTAGATAAGAAAACCAGATTCCTGAAAAATCTCAGGAATAATAAATCTTCACAAATGTTAGATCAGTACAGGATGTCTTAACATTGGTTATGACAACAAGAATCCTGCTCACTGATTTTGGTAGAATATACTGTATATGATCATTGCTTAATGATCATGCTAAACACTCATATTGAGTAGGTCCTGTATGACATTCTTTTTCTGCAGAATGTACCTTTTATCCCAGAATGTTATGACATCAGTCATGACAATCACAAAACTGGTTTTACCAAAAAAAAAGCCAACAAACAAACACTTACAAACTCCCCCTTTGGCAAATTTTTGGCTAAAACCCCTAAACAATCAGAGATTAGAATGCAGCAGAATTTTTAATAACATCTACCAAGTCTAATTCTACCAAAATTACCACAAAATCTTCTCCCCCTTTTTAGCCATAAAGAGGCCAAAGATACTTGTACTTTTAAGTTATACAGTCATCCAAAAGGAATAAAAAACACAGAAATAATAAGAAGTCATTTGGCATCAACAAGTTCCAGCAGCAAACTTTTCAGCAACACTGATCTTTAGCCACTATCATCTTCCGAGAAAGCACTATCTTCAGCATTATGTTGGTCTTCATCAGCATCCTCTTCCCTTCTTTGTCCTTCATTCTCCTCCTGTTCTAGTCTAGCAATCAGGTCCTCAAGAGTCCTTTTTCTTGTATCAAGCTCTCTGCAGGTTTCTTTTAGCACAACTATAACATCAGTTTTCTTGGAATGAGATTTGACAGTTGATGTCTCAGCAGATGTCATAACAATGTTAGGGACATGTGTTCCCTGAAACAGCTTATAGTGCAAACCAAGAGCAGGGGCTCTTTTGCATACAGAGTCTTTTTCAGCCAGAATATCAGGATACTGAGCAATGATTATACCACACAAGAGAGAGGGAAAAGCAATAGGGCCTTTAATAGCACAACTTCCAGCATGTTTCAATGTTTGATCAAAGATGTACTTGCCATAATCAAAGTTTGTCCTAGTTCCAACAACATAGATAAATCTTCCCAAACCTGTGGAAATGGTGGATTTATGGTTGGTGGGAACCCAGTTAGCTGCACCAATTTTATGCAGTATGGAAAATTTCATGCTCAGCTTGCTTGCATTTAGCTTCCCTTTCAAGGGCCAGTTCTTGACTTGCTTTGCAGTGATGGTTTGACAAACTTGGTTGTCAGTAACTTCAAGCTCAGGGCAAGCATCATCAGGCCTTCCTAGGAATTTGTTTATTACATAAGGAGAGAAACTTACCTTCCTTCCTCTTACATACACACTCTTAAAATCATCTGACTTTCCATCAGCACAACCATCAGATAAATTTACTATGAATTCTTTGACAAAAATCTCATAGCAGTTGGTAAACTTGACCACAGTTTTTATTAGACCAGCAGTCTTGATTAGATCCATGATTTCCTTACACTCAATAGCACTGTTGTTCAGCTCTCTCTCCAAGGTAATCCTTTTCAGAAACACATACTTCCACCTGTTTGCATTTTTTGGATGGTGAAAGGAGATGTTGTCAATGGAAACTTCAGGGACTTTAGGCATTTTGCTAGAAGAGAGTTTCTTCCTGAGATGAATGTCTGGAACATTGCTCTCAACATCAAATTCAAAGTCTGATTCCTCATCAGATTCAGAGGGTTCAGGGTCCTTCCTTTTCTTGGCTATTGGTTGTCTCGAAGGTTTTGAGAGACTACCAACAGGTACTCTATTTTTCATCTTCCCCTTCCCTTTTGACAATCCAGCTTTTCGATCCTTCTCAGCTTCTACTCTAGTCTTGTTTTTAGACCTGGTTTTCTTATGAACAACTTCAATAGCCTTCTCTTTGGAGGGGCTTTTGGCAGCATCCTGCTTTTCTTTTCTGCTCATCATCCTTCTAGCTATGCTAGGGTTGATATTAGCAATTAAATCATTGTCAGAGTATTCTTAATCAACATCAATAACCGTGGGTTCAACAGCCTTGTCAGTAGGGTTCTGGTGATCATCATGTTTTTCTGGAGATTTCCTAATGTTGTCATCAGGTGTCTCAACATTCTGAGTGACATCTACATTAAGACTAGCAGTTTCTTGGTTCAAAGGTACAGAGATGCCAGGTACAAAGTGATTCTCATTAAGAATCCTAGTGACTAGTCTAGCAATAGCTTGATGAACATAAGCAGAACCTTCCTTATTTGCTATTTTTGGAGGAACAGAAGATGATGGTTGAGAAGATTTACCAGATGGAGAGGCTTGAGATCTTCTTGCATGTCTGGTTCGCAGCTTCTTGACCTTAGTGGGATCAGCTGCTAGTTCACGAAGAGGAGTTATCTCAAGAACATCAATATCCATGCAGTTTGTGATTGCCCTAGGTTCGCTGTCAGAGGATGCAGAAGAAGCAGTCGCCTTTGAAGAGGATGATGACATGGATTGTTGAGACATTTTGAGTGATTTAGAAAACAAGTAACATCGAGAGTGAAATCTTCGTTTGAGAGAATGGAGATTGTTGCAGAAACGCGAGAGGAGGGAGATATATGAATGTCTATTCAACTTCTTAAAATTTTGGAAAGAAATAGGGAAACAGATGATTAGCCCAATCAGAATAGACTTAACTAAAATATCTCTTTCATCCCTTGTTTTAAGCAAAATTAATTGCTACATCTCTTCATATTGGCAAATACCCAGCTTGCCCCTCAAATTTTCAAATTGACTAGCATCAAGTGCCTTGGTAAAAATGTCAGCCAGTTGTAGTTCAGTGGTAACATGTTCCAGTTTAATCACCTTTTCTTCCACAAGATCTCTGATGAAGTGATGTCTAATGTCAATATGCTTGGTCCTGCTGTGCTGTATAGGATTCTTGGAAATGTTGATAGTACTCAGATTGTCACAGTACAATGTCATGCCATCTTGTGTGACATTATACACAATAAGCATCTGTTTCATCCAGATCATTTGAGAACAACTGCTACCAACTGCTATGTATTCAGCTTCAGCAGTAGATAGAGACACACAATTCTGTTTCTTGCTGAACCAAGAGACAAGATTATTTCCCAAAAAGAAGCATCCACCAGAGGTGCTCTTTCTATCATCAGCACTTCCAGCCCAATCAGCATCACAGTAACCAGACAGAATTGGTTCACATCCATGAGAGTACAGCAAGCCATAGTTGTAAGTTCCACTCACATACTTCAGAATTCTTTTCACTTGGTTGATGTGACTTATTTTGGGTTCAGCCTGGTATCTTGCACATACTCCAACTGCAAAAGCAATGTCAGGTCTGCTGGCTGTTAAGTATAGCAGACTTCCTATCATGCTTCTGTACAAGCTTTGATCCACATTAGCCCCACTTGTGTCTTTGGACAGCTTTAATTGAGTAGGTGCCGGAGTCCTTTTGTGACTGAAATTCTCCATTCCAAACTTCTTGACAATATTCTTTGCATACTTTCTTTGAGACAGAAAAATTGAGTCTTCCATCTGTGTGACTTGTAGTCCAAGAAAGTAGGTCAATTCTCCCATGAGGCTCATTTCAAATTCAGCTTTCATTTGGTCAGCAAAATGTTTAACCATTTCATCTGACATTCCAACAAACACTATGTCATCAACATAAATTTGAGCTACCATTATCTTTCCTCCATTTTTGACAAAAAGGGTTTTATCCAAGCCTCATTTCCTGTATCCTTTGTCAGTGCGGAATTTTGTCAATCTGTTATACCAGGCTCTAGGAGCTTGTTTCAGGCCATATAGAGATTTCCTCAATTTGTAGACATGATCAGGACAGTTTGGATCCACAAATCCTTTAGGTTGTTCCATATATACTTCCTCATTTAAGTACTCATTTAAGAAGGCACTCTTTACATCCATCTGAAATAGCTTAAACTTAAGGAGACAAGCAATTCCCAAAAGAAGTCTGATTGATTCCAGTCTGGCTACAGGAGCAAAAGTTTCATCAAAATCAACCCCTTCAACTTGAGTGTAGCCTTGAGCAACAAGCCTTGCCTTATTCCTGGTGACAACTCCTTCAGCGTCTGATTTGTTCTTGTAGATCCATTTTGTGCCAATAATGTTTGTTCCTTGTGGTATAGGAACTAACTCCCATACTTCATGTTGCTTGAATTGGTTCAATTCATCTTGCATTGCTCCAATCCAGTATTCATCAGTCAAAGCCTCCTTAACATTTTTTGGTTCAATCTTAGAGACAAAGCAAGAGTTTGAGATGATTTCTCTAGATCTTGTAATGACTCCACTGTTTGGGTCTCCTATGATGAGTTCCTTAGGATGATCTTTCTGAATTATGATGGAAGGTTCTTTGTTAGCTTCCTTTGATTCAGATTCTGATGAAGTAGTTTTAGGTACATCATCCTTTTTAGACACTTGAGTTGAAGTCTCAAAGAATGTCTCAACATCATATGGGACATCTGTTTCCTCATGATAATCATCAACTATGACATTTATAGATTCCATCATAGCTTTGGTCCTGGAATTGAATACCCTATATGCTCTGCTGTTGGTAGAGTATCCTAGGAATATTCCTTCATCACTTTTAGGATCCATCTTTCTCCTTTGTTCACGATCTGTCAGAATATAGCATTTGCTTCCAAAGACATGGAAGTACTTTACTGTAGTCTTTCTTCCTTTCCATAGTTCATAAATGGTGGATGATGTTCCCTTTCTCAAGGTGACCCTGTTATGGACATAACAGGCTGTATTCATAGCTTCAGCCCAAAAATGAATAGGAAGTCCTTTGGCATGTATCATTGCTCTGGCAGATTCCTGTATAGTCCTGTTTTTCCTTTCCACAACTCCATTTTGTTGAGGAGTTATGGGTGAAAAGAATTCATGATTGATTCCTTCTGAGGAACAGAACTCATCAAACTTACTGTTTTCAAACTCCTTGCCATGATTACTTCTGATTCTGACAATGCATCCTTCTTTTTCTCTTTGAATTCTTTTGCACAGTTCCTTAAATACATCAAATACATTAGACTTTTCCCTAATGAAGTTAATCCAGGTGAATCTGGAAAAATCATCCACAACAACATACGCATATCTCTTTCCTCCAAGAATTTCCACCTGCATTGGACCCATCAGATCCATATGTAGGAGTTCTAGCACCTTAGAGGTGGTCAGATGTCTCGTCTTTGGATGTGACTTTCTAGTTTGCTTTCCAACCTGACATTCACCATAGACTCTCCCTTCATCAATTTGAAGCCTTGGAATCCCTCTGACTGCCTTCATGGATATGATCCTTTTCATCCCTCTTAGATGTAAATGACCAAGTTTTTGGTGCCACAGTTTCACTTCCTTTTCTTCTTTGGCTATAGAGCACACAGAAGAATAATTAGTGTTCTCAAACTCCCATAAGTAACAGTTGTCTTTTGATCTGACTCCTCTCATTACAACTTCTTGTTTTTTATTAGTTACAAGACATTCAGACTTGGTGAAGTTGACCTTGAATCCTAGATCACATAATTGACTGATACTTATGAGATTAGTAGTCAAGCCTTTTACCAGTAATACTTCATTTAGGTTTGGAACTCCAGGGCAGTCCAAGTTTCCTACTCCTTTGATTTCTCCTCTAGCACCATCTCCAAAAGTTACATAACTAGTAGTATGAGGTTTAACATTACTCAGAAGATTCTTGATTCCAGTCATGTGTTTAGAGCATCCACTGTCAAAGTATCAGTCTTCCTTTGCAGAGACTCTAAGGGAGGTGTGAGCTATCAGGGCTGCAGACTTTTTCTTCCACTGTTGAGTATATAGTGCCTTGTTAGACTTAGGTTTGACAACTGGGATCTGATTAGGATATCCATACAATCTGAAGCAGAATGGCTTTATGTGACCAAACCTTCCACAATGATGACATCTCCATCTTTGATACTTTTTCTTCATATTTCTCTGTTCTCGATGTTGAGTGTTATGTTGTGACATCTGCTTTGACATTTGTTTATCAGGCATGATCTTCTTCTTGTCTACAGTAGATTTCTTTACTGCCACAAATCCTAGACCAGACTTGTTTCCCACATTTTGTCCAGCCTGAAGGATTTCTTCTAATTTGTCAGTTCCATTTGTCAGCATCTTGACAGACTTGGTCATCTGATCAAGTTTTGAGTTTAGTATTTGAACTTCACCTTTGAGATGACTTATAGTATTAGTGTCTTCCTTCTTCTCAGCCTCCAACTTTACTATAAGTTTTTTTTTGTCTCTCATTTTGCTTACAGACTTCAACACTTCTGATACATAGCTTCTTGTAGGAGTTAGCCAGTTCTTAAAATGTCACTTCCTCATCACTAGAGTCACTATCAGAGTTACAAATACCAGCTAGTGCAGTAACTAGTTTGGCAGATTCTTCTTCAGAATTACTTTGAGTCACAACCAGACCAAGTAACAGACATTCCTTTCTTTTATTTCTTAATAAAGGTAGGACATTCAGCTCGAATGTTCCCATATCCTTCACATCCATGGCATTGGATTCCTTTGCTTTGATTTCCCTTTTCTTCAGACTTTGGTCTTCTGCTGGAGTCATAGGATCTGTTAATGTCAGAGGGAATGTTCTTGACATTTGACCTTGACTTTGGGTCCATTCTCTTGATGAGTTTGTTGAACTGCCTTCCAAGCATGGCTATAGCTTTTGAAATATTCTCTTCATCCTCCTCCTTGTTTTCATCTTCAGTGTTAGATACAAGTGCTATGCTCTTGTTTTTCTTATCAACATTGTCACTGATCCCCATCTCAAAAGTCTGAAGTGACCCAATGAGTTCATCAACCTTCAAGTTGAAGATATCCTGAGCTTCCTCTATAGCAGTCACCTTCATTGCAAATCTTTTAGGCAAGGATCTGAGAATCTTTCTCACCAGCTTTTCTTCTGACATCTTTTCTCCCAATGCTCCTGAGGTGTTGGAAATTTCCAAGATGTTCATGTGAAACTCATGAATGGTCTCATCTTCCATCATCCTTAGGTTCTCAAATTTGGTAGTCAGCATCTGAAGCCTTGACATTTTTACTTTGGATGTACCCTCATGGGTAGTTTTGAGAGTGTCCCAAACATCCTTGGCCAGTTCACATTAATGTACTAGTCTGAATATGTTTCTATCAATTCCATTGAACAAGGCATTTAATGCTTTGGAGTTACCCAGGGCTAACTCATCTTCTTCTTTTCTCCATTCTTCCTCAGGTTTCAGACTGGTTGACCCATCTTTCCCAGTTATGGTGGGATGGTTCCATCCTTTGTCAGCAGCTCTCCAAGTCTTTTTTTCCAGTGATTTTAAGAAGGAAATCATACGAGGTTTCCAGTAGTCATAATTTGATCCATCCAGAATGGGTGGTCTGTTCCCAAATCCTCCTTCTTTGTCCATAGCACCAGAAAATAATATCCCTAGATCTCACCCAGTAAGACAGGAAGGGTGCCTGCTCTGATACCAATTGACATTCTGGCAACAGATACTTAATGTCACAATGAATATTATGACACCGTATCTGACACACTTCAAGACAGTAAATTAAAAAGCAGTAAAGAACACAATCAATTGTTTACCTAGTTCAGTGTGTAACAACACCTACTCTGGGGGCTACCAAGCCATGGAGGAAATTCACTATAAGATATATTAATTCAGGAGTAAACCAACCAGTTTATCTCCTTCACTTAAGACCTACCCAATGCAAATTCAATCTAAGTTCAACTTAAACCTGAGTTCCTACTCACTCCCCCTCAATCACAGCAGTGATACTAAACTATTGATTAATGAGATTATGAAGACACTCTTCAGTACACACACTTGATTTTGCTTCACAGCTTTAATCAAGTGACAAACACTCGTGCTTCAAAGCTTTGAGTGATAAACAACCCTAACTTGAATTTGCTTCAAAGCTTTAATCAAGTGACACAAACACTCGTGCTTCAAAGCTTTGAGTGATACACAACCCTTACAATCAAATCCTACTCCAAGTCACTTATCACAATGATAATTGCTTGGCTCACAGTAGTTACAACTATTCAATCCCTTATTGATCTTCTGTTAAAAAGTGTCTTTCACCATTAATCTTCATGAGGAATATATAGGCAGTCTGTTCTTCAGTTAGGGCTTCCACGAAAAAAACTAGGGTTAACTAAAGTTAACCTAAAGACTTGGTCTTAGGCTTTCAACATACCAAAATAGGGTTAAGCAAGGTTAACCTAATGTCCACGTGAGAATCTGATCTGGACTGTATACAATAGCTTAGATAAGCAAACCAGATTCCTGAAAAATCTCAGGAATAATAAATCTGCACAAATGTTAGATCAGTACAGGATGTCTTAACATTGGTTATGACAAAAAGAATCCTGCTCACTGATTTTGGTAGAATATACTGTATATGATCATTGCTTAATGATCATGCTAAACACTCATATTGAGTAGCTCCTGTATGACATTCTTTTTCTGCAAAATGTACCTTTTATCCCAGAATGTTATGACATCAGTCATGACATTCACAAAACTGGTTTTACCAAAAAAATTGCCAACAAACAAACACTTACACAAATGATCTTAGTCCCTCAAAAATAGATGCTAAGATACCTTGCAACATAACTAATCATGGTTATACAATGACCCACGCCCGTCCGGTTTACATCCAAAAGATAGGGTTGCTTACCAAATCAATGGTAAGACAACAATATCAAAGGAAAAGAAAATGAACAAGAAAGACATTTGAGTAGGTAGATTGCTCATAATTACTTGCTCCATTTCAAAAACAAACATCCTTGCTATTTTTAAAACAAAACACCTACACTTTCAAAACATCTTACAAAACTTGAAAACATTTTTAAAAAGATCAACATCTTTGCATACATTCTTATGAACGAGAATCATTACAAAGATTGCCTAAGTAATGGCCTCTTTACAAAATACTTTCAAAAAACCACACAAAGCACAATTTCAAACAAAAGCAAGTGATCTAGAAAGTAACTAAGAGCCCATGGAAAACCATGGATGAAAAGGGTGCTAATACCTTCCCTTTTCATAATCTACCCCCGAACTCAAGAAATAATCTCAAAGGTCTTTCCTGTGCTTTTTCACCTTTCCTTTTGGATAAAAGAAAAGTCAGTGGCGACTCTTGCTAACCGCAATATTTGCAATCAAACGTAAAACCTTCAAGTCAGTTCTCCCACCGTATCACTGAACGGGCGACTCTGCTGGAGAAAATTCTAAAAGTGGGGTTACTTTGGGTTAGATCACTTTAAATTAATTTCAATTGTTTGACTTGTTTGCTTTACTTAATGGTTCTTTATTTGGGTTTGAATCCTCTACCCGGATTTGGGGATACATTATAGGTAAGTAGCAATACATTGTGGAAACTATGCAGGGTATACCGACATGGTCTAAGAAATAGATATGTTAGTGCGACATAGTTGTGGGTACCGGTAGCCTTTGAGTTAATCAAAGAGAATACGGGGCCGCTGAGTGATGTCATTAAGCACTAATGAACTTCTAGAACCTTTACTTGACCAACTTGGCCTTTAGGATGTAGTGAGATGACCAACTTTGGTGCAGTCCGAAGTTGGTAGATACTCGATACTACACTCATTGAGGTTTGGTTTCTTAGGATATTTCGGTCGCCATTAAAGAGGCTTGGGCTGAAATAATGACCACGGAAACAAACCAGTAATATTGAGCTCCTTAGAACTCGGTTACTATTAATAGGACAGGTTGAGCCAACTAAACTTCAAGAGGGTTGTGATACGGTGGGAGAACTGACTTGGGATTTTGCGTTTGTGTTCGCAAATGTTTCGGTTTAGCAAGAGTCGCCACCGACTTTTTATTTTATCCTAAGGAAAGGTCAAAATGCACAGGAAAGACCTTTGAGATGTTTTCTTGGGTTCGGGGAGTATATTATAGAAAGGGAAGGTATTAGCACCCTTTATATCCATGGTTATCCATGGGCTCTTAGTTACTTGTTTAGATCACTTGCTTTGCTTTTCAATTGTTTGAAATGGTGCTCTTCAATTGTTTGAAATGGTGCTTTGTGTGTGGTTTTGAAAGATGTTTTTGAAAAGAGGCCATCGTCGTGGCAACCTTTGTAATGATTCTTGTTTGAATGTATACAAAGGTGTTTTTGTCTTTTGAAAAGTTTTCAATGTTTGAAAGTAGGGTTTTGAAATTGTGTGGTGGAGTGTGTTTTGAAGATAGCAAGGATGTTTTTGCAAGCTTTGATCAAGTAACTAAGAGTTGTCTACCCTATTTTACTCAAAGATCTTTGTTATGTTTTTTAACCCTTTTAACAGTGTTGTTTCACCATTGTATTTGGTGAACAATCTTGTTTTAGGATGTTAAACGGGACAGGCGCGGGTCATCGTATAGACCATGATAGCAATAGTGTCAAGTATTTTTGGCAATTTTCTTGAGGGACTTGATCATTTTGTTTAGGCAACTCAGATAGCGTCATCGAGGGACTATGATCTTTTGTTTTGTTTTTGTTTTGCCAAAGTACTTGACATGCATACCATGGCCCATTTCTGAAGGCAACATGTGGATTGAAACCCTAGGGGTGCAAGTGTGCATTGTGTTTGTTTTTTCATGCATTTTTGTCTTTGATTAGGTCAAACTATTTGTTGGTTTTGATTTTTGCATACAAACCCTAATTCTCTAATCATGGCATAATTGAAAGTTTAAAGGTGCGAGAATTTAAATTCTACACTATTACAACGTGATATAGGGAGGGGGGTACAAATTTGAATAGGGGGTATTTGACAAGAAATTAAACCCTAAATTATTACAACCAAATTGAATTTGCAAGGCATAATATTTAAATGTACAATATTTAAACAAATACAATAAATAAGTCTTAAATAAAATGTATTATGCAAAAAAAAAAGATTTTTTATTTATTCATGTATGCAAAAAGTATTTTTAATGTAAAAGGTATAAAGAAATAAATAAAGGTTATTTTTATTTGTTTTTAGGGCAAAAACCCTAATTTCTTAAGAAAATAAATATAATGTATTATTTATGTACAAAAATATGTTAATGTGTATAAAAATGAAATATATCCTAAAAAGGTATTTTTTAGTATAAGTAATAATAAAAATAAAATAAAATATTTTTGTGTTTTATTTCTAAGTTTTCTTAATAAAATAAAGTATATATGTATATAAATATATATTAAATATATTAAGTGTGTAAAAATAAAATAAAATATTTACAAAAAAAAATGTATATATTTCAAGAAAATATTTTTGGTGTAAATAAAAAAGGAAATGAAAATAATAGTATTATTTTGCATTATTTTCAAGTTTAAATAAAATAATATATGTATTTAAATTGTTGTTATATTAGGAAAAATTAAAATAAAATATCTAATAAATGAAAAAAAAATATGAAAATATTTTTAGAATATTTTTTATATTTGAAAATAAAATATTAAAGTCAGAAAAGAAATAAAAATACAAAAATGATGAAAATACAAGAAATGGGCCAGGGGGTGCTGAAAGTGAGTTGGGAGGTGTCAAAAGCTAAGAAATCCAGGCCCAGCCCAGACTTCATCTTCAACCTCCAGAAGTTTGAAAAAACACGCGCATGCTACACAAACCTGTATCTCCTGTATTTGTGATCTTTTGACAAAACTCAAAACATGAAACTTGTAGAGCATCAAATCACGAATCTAACCATATAAAAAAATTAAGCTAACTCTCAAAGACCAGAGAGAATTTCTCAGGCCCTAATTTCTAACCTAGTTTTTTTCAGAAAGTTCATGGATGAAATTCTCCTAGCGCGATTAATATAAATGAAAACTAAGCACATGTATGGTTTCAGGGCTATGAATACAACATCTTTCATTCACAAACCTAAGTCTAAATGTTCCTAAATAGAGAGATAGAAGTTCATGAAATACCTGTTTCAGTTGAGTTCGAGCTGGACAATGCAGCAACTTTTAATGGTGCCTGAGATTCTTTTGAGCTTGCATGATGTCCCCTGAACCTTTCCCAATGCTTAGTTTGTTTTGAAGTGGCCTGAATCGTGCTATAGAACTCAACCTGCAAAGCTTCCAAACAAAAATGGTGATGTGTGTTAATGGCGTTACAGCAACTTGTGAATGGTCTGGACAGCTTAGGTATATGGTTTGGAATGTGTTTGAAGTGAATTTGGACAAAACGCACGAGGGGATTTGATTGTGGCTTGCAATATGCAGAACTGGCTGTTTTGCAAGAAAATGTGGTTTTTGAGTATGAGGAGGTTTGAGAGGTCAAAGGCTCGTGCTTCTGGCTTGCTAGGGTATGAGAAACTTGTTTCAAAACTTTGCCTGAGTTGGTTTTATCAGATATGTGAGTTGTCTTGTGTTTGACAAGTTTCTTGGTTATGAAGCAAAATGAGAAGTGACAAAGAGCAGGCTTGTACAGGCTAGCTCTAACCCTGCATACATTGTGTAAGCTTGGCCCCAAGTTTGTGGATTTGGTTTGCAGCATAATATCTTGTTCAAGGCTCAAGGATTCTATTTGACATAAAGCAAGATTTTGACAAAAATGGCAAAGTTACCTTTTACTATTTTTGGATTAATCTAGTGTATAATCCTCTAATGACTAAAACAAAACCTTAGACCAATGGATTTGCATTTAATTATTAAGTACAAATTGGTTTAGAGGCCTGTAATTGTGTAGTAAGCTAGCTTGGTCAGATTTGGCAAGTGGTGTGAACATGTATTGGCCATGGTTACAAAGTGAGTTTTTGCCAACTTCAAGCATTCGGTTCTCCCTAACCACAAAGGTGTTTGAGGAGTTCTTGGACAATTTGGAAAGCTTACAACATGTACTATAATCCATATTTGAAGTGCAACTTGAAAATACAAGTGGAACTATGTGAAAAATGGCCAAGAAGATGGGTCAAAATCCTGCCTAAACTAGGGCAAAATTTCTCTAAGTTAAAAGTTTTAGGTACCCTTGTTCCAAAAATCATAACTTGAGATCCAAGCTTCTTTTGAGAAAACTTTGTGAATAAAGGTTGTCGACTTTGTGATGGACTACAACTTTCATGTTATAAGTTTTGTTTGAATCCATTTGCATCTTGGTAAAAAATGGGACAAAGTTAGGAAAAAATAAGAAAATTTTATAACTTAGAAAATTTCTAAGTTATGAAATTTTTCCATTTTAAACCCTAATTTGCAATTTTGGGTTTCTTGATGAACAAGTTTCATAATTTGACATGTCTTGATGAAAAATGACCCTTGGCACTTGATTTTGACCAAAAAGTCAAATTTTGACTTTTTAGTATACAGTTAAATTTTGATCAGTTGATTGAAAAATTCATCTGTCAATCCTATGCATTTGAGATCTTTTGAACTTGTTGAATGGGTAAAGATGATGTCATTGAGTCCTTGAGTCCATGGTTGAGCTTGATTTGCCATTGGCTAGGTCAAACAGTCAAAAATTGCCTTTGTACAGTCAAAACCCTAAAAATGACCATTTTGCCCTTTTGGTGATTTGATCAAATTTCTTGTGGAATTGTGACCCAAACTTGATCAAATGGTTCATATAAGTTCATAATGTTGATGTGGGTCAAAATTCATGAGATTTGATTGTCAATTGGCCACAGTTGACTTTTTCCCCAATACAGCTGATTTCTAGGTCAACTGTCCAATTGACTAGGCAAAGATTTGATTCAAGGCTTGAAACTTGGTATGGTCAAACTTGTGAGTCCAACATGAAGTATGAAAATCACCTTGGGCATTGTAGGTCAAAACATCCCTGTGCAAACTCAAACCCTAATTTAGGTCAACAGTGCAAGGAGGTGTCTTGAGCAGAGCAAACCCTAGCTTGATCTTGAGTTCCAAGAGTCTTGTGATGAGAAATGTTGATAAAATGAGAGGACAAATTTTGGGGTACAACAGTTGCCCCTGTTCAATCTTCTTGAACCTGAAGAGTTAGATTGGTAAGCTTTCCTTTCGTGACTCGAAGGTAAAAGAGGATTGGACACTAGAGTGCCCGTAAATTTGCACTCGTTAAAATATAGTTGAGGAAATGGGCTTAAAGATGCCATTTGGAGATGGTAGAATCTTTCTGGAGATGGGCTTAAAGATGCCATCCAAGAATGTTTGTTGAATTGCAATGTTGTAGGTCAGAAGAATGAGCATCAAAATGGTATCCGTGTTTGGAATGCATTTGAACTGTATCTGGAGACTGAGTCTGTACGAGCAAAAGAATGGCGTCCGTGTATGGAGCGTATCTGAGCTGTAACCGTATTTGAACTTTGAATGAATATCAGAATGACTGCCATGTCTGGAGTGTATCTGTATTGTATCTTTAGTTGAGATCTGTATGAGTAGCAGAATGACTTCCGTGTCTGGAGTGTGTCTGAGATTGTAACTGGGGATCTGAATAATAGACAGAATGATTTCCGTGGCGACTGCACTGGGGAGAATCAAACTTCTGGTGTAAGGGCCAGAATGGCATCCGTGTTTGGAGCGTATCTGAACTTGGAGTTGATAGTTGAATCTGAATGAGAGATAGAATGGCTGCCTTGTCTGGAGCGTATCTAGTCTGTATCGGATTGCTGATGTCTGAATGAGTAGTAGAATGACCGACGTGTCTGGGGGTGTATCCATATTGTATCTGGCTTGAAATTTTGAATGAGTAATAGAATGACTGCCGTGTCTGGGGTGTATCCATACTGTATCTGAATAATTGTTAACGATAGCCTTTTAATCTTATCCTGAAAAGGGTAAAATGTTAGCTAAAACACAATGTTATGTTGCATGATATGTATGATGCAATGAACTGTGTTTCATCAATGTTTATGATATATGAATGTAATGGTTATGCATGTAAGCTGAGTAGCTGTCTTGCTGAGGAAAATAAATCCTTGATAACTGGAGATAATGAAATCTCTGGCTGCTGCCGGGGATAGTAAATCCTTGATCGATGTTGAGGATTCAAAACTTTGATTGTTGAAGATGAGAGATCCTTACTGACTGCTTCGGGATTAAAGATCTTTGTTTGCTTGAGAAGGAGAAATCCGGGGACCACTGCTGGAGATTGAAAATCCTTGGCGATTTGTGGGGATTAATAAAGCCTTTGACAACTTCTGCAGGGAATGAGAATCCTTCATGACTTTCCTGGGAAATAGGGAAAACTTTGAAAATATCTACTGGGGAGTTAAAAACCTGGGAGGCTTCTGCTTGGAGAAAAGAGACCGAGAATCTTCGATCTTGCTGGGAGATAACTCTGTGGGGCGAATGTTTACTCGATAAGTGAAATCAGGAGTTTTGGGTTGTATGCCAAACTACTGGGGAAGCATCCTAGTTAGGGATAGGCCAAGAAGTTAACTGTTATTTGCTTGGCCCTTAGACTTTTAAGATAGCCTGCTGGGGAAATTGGGGGAAGTTGAACGGTTCCCACCGGGGATTGATAGTTGGAAATTTGACTTCTCTGGGGAAGAAGGTTTAGAATATTCTGGTTCCGCTGGGGATCTTGAAGTTTAACTCCGCTGGGGACACATACTTTAAGACTCTGGTTTTGTTGAGGATCTGAACAATGTATTGCAGGGGATTTCTTCTGGAATAGCACAAAGATATCTTCCTACACCTTCAACCTATCAGTAATTATCCTTTCTCAATTTCGTTTTATTTGTAAGCAGTGATTATATTCAAATGCATATGCCTATTTTAACAAAACTTTGGACGTTTTCAAATAAAAACATAAATGTAAAAAAGAAAGAAAGGCAAGCAAATTTCTGCATTTTGAACTATCTTTGTATTAACTTTTGTGAGTATCTTTGTACAAAGGAGACAGACATCCTAGTAAGAGAATGTTGTCGTAAAAATTGAAAAGTTTTATACAAAAGAAAGATGGCTATGTGTAACAATTCCATGGGATTCCCATTCTGCTATAGCCTTCACAACTTTGAGTATCTTGTCCATTCGCTGCTTCGTTCACCGATGACTGGATTGATCAAAAGCTTGGAGCTTGTTGGTGAAGAGATTGTTCTTAAAGTGATCCGACGAGACATAGTCATACGCTTTAATTCCCTAACTTTTTCCTGGACCGCCCTTTCGGGTTTTCGATCCACCAGGAAACCCCTTTTTTCCCAAGTCGCCCTTTCGGGTTTTCGATCCACCAGGAAACCCCTTTTTTCCCAAGTCGCCCTTTCGGGTTTTCAACTTGCCGGGTGTACAGATTTTTTTTTGTTTTATCCCTAATTTTTGCCTGAACCGCCCTTTTGGGTTTTCGATTCACCGGGATGCCCATTTTTGCCCAAGTCGCCCTTTCGGGTTTTCAACTTGTCGGGTCGTTTTATGCATAGTATCTTTTGACTATGTTTGCGTTCACAGGGTGCGGCAAGTCGTTGCCGTCCATGGTGGTCAGAATCATTGCTCCACCAGAAAAGATGCTCTTGATCACAAATGGTCCTTCATAAGTAGGAGTCCACTTGCCCCTGGGATCACTTTGCGGTGAGATTATCCGCTTGATTACAAGATCTCCGACTTGATATACCAGACGCTTGACTTTCTTGTTGAAAGCCTTGATCATCCGTTTTTGATACGTCTGACCATGACAAACAACAGTAAGTCGCTTCTCGTCTATCAAGTTAAGTTGATCAAGCCGGGTCTGGATCCAATCGTCTTCGCTCAAATCGGCATCCTTCATAATCCTCAAGGAAGGAATCTAAACTTCCATGGGTAGAACAGCTTCCATGGCATATACCAAAGAAAATGGGGTTGCCCCTGTTGAAGTACGTGCCGTGGTACGATATCCATGTAGAGCAACCAGTAACATCTTGTGCCAGTCCTTGTAGGTGACTGTCATCTTTTGAATGATCTTCTTGATATTTTTGTTCGCAGCTTCAACAACACCGTTCATCTTTGGCCGATAGGGAGATGAATTATGATGATAGATCTTGAGCTGCTCGCACAGAGCGGTGATCATAGTGTTGCTTAAATTTGTACCGTTGTCCGTAATGATCCTGTCGAGGATACCATACCGGCATATGAGTTTCTGCTTGATGAAGCGGGCAACCACATTCTTTGTAACAGAGGCATAAGAAGCTGCTTCGACCCACTTGGTGAAGTAATCAATAGCGACCAAGATAAAGCGATGTCCATTGGATGTCGTAGGCTTGATCTCTCCAATCATGTCAATGCCCCACTGTTGTACCCCAAAATTTACCCTCCCATATTTCTCAAGACATGCCAAGAATAATCTTCAAGTTGTTCAAAATGGCTCAAGAATGGGACAGTCAAATCACCTCCTAAGGCAGTCAATTCAAAATTAGGGTTTTGTGTTACATCAAGGTCCTTAAATCCAAATGGCCTCAAGTTCTTCCCAATGTCTTAATATGTTCTTAAGTTCATCCATGTCAAATTTCAATCCTTGCAGAGGAAGTTTGGTCAGTCAATTGCTCAAGAGGCCCAAAAATCGACTATGCAAGGGCAAAAGTCAACTGTGTCCCAAATACAGTCAAACCTCAAGATTTTTTGTCAACATTCTCATTTTGAAGGATAATTCATCATTTGATCAAGTTTTGATCATGATTCATCAAGGATTGCTCAAGATTCATCAAGATTCAAAAGTTGCTAAATTAGGGTTTTGTAGGAAAAGTCAACTCAATTTTGACCAAGCATAACTTTCTCATACTTTATGAGAAATGACCCATCCAAAGCTCATTTTGAAGAGGATGCAATTTCCTACAATCCATATTCACACCCTAAGATCAAGAAATGCTCTCACAAAAAGTTACAAATTTGGACATTATAGGTCATTTTTGAAAGTCAACAAAAACACCTTTTTTTCCAAAGCTTATAACTTGAGCATGGAACATAAAAATGAGATGCGACCAAAAGGGTTGATTAAATGACATCTCAAGGTTTATAAAAAGTCAAATAACACCTCCAAAGGTTCAAAATTGAGGAAGTTATGCATTGTTGAAGTTGGGAATTTTTTCAAATTTGCTAAAAGTCAACTATCCTCAAAACTCCAATTTTTGACAAAAGGGCCCACTTTTTTCCACTTGATATAGTCTTGTCATGCCACACACGTGTCCCATACTTGGTTTCATGGCCATTCATTTATTTTTCTATTTTATTTAATTTTTATTGATTTAATTCATTTTAAATCAATATTAAATCAAATAAAATCTAAAAATTGATGTAAGAGGATTCTTGTGATCATTACAGCTTTCAAATATCATGTGATACTCAATCAAACTCGTGCCAAGTCAAAACAAGCACAAAATCTCAAATTTGATGCAAATATGGCAACTTGGTTACGGTAATTAAAAGCAAATCTTGATTCTTCAATGCATATGGTTTAATGCCCAAGTTTTAACCTAAACACATTCTATTATATGCACACAAGAGAGGCGGACCTAAAAGACGCACATGATACTGCTGAAACGGCCAGAACAACGTTGGAAAAAAGCTTGGAAACTTGAATTCTGAAATCCATCTTGGAGCTCGATACAAAGCAAAAACTTGACGTAGCTCTCTTCCTTGCCATCCCCTGAAGCGATACCAATCAAAACCAAGCCTTCTCATTGCCTAAATTGCACTGTAAGTCATCACGAACCAAGCTCTGAACATGGCATCGTGAAATTATTTTCTTGCATCCTCTTGCCAATTTTCTTGAACATTCATACTCACCATTCAATTTCCAACGATTCTGTAATATTTAATTTTATTTTTATGGCTTATAACCCCGTATCCAGAACTAGGGTTCTTGTTCTTGCTTTTTAGGCATTTTTTATGCAGGATAAATTAGGCTAAATAATGGTTACAGGGATGACCAGGAGGAAGAAACGAGTGCATTAGTACTCTTAGGTTTCGTTTACATGGCCTGGAGAAGATTTTTGAGATATCCTACGAAACTTCCTGCGGATAAAAATCTGCAGGTAAATAACCAGGGTTATTTGAAGAAGACGATAGCGTGTCCCTTTGCTATTGGTCCATTCAAATCAGTGGCGCTCTTTTTTATTATTTCAGGCTTAGTATGTTGTTTCATATATTATATTTGTTTCTTATTCCACTAACAAAGATGCAGCGTAGATGAGTTGGTGAACGTGCTATTGCAAAGCCCCTTGGGACCTGGGCTCGAATCCCAGGTTCCCCAAAATGCTTATTATAATTTTCTTGCAGCTATTCCAATAAATCTCCAGGCATGAGGACCACCATGCGCCTCAAGAATCAACGTGCCAGATGGCCTTCAGGCCAAATCTGATGGTCTTGAATGAGGGATCACCATGGTCTCAGGTCAACGCACGCAGAGCAAACCACAAAGGTCAAACAGGCTGGACGTTCTGGGCCTGGGAATTTCCATTCAAACACCTTCTTCAGGCCCACCCCCCCCATGAGTTTGTTATTTTTTATTTTATTTCCTTTTCATTATTTTTTCTATTTCTATTTTATTATTATTATTATCTTAATTAATTAATCAACCAATTAACTTTTTCATAAAAAAAATCAGAAACAACAAAAATAATATTTTTATTAATTCCATTAATTTTATTATTTTATTTTTGTAAATAAACAATCAATTTATTTATTTAGTTTAAATAGGTTTAATAATAACATATTTTGCAATAAATTAAAATTAATTTAGAATTAGGTTTTTAATATTTTTAACCATTCTTATTTTATTTCCTTAATTAAAATAAAAACCCAAAAATATTTTCATTTAATTCAATTATTAACTTAGACTAATTTTTAATTAAAAAAAAACAAAAATATGCTTTATTGAATAAAAAGGGTCAAAACCCTACACTCCGATTTAAATTTCTCGCGCGCGTATTATTTTTGATCCATATTTCAATATTGTAACTGCTTCAAGAATGTAATAGTTTTTAACTTAGGACTTTATTTATTTATTTATCGCCTTATTTACTTTTCACAATTTAATTTTAAGGGGTTTGTCTTTGGTGATGTAAATACCCGACGCCTTGTAATAGCTTAGATTTATCTTCCGCAATTTAATTTCCACACAATATTAACTGTTAGATATTTGAATAATAGGCAAATGCATGACAAGATCAATTTCTGACCTAAAATCAACAATAGCTCACCATTAACATGTACAGATAAAAATAACTGAAAATAACACACTCGCACATGCCACTCCTAGGGTACACCTCACTTGGTTGCCTCGAACGTGGTCATTAAGTATAGGAAGTTTTAGAGGTTGCCCTCTTGTCCAAAGATCATAAGTTGCCTCGAAACGGTTGCCTCGGATAAAATGATCTAAGACATTAGGGTTACCGCTAAGGCGTCTTAACATTGCTTTAGTGACCACACGTCCCTTAATCGAATTGACCCAAAAACTCCAACGACGGTGTTACCTACTCCTCAATAGTGGGATAGCATTGTCTAAAGGACACTTATACAGTTTAATTCCTTTTTGAGTAGGTAGATGGTTCTTAAGTACTTGCTCCTTTTAAAACAAAACAAAACTTTTCGCACTTACACTCTCTTCAAAAAACAAAACTCTTTTCAAACCCACAAACACAAAGAAAAGCAAACTTTTGAAAACATAATGAGCAAGTACCTAAGAGCCCGTGGATAACCACAGATAGAAAGGGTGCTAACACCTTCCCTTTCTATAATCTACCTCCTGAACCCGAGAAATATCTCAAAAAGGAATTTTTCTGTGCTTTTGTCCTTTCCTTGTTGGATAAAATAAAAGACGGTGGCGACTCTTGCTTACCGCGACATTTTGCAAAAACAAACGCAAACGCGAACCAGCATTCCAAAATAGTCAGTTCTATTCCCACCGATCACAGAACTGACGACTCTGCTAGGGATTACATAAGTGAGGTGTATCTTAGGATTAAATCACTATGTTTTCAATTGTATGCTTTGTATGCTTTAATTTTGTGGACTTGTATCGGAGTTCTATAGATCCTAACCCGGATCTGGGGATACCCTTTAGGTAAGTAGCAATAATCTGTGAGGGATCTGTACGGCGTAGACCGATACGGATGAAGCAGTAGCTACGTTGGTGTGGCACCTTGGTCTGTAGCGATATCCCTTGTGTTGGAACGAGGAGAATATGGGTCTTCTAAGGAGTCATTAAGCACCAACTGACCTTAGAACCTTTAAATTGACCAACTTGGCCATAGAACAGTAGCAGTATGCTACACTCATTGAGACTAAACTCTCGCGATGATTCTGGCTGCAAGAAAAGGTTGCTAAACTAGAATTATGACCGATTGAGGGTAGTCAATGATATTGAGATCCTCTAGAACCCGGTTACTATTTTTAGGACAGGTTTTAACCAACTGAACTGAAAGAGGGTAGTACCTAAGCTCCGTGCCAGCCTGAAATCTAAGGGCTCTCAGTGTGACTTGTGTGCCTTTACCATGTTTGCCTTTTGTGGATACTTGTGGTGTGCCTTTACCATGACATCATGACATCATAACATTGCATACATTTTGCATAAGGACTAACCTATTTCAAAGACAAGAGGGTTTCATCTTTGCTCTATTTTGTAGGTCATCATGATGCCTATGCGTAAGAATACTATCCGGATCAACTTTGTCCAAGTACCTACCCTGCTTAAAGAGTTGGTTGTCAGGATTCCAGACACTACTTCCTTCATCAAAAGGCATGGTTCTCTTCTCAGTTTGGTCACCTCAAAATTGGACGAACAAATGATGAGTGTCCTGGTCCAATTCTATGATCTGTTGTGCCATTGTTTTACTTTCGAGGACTTCCAGCTAGTTCCTACCCTAGAAGAGTTCTCTGAGCTGCTTGGTATCTCTGTTTTGGAGCAGACTCCATTTACTGGTTGGGAAAAGACTCTTAAGCCCGAAGAAATTGTTGCAGCCCTTCACTTGACCAAAGAAGAGGTAATGGCTAACTGGGAGACTAGAAGTGGAGCTAAGGGTTTTCTGACTAAGTTCTTGGTTGGCAAGGCCAATTACTTCTAGGACAGCTTAGACTTCAAGGCGTTCAAGGATATTCTGGCTCTCTTGATTTATGGTTTGGTATTGTTTCCGAATCCTGATACTTTTGTTGATATTAATGCCATAAAGATCTTTATCTCTCAGAACCCTGTACCCACTCTCTTGGGTGACATCCTTCATCAGCTCTATGCTCATACTGCCCGAAAGCGGGGAACTTGGATGTGTTGTGCTCCTTTATTGTCGAGATGGTTTATTTCGCACCTCCCTAAGTCTGTGCTGAAAAACAAAGAAGGAATGGGCTGGGCTTATAGGGTGATGTCTCTTTCTAATAATGACATTATCTGGACTCTCAAAGGTATGGATGAGGTGACTATCATTGATCGTTGTAGAGAGTATCCCAATGTTCCCCTGCTAGGAACCCATGGAGGGATTTCTTACAACCCATGTTTAGCTCTCCGTCAGTTTGGAAGAGCCAGAAGAGAAGGGCCTCATGAGATGTTGATGCCTCATATCATCTTTGATTTTCAGGGAGATAGCGACGAGCTACGTCATAGATTCATAAGGGCTTGGGACAGAGTTCACCAATCTGATCCACATGAATTGGGTCCAAAGACTTCTCTGCCAATGGAGCCATATCTCAGATGGGTCCGCATCCGTGCCCAGAAGCTAGGCATGCCATACGAAGTTGTCAGGCCTGTTACTCTTGAAGTTGCTAATGAGGAGGGGGTTCTTCCAACTATTCTCCACCCTTATATGCCCACTAATATTGGGACACTGAAGAGGTCTTGGATGCAACTGCGGGAAGAATGGGATTCCTACCGAGAGAGGTTCAATGAACAGGAGCAGAAGATCCAGAAGCTGACTAGGAAACTGGAGAACGAGCGGATCCTTAATGATTATGTCCGCACGGAGAAGAAGAGACCATGGGAGCATTGATGGACCTTTGATGATTTCTTTTACAGTTTTTATTTACTTTTCAGTATTTCCATTCTTGTAACGCCTAAGGGCAATTTGTTGAACAATTTAAATTTTGAAGTTTAAATCTAATAAAGTGTGTTTCCTTTCTTGTTTACAAATTTGAATCTCGATTGTCTTTGAAATCATAAATCATACGCATTTCATCTCATGCACTTCACAAACAGGTACCCTTTTTACAGGTCTCTTATCTTCTTCGCTGTTTATTTCAGCAATCACCATGTCTGCTGAACCTTCAACTGAGCAAGCTATCAAGGCCCTCCAGGCCCAGAATGCCCAATTTCAAGAGCTGTTCATGAATCTAGCTAAGGGTCAGCAGGACCTGAAGACCTTGATTCTAAAAGAGAAGAAGAAGAAGAAGAAGAGGACCATCATGTTCAATACTGGACGCAGGTTTGGAAACGGGATGCAGAATGAAGTTGATCTGACCACCTCATCTGGAGGGAAAGATAGTCCACAAGAAAGGAGGGCTCCTAGCCCTATGGTCTCTGACAACGAGACAGACTATGATGAAGAACAGTATCCTCCTGCTGAGGATAAGTACAAACAGCTGGAAGACCATTTGAGCGCTATGGAAATTCAGAAGGTGCCCGTTCTGGACTTCGGAGATCTGGGTCTATCATCTGGGGTGGTGATTCCCCATAAGTTCAAGGCACCTGCCTTTGCCAAGTATGACGGAGTTTCCTATCCGAAGCTGCAGCTCCGGTCATATGTAAGGAAGATCCAGCCTTACACTGCTGATAAGAACTTGTGGATCCATTTCTTTCAAGACAGTCTCTCAGGGACTCAGCTTGAGTGGTTCTATCAGCTGGATGGAGCCAGTATCCGCAGCTGGGAAGATTTGGCTAATGCATTCTATATGCAGTATCAGTACAACTCCGACCTCGCTCCTACGCGTACTCAACTCCAGGGTATGTCAATAGGAACGGGTGAAGGATTCAAAGAGTATGCTCAAAAATGGAGAGACCTTGCTGGAAGGGTGCAACCACCTTTGGCTGATCGTGAGCTTGTGGACATGTTTCTGGGGACCCTGTCTGGTCCGTTCTTTAATCATCTGATTAGAAGCTCTTCAGCTGTGTTTACAGATCTTATTTTGACTGGTGAGAGGATCGAAGTTGGTATTAAGGCTGGAAAGATACAGAAGGGTTCCTCATCGAGCACCGAGAAGAAACCGTTTAAGAAAGAGTCCAGTGTTGTCTACAGTTCGAGAAGACAGAATAGACCTGAACATCGCCAAGCTGTCAATGCGGTTGTTATTTCAAAACCTGCTGGTGCTCCTCAGCATCACAATCAACAAAAGGACGAGAGACCTCGAAGGAAATTCACTCGTCTCAACATGGCTTTGTCTCAGATTCTGCCACAGTTGCTGAAGACCAATTTGGTGATTCTAAAAGAAGCTCCGAAGAATCCAAGTACCACATCACCAAAGTACAACCCTAATTCCCGCTACGCTTTTCACTCTGATAGCCCGGGGCATAATACAGATGATTGTTGGGTTTTGAGGAACAGGGTGCAAGACCTAATTGATGCGAAGGAGATTGAGTTTGAGGCGCCCGAGAGGCCTAATGTTGTGACTGCTCCCATGCCCAAACAAGGAGTAAATGCTGTAGAGGAAGACTTGTTTATAGTTTCCGTGGATGATATTGTTACCCCTCTGATGATTGTCAAGAAGAACCTGTTGCTAGCCAGTTTATTTTCGGGCTGTGGCGAAAGTTGCCATATGTGTTCTGTTTTACCTACTAGTTGCCCATTTCTGAAATCAGGTATCCAAAACCTGATGGATAATAAGGAGATCCTGTTTGAGAATATTTTTGTTCCTTCCATTCCTACTGAAGAAGTTGCCATCATTACCATTTTCGACAATTCTTCCAAGGCTCCCTCGAGGAAGCCTGTTAGAATTACATCTGTTCCGAAGATCGCACCTGTAATCATCACTGTTTCGGGGCCCATCCCCTACACCTCTGACAAAGCTGTCCCTTGGCACTATGGGGCAGGTGTTTATGTTCTTGTGGTTAAGCAAGAGTTGGATGCTGATACCGGCGTCAACATTACTGGGCCTGCTAAAGTCACCCGCAGTGGTAGACTTTTCTCACCTGATATTGCTCCACCGACTGTTTGAAGACCTGTTGTCATTACACCTGCAAGTGTACCTGTTGCCATTCCTGATCAAGTTCCTATCCTTACCCCTGTCTCCAAGTCATCTAACGCTCGGGGAAAAGGGATCACCACTGATATTCCTGCCCAGACGGAGGCACCAAAGACCATTACTGTTGAAGCTTCCAAACAGGAGATGGAAGAGATTCTGAAGATTATTAAGAAGAATGATTATAACGTAGTTGAGCAGCTGGGGCAAACCCCATCCAAGATTTCTATGTTGTCACTGTTGTTGTGTTCAGAGGCCCATGCCAAGGCTCTGATTACCTTCCTGAAGACTGCCCACGTACCACAAGAGACATCAGCTGATCAATTTACCGATTGTGTGGCCAATTTAACTGCTGATAATGGTTTGGGTTTCTCCGACGCTGATTTGACTGCTAAAGGGAAGAACCATAATGATGCCCTGCATGTCTCCATTGAATGTAGGGGCACTACTCTTGCACATGTATTGGTTGATACTGGTTCCTCACTGAACGTCTTGCCCAAGAAAGCTCTAGACCGGTTGGATTGTGAAGGGTTGGAACTAAAGCCAAGTAACATCATTGTCAGGGCCTTTGACGGGTCTAAAAGGATGGTGCATGGTGAAGTTGATATTCCAATTAAATTTGGTTCTCAGGTCTTCAATTCTACATTCTACGTGATATACATTCGGCCATCCTATTCTTGTTTGATGAGTCATCCATGGATCTACAAAGCTGGAGTTGTAACCTCAACGCTCCACCAAAAGCTAAAGTACCCGGTTAGAGGGAAGATTGTGACAGTTCAAGGGGAGGAAGAGTATATGGTCAGCCACCTCAACTCGTTCCGATACGTAGAGATGGATGGGGAGTTCATTGAGACCCCATTTCAGCACTTTGAAGAGGTTCCTCAGACACTGGCATCAGCTGAGACTGTGGTTGAGGATTCTCCTATGAAGATGGCCTCCTTAAAGGATGCCCGGGCTGTTATCGAGAAGGGTGAGTGTGCAAATTGGGGCCGACTTCCTGATTTTACACAGAAGAATAACAAGTTTGGTTTGGGTTTCACTGCAGAAGCTCAAAGGGTTATTCGAAATGCAAGGATTGGAAGACCTCCTGTATTCATCAGCAACTCGGGAGTAAATGCCATTGAAGATGATGTGGAAGAGTCTGAATTCGACAGCTGGATCTATCCTACGACCAACGGTGGACCAAACAACTGGACAGCAAAGGACTTCATCCCTATTACTTTTGTTAACCAGTAATGAACTCTTTGTTTTAAATTTATAACAGACAATGTTTTGAAACTTTATGGCCCGGTGTCTTACCCGGGGCACCGTGGCTTCATTTGTGAGGACTTTTGTGTGCCATTTTCATATATCATTAATAAAAGCATTGGACGTTTCTTGCATTTAAAATTTTGCGCTCCTTGTTTTTCTTTATTATATTGCAAAATAGCTATTTTACACACTCAAATATACAGGTCTCAATCCACTCTGGATCTCACTGGTAACGACTCTGCTACTGCCAGTTATGACTTCGAAAATCCGATTAACTTAGCCGAAGACGAAGGTGAAGATGATTGTGAAGTGCCTGGTGAACTTGCAAGACTACTACTCCAGGAAGAGAGGGCCATTCAGCCACATGAAGAGCTAGTGGAAACAGTAAATCGGGGTACTGAGACGGACAAAAAGGAAGTCAAGATCAGTGCAAATCTGGAGCTTAGTGTGAAGCAGCGGTTGATTCAGATGCTGCATGACTATGTTGAGATCTTTTCCTGGTCTTACGAAGATATGCCTGGGTTGGATACTGACATTCTGGTTCATCGCCTGCCTACCAAGGAAGACTGTCCTCCCGTAAAACAGAAGGTCCGCCGAATGCGCCCAGAGATGTCTGAGAAAATCAAAGCCGAAGTTATGAAACAGTTTGACGCCGGTTTTCTAGCAGTAACTTCTTACCCTCAGTGGGTTGCCAATGTGGTTCCGGTACCGAAGAAGGATGGTAAGGTTCGAATGTGTGTTGACTACAGGGATTTGAACAGGGTGATCCCTAAGGATGACTTCCCTCTGCCTCATATTAACGTTCTGGTTGACAATACTGCTCAGCACAAGGTGTTCTCCTTTATGGATGGTTTCTCCGGATATAATCAAATTAAGATGGCTCCCGAAGACATGGATAAGACCACCTTTGTTACTCAGTGGGGTACCTTTTGCTACAAGGTCATGCCTTTTGGGTTGAAAAATGCTGGGGCAACATATCAGCGTGCCATGGTTGCTTTGTTTCATGACATGATCCATCATGAGATTGAAGTATACGTCGACGATATGATTGCAAGGTCCCAGACCGAGGAAGAACACCTTGACCATCTCCAGAAGTTGTTTGACAGGTTGAAGTTGTACAAGTTAAGGTTGAACCCGAACAAGTGCACCTTCGGGGTAAGGTCTGGTAAGCTGCTGGGTTTTGTTGTAAGCGACAAAGGTATTCAAGTGGACCCTGCCAAGGTAAAAGCCATACAACGGATGCCAGCTCCCAAGACAGAGAAAGAGGTCAGAGGCTTCCTGGGACGACTGAACTACATTGCCCGATTCATCTTGCACCTAACTGCTACTTGTGAACCAATCTTCAAGCTACTGAAGAAAGATCAAGTGGTACGTTGGAATGATGAATGTTAGGCCGCTTTCGAAAGAATCAAAGAGTATCTCCAAGAGCCACCCATCCTAATGCCACCAGTTGAAGGGAGACCTCTGATCTTGTACTTAACAGTACTTGACAACTCAATAGGGTGTGTGCTGGGGCAGCATGACGAGTCTGGCCGAAAAGAGCATGCTATTTATTAGCTTAGCAAAAAGTTTACCGACTGTGAGACCCGATACTCACTGCTTGAGAAAACTTGTTGCGCTTTGGCATGGGCTGCTCGCCGGCTGAGACAGTATATGCTGACTCACACTACTCTGTTGATTTCAAAGATGGATCCAATCAAGTATATCTTCGAAAAGCCTGCCTTGTCCGGAAGAATAGCAAGATGGTAGATGATCTTGACTGAGTATGACATCTAGTACACGACTCAAAAAGCAATCAAGGGAAGTGTATTGGCAGACCATTTGGCACATCAGGCAGTGGATGATTACCAGTTTATGAACTTTGAATTCCCGGACGAGAATATCATGTTGATAACTGATTATGAGACACCTGAACCGGATGAAGGACCTGAGGAAGGATCCCGATGGTCTATGTACTTTGATGGAGCTTCGAACGCTTTGGGTAATGGCATTGGCGCTGTGATCATATCTCCTAAAGGCTCTCATACTCCGTTTACCGCCCGACTATGTTTCAACTGCACCAACAACATGGCGGAGTATAAAGCGTGCATCATGGGTCTTCGAGATGCAATTGACCTAAGGATTAAGTTTCTAAGTGTCTTCGGAGATTCCGCTCTCGTGATCAGTCAGATCAAATGCGAGTGGGATACGAAACACCCAAATCTTATTCCTTACAAGGAGTATGTATTGACGTTGCTTCCCCATTTCGAGGAGATAACCTTTGAACACTTCTCTAGAGAGGAGAATCAGTTGGCGAACGTGCTAGCTATGATGTCTTCTATGTTCAAAGTCAATTGGGACAACGAGGCTCCCTGGATCATTATTGAAAAATTGGATGAACCTGCATATTGCTGTGATCTTGAGACTGAAGAGGTAACAGAAAAGCCCTGGTATCATGAGGTGAAGAAGTACCTTGAAGCTCAAGAATACCCCGAGGGTGCATCTGTTAATGACAAGAAGTTTCTGAGGAGGTTTGCAGCCAAGTTCTTCATCAGCAATGGCATTCTTTACAAACATAACCAGGATTCGACCTTACTACGTTGTGTGGATAAGATTGAAGCAGAAAGAATCATGGCAGATCTACATGAAGGTACTTTCGGGACTCACTCCAGTGGACATACCATGGCAAAGAAAATCCTTCGGGCTGGATATTACTGGTTCACAATGGAAGCCGACTATTATCATCATTCTCGGACATGTCACAAATGCCAGGTCTATGTTGATAAGGTGCACATTCCTCCGGTCTCTCTGAACGTCTTGACAGCACCTTGGCCTTTTGCAATGTGGGGAATTGATATGATCGGCGAGATCAGACCTACGGCATCTAACGGGCATCGTTTCTTCCTGGTAGCGATTGATTACTTTACAAAGTGGGTTGAAGCAGCTTCCTTTGCTACCGTAACCAAGAACGTCGTGGCATGGTTCATTCGGCACAACCTAATCTGTCGATACAATGTACCAGAGAGGATCATTACGGACAATGGTACCAATCTTAATAACAAGATGATTACTGAGCTCTGCGAGCAATTCAAGATACAGCATCACAACTCTTCTCCCTACCGGCTGAAGATGAATGGGGATGTTGAAGCGGCTAATAAGAACATTAAGAAGATTGTGCAGAAGATGACAGTGACATACAAAGACTGGCACGAGATGTTACCGTTTGCTCTTCACGGGTACCGTACCTCAGCACGGACGTCAACAGGGGAAACACCCTATTCCTTGGTTTATGGCACGGAGGAAGTCTTGCCTATTGAAGTTCAGATACCCTCTCTCCGGATCATGAAGGATGCAGGTTTGAGCGAAGATGACTGGATTCAGACCCGACTCAATCAACTGAATCTAATCGACGAAAAGAGACTTACTACTATTTGTCATGGTCAGACGTACCAAAAACGGATGATCAAGGCATTTAACAAGAAAGTCAGACGACAAGAGTATCAAGTTGGGGACCTGGTAATCAAGCGCGTTATCTTACCTCAAGGTGATCCCAGGGGCAAATGGACCCCTACTTACGAAGGGCCATTTGTGGTTAAGAACATCTTCTCAGGAGGAGCTATGATTATAACCACCATGGATGGTGACGACTTTCCTCACCCCGTCAATGCAGACATAATGAAAAGATACTACGCATAATCAAAGACCCGCTAGGTTGACTGGCTTAGGCAAAAATAAGGGCTTCCCGGCGAACCAAAAGGGTTCGGGCAAAAATAAGGGATGAAAATGAAAAAAAATCTGTACACCCGGCAAGTCGAAAACCTGAAAAGGCGGCTTGGGCAAAAATGGGTATCCCGGTGGACTGAAAACCCGAAAGGGCGGTCCAGGAAAAAGTTAGGGATCAAAGCGTAATACTATATCTCATTGGATCACCTTGCATCCAGACTTCGGTATCAACTATCAAGCTCGGACAACACCAATCAAGCAGATTCATCTTCAACTAAGCAGCAAAGTGATGAGACGCTTGAAGATATAAAGGCAATAGCAGAGTTGGAACCCAGTGGGATTATTCACATAGCTGTTTTGTTTTCTTTTCACAAAATTGTATAAATTCTATTTGTTTGGCAGTGTTCTCTTACTAGGACGCCAGCCTCTTGTACAAAAACGCCTACTTACAGACAAACTTCAAAATTAATACAAATTCATGTTCAGACAAAATTCAAATTGTTTTTCCTTTATCTGTTTCGTTTTGCAAAGAACGTCTAATGTTCATTTTTGATATATGCATTTGACATTAATTGCTGCTCATAAATACTTACATGCGAAACAAAGGACGAATTACTGGTAATATCAGAAACAGGGGCAATAAGAATTATCCGAGCAGTGTAGTTGCTCTGTCCACCAAGGTACCAAGGTAGGTTCAGCTGAAGAATATGACCAAGATACCGTCACCCCGCAGAGTAAAACGGTAAGGGTAGATTTCCTAGCTGAGACTTGCGGCTATGTACAAATCAGTAATACTCTCCCCAAGAAGAATTAATCTACAAATCAGCCCCAAAAAGGCTGGGTATCCCCAGAAGGTCTTAATATTCCCCAGTGGAGTATAAATATATTCCCCAGCAAGTATAAGAACATCCCCGACAGTCTTAATATTCCTCAATAGAATATAAGAATGTTCTCCGGCGGAATACAAGATACCCCAATGAAGCCATTTCCCCAGTGCAGTCTAAAAAGCTTCCCCGCTAGAGTTGAATCATCTCACCCAGTAGATTCTGGAAGCTTATCCCCTGCAGAGCGCAAATAAATCTCCCCAGCCAAATTCAGAAGGTTATCCTCACAAGAGTCTAACTAGGTTATCCTCAGCGAGTTGAAACTGAAAGATCATCCCCATCGAAGTTCTTTCTATCCCCAGCGGAATTCATCATTAAAATCCCCAACAGAGCTTATCAACAAAATCCCCAACGGAGTTATCGTTAAAATCTTCAGCAGAATGTCTCTTCCCCACAGAGTAATTCCCCTCGGAGTAACCTCTTCATCAGTTTATTCCCCAACGGAGTTCTTTTCTCCTACAGGTTTACCATCTTCGTTCATCATCCCCAGCGGAACCGAAGAACTCAGCTCTATTCTCCAGCAGCTCCGGGATTTATTTTCCCCAGCTAAAGCATCATATTCCCATACATCATGATACATGCATATACGCATCATACGAATACAATCTCATTATTTTGAGAACATCATTGCCTGATCTATATCATGCATTTCATATGACTGACATTTACCTTTCAGGAAAGATATAGTTAAAGTTCTCAATTATGTCGAAGACCTGACCGGTTCTTAAATCTCAATTGAATTATCCTCGGTTGAATTTCGGATAAGATTCTCAATCTCGACAGTTTCTCTACGTCATAGTGTGGAAGAATACTATAACCTCAACGGTATACTCCATTGAGCACGAGTCAGTTCCTAGATCTTGATGTTTTCCTCCGTCATAGTGTGGACAAGTTCTATAACCTTAACGGTATACTCTATTGAGCACGAGACAGTTCCTAGATCTTGATGAAGATGTTTCCTCCGTCATAGTATGGACAAGTTCTATAACCTCAACGGTATACTCCATTGAGCACGGACAGTTCCTAGATCTTGATGAAGATGTTTCCCTCCGTCATAGTATGGACGAGTACTATAACCTCAACGGTATACTCCATTGAGCACGAGTCAGTTCCTAGATCTTGATGTTTTCCTCCGTCATAGTGTGGACAAGTTTTATAACCTCAACGGTATACTCCATTGAGCACGAGACAGTTCCTAGATCTTGATGAAGATGTTTCCTCCGTCATAGTGTGGACAAGTTCTATAACCTCAACGGTATACTCCATTGAGCACGAAACAGTTCCTAGATCTTGATGAAGATGTTTCCTCCGTCATAGTGTGGACAAGTTCTATAACCTTAACGGTATACTCCATTGATCACGATACAGTTCCTAGATCTTGATGAAGATGTTTCCCTATGTCATAGTGTGGACGAGTACTATAACCTCAACGGTATACTCCGTTGAGCACGAGTCAGTTCCTAGATCTTGATGTTTCCCTACGTCATAGTGTGGACAAGTTCTATAACCTCAACGGTATACTCCATTGAGCACGAGACAGTTCCTAGATCTTGATGAAGATGTTTCCCTACGTCATAGTGTGGACGAGTACTATAACCTCAACGGTATACTCCATTGAGCACGAGTCAGTTCCTAGATCTTGATGTTTTCCTCTGTCATAGTGTGGACGAGTACTATAACCTCAACGGTATACTACATTGAGCACGAGACAATTCCTAGATCTTGATGAAGATGTTTCCCCCAATTGAATTATGGACAGGTTCTTAAAACTCAGCCGAGTCATTCTCTCAGTTGAAGTACAAGCCAGATTCCTAAACTCAACAAAGTTTAGACTTCCCCAGTGGAATCTTTTACAACCACAGGTATGCAAGTTCTCGCTAAGGAATCTCTTATGCGATCGACACTCCTGCAGATGGCGTCTGTAAGCCCATCCTCCTACCAGCAATCTCCAAATGGCATCTGTAAGCTCATTCCTGACATCACAATGTTGATACTACACCATGTGAGTGCAAATTTCTGGGCACTCTAGTGTTCAATTATCTTCCACCTTCGGATCACGAAAGGCTCGAAAGCCAATCTATATCCTCAAGATTAAGAAAATTGAACAGGGGCAACTGTTGTACCCCAAAATTTACCCTCCCATATTTCTCAATACATGTCAAGAATAATCTTCAAGTTGTTCAAAATGGCTCAAGAATGGGACAGTCAAATCACCTCCTAAGGCAGTCAATTCAAAATTAGGGTTTTGTGTTGCATCAAGGTCCTTACATCCAAATGGCCTCAAGTGCTTCCCAATGTCTTAATATTTTCTTAAGTTCATCCATGTCAAATTTCAAGCCTTGCAGAGGAAGTTTGGTCAGTCAATTGCTCAAGAGGCCCAAAAATCGACTATGCAAGGGCAAAAGTCAATTGTGTCCCAAATACAGTCAAACCTCAAGATTTTTTGTCAACATTCTCATTTTGAAGGATAATTCATCATTTTATCAAGGGTTGATCATGATTCATCAAGTATTGCTCAAGATTCATCAAGATTCAAAAGTTGCTAAATTAGGGTTTTGTAGGAAAAGTCAACTCAACTTTGACCAAGCATAACTTTCTCATACTTTATGAGAAATGACCCATCCAAAGCTCATTTTGAAGAGGATGAAATTTCCTACAATCCATCTTCACACCCCAAGATAAAGAAATGCTCTCACAAAAAGTTACAAATTTGGACATTATAGGTCATTTTTGAAAGTCAACAAAAACACCTTTTTTTCCAAAGCTTATAACTTGATCATGGAACATAAAAATGAGATGATACCAAAAGGGTTGATTAAAGGACATCTCAAGGTTTCTATAAAGTCCAAGAACACATCCAAAAGTTCAAAATTGAGGAAGTTATGCATTGTTGAAGTTGGGAATTTTTTCAAATTTGCCAAAAGTCAACTATCCTCAAAACTCCAATTTTTGACAAAAGGGCCCACTTTTTTCCACTTGATATAGTCTTATCATGCCACACACGTGTCCCATACTTGGTTTCATTGCCATTCATTTATTTTTCTATTTTATTTAATTTTTATTAATTTAATTCATTTTAAATCAATTTTAAATCAAATAAAATCTAAAAATTGATGTAAGAGGATTCTTGTGATCATTACAGCTTGAAAATATCATGTAATACTCAATCAAACTCGTGCCAAGTCAAAACAAGCACAAAATCTCAGATTTGATGCAAATATGGCAACTTGGTTATGGTAATCAAAAGCAAATCTTGATTCTTCAATGCATATGGTTTAATGCCCAAGTTTTGACCTAAACACATTCTATTATATGCACACAAGAGAGGTAGACCTAAAACACGCACAGGATACTGCTGAAACGGCCAGAACAACTTTGGAAAAAAGCTTGGAAACTTGAATTCTGAAATCCATCTTGGAGCTTGATACTAAGCAAAAACTTGACGTAGCTCTCTTCCCTGCCATCCCCTGAAGCGATACCAATCAAAACCAAGCCTTCTCATTGCCTAAATTGCACTGTAAGTCATCACGAACCAAGCTCTGAACATGGCATCATGAAATCATTTTCTTGCATCCTCTTGCCAATTTTCTTGTACATTCATACTCACCATTCAATTTCCAATGATTCTGTAATATTTAATTTTATTTTTATGGCTTATAACCCCGTATCTAAAACTAGGGTTCTTGTTCTTGCTTTTTAGGCATTTTTGATGCAGGATAAATTGGGCCAAATAATGGTTACAGGGATGACCAGGAGGAAGAAACGAGTGCATTAGTACTCTTAGGTTTCGTTTACATGGCCTGGAGAAGATTTTTGAGATATCCTACGAAACTTCCTGCGGATAAAAATCCATAGGTAAATAACCAGGGTTATTTGAAGAAGACGATAGCGTGTCCCTTTGTTATTGGTCCATTCAAATCAGTGGCGCTCTTTTTTATTATTTCAGGCTTAGTATGTTGTTTCATATATTATATTTGTTTCTTATTCCACTAACAAAGATGCAGCGTAGATGAGTTGGTGAGCGTGTTATTGCAAAGCCCCTTGGGACCTGGGTTCGAATCCCAGTTCCCCCAAAATGCTTATTATTATTTTCTTGCAGCTATTCCAATGAATCTCCAGGCATGAGGACCACCATGCGCCTCAAGAATCAACGTGCCATATGGCCTTCAGGCCAAATCTGATGGTCATGAATGAGGGATCACCATGGTCTCAGGTCAACGCACGCATAGAAAACCACAAAGGTCAAACAGGTTGGACGTTCTGGGCCTGGGAATTTCCATTCAAACACCTTCTTCAGGCCCACACCCCCCATGAGTTTGTTATTTTTTATTTTATTTCCTTTTCATTATTTTTTCTATTTCTATTTTATTATTATTATTATCTTAATTAATTAATTAACCAATTAACTTTTTCATAAAAAAAATCAGAAACAACAAAAATAATATTTTTATTAATTCCATTAATTTTATTATTTTATTTTTGTAAATAAACAATTAATTTATTTATTTAGTTTAAATAGGTTTAATAATAACATATTTTGCAATAAATTAAAATTAATTTAGAATTAGGTTTTTAATATTTTTAACCATTCTTATTTTATTTCCTTAATTAAAATAAAAACCCAAAAATATTTTCATTTAATTCAATTATTAACTTAGACTAATTTTTAATTCAAAAAAACAAAAATATGCTTTATTGAATAAAAAGGGTCAAAACCCTAAGACACTCTGATTTAAATTTCTCGCGTGTGTATTATATTTGATCCATATTTCAATATTGTAACTGCTTCGAGAATGTAATAGTTTTTAACTTAGGACTTTATTTATTTATTTATCGCCTTTATTTACTTTTCGCAATTTAATTTTAAGGGGTTTGTCTTTGGCGATGTAAATACCCGACGCCTTGTAATAGCTTAGATTTATCTTCCGCAATTTAATTTCCGCACAATATTAACTGTTAGATATTTGAATAATAGGCAAATGCATGGCAAGATCAATTTCTGACCTAAAATCAACAGTAGCTCACCAATAACATGTACAGATAAAAATAACTGAGAATAACACACTCGCACATGCCACTCCTAAGGTACACCTCACTTGGTTTCCTCGAACGTGGTCATTAAGTATAGGAAGTTTTAGAGGTCGCCCTCTTGTCCAAAGATCATAAGTTGCCTCGAAACGGTTGTCTCAGATAAAATGATCTAAGACATTAGGGTTACCGCTAAGGCGTCTTAACATTGCTTTAGTGACCACACGTCCCTTAATCGAATTGACCCGAAAACTCCAACGACGGTGCTACCTACTCCTCAATAGTGGGATAGCATTGTCTAAAGGACACTTATACAATTTAATTGCTTTTTGAGTAGGTAGATGGTTCTTAAGTACTTGCTCCTTTTAAAACAAAACAAAACTTTTCGCACGTACACTCTCTTCAAAAAACAAAACTCTTTTCAAACCCACAAATACAAAGAAAAACAAACTTTTGAAAATATAATGAGCAAGTACCTAAGAGCCCGTGGATAACCACAGATAGAAAGGGTCCTAACACCTTCCCTTTCTATAATCTACCTCTCGAACCCGAGAAACATCTCAAAAAGGAATTTTTATGTGCTTTTGTCCTTTCCTTGTTGGATAAAATAAAAGACGGTGGCGACTCTTGCTTACCGTGACATTTTGCAAAAACAAACGCAAACGCGAACCAGCATTCCAAAACAGTCAGTTCTATTCCCACCGATCACACCCACATTGCGAATGGCCAAGGAGCTGTTAGAACGTTGAGAGGAACAGGAGGAATATGTACCTTGTCGGCGTAGACTTGGCATTTGTGGCAAGTACGGGAATGTTGATGACAATCAGCTTCTATAGTAGACCAGTAGTAGCCTGCCCTTAGAATCTTCTTAGCCATCGTATGTCCGCTCAAGTGGGTGCCAAATGTGCCACTATGTATTTCGGTCATGATCAACTCTGCTTCAACCTTGTCCACACAACAAAGTAAAACACAATCATGGTTGCGCTTATAAAGGATGTCATTGCTTAGGAAGAACTTGGCAGCAAATCTCCTTAAGAACTTTTTGTCATTGACGGAATCTCCTTCGGGGTATTCTCGAGTCTGGAGATACCTTTTGATTTCATGAAACCAGGGTTGTTCCACTACTTCTTCGGTATTAATCTCATGACAGTGTGCCGGTTCATCCATTCGCTCGATGGTAATTTGGGGAGCCTCGTTATCCCAGTTGAGTTTAAACATGGAAGACATTGTAGCCAGAGCATCTGCTAGCTGATTTTCTTCTCTCGGGAAATGCTCGAAGGTAATCTGCTAGAAATGAGGAAACAATGTCAAGACATGTTCTTTATATGGGATAAGATTAGAATGTTTGGTGTCCCACTCTCCTTTGACTTGACTGATAACCAAAGCCGAGTCCTCAAATACGACCAAAGATTTGATTCCCAAGTCTATAGCAGCCTTGAGACCAAAGATGCAAGCTTCATATTCAGCCATGTTGTTAGTACAGCTGAAGCAAAGTCGGGCAGTGAAGGGTGTATGGCAACCTTCCGGAGAGATGAGTACCGTACCAATACCGTTTCCAAATTCATTTGAAGCACCATCAAAGTACAGGGTCCATCGGGATCCTTGTTCAGGTCCGTCATACGGTCTGTTACCTTCAATGTTGTCCAATGTCATGATGTCCTCGTCAGGGAAGTCGAATCTCATAGATCGGTAATCTTCGACGGCTTGATGAGCTAGATGGTCAGCTAGTACACTCCCCTTTATAGCTTTTGGGGTAGTATACTGGATATCATACTCAGTCAGGATCATTTTCCATCTAGTGATTCTTCTAGATAAAGCAGGCTTCTCGAAGATATACTTGATCAGATCCATCTTGGAAATCAGCAGAGTGGTATGAGTCAACATATATTGCCTTAGCCGGCGAGCAGCCCATACCAAAGCGCATCAAGTTTTCTCGAGCAGTGAGTAGCGAGTCTCACAGTCGGTAAACTTTTTGCTAAGGTAATAAATGGCATGCTCTTTTTGGCCAGACTCGTCATGTTGGCCCAGTACGCACCCCATTGAATTATCCAACACAGTCAGATACATGATTAACGGCCTTCCTTCGATGGGTGGCATCAAAATAGGAGGTTCCAATAAATACTCCTTGATCTTATCAAAAGAAACTTGACAATCATTGTTCCATTTAACTACCTGATCTTTCTTCAGCAGCTTGAAGATTGGCTCACAGGTAGATGTCAGGTGAGAGATGAACCTCGCAATATAGTTTAAGCGTCCCAAGAATCCTCTAACCTCCTTTTCAGTGCGGGGGACAGGCATTTCTTGTATAGCCTTTACTTTAGCTAAATCAACCTCAATGCCTTTTTTGCTGACAATAAATCCCAAAAGTTTACCAGACCTAACTCCAAAAGTGCACTTGCTTGGGTTCAGTCTGAGCTTATACTCCTTCAACCTGGCAAACAGCTTTTGCAAATGATCAAGGTGTTCTTCTTCTGTCTGTGATCGAGCTATCATGTCGTCTATGTAAACTTCGATCTCATGATGTATCATATCATGAAACAAAGCTACCATGGCGCGTTGATAGGTTGCCCCTGCATTCTTCAGTCCGAATGGCATCACTTTGTAGCAGAAGGTACCCCATTGCGTGATAAAAGTAGTTTTCTCCATGTCCTCGAGGGCCATTTTGATCTGGTTGTATCCCGAGAATCCATCCATGAAGGAAAATACCTTATGTTGAGCTGTGTTGTCAACCAAGATGTCGATGTGTGGCAATGGAAAATCGTCTTTAGGGATAGCCCTGTTTAAATCCCGATAGTCCACACACATTCTGACTTTGGCGTCCTTCTTAGGCACGGGCACAATGTTAGCAACCTATTGTGGATAGTAAGTAATAGCCAGAAAGCCAGCGTTATATTGCTTCATTACCTCGGCTTTGATCTTTTCAGACATGTCGGGCCTCATTCGGCGGACCTTTTGCTTGACCAGTGGACAGTCTTCTCTTGTAGGGAGACGGTGGACCACGATATCTGTGTCTAGTCCCAGCATGTCTTCATAAGACCAGGCGAATATTTCAACATATTCGTTCAACAACTGCACTAAGCGCTCTTTGACACTTGGTTCCAGGTTGGCACCCACTTTCACCTCTTTCTTGTCTTCCTCTGTTCCCAAGTTGATGGTTTCTAGCAACTCTTCATGAGGCAGAATGACCCTCTCTTATTGTTGCAAAAGTCTGGCTAACTCTCCCGACACTTCACAGTCTTCGTCAACTTCGTACTTAGCATGATTGACCAAATCTTCAGAGTTACCGAAGGCTAAAGCAGAATAGTCACCCATGGAATCCGGAGTGGATGGGTACCTGCATTTGTGAGTGTGGGTGTGTGTAAGGGATAGCCATCCTTAAACAAAACAAAATGCAAAAGGAAAGAAAATGAACACAATAGTTTATAGATGAAGACATCCAATGATTCATTAAAACATGGTGTGATCGGTGGATCTGGAACTGACTGTTTAACGCTGGTTCGCAAAATATCACGGAAGCAAGAATCGCCACCGTCTTTTATTTTCTCCAAATGGAAAGGACAAAAGCACAGAAAAATTCCTTATAGAGATTGCTCTCGATTCGGGAGGTAGGTTATAGAAAGGGAAGGTGTTAGCACCCTTTCTATCCATGGTTATCCATGGGCTCTTAGATACTTGCTCACTTGTGTTTTCAAAAATGGTTTGTTTGATTTTCAAGTGTGGGTTTAAAAAGTTTCTTTGAAACTTCCAGTTCGACTCTTGTATCAGTCCTCAAGAGTGTTTGAAAAATTGCTTTCGAAAGCTTTTTGAAAATGTGTTGGTGTGAAAAGTATTTTTGAATTTGTTTTGAAATTAGAGCAAGTATCTACGAGAACCTACCTACCCTAAGGAATTCGTCTGTGTAGATGTCCTTTAAAGTAGTGCCATCCCACCATTGAGAGGTAGGTAGCACCACCGTTGGAGGTGTTCGGGTCAATTCGAGGTTCGGGACATGGTGATGACCGGAGCAATGGGAAGACACCTTAGAAGCTACCCTCATGCCAGGTTCCCGGATCATGAGGACTTACTAAGACATCCTCTACTCGACGATCACCTTTCGAGGCAAGGCAACAGTGAGGCGTACCCTAGGGGTGGTGTGTGATTTGTGTGTCAGATTCATTGCATTTATCTTGTCATGTTATGAGTGAGCTACGCGTTTGTTTTTATTTTGTCATTCATTCTTGCATGCATTTATTTAATAGTTAAAAAAGATGCGGAAATTGAAAGTTCTAAACTATTACAAAGGCGCGGGTCCACATCGCCAAAATTAAAATCCAGGACCCGATTTGACGGAAAGTAAATAAATAAAGCGCGAAAGATAAATATTACACAGCCTTGGGAGAATTACATAAATAATTAAAAGAAACAAAATAAAACGCGCGAATTGGAATTGAAAATTGGAAACGAGGGCGTTGGACCCTTTTTAATGAAATTAAATTAAATGATTAAACTAATGAAATTAAAGAGAAAAAAGAATTTTTTTTTTGTTGAGTTTTTGGTATTTATGTTTTTTATGTATTTTTATGAGAAAGATTAAATGAAATTAAAATATTAACTCTAATTCTAATTTTTTTTATTTATTAAGAAAAACATGTTAAAATTAAACCTAAAATTAATCTAATTATTTACATGCAATTTTGATTTATAAAAATAAATAATTAATTATTAGTGAAATTTATTTACAAAAAATATTAATTAAATAAATATATTTTAATTTTTATGACTTTTTTGTTTTTTACTATTTTTTATATTTTATGAAAATAAGTTAAATTAAAGGAATTAATTAAAAAAAGAAATAATTGAAATAAATAAAATAAGGAAAAGAAAGAAAATACAATACCTTGGGGGGTTTCTGTCCCCTTTTTGGAGGTGAATTGGAGTGGTTTGGCCATTTGTGTTCTGGCCTCATCATGCATAAGTTGTTCTACTTTGGCCATTTGGCTTTTGGCTTTTGGTCATTTGTGTTTTGGCCTCAACATTCCTTAATCTTCTCAGGATGTCTGTCTCGCCACGTATTGATGTCATGTGTAAAATATTCTGTTTTGGCCATTTGGCTTTTGGCTTTTGGCCTCAACGTTCCTTAATGAACCTGGGATCCTATCTAAATCTGCAGTTGAATCTCACGAACACATTAAATAAAATCATAAAATGCAAATAAAGCCAATATATGAAGAAATTTAATGTTTATGCACAATATGGCATGTATGAATGATTATACCCTTTTGATCATGGAGATCAAATCAACCTTACCCTTACTGGAAAAGTAGTGACATGAATGCTTTTATGCCTTTTGGATCATGGAGATCAAGCCAGCCTTACCCTTACTGAAGAAGTAATAAGATGTTGGTTTGTAACTGAGATGACTTGTTTGTAGTGAGAGAGGGATTTGTAATAAGGATTTCAAGGTTTTAGGGTTCTTGAAAGAATTTAATATTCTAACAGTGTTGTGGCAAGGTTTTTTTCTCTTTTTTCCTCCCCTCTGGTTTGTGTGAAAAGAAGGTGATTATATAATGAAAATTAGGGTAAAGCAAATGGGCTTTGAATGTGCAATTGGGCCTCCAATATTCACTTGAATTCGTCACTTTCCAGGCTAAATCGCAGGGACTTAAGTGCATTTTTTGAAGTTGAAATGTGAAAACAAAATGTAGCCGGCATCGAGAACTAACTCCTGTCCGAAAATCGACTCAATCGGATAAACGGTGAATTAGTTATGAATTTTTGAAGTTTCAGCTCAGACAAACTTATTTTGGGCTCCAGTGTCGACTCTGACACGTTCTTCAATAAAAAACTGGTATTGATCGGTGCATAATTTGGTCTCGACTTTTGAAGCAAAGTTGTAGATCTATGAGTCAGTGACCTTGTGTAAAAATATGAGTCCAATCCGATAAAAATTGACTGAGTTATGAATTTTCGAAGTTTCGGTCCAGATGAAATAATATTCAGCATTCAGGATTTTCAGTGTGTCACGCACTCTGAGCAAAAAACGAAAGCCTTTTGAATACCGTTTGAACTCAATACCTTCTGTGAAAATGTAGCCAACTCAATTTGTGAAATTTTGGCGCCAGAACCAGCTCGATACGATGAAAATCGACCAAGTTATGATTTTTTGAACATGACGCAAATAAACTTCTGTCACAAATTTTCTGCACGAAAATACTTGATAAATCCACATTTTTGAAGACCTTCTGATCGAAATTGGCTTCCATCCATGAGAGATGAAAATGTAGATAATGTCAAGACGGAATTTTAGCCACCGGAACGGGTTCAAAACGAGTCACGATCTTCAAGTTATGAATTTTTTAGCGCGTAAAAACTGCACTTTCAGCACACTTTTTCACCATATTTCTTCAAGAAAACTCACACATTCGGATACCTTCTTTAAGGAATTGACTCTTGAGCCGAACCTGAATTTGAGAATACGTTATCATAGATATCTTGGCGAAAGAATACCTGAATATGACGCGCCGGGTTGGACTTGTGAATTTTTCTTGAAATGTTTTGAGAAATATGGGAGGGCAAATTTTAGGGTACAACAGTTGCCCCTGTTCAATCTTCTTAGACCTGAGGATGCAGATTGGCTGACGTGCCTTTCGTAATCCGAAGGTGGAAGATGATTGAACACTAGAGTGCCCAGAAATTTGCACTCACATAGTAGTGTGATGTGGGGAATTGGCTTATAGATGCCATTTGGAGATTGATGGATAGGATGATGGGCTTATAGATGTCATGCTGAGAGATGATGGAAGCTGGATGGGCTTATAGATGCCATCTGGATGTTGATCGCGTAAGAGATTCCTTAGCGAGAACTTGCGTACCTGCAAAAGAAAATGATTACCTGACCCGTTACAGGAGCTGGTCTTCAAACTCTTTGTATGGATGTGTCCTGACTGGTTACAGGAGCTGGATCTGGAGCTTCAAAAGGTGATGAATGAGCCAGGGATGGTTACTACCTCAACAGGAACGGTGAGAGAACCTTGGATGACTTTAACCTCAACAGCAATCGTTGAGAAAATCTTGGGATGATTACTACCTCCGCAGTATCGGGGAGAGAACCATAGGTGACTACAACCTCAACAGCAATCATTGAGAGAATCTTGGATAACTTCAACTTCAACAGCAATCGTTGAGCGAAATCTGGGATTACCACCTCCGCAAGATCGGGGAGAGAACCATAGGCGACTACAACCTCAATAGCAATCATTGAGAGAATCTTGGATATCTTCTGTTGAGTCTTCAAAAGAAAAACCTTTAGGAGTCGGTTTAACTAGACCAGAGAAGGCCTTTGACTGGATAATAACCAGGAAAATCTTTGGAGTCGATTTAACTGAACCAGATAAGGTCTTGGAGTCTTCAACTGAGTCTTCAAAAGAAAAACCTTTAGGAGTTGGTTTAACTAGACCAGAGAAGGCCTTTGACTGGATAACAACCAGGAAAATCTTTGGGAGTCGATTTAACTGAACCGGTCTAGGTCTTGAAATGTCTTCAACTGGATAAGAGACAGGGAGATCTTTGGAGTCGATCTGACTGAACCAGAGAAGGCCTTTGACTGGATAAGAAACAGAGAAATCTTTGGAGTCGATTTAGCTGAACCGGTCTAGGTCTTGAATGTCTTCAACTGGATAAGAAACAGGGAGATCTTTGGAGTCGATCTGACTGAACCAGAGAAGGCCTTTGACTGGATAAGAAACAGAGAAATCTTTGGAGTCGATTTAGCTGAACCGGTCTAGGTCTTGAATGTCTTCAACTGGATAAGAAACAGGGAGATCTTTGGAGTCGATCTGACTGAACCAGAGAAGGCCTTTGACTGGATAAGAAACAGAGAAATCTTTGGAGTCAACTTAACTGAACCAGACTAGGTCTTGAAATGTCTTCAACAGATACACCCTGGCAAGATACAGGAATTAGATCTGATAATGTTAGTCTTCACCGGATACACCCTGGCAAGATACAGGCATCGGATCCTCAAACTCTTCAGACACACCCTGGCAAGATACAGGAATCGGATCTGGTAATGTTAGTCTTCAACGGATACACCCTGGCAAGATTCAGGCATCGGATCCTCAAACTCTTCAGACACACCCTGGCAAGATACAGGAATCGGATCTGGTAATGTTAGTCTTCAACGGATACACCCTGGCAAGATTCAGGCATCGGATCCTCAAACTCTTCAGACACACCCTGGCAAGATACAGGAATCGGATCTGGTAATGTTAGTCTTCAACGGATACACCCTGGCAAGATTCAGGCATCGGATCCTCAAACTCTTCAGACACACCCTGGCAAGATACAGGAATCGGATCTGGTAATGTTAGTCTTCAACGGATACACCCTGGCAAGATTCAGGCATCGGATCCTCAAACTCTTCAGACACACCCTGGCAAGATACAGGAATCGGATCTGGTAATGTTAGTCTTCAACGGATACACCCTGGCAAGAATCAGGCATCGGATCCTCAAACTCTTCAGACACACCCTGGCAAGATACAGGAATCGGATCTGGTAATGTTAGTCTTCAACGGATACACCCTGGCAAGATTCAGGCATCGGATCCTCAAACTCTTCAGACACACCCTGGCAAGATACAGGAATCGGATCTGGTAATGTTAGTCTTCAACGGATACACCCTGGCAAGATTCAGGCATCGGATCCTCAAAGTCTTCAGACACACCCTGGCAAGATACAGGAATCGGATCTGGTAATGTTAGTCTTCAACGGATACACCCTGGCAAGATTCATGCATCGGATCCTCAAACTCTTTAGACACACCCTGGCAAGATACAGGAATCGGATCTGGTAATGTTAGTCTTCAACGGATACACCCTGGCAAGATTCAGGCATCGGATCCTCAAACTCTTCAGACACACCTTGGCAAGATACAGGAATCGGATCTGGTAATGTTAGTCTTCAACGGATACACCCTGGCAAGATTCAGGCATCGGATCCTCAAACTCTTCAGACACACCCTGGCAAGATACAGGAATCGGATCTGGTAATGTTAGTCTTCAACGGATACACCCTGGAAAGATTCAGGCATCGGATCCTCAAACTCTTCAGACACACCCTGGTAAGATACAGGAATCGGATCTAGTAATGTTAGTCTTCAACGGATACACCCTGGCAAGATTCATGCATCGGATCCTCAAACTCTTCAGACACACCCTGGCAAGATACAGGAATCGGATCTGGTAATGTTAGTCTTCAACGGATACACCCTGGCAAGATTCAGGCATCGGATCCTCAAACTCTTCAGACACACCCTGGCAAGATACAGGAATCGGATCTGGTAATTTTAGTCTTCAACGGATACACCCTGGCAAGATTCAGGCATCGGATCCTCAAACTCTTCAGACACACCCTGGCAAGATACAGGAATCGGATCTGGTAATGTTAGTCTTCAACGGATACACCCTGGCAAGATTCATGCATCGGATCCTCAAACTCTTCAGACACACCCTGGCAAGATACAGGAATCGGATCTGGTAATGTTAGTCTTCAACGGATACACCCTGGCAAGATTCAGGCATCGGATCCTCAAACTCTTCAGACACACCCTGGCAAGATACAGGAATCAGATCTGGTAATGTTAGTCTTCAACGGATACACCCTGGCAAGATTCAGGCATCGGATCCTCAAACTCTTCAGACACACCCTGGCAAGATACAGGAATCGGATCTGGTAATGTTAGTCTTCAACAGATACACCCTAGCAAGATTCAGGCATCGGATCCTCAAACTCTTCAGACACACCCTGGAAAGATACAGGAATCGGATCTGGTAATGTTAGTCTTCAACGGATACACCCTGGCAAGATTCAGGTATCGGATCCTCAAACTCTTCAGACACACCCTGGCAAGATACAGGAATCGGATCTGGTAATGGTCATTAACAGACACACCCTGGCAAGATACAGGAATCGGATCTTTAGTTGCGACCATTGATAATAATCATTTTTGTACTGACCTTTGTCCTGAAAAGACAAGCGTTAGTTGTATGCGATGTCATGTTGTATGACATGCGGGATGCTCTCAGAATAAGTGAGATTGTATATTCATGATGCGTACATGCATGCTATAATGTATGAAGATGTGATGTGTATGTTTTCGTCTTAGGAAAGTAAATCCTTGACGGATGCCGGGAAGTTAACTCCTGGGCTAATGTTTGAAGAATAGATCTTTGCTTCCGCTGGGGATAATTGTTGCAAGAATACCGGTAGGAGAAGATGACTATGTTGGGGAATAAACTTGGCGAATAGATTTCTCTGCGGGGAAAGAGAGGTACTTTGCTGAGGTTGATGAGGATAACTCCGCTGGGGATACCGTTGCTGTGCTCTGTTGGAAGTTTTGATGAACTCCGCTGGGGAATAAGAAGAACTTTGCCGAGGACGATCTTTCCGTGGCTTTTAGCTGAGGATAATCCAGTTATAAGCCCTGGTGGGGAAATAACCTTTGAATAAAGCCGGGAGACGCGTTCGCTCTGCAGGGAGTGAGGGTATCTTGGTCGCATTATTCAGCTGAACTTACCTTCGCACTTCGGTGGACAGGGCAACCGGATCATTTAGACAACTCATTATTGCCCCAGTTTCTGTTGGAGAAGAAGGTACCTGTGAAGGTGTTTGATGACTGCCGTTTGACAAATCTTCTTCTGGTAGGCAAGTGACGAGATGACAGGACATAGTCGTACTCTTTGATCCCTAACTTTTGCCTGGACTGCCCTTTCGGGTTTTCAGTCCACCGGGATACCCATTTTTGCCCAAGCCGCTTTTTCAGGTTTTCGACTTGCCGGGTATACAGATTTTTTCATTTCATCCCTCATTTTTGCCCGAACCCTTTTGGTTCGCCGGGAAGCCCTTATTTTTGCCTAGGTGTGTCAACCTAGCGGGTCTTTGATTACGCGTAGTATTTTTTCCGACTATGTCCATGCTCTCAGGATGTAGGGAGGTGCCCCTGTTATTGTGTTGCCACGCTACCAGAAGATGTTTGGTCATGCAAGATTTGTTGCTGGGAATTCATGTCCAATGCCCCAAGTGGCTCAGGCGGAGGTTTGCCCCTGGCTGTTTGGCATCTTGAGAGATTCCTTGAATCTTGACTGGACTGCCCCAGATGATGGACAATGATCAGGCCATGCCCCTTGATTGTAAGTGCTTTTGTTCACTAGGTATTCATCGTGCAAATTTCCCTGCTGTTCAAACAAATAGTCGTATGCAAACAAAGTTATGTTAAAAATGCAAAGCTTATGTCTGTTTCGAAGTTTTTGGAAATGCAGTTTTTTAATAAAACAAGTGAGTTCTTTTGTAAACTGTGATGTCAAACTCGTTATTTTACTGCGAGCCTTAAGGAGTCAGGATACCTTTGTAACAGTATGCTTTCGAACTAACCCGTGCTTCAGCTAAGACTTTTTAGGGTTGTAACGTGGCCTGGTTCACAGTTTAAGAAAAAAGGATAAAGGCTCAAATTTTATTTGTACCCACCCGCTCTTCGTGATGTTCTTCAATCTTAAACTCAGTTGATCGTGCGTTAGACCTTATTTGAGTTTTTGTCCTGATATTCCCGTGATGGTTCGGATGTTGATAGTTTATTTTGAATAGGCAGTCATTCCTTTTTGTTATTGAGGGTTTGTGTGACCTCTTTCCCTTTTTTTTGATTTCGTTATCCCTGTTTTTTGCCTGAACTGTTTCTTTTGTGATTACAGTCAGCGGGATGCCCCAGTTTTGTAAGTCTCCTTCATAGGTTTTGACTTATTGGGCTTTTTTTTTTGAAAGATAATGACTGCCTGTCTTGACCATTATAGGGAACCATCACTGTTTTTTTTTGTTTTGTAAGGACCTCTTTGGTGTCGTTTGTTATGCACTTGGATCAACTGAGAGAACTACCCTGCCCCAGGTTATGATAAAGGGTTTTAATTTTCGAAAAGAAAAACTCCTACTTCTTTGGCTCAGAGGGGTTGACGAGGGATTATCTTCCTTATAACTCCAGTGTTTAGGGATTGAAACAATGCCTGTACCTCATCAGCGGGGCCTGTTCAAAAGCATACTGTAAGGATCTTGGTATCGTTTTCGTCATCCTCCCTCAAGAGGCTTAGAATTTCTTAATCAAGAGTTGATCATCAAAAAATATGAAATCAGTTTGAATATAGCGAATGCGAATATATTGCTTCAAAACAGACATATGCGATGCATTAATGAAATAACAACGTTTAACATGAATAAATGTTTGAACAGTCAAAAGAAAGTTACAACTTGAAAATTCTAATAAACAAAAGTCTTCTCATCTCAGGGCTTGTTACTTCAAATGGTGAATCCGGTAGGGATGGTAGAAACATTCAGCTTGACCCACTTGGGTGAAATCCACTACTCCTTCATTAATCAGGTCCTGGACCTTGTTCTTCAGAGCCCAGTAGTCAGCAGTGTCATGTCCAGGACTATCAGAGTGGTATGCACATCTTTTGTTGGGATGATAGTTAGGAGCAGAAGTGTTTGGATTCCGGAGAGGAGCCCTTAGTGTAATCAGATTCAACCTCAACAAGTGTTGTAAAGCTTGAAACAGCGACACGTTAAGCTGGGTGAACTGCCTCTTGGACCTGCTTGGCTTACTCTGATCAACTTGTTGCTCTGGGCGAGGTTGATGCTGGGCTTGTGAAGTGGTAGCAATTTGGAGAGTTCTATTCTTCACCATATCAGATTCTTGTCCTCTTGGGAGCTGATCAAAGACCTGGTCCCTGACTTGGACTGGTTGCTTCATGTTGGATCTGTCTTGGTGGAGTTGACTGATCATGGTCCTCAACTCTTCTTGTTCCCGAGCTAAGCCTTGGATGAGAGCCATCTGCCCCAGCATCTGAGTCCTCATTGCATCTACCTCAGCTTGCAGATGTTTCAGTCGTTCGTCCTTACTGTCTTCAGGACTGTTCTTGGCCAAATTCCCCATGAGGAGTGTCCTTAACTCTTCCTGCCCCTTGGATAGGCTTAGGAAGATTTCCTTGAATTGAGTCTCTTGAGCATGAAGACCCTTGTCATCTTGTTGGGAAGCCATTGCTGAAATAAACAGCGAAGAAGGTAAGTGACCTGCAACAAAGGTACCTGTTATGCAATGATGTGCATGATATGTATATGCAATGTTTTCAAGGACCTCGCAGGGTAAACAAGAAAATTGTTAGCATTGGAATTTATAGCTTGATTGAAGGACACCCATGTTGTTGAGAATTCTTCTTCAAGGGTCAAAGGCTCACCATATCAAGTGGGTCATAGCCCCTGACTTTAGTCATCATGTATGGTTTTGATTTCCAAACAACCTTGGTTAGGGGAACCTTCTTCAAGAGTCAGAGCTCACCATATCAAGTGGGTCATAGCCCCTGACAACCTTGGCTAGAGGAAAATAAATCCTCTTTGCCCCTTGCTAGATGTTTGATTCATCCTGACCTGCATCACAAACCCTTGAGATCCTTGAAATGGGTTAGGATGTATGCGATGGTATGATGTCATGATGCATGGGGTAATGTAGGTAACCCTGCTATGAGTCCCAATTACGGACTGCAAACCAAAACCTGCAAGAAACTCGGTAAAACCTGTCATGAGTCCCAATTAAGGACTAAAACAAACCCTGCAAGAAACTCGGCAAACCATGTTATGAGTCCCAATTAAGGACTAAAACAAACCCTGCAAGAAACTTAGTAAGCCTTGTTATGAGTCCTAGTTAAGGACTATGAACAAAACCTGCAAGTAGTTTATGTGTCAGATAACAAGCATGCAAGTAGTCAAGTACGAAGGCACACAAGTCACACAAAAGAAACCCTTAGAGTTTAGGCCAACATGAGGTCTAGGTATTACCCTCTTTCAGTTTGTTGGTTCATACCTGTCCTATCAAAGTAACCGGGTTCTTAGAGGATCCCAATATCATTGACTACCCTCAATCGGTCATAACTCCAGCATCGCAATCTTTTCTTGCGGCCAGAACCATCACGAGAGTTTAGCCTCAATGGGCGTAGCATACTGCTACTGTTCTAATGGCCAAGTTGGGTCATTTAAGGTTCTAAGGTCTGTTGGTGCTTAATGACTCCATGGAAGACCCATATTCTCCCCGTTTCAACACGAGGGATATCGGTACAGACCAAGGCGCCACACCAACGTAGCCACTGCTTCACCCATGTAGGTATACGCCGGACAGGTCCCTCACAGCTTATGCTACCTAAACAGGGTATCCCCAGATCCGGGTTAGGATCTATGTAACCCCCATGCAACCCACAATAATAAAGCAAGCAAGGAAAGCAATTGAAAACACAGTTATGAACTAACCCTAAGGTACACCTCACTTTAAGCCTCTCTCCCCAGCAGAGTCGCCAGTTCTGTGATCGGTGGATCTGGAACTGAGTATTTAACGCTGGTTCGTGAAATGTCGCGGAAGCAAGAGTCGCCACCGTCTTTTATTTTCTCCAAATGGAAAGGACAAAAGCACAGAAAAATTCCTTATAGAGATTGCTCTCGGTTCGGGAGGTAGGTTATAGAAAGGGAAGGTGTTAGCACCCTTTCTATCCATGGTTATCCATGGGCTCTTAGATACTTGCTCACTTGTGTTTTCAAAAATGGTTTGTTTGATTTTCAAGTGTGGGTTTAAAAAGTTTCTTTGAAACTTCCAGTTCGACTCTTGTATCAGTCCTCAAGAGTGTTTGAAAAATTGCTTTCGAAAGCTTTTTGAAAATGTGTTGGTGTGAAAAGTATTTTTGAATTTGTTTTGAAATTAGAGCAAGTATCTACGAGAACCTAACTACCCTAAGGAATTCGTCTGTGTAGATGTCCTTTAAAGTAGTGCCATCCCACCATTGAGAGGTAGGTAGCACCACCGTTGGAGGTGTTCGGGTCAATTCGAGGTTCGGGACATGGTGATCACCGGAGCAATGGGAAGACACCTTAGAAGCTACCCTCATGCCAGGTTCCCGGATCATGAGGACTTACTAAGACATCCTCTACTCGACGATCACCTTTCGAGGCAAGGCAACAGTGAGGCGTACCCTAGGGGTGGTGTGTGATTTGTGTGTCAGATTCATTGCATTTATCTTGTCATGTTATGAGTGAGCTACGCGTTTGTTTTTATTTTGTCATTCATTCTTGCATGCATTTATTTAATAGTTAAAAAAGATGCGGAAATTGAAAGTTCTAAACTATTACAAAGGCGCGGGTCCACATCGCCAAAATTAAAATCCAGGACCCGATTTGACGGAAAGTAAATAAATAAAGCGCGAAAGATAAATATTACATAGCCTTGGGAGAATTACATAAATAATTAAAAGAAACAAAATAAAACGCGCGAATTGGAATTGAAAATTGGAAACGAGGGCGTTGGACCCTTTTTAATGAAATTAAATTAAATGATTAAACTAATGAAATTAAAGAGAAAAAAGAAATTTTTTTTTTTGAGTTTTTGGTATTTATGTTTTTTATGTATTTTTATGAGAAAGATTAAATGAAATTAAAATATTAACCCTAATTCTAATTTTTTTTATTTATTAAGAAAAACATGTTAAAATTAAACCTAAAATTAATCAAATTATTTACATGCAATTTTGATTTATAAAAATAAATAATTAATTATTAGTGAAATTTATTTACAAAAAATATTAATTAAATAAATATATTTTGATTTTTATGACTTTTCTGTTTTTTACTATTTTTTATATTTTATGAAAATAAGTTAAATTAAAGGAATTAATTAAAAAATGAAATAATTGAAATAAATAAAATAAGGAAAAGAAAGAAAATACAATACCTTGGGGGGGTTTCTGTCCCCTTTTTGGAGGTGAATTGGAGTGGTTTGGCCATTTGTGTTTTGGCCTCATCATGCATAAGTTGTTCTACTTTGGCAATTTGGCTTTTGGCTTTTGGCCATTTGTGTTTTGGCCTCAACGTTCCTTAATCTTCTCAGGATGTCTGTCTCGCCACGTATTGGTGTCATGTGTAAAATATTCTGTTTTGGTCATTTGGCTTTTGGCTTTTGGCCTCAACGTTCCTTAATGAACCTGGGATCCTATCTAAATCTGCAGTTGAATCTCACGAACACATTAAATAAAATCATAAAATGCAAATAAAGCCAATATATGAAGAAATTTAATGTTTATGCACAATATGGCATGTATGAATGATTATACCCTTTTGATCATGGAGATCAAATCAACCTTACCCTTACTGGAAAAGTAGTGACATGAATGCTTTTATGCCTTTTGGATCATGGAGATCAAGCCAGCCTTATCCTTACTGAAGAAGTAATAAGATGTTGGTTTGTAACTGAGATGGCTTGTTTGTAGTGAGAGAGGGATTTGTAATAAGGATTTCAAGGTTTTAGGGTTCTTGAAAGAATTTGATATTCTAACAGTGTTGTGGCAAGGTTTTTTTCTCTCTTTTCCTCCCCTCTGGTTTGTGTGAAAAGAAGGTGATTATATAATGAAAATTAGGGTAAAGCAAATGGGCTTTGAATGTGCAATTGGGCCTCCTATATTCACTTGAATTCGTCACTTTCCAGGCTAAATCGCAGGGACTTAAGTGCATTTTTTGAAGTTGAAATGTGAAAACAAAATGTAGCCGGCATCGAGAACTAACTCCTGTCCGAAAATCGACTCAATCGGATAAACGGTGAATTAGTTATGAATTTTTGAAGTTTCAGCTCAGACAAACTTATTTTGGGCTCCAGTGTCGACTCTGACACGTTCTTCAATAAAAAACTGGTATTGATCGGTGCATAATTTGGTCTCGACTTTTGAAGCAAAGTTGTAGATCTATGAGTCAGTGACCTTGTGTAAAAATATGAGTCCAATCTGATAAAAATTGACCGAGTTATGAATTTTCGAAGTTTCGGTTCAGATGAAATAATATTCAGCATTCAGGATTTTCAGCGTGTCACGCACTCTGAGCAAAAAACGAAGGCCTTTTGAATACCGTTTGAACTCAATACCTTCTGTGAAAATGTAGCCAACTCAATTTTTGAAATTTTGGCGCCAGAACCAGCTCGATACGATGAAAATCGACCAAGTTATGATTTTTTGAACATGACGCAAATAAACTTCTGTCACAAATTTTCTGCACGAAAATACTTGATAAATCCACATTTTTGAAGACCTTCTGATCGAAATTGGCTTCCAGCCGTGAGAGATGAAAACGTAGATAATGTCAAGACGGAATTTTGGCCACCGGAACGGGTTCAAAACGAGTCACGATCTTCAAGTTATGAATTTTTTAGCGCGTAAAAACTGCACTTTCAGCACACTTTTTCACCATATTTCTTCAAGAAAACTCACACATTCGGATACCTTCTTTAAGGAATTGACTCTTGAGCCGAACCTGAATTTGAGAATACGTTATCATAGATATCTTGGCGAAAGAATACCTGAATATGACGCGCCGGGTTGGACTTGTGAATTTTTCTTGAAATGTTTTGAGAAATATGGGAGGGCAAATTTTGGGGTACAACACATGGCATATGATAATGAAGAAAATCAAGCCCTTACAAATGGACCTGCATGCCCCGGGCAAGGCATGAGGTGAAAATAGTGTACGAATTGTTTAGTTATTATAGACCAAAAAATGGGAAATTGTTCAAAGATAAAATTACTGGTTAATGAAGGTGATGGGAATAAAATCCTTTTCTTCCCAGTTTCTCAAACCCCCTTCGACGGTTGGAAAGATCCAATCCTCAAAGTTGTTCTCTTCATCTTCATCTTCTACATCATTAATTCCATGGTAGGTGATTTTGACGGGTGGTCTTCCAGTCTTGGAGCGACGCATAGCCTTTTGTCCTGCAGCCGTAAACCCTAATCCAAACTTGTCCGTCTTATGGGGAAAATCAGGGAGTTACCCCCACACTGTGCTCTTTCCTTCTTTGACCACAGCCTCTGCGTCCTTGAGAGATGCCATTCTAGATACATGTTTGGGAACGATAGGCACCTCAACCATTGTCTTTGCAACTGCTATCTCAAGAGAAACTTCCTCAAAATGTTGGAAAGGCGTTTCGATGAACTCGCCATCCAACTCCACATAACGGAAGGAGTTGAGGTGACTTATCATGTACTTTTCCTCGTCGTGCACCGTTATAATTTTACCCTTAACAGGATATTTTAGCATTTGGTGCAAATAGGAGGTAATTGTCCCGGCATAATGGATCCACGGTCTTCCTAACAAACACGAATATGAAGGACGGATGTCCATCACATAAAAGGTGGAGTTGAAAACTTTTGTGCCTACTTTGATATGAATATCAACCTCTCCGTGAACCATTCTTTTGGACCCATCAAAAGCCCTAACAACAATCTTACTAGGTTTGAGGGTCAATCCTTCGCAGTCCAAACGGTCCAACGCTTTCTTCGGCAACACATTCAAGGAAGAACCAGTATCAACTAAGACATGGGCGAGGGTGGTTCCCCTACATTCAACTGAGACATGTAGCGCGTCGTTGTGTTTCCTACCCTTGGGAGTCAAATCAGCATCGGAAAAGCCAAGGCCATTATCAGCAGTAAGATTGGCCACACACTCCTGAAACTGGTCGGCCGAAGTTTCTTGGGGCACGTGTGCCGTCTTTAGAAATTTGATTAAGGCCTTAGCAGTGGCCTTAGAGCAGAGTAGAAGAGCCTACATGGATATTTTAGAAGGGGTCTGCCCTAGTTGTTCCACGACATCGAAATCGCTCCTTTTGATTATTTTCAAGATTTCCTCCATTTCTTTCTGGGTGGTTTCGGGGATAACCACAGCATGAGCCTTTGTCCTGACAGGCGCTTCTAGTATTCCTTTACCCTTATCGGTATTATCAACAAATGGTCTTACTTCAGGAGTATCCAATTCTTCAATTATCGGGTCTCGCACAGATGGCTTAACAGGTACAGAAGCTTTCGAGGGTCCGAAAACTTCTCGAGGAGGAGCAATCTCCGGAGAAAAATCCTTCCGCTGCGGGTTATCTTGCTTTTTCCCGCAATGTTCCCTACATCAGGGCTTTCCTCTTCAGAATTCTCTTGGACTGATTCAATCTGTTTGATGCCATGATAGAAGATTTCTCCTCCATAGTTCCATGGTATCGTCTTGCTAGATTGATACGGGACAGGCCCCGGCATGGTGATTTTTAAAGGTACAAATTCAGGATCAGGTGTAATCTTGACAGGCCTTTGGCAAGCCTTGGGAAGATTGTCGGATATGGTTATTATTGCAATATCGTTGGTTGAAGTAGAAAAAGTAGCAGGAGTAACAGGAGTGAAAGTATCAACAGGGGTCCTTTGGAAGAGTATCTCTTGGGTATCCATCAAGCGTTGGATACCTGATTTCAACATTGGGCAGTCAGCTCGTATGTTTAAACAAAAGTAGAAGTCTTTTCCGCAGCCTGGGAATATCCTGGCTCTCATCAAATTCTCTTTAATCACTAGTAACGGAGTCAAAGGGTCAGCAACATCGATGACATGAAGGTCTTCCATAACGGCATGAACATTATGACCGTGCTTGGGCATCAGAGCAGATATCACATTGGGCTTCTCAGGAGCATCAAATTCTACTTCCTTGGCGTCAATCAAGTCTTGGGTTTTGTTCTTAAGCGCACAACAATTATTGGTATCATGCCCAACACTGTCAGAGTGGTAAGCGCACTTCGCATTGGAGTGGTAGTATGGAGAGGAGGTATTAGGGTTCTTTGGCGCTTCCTTCAAACTGGTAAGATTCAGTTTTAACAAATGAGGGAGTACTTGAGCTGGAGTCATGTTGATTCGGGTGAACTGCCGTTGTGGCCTTTCTACCCGTTGTTGATTAGGTCTTGATTGATTACCGCGAGGTTGATCATTTGAAGAGTTTTGAATCATCACAGGCCCTACAGTTGGTTGGCGCTCGGTTCTTCCCTGACTTTTCTGAGAGTAAACAACAGAGGCTTCCTTCTTAGCTGGGAAGGTTTTCTTAACAACAGTGGACGCGGAGGTATCTTTCTGAATCTTACCACTATTAATATCGGCCTCGACCCTTTCGCCGGTCAGAATTAGTTCAGTAAATCCCACGGAGGAACTCCCGATTAAATGATTGAAGAAAGGGCCAGACAGGGTCCCTAGAAACATGTCAACTATCTCTCTATCCGACAACGGTGGCTGCACCCTTCCATCCAGATCACGCTATTTCTGGGCATACTCTTTAAATCCTTCATAGGAAAGTCATCCCCGTACTTTGTAGCTGAGTACGAGTGGGCACCAAATCAGCATTGTATTGGTATTGACGATAAAAAGCAGCAGCTAAGTCTTCCCAATTGTGAACCTCTGATCTCTCGAGTTGATAGAACCAGTCCAATTGTGTGCCTGAAAAACTGTCTTAGAAAAAGTGTACCCAAAGGTCTTTATCAGATGAGTGGGGTTGGATCTTTATGACATAGGATCTCAGATGCATCTTTGGGCAGGACAGACCGTCATACTTAGCAAATGTTGGTACTTTAAACTTGGGAGGAATGACGATCCCAACGACCAACCCTAGTTCTTCAAAATCTAAACCAGGTATCCTTTGCAACTCCATGGGTGCCAATCTATCCTCAAGATTCTTATATTTATCATCCGCCGGGGGATATTGTTGTTCGGAGTAGTCTTCGTCTTCTTCCTCTTCCTCCTCTTCAACTTCAGATTCAAAAGGTTCCGCAGCTCCTTTTCCTTTACCAGCCCCTTCATCCGACGTTGAGGGGAACTCGAGAAATTTTCTAGCATTGCTTTCAAACCTTCTTCCAAAAGTGGCTACTCCGGGCCTTTTCTTCTTTTTCTCTTTATTCTTTTCCAACAGTGCTTTGAGGTCCTCTTGACCCTTTGCTAAGGTCATGAGGAGTTGCTGGAATTGAGAATTATGTGCTTGCAGATCCTTAACCGTCTGCTCCAAATCCATCTTGCTGAAATAAACAGCAGAAAGATAAGGAAACCTGGTGTGAAGACCTGTTTATGCATATGATGAATGGTATGTTATTCATGTAATGCATTCAAGGATTCAGAAATTCAAATTTGTTGCAAACAAAAAGAACACACGTCATATTAAGAAGAAATTTGTTAGTACATAAGTGCCCCATGGGCAAAATATTACAAAATTCTTAATGTAAAAAGACATTGCGCATCCTCTTTGGTGCGATGTAAGTGTTGAGAGTTTCCTCCTCATGAAGTCGGCGGGTAAGCTCTAAAACCTTCTTCTCACTGGCATAGAAGTTGGCTTCAAAAGTATTCTGTTCTTCCTTGAGTTGGATCCAACTCTTTTGCATTTCTTCCCATGATGTTGGCATGTCAGGATGTAGGAGGGTGTATGGAACCTCTCCTTCCATAACAGGCTCTTTGATCAAGGGGAGAATGTGAGGATATTGCATCATAAGATTCTGGGTGCGGGTTCGTACCCACTTGAGATAAGGCTCAAGGGGGATGGAATTCTTGTGCCCCAGTGTCTTACTATCCACTTTGTTGGGCATCCTCCAAGCTCTGATGAACCTTTGTCGAAGTCCTTGCGCATCATTGTCGAAGTCAAAAACTAGGTCAGGAATCAGCATGTCATGAGGGCCATCCCTCCGAGCATATCCAAATTGTCTTAGAGCTAAACAGGGGTTATAAGTAATGCCTCCCCTAATGCCAAGTAGTGGGACATTAGGGAATTCCCCACAACGATCAATGATGATGACATTTTCTCTGGACCGAGAACACCAATGTACATCAGAATGTGTGAGGGTCATCAACCGTTGTGACCACCTTAAACTGTGCTCATTCTTCAAAACTGATTGTGGAAGGTGAGAAATAAACCACCTTGCTAGGAGAGGAGTACAGCACATGAGAACACCTCTTTTCCTCATTGTTCGTGTGTAAAATGAGTGTAGGATGTCCCCAAGCAATGTAGGCACAGGATTCCGAGATATGAAAATTTTGACAGCATTCACATCTATAAGTTGATCAGGGTTTGGGAACAAGACCAACCCATAGATAAGGAGTGCCACAATCTCTTCAAAGGCTTGTAGATCAAGAGAATTCCAGCAGTCTTGTTCCTTCTCAAACAGAAACTTTACCAAGAAACCCTTGACACCACTTCTGGTTTCCCAATGTCCCTTGATGTCAGATGGTTGCAAGTGTAATGCTTGAGCAACATCTTCAGGCTTTGGTTCTTTTTCCGTGCCGTTGTAGGGTAGTTGATGAAGAATGGGAATTCTCAAGAGTTGAGAAAATTCCTCCAAAGTAGGTACTAGTTGGTAATCAGGGAATGTGAAACAATGCTGAAGGGGGTCAAAGAACTGGAAGAGAACTTTCATCATGTCTTCTTCAATGTTGGAGTTGACTAAGTTGAGAAGTCTACCATGTCTTCACTGAAGAGAGAATTCTCTGGAATCCTGGAAGTAAGTTCCTTGAGTTGAGGCGGGATTCTCACAAGGTTGACTTGGATTGTTTTCCTGCGAAGAGATTCCAAAACAAGAACAAAGATGAAGATCCAAACCCTTGAAATGGTTAGTGGATGTATATGATGCTTTATGATGTCCATGATGTATGCACAAGCAAATGTACAAACAAGTCACACAAAACCCTAGTTTCAGGCTTGCATGAGTTTCATAGGTAAATACCCTCTTGAGTTTAGTTTGCTCAAACATGTCCTATAAATAGTAACCGGGTTCTAAGGAGCTCAATATCACTGGATTGTTTTCTATGTTCATTGTTTTGGTTTAGCCACTTAACTAGCGACCAAAATATTCCAAGAAAACAACCCTCAATGAGTGTATTATCGAGTATCTACCAACTTCGGACTGCACCAAAGCCGGTCATCTCATTACTCATAATAAAAGGCCAAGATGGTCAAGTAAGGTTCTAAGAGTTCATTAGTGCTTTATGACATCACTCAGCGGCCTCGTATTCTCTTTGATTGACTCAAAGGCTACCGGTACTCACAAATATGTCGCACTAATATAGCTATTGCTTCAACCATGTCGGTATACCCTACATAGTTTCCACAACGTATTGCTATTTACCCATGAATGTTTCCCAAATCCGGGTAGAGGATTTCAAGCCTAAACAAGAGAACCAAATGTAAAGCAATCAAAGCAAACAATATAATCATGCAAAGGGTGATCTAAGCCCTAAGGTTACTCCACTTTTTAAGTCCCCAGCAGAGTCGCCAGTTCTGTGATACGGTGGGAGAACTGACTTGGGATTTTGCGTTTGTGTTTGCAAATGTTTCGGTTTAGCAAGAGTCGCCACCGACTTTTTATTTTATCCTAAGGAAAGGTCAAAAAGCACAGGAAAGACCTTTGAGATGTTTTCTTGGGTTCGGGGAGTAGATTATAGAAAGGGAAGGTATTAGCACCCTTTCTATCCATGGTTATCCATGGGCTCTTAGTTACTTGTTTAGATCACTTGCTTTGCTTTTCAATTGTTTGAAATGGTGCTCTTCAATTGTTTGAAATGGTGCTTTGTGTGTGGTTTTGAAAGATGTTTTTGAAAAGAGGCCATCGTCGTGGCAACCTTTGTAATGATTCTTGTTTGAATGTATACAAAGGTGTTTCTGTCTTTTGAAAAGTTTTCAATGTTTGAAAGTAGGGTTTTGAAATTGTGTGGTGGAGTGTGTTTTGAAGATAGCAAGGATGTTTTTGCAAGCTTTGATCAAGTAACTAAGAGTTTTCTACCCTATTTTACTCAAAGATCTTTCTTATGTTTTTTAACCCTTTTAACAGTGTTGTTTCACCATTGTATTTGGTGAACAATCTTGTGTTAGGATGTTAAACGGGACAGGCGCGGGTCATCGTATAGACCATGATAGCAATAGTGTCAAGTATTTTTGGCAATTTTCTTGAGGGACTTGATCATTTTGTTTAGGCAACCCAGATAGCGTCATCGAGGGACTATGATCTTTTGTTTTGTTTTCGTTTTGCCAAAGTACTTGACATGCATACCATGGCCCATTTCTGAAGGCAACATGTTGATTGAAACCCTAGGGGTGCAAGTGTGCATTGTGTTTGTTTTTTCATGCATTTTTGTCTTTGATTAGGTCAAACTATTTGTTGGTTTTGATTTTTGCATACAAACCCTAATTCTCTAATCATGGCATAATTGAAAGTTTAAAGGTGCGAGAATTTAAATTCTACACTATTACAACATGATATAGGGAGGGGGTACAAATTTGAATAGGGGATATTTGATAAGAAATTAAACCCTAAATTATTACAACCAAATTGAATTTGCAAGGCATAATATTTAAATGTACAATATTTAAACAAATACAATAAATAAGTATTAAATAAAATGTATTATGCAAAAAAAAAGTTTTTATTTATTCATGTATGCAAAAAGTATTTTTAATGTAAAAGGTATAAAGAAATAAATAAAGGTTATTTTTATTTGTTTTTAGGGCAAAAACCCTAATTTCTTAAGAAAATAAATATAATGTATTATTTATGTAAAAAAATATGTTAATGTGTATAAAAATGAAATATATCCTAAAAAGATATTTTTTTAGTATAAGTAAAAATAAAAATAAAATATAATATTTTTGTGTTTTATTTCTAAGTTTTCTTAATAAAATAAAGTATATATGTATATAAATATATATTAAATATATTAAGTGTGTAAAAATAAAATAAAATATTTACAAAAAAAAATGTATATATTTCAAGAAAATATTTTTGGTGTAAATAAAAAAGGAAATGAAAATAATAGTATTATTTTGCATTATTTTCAAGTTTAAATAAAATAATATATGTATTTAAATTGTTGTTATATTAGGAAAAATTAAAATAAAATATCTAATAAATGAAAAAAAATATGAAAATATTTTTAGAATATTTTTTATATTTGAAAATAAAATATTAAAGTCAGAAAAGAAATAAAAATACAAAAATGATGAAAATACAAAGAAATGGGCCAGGGGGTGCTGAAAGTGAATTGGGAGGTGTCAAAAGCAAAGAAATCCTGGCCCAGCCCAGACTTCATCTTCAACCTCCAAAAGTTTGAAAAAACGCGCGCATGCTACACAAACTTGTATCTCCTGTATTTGTGATCTTTTGACAAAACTCAAAACATGAAACTTATAGAGCATCAAATCACGAATCTAACCATATAAAAAACTTAAGCTAACTCTCAAAGACCAGAGAGAATTTCTCTGGCCCTAATTTCTAACCTAGTTTTTTTCAGAAAGTTCATGGATGAAATTCTCCTAGCACGATTAATATAAATGAAAACTAAGCACATGTATGGTTTCAGGGCTATGAATACAACATCTTTCATTCACAAACCTAAGTCTAAATGTTCCTAAATAGAGAGATAGAAGTTCATGAAATACCTGTTTCAGTTGAGTTCGAGCTGGACAATGCAGCAACTTTCAATGGTGCATGAGATTCTTTTGAGCTTGCTTGATGTCCCCTGAACCTTTCCCAATGCTTAGTTTGTTTTGAAGTGGCCTGAATCGTGCTACAGAACTCAACTCGCAAAGCTTCCAAACAAAAATGGTGATGTGTGTTAATGGAGTTACAACAACTTGTGAATGGTCTGGACTGCTTAGGTATATGGTTTGGAATGTGTTTGAAGTGAATTTGGACAAAACGCACGAGGGGATTTGATTGTGGCTTGCAATATGCAGAACTGGCCCTGTTTTGCAAGAAAATGTGGTTTTTGAGTATGAGGAGGTTTGAGAGGTCAAGGGCTCATGCTTCTGGCTTGCTAGGGTATGAGAAACTTGTTTCAAAACTTTGCTTGAGTTGGTTTTATCAGATATGTGAGTTGTCTTGTGTTTGACAAGTTTCTTGGTTATGAAGCAAAATGAGAAGTGACAAAGAGCAGGCCTGTACAGGCTAGCTCTAACCCTGCATACATTGTGTAAGCTTGGCCCCAAGTCTGTGGATTTGGTTTGCAGCATAAGATCTTGTTCAAGGCTCAAGGATTCTATTTGACATAAAGCAAGATTTTGACAAAAATGGCAAAGTTACCTTTTACTATTTTTGGATTAATCTAGTGTATAATCCTCTAATGATCAAAACAAAACCTTAGACCAATGGATTTACATTTAACTATTGAGTACAAATTAGTTTAGAGGCCTGTAATTGTGTACTAAGCTAGCTTGGTCAGATTTGGCAAGTGGTATGAACATGTATTGGCCATGGTTACAAAGTGAGTTTTTGCCAACTTCAAGCATTCGATTCTCCCTAACCACAAAGGTGTTTGAGGAGTTCTTGGACAATTTGGAAAGCTTGCAACATGTACTATAATCCATCTTTGAAATGCAACTTGAAACTCCAAGTGGAACTATGTGAAAAATGGCCAAGAAGATGGGTCAAAATCCTGCCTAAACTAGGGCAAAATTTCTCTAAGTTAAAAGTTTTAGGTACCCTTGTTCCAAAAATCATAACTTGAGATCCAAGCTTCTTTTGAGAAAACTTTGTGAATCAAAGTTGTAGACTTTGTGATGGACTACAACTTTCATGTTATAAGTTTTGTTTGAATCCATTTGCATCTTGGTGAAAAAATGGGACAAAGTTAGGAAAAATGGTTCATATGAGTTCATAATGTTGATGTGGGTCAAAATTCATGAGATTTGACTGTCAATTGGCCATAGTTGACTTTTTCCCCAATACAACTGATTTCTAGGTCAACTGTCCAATTGACTGGGCAAAGATTTGATTCAAGGCTTGAAACTTGGTATGGTCAAACTTGTGAGTCCAACATGAAGTATGAAAATCACCTTGGGCATTGTAGGTCAAAACATCCTTGTGAAAACTCAAACCCTAATTTAGGTCAACAATGCAAGGAGGTGTCTTGAGCAGAGAAAACCCTAGCTTGATCTTGAGTTCCAAGAGTCTTGTGATGAGAAATGTTGATAAAATGAGAGGACAAATTTTGGGGTACAACAAGGGTACTTACCTATAAAAATCCATGCAAGCCTAAACCTAGGGACTTGTTTGCTTTGTTTGTATACATATACTTGTACATAACATCATGAACATCATAACATCATACACATTCACTAACCATTTCAAGGATTTTGGATTTATCTTTGTTCTTGTTTTATAGGATATGGATTCTCTTCGTAGAAAAACTATTCAAGTCAACCTTGTGAGGATCCCTCCACAACTTAAGGAGCTAGCTTCAAGGATTCCTGAAAACTCTCCATTCACCGAGAGACATGGTCGCCTACTCAACTTGGTCACCTCCAACATAGATGAGGACATGATAAAGGTGCTCTTTCAGTTCTTTGATCCTTTACACCATTGCTTCACATTTCCCGACTATCAACTTGTGCCTACTTTGGAAGAATTCTCCCGACTCTTGAGGATTCCCATTCTCAACCAACTACCCTTCAATGGTACGAAAGAGATCCAAAGCCAGAAGAGATTGCTCAAGCTCTACACTTGCACTCATCTGATGTCACAACTCATTGGGAAACAAGGAGTGGTGTCAAAGGTTTCCTAGCAAAGTTCTTGTTTGAGAAAGCCCAGAACTGTTGGAATTCTTTGGACCTGCAAGCTTTTGAGGAAATTGTGGCTCTCCTCATCTATGGGATGGTTTTGTTTCCAAATCCTAACCAACTCATAGACGTGAACACCGTCAAAATCTTCATATCCCGCAACCCAATACCTACATTGCTAGGAGACATCCTACACTCTTTTCACACTCGCACAATGAGGAAAAGAGGTGTCCTTATGTGTTGCACTCATCTCTTGGCAAGATGGTTTATTTGACATCTTCCCCAATCTGTATTAAAGAATGACCAAGGTTCAAGGTGGTCACAAAGGTTGATGACGCTCAAACATTCAGACATTCAATGGTGCTCTCGAGCCATAGAGAATGTTACTATTGTCGACCTTTGTGGAGAATTTCCTAATGTCCCTTACTTGACATTAGGGGAGGTATTACTTACAACCCCTGCTTAGCCTTAAGACAGTGTGGTTACGCCCGAAGGGATAGCCCGCACGAGATGCTTATTCAAGGTTTGGTATTTGACTACGATAACGACGATTAAGGTATTCGCCAGAGATTTATCTGAGCTTGGAGGATGTTAAACAAGGTAGATAGCAAGACTTTGGGGCATAAAAATTCCATCCCTCTTGAGCCTTACTTCAAATGGGTACGAACTCGTGCTCAGAGTCTGATGATACAACTCAAGGGGGAGAGAGATACTTTTGAAGCCCAATTCTACGCGAGCGAGAAGAAGGTTTTGGAACTCACTAGGCTACTTCATGAGGAGCAGACTCTGAATTCCTACATTGCACCAAAGAGGATGTGTACTACCTTTCTATCTTAGAGTTTCTTGTATTTGTTTTGCCCAAGAAGGCATTGATGTACTCGAGCTTTAATTTATTAATATAACGTGTGTTTCCTTTTTGTATAAAACAAAATTGAATCTTAAGATCCTTGAAATTATTGCATATGCATTTACCATTCATCATAACATAAGCAGGTTTCTTGTAACAAGTCTCCTCATCTCTCTACTGTTTATTTCAGTAAGATGGATCTCGAACAAACGGTGGAGGACCTCCAAGCTCAGAATGCACAGTTTCAATAGTTGTTCTTAACTCTAGCCAAAGGAAAAGAAGAGTTGAAGACCTTGCTGGTTGAGGAGAAGAAAAAGAAGACGAAGAAAATAACCGGAATTCTGAACATGGGAAGAAGATTCCAAGAGCAGACAAGAAGGGCCTTAGACTTTGCAACGACATCCGGTGAGAAAGACAACCAAGATGGGAAAGGCAGGGAAACAGTTGTTCAGTCTGATTCAGAAGAGGAAGAGGAAGAAGAAGACTATTCTGAAGAATAATACCCTCCAGCCGACAGGTATAAACATCTAGAAGAACGGTTGAGTGCAATGGAAATCCAAAAAGTGTCTGGATTGGACTTTGAGGAGTTTGGACTGGTATCAGGAATTGTCATTCCTCCAAAATTCAAAGCACCTGTGTTCGCCAAATATGATGGAGTCTCATGCCTCAAAATGCATCTCCGGTCCTATGTAAGGAAGATCCAGCCCCATATCACTGACAAAGATTTATGGGTACACTTCTTTCAAGACAGTCTGTCTGGAACTCAACTTGATTGGTTTTATCAGTTAGAAAGGGCCAATGTTCATAATTGGGAAGATCTTGCTGCAGCCTTTTACAAACAATACCAATACAATGTTGATCTTGGGCCTACTCGTACTCAACTCCAGAGTATGGACATGGTTTCAAATGAAGGCTTCAAGGACTCTACGCAAAAATGGAGAGATTTGGCTGGAAGAGTCCAACCTCTTCTATCTGAAAGAGAGTTGGTAGACATGTTTTTGGGAACCTTGTCTGGTCCCTTCTTCAATCACCTAATTGGGAGTTCATCGGTAGGTTTTACTGAACTGATATTGACCGGAGAAAGGGTAGAAGCCTGGATAAAGATTAGAAAGATTCAAAATGATGCATCCTCTGCTGCTGTAAGGAAGCCATTTATCGGAAAGAAATAAGTGGTTGTTGTTTATCCTTAGAGAAATCAAGATAGGGTCGAACGCCGTCCAATGGTGGGGGTTGTTATAATTCTTAAACCTGCACCTGATCAGCAAAGAAACAACCAACCAAGAATGGAAAGACTAGTCAGACAATTCACCAGAATTAATATGATACTATCTCAAGTATTGCCGCATTTGTTAAGATCCAACCTGGTGACCTTGAAAGAAGCTCCAAAGAACCCTAACACATCATCTCCTCACTATCATCCTAATGCCCGCTGTGCATACCACTCTGAGATTTCCGGCTATGACACTAACAATTGTTGGGCTCTAAAGAACAAAGTACAATACCTCCTTGAAGCCAAAGAGATTGAATTTGATGCGCCCAAAAATCCCAATGTCATTTCTGCCCCTGTGCCCAAACATGGCCATAATTCCAACGCCATTGAAGAAGATATGTTTGTTACTTCAGTTGATGAACTTATGACCCCACTCCTGATTATCAAAAAGAACTTATTGAATGCCAGTGTATTCCCAGGATGTGATGAAAGTTGCAATTTCTGTTTGTCCTCACCAACCAGCTGTCCTTTGTTGAAAGCAGGCGTTCAGTGTCTAATAGATAACAAGGAGATTTTGTTCGAAAAGACTCTTGTTCCACCTGTTTCTTATAATGATGTTTCCATTGTGACCATTTCCGACAATTCTTCCAGAGTCTCCACCAAAAGACCCATTAGAATTACATCACTTCCAAAGGTAGCTCCTTTAATAATTACAATGCCTGGACCAGTCCCGTATTTGTCAGACAAAACCGTACCATGGAATTATGGAGGGGATGTTTACTACCATGATATCAAGCAAGATTGGCCAGCTGCCGAAGATTCCAGTTCCGAGAAAGTTGACTCTGATATCAGTAATATTGCAGGGACTAGCAAGATTACCCGAAGAGGAAGGATATTCTCTCCAGAAATTGCTCCTCCAAAAGCAGTTTTTGGACCCGCAATCATTCATGTTGTTGTTGCTCCTTCAAAGGTTATTTCCAGTCCTACAATCATCTCTGCTAATACTCCAACTGACAAAGTTGATACAACCCCTGTTATCACTCCTACTGACATTCCTGCTGTCGAGTCAACCGAGACTCGAGGTAAAAGTATTCTGATTGAGCATGTCCGGACGAAGGCACAATCATTGGCTATCCCTGAGACCTCTCGGAAAGAGATGGAGGAAATTCTAAAGATCATAAAAATAAGTGACTACAATGTAGTTGAGCAACTGGGGCAAACTCCATCTAAAATTTCCATGCTAGCTTTACTACTATGTTTCGAGGCGCATGCAAAGGCCTTGGTAAAATTCCTAAAAACTGCCCATGTACCCAAAGAAACATCTGCCGATCAGTTCCAAGACTGCGTAGCCAGCTTGACTGCAGATAATGGTCTAGGTTTTTTGGATGCTAATTTAACACCAAGAAGAAGGAAGCATAATGAGGCATTGCATGTCTCAGTGGAATGCAGGAGCACGACCTTGGCTCATGTGTTGGTTGACACCGGATCATCTCTGAATGTATTGCCTAAAAAGGCTCTTGATAGGCTTGAATGTGAGGGATTAACATTGAAACCAAGCAATATAGTAGTGAGGGCTTTCGATGGCTCGAAAAGAATGGTGCATGGGGAAGTGGATATCCCCATAAAGGTTGGAACCCAAACATTTGATTCAACTTTTTATGTAATGGATATTCTCCCTTCATACTCCTGCTTGCTAGGTCGACCATGGATTCACAATGCTGGCGCTGTTACTTTTACGTTGCACCAAATGCTGAAGTATCCGATTCAAGGGAAGATTATCACTGTTCATGGAGAAGAAGAGTATATGATCAGCCATCTCAATTCCTTCAGATATGTGGAATTAGATGGTGAATTTATTGAAACTCCATTCCAACACTTTGAAGAAGTCCCGCAAGATGTGGCAGTAACCAGGGTTGTTCCCAAGATCACAAGGCCTCCACTCAGGATGTCATCTTTGAAGGATGCCAAGGCAGTGATAGAAGAAGGTTCTCAGAAGACTGTACGCCGCGCTCGTGCTGGAGGACCACCCCTGAAGAACAGCAACTGTGAAGTCAACGCAGTAGAGGATGATGAAAATGGCTGCAATCTGGAGGATTGGATCTTCCCAATTGTCAGTGGAGGCCTCAGCAACTGGGAGGCTAGAGATTTCGTCCCGATCACTTTTATTCCACAGTAATTTGTCTTTACATTTTGTTGGATATGTAATATTAAAACAATTCAGACTTTCAAAACCTTGTGTCTTATCTGAGGCACAATGGTCCATTTGTAAGGGTTGTTTTCTCATTTCCATATGACATTAATGAATCATGGACGTTTTGCATACAAACTTTATGCTCATTGTTTTACTTTTTTAAATTTTCATTTCTTTCAAAGATAGTTATACTCTTACACACACTCACACTCACAATGCAGGTCTACATCCATTCGGGATCCCATGGATAACGATTCTGCTATGGCTTTTTGTGACTCTGAAAATCTAATCTACCAAGCCGAAGACGAAGGTGAGGAAGATTGTGAAGTACCAGGGGAACTTGCCAAATTACTACAACAAGAAGAGAGGACCATTAAGCCTCACGAGGAACCCATGGATACAATCAATCTAGGTACCGAGGAAGACAAGAGAGAAGTCAAGGTGGGTACCAATCTGGAACCCAGTGTCAAGGAGCGTCTGATTCAATTGTTACACGAGTATGTTGAAGTCTTTGCCTGTTCGTATAAAGACATGCCAGGACTTGATGCAGATATCGTACTACATCGTCTACCTACAAGAGAGGACTGTCCACCAGTAAAGCAAAAGGTTCGTCGAATGAGACCCGACATGTTAGAGAAGATTAAAGAAGAAGTCATGAAACAATTTAATGTTGGATTCTTGGCCGTCACCTCCTATCCACAATGGGTTGCCATTGTTGTTCCCGTGCCCAAAAAGGACGACAAGGTACGAATGTGCATGGACTACAGAGATTTGAATAGGGCAAGCCCTAAGGATGATTTTCCACTCCTCCACATTGAAATCCTAGTTGACAATACGGCACAACACAAGGTGTTTTCCTTCATGGATGGTTTCTCAAGCTACAACCAAATCAAAATGGTGCCTGAGGACATGGATAAGATAACCTTTGTCACACAATGGGGCACATTCTTCTACAAGGTGATGCCATTCGGACTGAAGAATGTTGGGGCAACTTATCAGCATGCCATTGTCGCTCTATTTCACGACATGATACATCACGGAATAGAGGTCTATGTGGACGACATGATAGCTAGATCTCAAACAAAAGAAGAGCATCTTGATCATTTACAGAAACTGTTTGAGAGACTAAAGAAATACAAGCTGAGGTTGAACCCAAATAAGTGCACATTTGGAGTAAGGTCTGGTAAACTCCTAGGTTTTGTCATCAGAAATAAAGGTATTGAAGTAGATCCTGCCAAGGTGAAAGCGATACAAGAGATGCCTACTCCTCGTACTGAGAAGGAAGTCAGAGGATTCTTGGCACGCTTGAACTACATTGCCAGATTCATTTCTCACCTGACAGCTACCTATGAACCAATCTTCAAACTACTGAAGAAAGATCAGGTAGTCAAATGGAATGATGAGTAGCAAATTGCTTTTGACAAAATCAAAGAGTATTTACAAGAGCCTCCTGTTTTATGGCCACCAGTCGAGGGAAGACCATTGATCATGTATCTGACCATTTTGGAAAATTCAATGGGGTGTGTGCAGCATGACGAGTCTGGCCAAAAAAGCACGCCATTTATTACCTGAGCAAAAAGTTTACCGACTGTGAAACAAGATATTCACTGCTCGAGAAAACTTGTTGCGCTCTGGCATGGGCTGCTTGCCGGCTAAGACAGTATATGCTGACCCATACTACCTTATTGATATCTAAAATGGATCCAATAAAATACATCTTCGAGAAACCTGCTCTCTCTAGGAGAATAGCGAGATGGCAAATGATCTTGACAGAATATGACATATAGTATACTACCCAAAAAGCAATAAAGGGCAGTGTACTAGCTGATTACCTTGCTCACCAAGCTGTGGAAGACTACCAGTCCATGAAGTTTGAATTCCTAGATGAAGACATCATGATAGTAAACAACTATGAAGAATTCAGGCCATATAACGGACCTGGACAAGGATCCCGATGGACCCTGGTTTTTGATGGGGCATCTAACGCACTCGGCAGTGGTATTGGTGTTGTACTCATATCTCCAGAAGGATGTCACACTCCCTTTATGGCAAGACTCTGCTTCAGTTGTACAAATAACATGGCAGAATACGAAGCATGCATCTTCGGTCTCAAAGCTGCCATAGATTTGGGGATGAAATCTTTGAATGTATTCGGAGATTCAGCTTTCGTCATTATCCAGATCAAAGGGGAATGGGACACCAAACACCCTAACCTTATCCCCTACAAATAACATGTTTTGACATTGCTCCCCCATTTTGAGAAGATTACCTTCGAGCATTTCCCGCGAGAAGAAAATCAACTAGCAGGCGCACTAGCCACAATGTCATCTATGTTTAAACTTAAATGGGATAACGAGGCTCCCCAGATCACCATTGAGCGAAGGGATGAACCAGCACACTGTCACGAGATTAATACTAAAGAAATAGTGGACCAACCTTGGTTCCACGAAGTCAAGAAGTATCTCGAAACCCAAGAATATCCAGAAGGAGCTTCGGTAAATGATAAGAAGTTCTTAAGAAGATTCTCTGCTAAGTTCTTCCTTAGTAATGGCATTCTTTACAAACGCAACCATGACTCTGTTACTTCGATGCGTGGACAAGGTTGAACCTGAAAGGATCATGGTTGAGTTGCATGAACGCACTTTTGGCACCCATTCCAGTGGGTATACGATGGCAAAGAAAATCCTACGGGCAGGCTATTACTGGTCTACCATGAAAGCAGATTGTTATCAACACTCTCGAACCTGCCAAAAGTGTCAGATTTATGCTGACAAGGTGCACGTACGTCCGCTGCTCTAAATGTCTTGACGACTCCTTGGCCCTTTGCTATGTGGGAGATTGATATGATTGGGGAAATCAAACCAACAACCTCCAATGGACACCGCTTCATCGTAGTGGCCATTGACTATTTTACCAAGTGGGTGGAGGCAACTTCTTTCGCTTCCCTTACCAAGAATGTTGTCACCCGGTTCATCAAGTAGAATCTCATTTGTCGTTATGGTATCCTGGAGAGGATCATCACAGACAATGGTACAAACTTGAACAATACTATGATCACCCCTTTGTACGAGCAATTCAAGATCCAGAATCACAACTCTTCCTCTTACCGGCCAAAGATGAATGGTGTTGTCGAAGCCAGGAATAAGAACATTAAAAAGATCATAGAGAAAATGATAGTCATATACAAAGACTGGCATGAGATGTTACCATTCTCCCTCCACGGGTATCGTGCCACAACTCGCACATCAAACGGGGCAACACCCTATTCTCTGGTTTACGGCATGGAAGTTGTCTTGCCTATTGAGGTCCAGATCCCCACTCTGATAATTATGAGGGGCGCGGGGTTGAATAAAGACGATTAGATCCAGACTCGACTTGATCAAGTAAACTTGATTGATGAGAAAAGACTTAATGATGTATGGCATGGTCAAATATATCAAAAACGGATGATTAAGGCTTTAAACAAAAAGGTCAGACGACAAGTATATCAAGTTGGAGATCTGGTGATCAAACGTATCATACTACCGCAAGGTGATCCCAGGGGAAAATGGACTCCTACACACGAAGGACCATTTATGATCAAAAACATATTCTCTGGTGGCGCAATGATCTTGACCACCATGGATAGTGACGACCTACCGCACCATGCGAATGCAGACATAGTCAAAAGATACTAAGCATAAGAGACCCGCTAGGTTGACACACCTAGGCAAAACAAGGGCATCCCGACAGACCAAAAAGGTTCGGGGGAAAATTAGGGATAAAACAAAAAAAAATCTATACACCCGGCAAGTTGAAAACCCAAAAGGGCGACTTGGGCAAAAAAGGGTTTCTCAATGGACTGAAAACCCGAAAGGGCGGTCCAGGCAAAATTTAGGGAATTATAGCGTATGACTATGTCCCGTTGGATCACCTTACGGACAACCTTTGGCTTCAACTGGTGAACTCATAGGTTCTGATCAATTCAATCATCTTCAGACGAGGAAACAATCAGATATCAGAATGGGAAGAGATACGAAGGCTATAGCAGAATGGGAACCCTGTGGGATTATTGCACATAGCTATCTTTTCTCTGTATCAAAATTTTCATTTTTTACGACGGATTTCTCTTACTAGAATGTTTGTCTCATTGTACAAAAATACTTACTCAAAGTCAATACAAAGATATCTCTTTGAAAGTGAAAAACTATTTGTTTTTCTTTACTCTTGTTTTGTTTACAAAAACATCCAAAGATTCACTTTTGAACATATGCATTTGAATAGAATTATTGTTTATAAATAAAAAAATAGAAAGACAGTCACTGATGGCTTTAAGAGGTATGGAAATCTCTCTATGTTATTTCCATAAACCCCCACAGTGTGTAGTTCAATCCCCAGCGGAACAGAGCTTTCAGTTATCAATCCCCAATAGAGGTCGTCAAATTTCTCTGAATTCCCCAAGCAGGATTTTCCAAGCAGTAAACGAAATTTCCCTTACAACAGAGTTTATTTCTCTAAGTGGAAATTCATCAACACTTTAACTTCACAATATGAAGATTTACACCCCACATCCTCAGCAGCAGTCATGGATTTATTTTCCCCAATCCAACAGCAATGCAGCAAACTAGCTCACATATGCATACATCGCATCCATATATCATAAACATTGATAACGCAAATGCATTATACTATGCATCTCATACAATATAACATTTCATATTAGCTAACATTTTATCTTTTTCAGGATAAGACTAATCAACAGCTACCATTAACAATGTTCAAAATGTCAGATACAGTTCAGATACGCTCCAGACACGGGTTTCATTCTGATACTCATTCAGACTCAACTTCCAGATACAGTTCAGATATGCTCCAGACACGGATGCCATCCTGATACTCATTCAGATTCAGTTTTCAGATAGAGTTCAGATACGCTCTAGAAACGGATGCCATCCTGATACTCATTCAGATTCAGTTTTCAGATATAGTTCAGATACGCTCCAGACACAGATGCCATTCTGATACTCATTCAGACTCAACTTCCAGATACAGTTCAGATACACTCCAGACACGGATGCCATCCTAATACTCATTCAGATTCAGTTTTCAGATACAGTTCAGATACGCTCTAGATACGGATTCCATCCTGATACTCATTCATATTCAGTTTTCAAATACAGTTCATATACGCTCTAGACACGGATGCCATTCTAATACTCATTCAAATTCAAGTTTCAGATACAATTCAGATACGCTCCAGACACGGATGCCATTCTGATACTCATTCTTTCAGCTTACAAATTACAATTCAACAATCACTCTTGGATGGAATCTACAAGCCCATCTTTAACAACTTTCTAACACTTCTCCAAATGGCATCTTTAAGCCCATTCTCTCTACCATCTGTAGCGGTAGAAATGTTCAAGACTAAGCCATTGAATTGACTAGACTTTATACAAATCAAAATAAAAATCGCCACCGCGCTTTATTATTTCCAAAGGAATGGGAAAAGAGCGAATAACCCAAAAAAGGGGGAAAGATTCAAGGTAAGGGGGTTGGTTATGCAAAGGGAAGGTATTAGCACCCTAAACATCTACGGTACTCCGCAGGAGCCTCTTTGTAAAATCTGTATATTTTGGCTATAAAAATGTGTTGTATATAAAATGGATGGTGGAGGTGAGAAAAGAAATATATTTTTATGATTTTTGCACCCGCTGCGGTTGCGAACCTTTAGTGCCTACGTACCACCTTTCGTGAAATAGGGCATCAGGGTACACGTAGTTCCTCTTTTAAAAAATTTGAAACATAAGTGTGTTGGTTAATTTTAAGAGATAAGGCATCATCGTCATTGTCCGTGTGGAAACATACTTGCTACCCACAATCATGAGAAAGGAGAATTTGCATCATCTCAAAGTGGAGGATATGGCCTGGATTTTAAAATCAACAATGCCTCACTCAACACCCAAGTGGAAAATATCTCTCTTCACTACATATTGTAGAAGTATAGTTGTTTGCATCACTACAAGAATTGACAAGAGTCTAATCTTTTAAGAAAAAGTTTAAGAGTAAAAGCCAAAGTGGAAAAATGGTTTGAAATGAGATTGGTTGACTTTTAGTCTTCTCATCAAAAAAATTGTCAAAGTATTATTAAATTGATTGAGGTTTATTTATGAAAATATTTTGAAAATGCATGGACCTAAGTCCAAGTTTATTATGAAAGTGTTTAAGTTTCAAAACAAGAAGAGTTTTCAAAAGGAGGGAGAATATTTTTGAAATTAAAGAAGATAGGAGGAGAAGAAGAGACTATCCTAAAGCATAAGGTAAAAGTTAAGGATAAGGACCATCTAACCAACAAGAAGCCAAAAACTTGACATTATGAGTCAAGATAGAATTCCCATTCTTTAGATTGAAACCAAGCAAGCAAAGATACTAGACCTCTTCAAATGTGTTAAGTCTTCACAAAAATTGGGCAGAGTAACAGATGTATACGAGTAAATTCCAGATTGCAAATCAAGGATGCAATCACAAAAACCTGCACACAAAAACAAACAAGCAACCCAATGTCTTGAGGTAAACCTCAAGAGCTCCAGACAAAATAATCAGATAAGATCACAAGGTATCCAAGATAGGCCAAGGTTTCTCATCCTAAGTCCAGAAAAGTCCACTGCTCCATAATGCCAAGGATAGTAACCAAATAGTCCAAGTACCATTAAGAGTTTTTTAGGGTTTATGTTGATTATTAAGTATCTTAGGAAAAGAAAAGAAAAGAAAAGCTCAAGTGAGCAAAGTAAAAATGACAAGAATAAATAAATGCTCAAATGAGAAAAGATAAAAAATGGCATGAAATGTAAAATGCTAAAAAAATAAATAGTGCATAAAGCATAAAAGAATAAAAAGCATAAAGAATAAAACAAGTTAATAATTAGTGGTTAGTTGGATGACCATCTTGAAACTTGCATTTGGAACTCATTAGAGGATTGGTAGAACCAAAGCCTCCACACAACAAGTTACATTTGCTTTTTGTCAAGTATATCATCCATTTTGGAATTCTCATAAGTATCATTTAATGATCAACGATGTTTAAGTGATCCGTATTGACCAAAGGTGTTGTAGATACATTAGAGGATTGGTAGAACCAAAGCCTCCACACAATGAATCTCAAGGTTATTGGATCAAAGAGATCAAATTAACATACTTGGGCTTGCAAACATAAGTTTGGGCCACGAATGATCATTTATTCGAATCGGGACAAAATTTAGCACTATGTTAAACAATCGTAAGTGGACTTATATAGAAATCGCACCTATTTTGAGGCCGGTCAATAGAAATCTATGCACCATTTATTTTGAGACATGATAAAGAGATCATGCTCCAACAACACTTAGTGCAATAAGAAGGGGATGAGATGAAGAGGAATTAGGGTAAAAAAGAAAACCACATTTGAATTAAAAATTTAATCAAACTATTATTAAAATCATTCATCCATTTTGGTGGAGTTGAACTCAACACCCAAGATCCAATGATGTTAATAAAGTCATGATCAAAAGATCAACTCAAGACAGCCAGAAAATATTTACAAAATAATAATATATTTAATATATACATTTAAAGGGTTAAAAAAAGAAAGTTTAAAATAGAAAGTAATGAGAAAAATATCAATTATGTTCAAATTAATCAAGCAATGAAAGATAAGACCATAGAAAAATCACAAAATAGGTCAAGTAATTATACAATTTTTTTGGGAATTTTTAAAAGTCAGAAACTATTTTTAAAAATTAAAATAAATGGGTAAAATAAACAAAAATAGTATAAAATAGTAAAGTCAGAAACAAAAATAAAATAAAGTCACCAATATTTGTCACAATGTCATTGGATCATTCCATAATTTTTTCAAAATTTAAAAATGTGTAAAAGTATTTTTTTTAACATTTTAAATAAATCAAATAAGTGCAAAATTTATAAAAAATACCAAAACACAAAATTAAATTATGAAAAAATAAAAATTAGAAAGAGAATAATCAAAAATATTTTTCATAATTTGTTTTGGATTTTTTGGACTAAAAATGAATTTTCTATGATTTTTTGAAATTTAAAACAATTAAAATATAAAAATCAGAAAAAGAAAATAAAAGAAAAAGATGTGGACCATTGGATGAGAGTCAAAACGCGTTAGTAATCAAATCCAAGGGATCTGGCGCGTTGTGCATATCATGGTCTTTACTGAATAAAGCACTGAATCAAATGTAAAATCAAAAATTCAAAAAATACAAATGGCACGCTTTCATTGGTTAGAAGGTGACACGTTGGTCATCTTCAACCTCCAGCCTCACGAATTGCAGGTCTCTCAAACTGTAAAATCAGAAGCTCAGACCTATGCCATTTGTTTCGTCTCTTCAAGATGAAGATAACCATGCCCTCGCGCCATTTTTATATAAACTGTAACTCAAGCAATTTGGAAAGAAAGTTTTGAAAGGGGATTTGAAAATTCATGGTCAAAACGTGTTTCCAGATAAAAGTAAGTGTTGCGACTAGAACCAGGGCAATGAGAGCAACACAATGGTACCAAAGTTTTGAAGAATTGATGAAGGAATCTACCTATTGAAGTTGAGTTGCAGAGCTCTGAAACTGGACTTCTATGGAGCAATATAGGGCACGATTCTTTAATGTAATGGTATGGTTAGCTTCAGGGAAGATCAAGGAAGGTGAATTGATGGAGAAAATGGATTAAAAAAGGGTTGAGAATAGGATTCGAAGTAGCTGAATTCTGAGTTGTGAAGCAAGTTTGGCAGGGTGATTCTGGCTATCTAAGCTTGAGAAAATGAATGGGATAGTACATGTATTTATAGGAAAATCAAATGGGATCAAAAGGAAGAGTGAATGATGCGTTTTGGAGGGAATTCGTGCAAACCTGATGCACGAGTGAAGTGTGATCCAAACTTCACCAAAACTCATCCAATTCTTGCATTTTGATGCACTAGTCCACTTGGGAAAGTTGGCTAATCATGTTTATACCCAAAACGCGTTCTAATTTGAGGTTTAGAGGTTGTAACATGAAATTCAAATTCTGACTTGCAGTGAAACTTCAATTCCAAGTTACCACTTTTGAAACAATGGAATTTCCATCTCAAGGAGTCTTAAGGCATGATTCTTGATGCTTTGGAAAGATGAGGTAACAAACTTTGCAATGGAAAAAGAATGGAATCAATTGGAGGCTTGAGTTGAAAATTACATGGAGTCAAAGTTGGAGAAAAAGAGTTGACTTTCCATACTTAGAAATATTTCAAATTCTTCTTTAAAAATGACCTATAATCTCTTGCATCCATACATAGATTTCCACTTAGAATTTGCTCTTGACCCAAAAAGATGGAATGAATTAGATCTCTTGAATGACATTTTTCAATTTGAACCAATCAAAATCTCCAAAAATTGAGCAAGTTATGACTTGTTGAAGTTGGCTAAAAATCATGAAATGACCTATAATCTTTTGCATTCTTAAGGCAACTTACATCCATTTTATTACTTTGCACATAAAAGAAGGCATGAAGTACACATCCTCAAGATCATCATGGAAAAATAATGGGCTCAAGGTGATAAAAATTGACCAATTTATGACAATTTGAAGTCACATATGGAAAATTAGGGATTCAACTGAATGACTTGTGATCTTTCTTCTTCACCAAGTTCCTTCCACATGAGAACTCTTTGGAACTTTTGAAGTGATTTGTTGGTAACTCTTTGAATATAAGAATGTTTTTGGAATCACTAAAAAATGACAAAATATGAGCAAGATATGCTTCTTTGAAGTCCAAAACCCTAGCCTCTAGATCAAGAGAATGCTTGGTGGAACTTTGCCAAATTTGAACAAACTTTTTCTGCCAATATTCTTCCTTTGTGAATAGAAATTGTTGAGGATGATGATGAGGACCTATGGCCACCAAAACCAATTTCATATCAACTTCAAAACAACTTCAATGGTGAGGTTTGAATCTCTCAAGCTTTTGAATAGTGCATGGAAATAAACTCATGAACCCATGAAGAAACTTGCTAAATCTCATTGCTTTTACCTAAAATATCAACAAGTAAGACAAACCAATATTTCATTTTATTAATTAGAGAGAAAAATCAAAGTACAATATCTATGATCACAAAAACAACCCAATCAAGGTGCTTGGTAACTTCTCAAAGAGCAAAGCTAAAGATAGGGAGAAGAACCAAAATCCCTAATGTGATTTTGTGGTGATTGAAACAATGTGGTATGATGAAGGGACCTTAGGGGAAAAATTGGGGTACAACACCATCACATCACCGAGTGCAAATTTCTGGGCACTCTAGTGTCCAATCATCTTCCACCTTCGAGTCACGAATGGCAAAACTAGCCAATCTAACTCTTCAGGCTTAAGAAGATTGAACAGGGGCAGCTGTTATACCCTAAAATTTTCCCTCTCACTTATTAAGAATTTACTCATAAAGATCTCTTTGGGCTCAAGACTGCACTAGGGTTTGATCAGCTCAAGACACCTCCTCAAGCACTGATGACTAAAATTAGGGTTTGAGTTTGCACAAGGACATTTGAACTTCCAATGCCCCATATGACTTTTATGGATCATTATGGATCCCCAAGGTTGCTCATGTCAAGTTTCAAGCCTTGGATCACATTTTTGCTCAGTCAATTGAGCAATTGACCTAAAAATCAATTGTATTGGGGAAAAGTCAACCATGGCCAATTTACAGTCAAACTTCATAATTTTTTATCCATACCAACATTTTAAACTTATATGTATCATTTGGTCAAGTTTGGACCACAATTCCTCAAGAAATTTGATCAAATCTCCAAAAGGGCAAAATGGTCAAAATTAGGGTTTTGACTGGGAAATAGCAATTTCTGATTTTTGACCTAGCAAATGATCAATTGGTTTAAGGCATGATCTCAAGAGTCTAATTTCATCATTTTTACCTAATTGCATGGTTCAAAACATTGCAAGTCCATTGGGTTGACAGATGAATTTTTCAGTCAATTGATTAAAAGTCAACTGTATACTGAAAAGTCAAACTTCGACTTTTTGGTCAAATTCAAGTTCCAAAGATCACAATTCATCAAAACATGTCAAAATATGAAACTTATTTATCAAGAAATTAAAAAGTCAAGATTTCATTTTGAAAAGTCAAAATTTCTAAACTTAGAAATTTTTCTAAGTGTTGGAAATTTCATATTTTTTCATAACTTTGAGCCAAATTTTTACCATGATGCAAGATGATTCAAGAGAAAATTCCATCATGAAAGTTGTATATCTCCATGGAATCTACAAATTTTATTTACACAACTCCTTCCAAAAATGCTTGGATCTCAAGTTATAATTTTATGAACATGTGGTCATGAAACTAAACACTTAGTGAAATTTTGCCCTAATTTGGTCAGGATTTTGACCAAACTTCATGGAACTTTTTCATATATTTCCAAGGCGAATCTTCAAAAGCAATTCAAATATAGGTTGTAGAGAACACTGCAAGCTTTCCAAAATGTCCAAGAACTCCTTGAGATCATTCTTGAGTAGGGAGAATCGAAGAGATGAAATTAAGGTTTTGTCACTTGAATTACAAGTCATTTTTGATGAACACTTGAACCATATCCATGCTAGGCTGCATAATCTTTGCTTTGCAGGCCTCAAACTTGTTTGTCACTCTATAATTAAATGTTTACACAGCTGTTAGGGATTTGATCCAAGCAGTTGAGCTATTGTCCAAGTTGCACTTCCATTTATGGCATAAAGTTAACAATGCCATTCTTGTAAAGCAAGCTTTTTGCATAAAGTTCACATTGAGCCTCTAACTTGTTCCCTATGATCACACTCCATCCATAAAGTCAGAAGCAAGCTTGTTTAAAGCATAACCACTCTATCTTAACAAGTACAAGGCATGGAAACTTGTTTTATAAAAAAAATCACATGTTTAACTTAAACATGTAAATTTGAATTCTGATCAACTAGGGCACTCCAAACTTGTTGCTTATAAATAGAGTCATTATTTGTGAGCTAGAGGACGAGCTTGAAGACCCTGAAACACTCCCAAATTCCCTCTAGCCAGAAATTGCACAAAAAACTCCATTGATACACAGTTCTGATATTAAACTTGTATCTCTCATTTCCCTCGAGCGTTTTCCCTCAAATTAATTCCTAAAGCTTCCTCATGCCAAATACAGACCATCCATGTCCCTGTTTGCAAACTGTAACTCCATCTTCATCAACTTCCATAGCTAAAAACAGAGCATTGCAGTTTGACTTCTCCATGTCATTTCAGCCAATCTCAACTCAAGCAAACCATTGCATTAGCTTCTTAGGACCTCAAGGAAGCTAACCTGATCATCACCACTGCCTGAAACAAGCTCAAACTCCAAACACGATTTCCAGTTTTGAGGTAAGTTTTCTCAACTTGGAACTCTTCATACAGGCATCATCAATAGTTTATTTGTGAACAAAACATGTAGATATCATTACCCTGAAGCTAATCATGTCTATAGTTTCCATTAATTTTACTTGAGCTTAGAGAATTTTGAAACTGAAATCTCTGAAATTTTTAGGGTTCAGATTAGGGCCATTAAAATTCATCCTTATCTTTGATCTATAGTTTTAATACTTTATATTTCTGGAATTGTGAGAAAATTTGCTACAAGTTTCATGTTTACGATTTTTATTTTTGATGAGAAATGAGCAAGTTACAGATGGTCTGGCTGGAGGTTGAAGATGAAGTCTTTAGGGCGCATTTTGCCTTACATATTTATTGGTTTACTTGTATTAACGGATGTATAGCCACCCCAGTGGTAGAAGCGCGCTCCTGTAACCTATGGGACCTGGGTTCGAACCCCAGTGGTACCCTTTTCATTTTTCACATTTTTACTTTTCTGATTTTTGTTGTTTTTTGGCAGGCGCTGGGCCCTTTTGGCCTAGAATGTTTTTGTTTTTACTGACTAACCCCCTTGCAGGCTCTTGGCACCCCCTGGCCCAAGTTATTTTATTTATTTATTTCCATTTTTTTCTTTTCTTAAATATATTTTTCTAAATACTAAAAATCATAAAATACAAAAAATGATATATTTATATTTTGACTTATTTTATTTTATTTTCCTACAAAATGTATTTTTTTATATTTATTATACTTTATTTATTTATTAAGTAAACCTTGTAAACTTAATTAATATTATGTTTTTTATTTTTTTTCACACCATTTAAAATACATTGTTTTAATATATAAAAAGGACTAAAAATATTTTATAATACTATAAATATATTAAAGATAAAAAAATACTAAAAATACTTTTCTTAAACTTATTTTCTTTTGATTAATTTATAGAATTAGGGTTTCACTTAAATTCTTTTCTTAATAAAACTCAAATTCAATTAATTATTTTCTTAATTTAGTTAGGTCAAGACAAAATCCCTTTTTCATGAAAATCAAACAAAGATACATTCTTTTTACATTTTTTGCATTTTTGTACAATTCATTCATTTTATTACTTTGTATTTATTCAATTCCTTGTATATTCATATCAATTCAATATGGTTGTAATAGACTAATTAGGTTTAAATTCTTGCAATCCACATTCATGAATTTGTACACCCCCCTCCCTACAAATGTTTTAATAGCGTAGTAACTTTAAATTTCACAATTTATCGCTTTTATATGACATGCTAGTAATTAGGTTTTGTATGGAAAGACTAAAAGCAATGCTTAGAAAACCCTAATTCAAGACAAAAACAAGCATGAAAATGATGCACTAGCACACAAACACCCCTGGGGTTATTCCACTTGGTTGCCTTATACAAAATGGCCATATTACGCATGTGAGGTATCTTAGCAAAAACAAGTAAATACAAGATCATAGTCCCTCGATGACGCTATCTAAGTTGCCTTACAAATTATCTTAGTCCCTCAAAAAGAATCCTAAGATACCTTGCAACATTGCTAATCATGGTTATACGATGACCCACGCCCGTCCCATTGACATCCAAAAGATAGGGTTGCTTACCAAATCAATGGTAAGACAACAATATCAAAGGAAAAGAAAATGAACAAGAAAGACATTTGAGTAGGTAGATTGCTCCTAATTATTTGCTCCATTTCAAAAACAAACATCCTTGCTATTTTTAAAACAAAACACCTACACTTTCAAAACATCTTACAAAACTTGAAAACATTTTTCAAAAGATCAACATCTTTGTATGCATTCTTACGAACGAGAATCATTACAAAGATTGCCTAAACGATGGCCTCTTTACAAAATACTTTCAAAAAACCACACAAAGCATAATTTCAAACAAAAGCAAGTGATCTAGTAAGTAACTAAGAGCCCATGGAAAACCAAGGATGAAAAGGGTGCTAATACCTTCCCTTTTCATAATCTACCCCCCGAACTCACGAAATAATGTCAAAGGTCTTTTCTGTGCTTTTTCACCTTTCCTTTTGGATAAAAGAAAAGTCGGTGGCGACTCTTGCTAACCGCAACATTTGCAATCAAACGCAAAACCTTCAAGTCAGTTCTCCCACCGTATCACTAAGGGGCTTTGCCCGTTTTTTGTGTCTGTTTAGTTTGGGTTTACGTGCCCTATTTTGATATTGTATAGATAACACTGGCCTTCATGGTCGGATTTCTAATGTTTTTTTTCTCTTATGTTTTGCTCTTATGTTTTGCATTATGATATTCTGTTATTGTGTTTGACGTGCTTATTTCAGTTTGGAAATCTATGCTCGAACTTAGTTGTGGTCGACACATGTTGGGATGTGCCGAGGAAGAGGAGTAGGATTCTGTATGGATGAGGTCAAGATCACGGTCTGGGTTTTGACTTCGTGGCATGAACTTCCCATCGTGATCTGGGTGTTCTTCCTATTGGGTACTTTGACGGTGGAGCTCAGTTGAGGTGTCCCCGTCGGGCTAAGGTTCCGCTCAACCAATGAGTAAAAACCACCTTTCGTTATTGGTTAGAGGCTATGTTCATACCTTAACAGGCTTCTGTGGTCGATCAAGCCATGTCATTTATCGGAGAGGGTGCGACGACTGTTGGGCCCATGTATTTATCAGGGACCTAGCTGTAATATTATTTCAACTTTGTAGTGTTCCATGGTCGAGGTAGTGGTTCTCCACTTAGGCGTTCGAGGTGGTAGGCTCTAGTGCCTGTTACCCCGCGCACGTGGTAAGGTCCTCCCTAGTTGGCAGCCAACTTTCCTTCACGGGAATCTTTTTTATTTCTCTGTAAGACTAGGTTGCCGACTTGGAATTTGCGTTTTATGACTTTGGTGTCATGGCGCAAGGCTATCTGTTGTTTCAGTGTGGCTTCACAAAGAGCTGCTCCTGATCGGATTTCTTCGACTAGGTTGAGCTCCTCCCTTAGGGCCTCGTCATTTAGTTCGTCGTCTAAAGGGTCTTCAGTTGTTTAGATGGCTCCATGATTTCCACATGGATGACGACTTTGGTGCCATAGGTTAGTCGAAACGGGGTTACGACGGTCGTCCAGTGTGATGTCATTCAAATAACTCTCAAAAGTGCTAAATAAAGGGCTGAATAGCCAGGGGCAGATCTCCATTTGAATCACCTAGGGCATTAAACATGAATTTCAGCAAAGGGCCACGTACGATCAAGCAAACATTTTCTAGCAGTGCTGCAACACTTACTACTATGGATAGTGACAATTCTCTGCACCCTGTGAACGTGGACATAGTCGGAAAATACTACGCATGAAAAAAAGACCTGCTAGGTTGACTGACCTAGGCAAAAATAAGGGCATCCTGCGAACCAAAAAAGTTTAGGCAAAAATTAAGGATATATAAATAAAATTGTACACCCGGCAAGTCGAAAACCTGAAAAGGAGGCTTGGGTAAAAAAGGGTATCCCGATGGACTGAAAATCTGAAAGGACAATCCAGGCAAAAGTTAGGGATTAAAGCGTACGACTATGTCCCATCATCTCGTCACCTATCTATCAGTAGAAGACTTATCACCCTGGTCAGCATTTACTCAAGACTCTGGGAGTTGGGATAACGTCCAAGCCACCTACGACTCCCCACAACTTCCATGAGATTATCCCCACAGAGTAGTCTTCGCAAGTTCATACATTCCCCGCAATTTCCTCGACAGATTGCTCTAGCGGAAAAAGGAGATGATCTTCTTCCCAGTAATGTCACCAACCTACGGAGTTTCGACTAGTACATTTCATGGAAGTTCTCTTCCCCAACTGAGTTTATTCCTCCGAGATTGCAAAACCCCCTGCAGGTCTCTACTCTCTAGCATAGTTCATTTCCTCGACAAGGGTGTTTCCTCAGCAGAGTATTGCTCCATCGACAGGGTTTATTTCCCCAACATGAACTATCAACGTTCACTGAAGATAGCAAAAAGATAACAAATACCGACGTTCACTGCTGATGTACTACCAACGTTCACTGAAGGGAGAAAGAGAAAATATCATACCACCGCCGTTCATTGACGATGAAATATCAATGTTCACTGAAGATAGCAAAAAGATAACAAACACCGACGTTCACTGTCGATGTACTACCAACGCTCACTGAAGATAGAAAGAGAAAATATCATACCACCTCCATTCACTGACGATGAACTATCAACGTTTACTGAAGATAGCAAAAAGATAACAAACACCGACGTTCACTGCCGATGTACTACCAACGTTCACTGAAGGTAGAAAGAGAAAATATCAAGTTTTCCAGAATTCTGGTGTTCTGCCAAGAACGGGTCTCGACTTCTTCTTTAACCAAGGAGATCTTCCTAGAAAGGGTACTATGTAACCTGTCTCAAATAAAGAGACTACCACTTATTACCAAAAGGGAGCTGCAAAGAAAAATGGCTTTCCAAGGATAGAAATATGACTTCCCGGAGAAATGCCATGATATTCCCGCTGAGGAGATAAAGTCTCCTTGTGCAAAATAAATGCACAAGCAAAAAATTCAAAGTTTTCAGAAATCCATAATACACGACATCGTCATGCAACCACAAATCCAATTCAGAAAAATACCGGAACAAGACGGCCAAAGCGGATTCATCCTTTGAGAAATAAACTCAAGAGGGAAGACCAAATTCAACCAAACAAAGAGCGCTGCAGTAAAGGTCAGAAACACAATGTCCATGAATGATGATTTTAGCAATGTATGATGCATGTATGAATGTACGATTTTTATTGTGCATATGCTGATAAAAAGGATACATAATCAGTGCAGACAAACGAAACCGCCTCAGTTACTAACAACATTGGGCTAAGCTTCAATCAGAAAGATCAATCCAGGAAAGGTGAAAGTGACTGCGGAAACCAAACATATTGCATTAACTTCACTGAGGAGAACATAATTCGACTGTAGCTTAAATCAAACAGACACTGGGATAGAACACCCTGCTTCCGGGTTCATCGGAGAAACAGTTTTCCAAAAGTAACATGCCTATTGGAGATTGCAAGATCAACCTTAAATAAGGCAAACTGGCGTCGAAACAACCAAACCTCATTGGGGAATTCAAGCCTACCTCCCAAGAGAAAAGAAATTGCAGGTTGAAAATTTTCACCACGAACCCTCATTCCAACAAGAGATGCCCTGGGATAACCCTCCCGGGAGATCAAGAAGTCAACACTAGTGCCGATACTGTAAAAAAAGCAACACCTCAGCACACCAAGGGAATAAAACCTTTCATCATATGAGGGAAGACTTTGCTGGGGAAGCTGGGACGAAGGCTTCTGACCATGCAAACCCAAAATCAAAAGCGAATCAAGACTTGGCTGGGGATAATGGGATCACCAACCCAAATACCGTACTTTGTACCCACTGATACCGTCTTTAACTATCTGAGAAACACACAAAGATTGCCCACATACCAGCAAAATAACCTGAGAAAACCTTTATGAAGGAAGTAAATCTTCTTGAAGCAACCGGAATTTGTTCATCTCTGGTATCACCATTTTTGTTGTCATTGTTTCATCACAAATCCCAAAGTAAATTGAATTGTAAATATCTCTTTTTTTTGAAAAGTCAATTTTTCTTTTTAATCTCTTTGCTTTAAAAGTTATTATCAATAATAAATGAAGTCTTTGCAAGCTAAATAAAATTAAGAATACAAAGAATTAGGCAAAAGCTCGAATTTCATTAATAGAATGGTAGTCTGCGAATGGCGAGACTCCATGGATGATTACAAAATTTGGTAAATGGTAATACATAATGGAAAAGATACATTGAGATACAATGACCACTATCCTCCCTAACAACTTTTGAAGTCCTGAGAAGCAGCTTTTGTTGAAGTATGGTGAGGATCCGAGAAGATTGTTGCTTCAACGATCAAGTCTTGTCTGACGCAGTTACTTGCCAAGAAAGTCCCTAACTTTTGCCTAAACTGCCCTTGTGGGTTTTCAACTTAGCGGGAAATTTATTTTTTTTATGTCTCTAATTTTTTCCTAGACCGCCCTTTCGGGTTTTCGGCCTACCGAGACGCTCCTTTTTGCCTAAGCCTCCCTTTCAGGTTTTCAACTTAGCGAGATGTTCTTTTATTTCTTTAGGCGAAGTATTTCTTAACTGCGTCAGCATTCATGGGACGTGGGAACTCCTCGCCATCCATAGTTTCAAGAATTAATGCACCACCAGAGAAGGCTTTCTTGACAACATACGGGCCTTCAAAATTGGGAGTCCACTTGCCCTTAGAATCAGCGTTGAAAGACATGATCTTTCTGAGCACGAGGTCGCCTTCTCTGAATTCACGAGGTTTGACCTTTTTATCAAATACTTTCTTCATTATTTTCTGATATAGCTGCCCATGACACAAAGTTGTCATTCTCTTCTCTTCAATCAAATTCAATTGGTCAAACCTGTTCTGAACCCATTCAGCCTCTGTCAATTTGGCTTCCATTATCACACACAATGAGGGAATCTCTACCTCGACAGGGAGTACAGCTTCCATTCCATACACTAGGGAAAACGGGGTCGCTCCTGTTGAAGTGCGAACAGATGTTCGATATCCATGCAGAGCAAAGGGAGCATTTCATGCCAATCCTTATAAGTGACAACCATTTTCTGGATAATTCTCTTGATATTCTTATTAGCAGCTTCAACAGCCCCATTCATCTTTGGCTTGTATGGAGATGAATTATGATGGACAATCTTGAATTCTTCACACAGTTCCGTCATCATCTTGTTGTTCAAATTTGAACCATTGTCAGTGATGATTCTTCTCGGCACACCATACCGGAATATAAGATTGTTTTTGATGAAACGCACCACCGCCTGTTTGGTAGCATTGGCATATGAAGCAGCCTCTACCCATTTGGTAAAGTAGTCAATCGCTACCAAGATGAAACAGTGTCCATTCGAAGCCTTGGGTTCTATCATCCCGATCATGTCAATACCCCCACATAGAGAAAGGCCATGGGGAGGAAATCACATTGAGAAGTGTCGGAGGCACATGGATCTTATCTGCATAAATCTGGCATTTATGGCACTTCTTTGCAAACTTGTAACAATCAGATTCCATTGTCAACCAATAATATCCTGCCCTTAGCACCTTTTTTTCCATTGAATGTCCATTAGCATGAGTTCCAAATGAACCCTCATGAATCTCATGCATCAACATGTCTGCTTCGTGTCTATCCACGCATCTGAGCAAGACCATGTCAAAATTTCTCTTGTATAGCACATTTTCACTGAGGAAGAAACTGCCTGCCAATCTTCTCAGTGTCTTTCTATCTTTCTTTGATGCGCCAAACGGGTATTCCTGAGTCTGAAGAAAATGTTTGATATTATAATACCAAGGTTTTTCATCTGCTACCTCCTCTATCGCAAACACATGAGCGGGCCTATCTAGTCGTCGAACTGTAATTCGGGGTATATCATTCCAAGCATTTACTTGGTACATGGAAGCCAGAGTTTCCAGAGCATATGCCATTTGGTTTTCATCTCTAGGAATGTGATGGAATTCAAATTTATTGAAGAAGGGTAGTAATCTTCTAGCATGATCTTTGTAAGGGATCAAGCCAGGGTGACGAGTGTCCCATTCTCCTTTAATCTGATTTATTACCAAAGCTGAATCACCATACACATCTAAAATCTTGATTCTGAGATCAATAGCTTCCTCAAGACCCATGATGCAAGCCTCATATTCCGCCATATTATTAGTGCAATCAAATGTTAACCTCGCGGTAAAAGGAATATACGATCCATGAGGAGTGACAATCACAGCACCAATTCCTTTACCATAAGCATTCACAGCTCCATCAAATACCATAATCCAACGAGATTCAGGGTCGGGGCCCTCCTCAGGCAATGGTTCATCACAATCTTTCACTTTTAAGAACATCACATCTTCATCGGGGAATTCATATCCTGCAAACTGATGATCTTCCACTGGCTGGTGAGCAAGATAATCTGCCAACACACTACTTTTGATAGCCTTTTGAGTGCGGTATTCAATATCATATTCAGATAACAACATCTACCAGCAGGCAATTCTCCCAGTAAGAGCAGGCTTTTCAAAAATATACTTGATTGGATCCATTTTAGAGATCAACCAAGTAGTATGATTCAACATATACTGCCGCAAACGCTTTGCCGTCCAGGCTAAAGCACAACATGTTTTTTCTAGCATAGAATATCGCGACTCACAATCAGTGAACTTTTTGCTGAGATAATAAATGGCGAACTCTTTCTTTCCTGTTTCATCCTACTGTCCCAGAATACAACCCATGAATTTATCTAACACTGTCAAATACATAATCAACGGTCTTCCTTCTACAGGAGGGAGCAAGATAGGAGGTTCAAGCAGGTACTCTTTAACACTTTCAAATTCCCTTTGGCAGTCGTCTATCCACACACAACCTTGATCTTTCTTTAACAACTTAAAGATCGGTTCACATGTTGCAGTCATGTGGGAAATAAATCTGGAGATATAATTCAAACGCCCGAGGAAACCTCTGACTTGCTTTTCAGTTCTTGGCGCTGGCATTTCTTGAACTGCTTTGACTTTGTCAGTGTCAACTTCAATTCCTTTCTGGCTAACAATAAAACCCAACAATTTCCTGGATCTAACTCCGAAGGTGCATTTACTTGGATTCAGGCGGAGACGATACTTCCTCAAACGCCGAAACAACTTCAACAAATCTTCTATATGCCCTTCTTCAGTTTGGGATTTGGCAATTATATCATCAACATACACTTCGATTTCCTTGTGCATCAGATCATGGAATAGGGTTTTCATAGACCTCTGGTACGTTGCACCAGCGTTCTTCAACCCGATGGGCATCACTTTGTAACAGAATGTTCCCCAGGGTGTGATAAACGTTGTTTTTTCCATGTCCTCTGGAGCCATTCTTATTTGATTATACCCGGAAAATCTGTCCATGAACGAGAATACCTTGAATTTTTCTATGCTATCCACTAACATGTCAATGTGAGGCAATGGAAAATCATCTTTTGGACTAGCTTTATTTAGATCTTTGTAATCTACGCACATGCAGACTTTTCCATCTTTTTTCGGTATAGGGACAATATTGGCGATCCATTGAGGATACACTGATGTCACAAGAAAACCAGCATTAATCTGCTTTAGGACCTCCTCCTTGATCTTTACTGCCATATCCGGGTGGGTTCTTCTCAAGTTTTGTTTAACTGGCGGACACTCAGGCTTCAACGGCAAGCGATGCTCGACAATGTCTGTATCTAAACCAGGCATATCTTGATAAGACCAAGCAAAAATATCCATGTACTCTTTCAATAGCTCAATCAACCCGCTCTTCACATCAGGATGCAACGATGCTCCAATCTTAACCTCCTTCGGACCTTCTTCTGAACCCAAATTAACCACTTCCAAAGGCTCCTTATATGGCTGAATGGTATTCTCCTCATGCTCAAGCAACCGTGAGACCTCTTCTGGAATCTCATCATAATCTTCTTCTTCGGCCCCAAACACAGGAAAATCAAAGTTGGGAGAGGGTGCAGGGTCATTGTATTCAACGGGTTTTTTAATTAATCTGCACATGTGATTTATGATTGCTTTTAGAAACTAACACATATAACAAGAGATCATGCAGATTAATTTTCAGTTATTATTTATTTTGAAAAGGGTTTTTTTTATTACCATTTCCCAAGAAAAAGGCAGAAAATAAAAGACATATTTTGGAAGCAAAGACAACTTTTATTAATGATCTTATCAATTATAGCAAATAGATAAGCCCTACAACATTAATACTTCCACCTTGGGCAGAGTGAAAGCTTTTCAAAAGAAAGAAACAGATTACCAAAACAAATTACTTTGAAACATGTATGCAAGAAGGAACATCAATGGTGACCCAGTTCTGAACTCGGACTCCATGCGTCACATAATTAGGTGCTTCCTGCTCTGCTTCATCCTCTTCAACAACATTAATTCCAGAACCAATCGGATGGAGGTAGCCTCCACTGCGGAAAACATCATGATAACTGTTCACAGAAGACTTTGATTTCCAACTTTCACCTTTACCATTCCTCAAAGAGAAACCTAAACCAGCTCTGTTTTTGTTCACGGGTGGATCCACAAGTCGTCCCCAAACTGCATTATGACCATTGCGCACAACCTGTTGCGCATCCTTCAAAGAAACCATAGAATTCTCATTCTTCCTTATGTTGTTAATGGATAGGGCTTGGAACTGGGTTCCAACAGCAGCCTCATCCGCTTCTACAATACTGAAAGAGGATAGATGGGATATCAACAATGCCTGCTCCCCATTTATGAGCACTACCTTCCCTTCACGCACAAACTTTAGCTTCTGATGTAGAGTTGAAGTGGCAGCCCCTGCTTCGTATATCCATGGCCGTCCTAGCAAGCAACTATACGCAGAAATAATATCCATTACCTGGAAAGTTATCAAGAACAAATGTGGTCCTATATGGATGGGCAAGTCCACTTCACCGATGACAAATTTCCTCGACCCATCAAAAGCCTTCACAATGATGCCACTCGGGTGCATAGATGTTCCCTGATACTTTAACTTCATGAGGGTACTTCTTGGTATAACATTCAACGCAGATCTGTTATCAATTAGCACATTAGATAGCGAGTCATTCTTGCAGTTCATGGATATGTGGAGGTCCAGGTTGTGATTCCTCCCTTCATCTGGTAACTCATCATCGCAGAAACTCAAGTTGTTACATGACATAATGTTTCCAATTACGCTACTGAATTGATCCAACGGCATGTCATTCTCTACAAAAGCTTGGTCTAGTACTCTCATCAATGATTCCCTATGAGCGGAGGAATTCATCAGTAATGCCAGGATGGATATCTTTGAAGGAGTCTGCAATAGCTGATCTACAATTTTGTAATCGCTCATCTTAATCACCTTCAGGATATCATCCACTTCTTTCTCTAATGTGGCTCCACTAGTCTCTCCTGCAGCCTTCTTAGGCTCATCGTTTCCAGCAATTTTCTTTCCAGCAACAACATCTTTTCGAATAACCGGCGCAAATACACGACCGCTATGGGTCACCCTGCTATTATCAGCTATATTCCCAACATCTGGCATTGGCTGGATGGGAACTTCCACCCCATCTTCCAAGATTGTAGCGTTGTATTTGTAAGGCACAACCTTATTCGATTTATAGGGAACAAGACATGGCAGACTAATTACCAATGGTAACAGCTGGTTTGCTATGGTACTCCACCTCAAGATGAGCGGGTGCACCAAAACAAGGTACAATGAAGTTTACACCTTCCTCAACATAATAAGCCCTCAAAAGGTCATTTCCGGCAAACAAAACTTCGTCTGAAAAAAAATACTCATCCGCGGAGGCATATTCTTCCTCTGACTCTTCTTCCATCAAACAAACTTCAACCATATCAATCTCGTGATAATCATCTCTCTGTCCTGTCATCTTGATAGTCCCATTGTCTAACAGCAACTGAACACCCTCTCTCACAATAGAACATCCTCGGGGGTTTCGACAGCAAACTATGCAAGACCCATATTGGTGTTCCACCTGACCAGTAGTACGGAAAAAGGTAGCATGCAACTGTACGAGATCTTCATTCAAATGCTTTACTTCAAAAATTCTGAATTCACCCGGACATCCAGAAAATATTATCCACTTCCTCCTCATATTCTGCCATAGGCCTGATTATATGGATTAAACCTTCATCCATCATCTCTTGCAAATCAGCCTTTATCTTCTCGCAACCCTGGACGTTTATACTGTAAACAGCATAACCGGTGTGGTCATGCGTATAATAACTGAATTCACATAGATCTGCGTGCATCTTTACCAAATCCCCTCTAGCCAGATTAATGTCAAAAATCTGGAAATCACCGGGACAACCGGCCACCATATTCACAGCATTCCCTCCCCCGTGCTTGGGTAGAGGATTGTCTTTCACATTAGGTCCCATGTCTTTGAAGGATAGAATTCCAGACTTTACCAACCTTTGCACTTCGGTCCTTAAAGGATAACAATTCTCAACACTATGCCCTGGTGCTCCCTGATGAAAGGCGCACGTCTGGTCTGCTTTGTAATACCAAGGCAAAGATGATGGTACTGCTGGAGGTGGTCGTGTCTGGACCAACTTCTTCTGAATCAATGCTTGTAGTAGCTCTGCATAACTCATGGGAATAGGGTCATAGTTCTCCCTTCTCTGATTATTCCCTTGGTTCCCCTGCTGGGATTGTCTTTGATAAGCAAGGGTAGTTTGAGCGGCATTCATAACAGGAGTCACTGAAGCAACTTGCTGGTGACGCTGAAAATTCCTTCTAGGAGCATTCACTTTCCTCTCTCGTATGACAGCATTGGTATCCCCCTCTTTCTTCTTTGTAAACCTATAAGCTGGCTTCTTCATACCTCCAGATCCTTCACCCTTTGTCAAGCGACCTTCTCTTACTGCCTCTTCTAGGCGGACACCCATTCCTACCATCTCTGTAAAATTACTCGGGCCACTTGCTACCATTCTTTCGTAGTAGAAGGCACTCAACATCTTTAGAAAATTTTTAGTCATTTCTCTTTCCTCCATGGAGGAATCACTTGTGCAGCCACTTCGCGCCATCTCTGTGCATACTCTTTAAACGATTCTCTGTCTTTTTGAACCATGCCCCTAAGCTGGTCACGATCGGGTGCCATGTCCACATTGTACTTGTACTGTTTAATGAATGCTTCTCCCAAATCATTAAAGGTATATATGTTGGCGCTATCTAAACTCATGTACCATTTCAACACTGTGTCGGTTAGACTATCCTGGAAAAAGTGAATTAGCAGACGCTGATCATCGGTGTGGGTTGACATTCTCCTTACATACATCACCAAATGAGCACGAGGGCAAGTGTTGCCCTTGTACTTCTCAAACTCAAGGACCTTGAACTTAGCAGGCACTTTAACATTTGGGACCAAACACAGCTCATTCACGTTCTGCCCAAATAACTCTTTTCCCCTAAGAGCCTTCATCTCTCTTTTCATTCTATCAAACTGCTCTTGGAAATCATCCATTCTATCATAAAGACCCAAATCTTCACTCGGCGAAGGGAAGGACGACACACATCTTCAAACGGAACCAAATTCATCGAAGGAGGTGCAGCAGGAACAGTATGCATCACAGGAGGTGCTGGAGTAACAACATTTGGAACCACTGGAGCATCTTAGGGGCCCAAATTGAAACCTTCAGGTACAAAATTCTCCGGCATTCCCCATGGATAACCCTGAGGCATACGGTTCTGAACAACAGTCGGAGTAGCAGATACGGGAATAGCAGGAACTTCAGCATTTGCCCTTGTTGGTTGAGGTTAAACACTCGGTGGCTGATTCTGAGCAACCAACAGAGCTTCCATCAGAGTAGTCAAATTGGCCAAGCCAGCCTTCAGAGTAGAAACTTCTTCGTGCAGCTCACGATCCTCCTGTTCCAAATTGTCCATATTCTTTTTGAAGTTAGCCCGAGTGTTGTAGTGGTGAGTCAGTTTGCTGAACGAAGCAAAGAAGCTGGGTAAGGCACCTGGGTATGCATAATAAATGCAAGAAATATGTGAAATATGATGCATGTCATGCAATGCACATGATTATTTTTATTCCATCGTTTTAATATTTCAAGGGATTTAAGATTTATAGACATATCGCAAACATCAAAACAATAACGCATTTGAAATACTGAAAAAAATTTATTATAATAACTCCCAAAATGGATTACAAGTTTCAATGATCCCAAGTACAAGATGAAAATACAATCTAAAAATCCTGAGAGAAAGAAACTTATAGAGATCAATTTGTACGTTGACGCTTCCCCATGAGTCTGGCAATCTGAGCCCTCAACCTCTAGTTTTCTTCCACATGTCTGACGGCAACCTCCTTCCAATCATCTGAATCATGAAGTGAACGACCAACACCTGTTTGAGGCTTAGGGGAAAATAAATCCCCTTTCCTCTCCATAGACTCCACCGCTCGACTCTCAAGGATCTCTATCAAATCATCTTTCTCCTTCAAGTCTGCTTTATAGGAACTCTCTAAAGTCTGGAACTTGTTCTTTCAAGCATCCCTTTCTTGCTGCATCCTAACCAAAGCGAGCTTCAGTTCTTCTAGATCATCTAATAAAGGAGGAGCAGTCTTCACAAATAAATCAGGCATGGGTGTCTCCCGAGTATACGGCATTTTCAACTGAATGGCTCTCGATCGGACCCACTGAAGATATGGCTCTAAAGAAACAGCACCCCTAGGACCCAAATCCTTCCTACTCTTCTTATGAATGTGACGCCATGCCTTCGCAATCTGCTCCCTAGCTTCCTTGTGGTCTTCTCCCTCCTTCATAAAGAAACTACTCAAATGAATACTGTTCAGTTTATCTCTCATCGGATATCCAAGTTGTCGCCGTGCAAGAATAGGGTTATAGTTAATTCCTCCCTTTGTACCAAGAAGAGGTACATTGGGGAAACTACCACAACTGACTGTCAACAATCTCTATATCCTGATAAGCTCGATGATACCAATCAATATCCGAGTGAGTAAGTGCCATGATCTTAGGAGCCCAACGGGGTTCCTTCTTGACATCCCAAAACGCATCAGACTGAGGCATATGAGAGATGAACCATCGGTACAACAAAGGTGTGCAACAGATAATCATTCCTCCATGATAAGAACTCTGAAGTTGAACAGAGTAATAAGCATCACCTAACAGTGTAGGAACCGGGTTTCCAATCATGAAAATCCTGATAGCGATAATGTCGACAAACTTGTCTACGTTAGGAAATAAGAACAAACCATAAGCAAGTAAAGCAAAGATGGCCTCAAAAGCAACCGTACTCTTCATTCTGGAAAAGTAACGAGCTTTCTCCAATAAGAACTGAGCTGGTAATCCTCTAATCCCTCCTTTAGTATTCATATGGGCTTCCACCTCAGACTTCCCCAGATGAATCAAAGCAGCAATCTCATATGGTTTTGGCTCACCCTTCAAACCAGTAAAAGGAACACGATTGGTAATGGGTAAATCCAATAGATAAGAAAACTCCTCCAGTGTAGGCATCAGCTGATAATCGGGAAAAGTAAAGCAGTGATACACCGGATCATAGAACTGGACCAAGGTCGAGAGAATACCCTCCTTCATCTTCAGCTTCATGAGAGGAATAAGGGATCCATACTTCTTCCGAAAGTCTGCAGGACACTCAATCTCTAGGATCATACTGATCAGCTCATCTATCTTGGGATCCTTGAAACTGTATTTCCCGGTCTTTCTCTTTCCAGAATCCATGGTTAAAAGTACCTGAGATATTCACAAATAGTCAACTTGTAAATCCCTTGAAATATTGTTTTCTTCAAAAGATGCTTATGAGTGCATGGATGCATGATGCAACAATCACACACAAGATCACACATATAGGGTTCATAGGTTCAACGTCATGAGCATGAGGTCGAAGGTACTACCCATAAGGTGTTGGTCTAAGAGTTATCACATGTCGAACAAGGTTCTAGAGGTTCCCAGAGTCTACATCCTTCCTTCGGATATTACCAACTTCCTGATTAACTCAGTAATTAGTAATATTCTCAAGAAAGACTCGTTCGAGCATAGTATCGCGTGACAACTATTTCTGGATTACTCCGTCATAGCTTCCGCACTACACCTAAAAGGCCAAGATAGGTTTGGTATTCTACGGTCCTCAGTTTCAGTAGGCTCCCAGGTCGAAAGCAGTACGTCTTCCCAATTACTCGGTAAACGACACTACAATCAAAGGGGCCTCCACTGAGTGGGGGATCTCATGCCTCCTTTTTTGGGATTACTCCCTCAAAGTTAACATGACTATACTGCCCGTCCTATCTTAAAGTTTTCCCAAGTCCGGGTATAGGACTTATGGGTAATCGCCAAGCACCCTGAAAACCAAGGAAAAATCCAGACAAACATATATACAAATTATAACACATAAAAAACAATAACACATATACAGATATAAACAAAGATAGGCTTAACCCACTCAGGGATGGACCAGTAAGAGGTCAATCTTTCCCCAGTGAAGTCGCCATTTTTCTGTAGCAGTAGAAATGTTCAAGACTAAGCCATTGGATTGACTAGACTTTATACAAATCAAAATAAAAATCACCACCGCACTTTATTGTTTCCAAAGGAATGGGAAAAGAGCGAATAACCCAAAAAAAAAGGGGAAAGATTCAAGGTAAGGGGGTTGGTTATGCAAAGGGAAGGTATTAGCACCCTAAACATCTACGGTACTCCGCAGAAGCCTCTTTGTAAAATCTGTATATTTTGGCTATAAAAATGTGTTGTATATAAAATGGATGGTGGAGGTGAGAAAAGAAATATATTTTTATGATTTTTGCACCCGCCGCGGTTGCGAACCTTTGGTTCCTACATACCATCTTTCGTGCAATAGGGGATCAGGGTACACGTAGTTCCTCTTTTAAAAAAATTGAAACATAAGTGTGTTGGTTAATTTTAAGAGATAAGGCATCATCGTCATTGTCCGTGTGGAAAACATACTTACTACCCACAATCATGAGAAAGGAGAATTTGCATCATCTCAAAGTGGAGGATATGGCCTGGATTTTAAAATCAACAATGCCTCACTCAACACCCAAGTGGAAAATATCTCTCTTCACTACATATTGTAGAAGTATAGTTGTTTGCATCACTACAAGGATTGACAAGAGTCTAATCTTTTAAGAAAAAGTTTAAGAGTAAAAGCCAAAGTGGAAAAATGGTTTGAAATGAGATTGGTTGGCTTTTAGTCTTCTCATCAAAAAAAATGTCAAAGTATTATTAAATTGATTGAGGTTTATTTATGAAAAAAATTTGAAAATGCATGGACCTAAGTCCAAGTTTATTATGAAAGTGTTTAAGTTTCAAAACAAGAAGAGTTTTCAAAAGGAGGGAGAAGATTTTTGAAATTTAAGAAGATGGGAGGAGAAGAAGAGACTATCCTAAAGCATAAGGTAAAAGCTAAGGATAAGGACCATCTAACCAACAAGAAGCCAAAAACTTGACATTATGAGTCAAGATAGAATTCCCATTCTTTGGATTGAAACCAAGCAAGCAAAGATACTAGACCTCTTCAAATGTGTTAAGTCTTCACAAAAATTGGGCAGAGTAACGGCTGTATACGGGTGAATTCCAGATTGAAAATCAAGGATGCAATCACAAAAACCTGCACACAAAAACAAATAAGCAACCCAATGTCTTGAGGTAAACCTCAAGAGCTCCAGACAAAATAATCAGATAAGATCACAAGGTCTCCAAGATAGGCCAAGGTTTCTCATTCTAAGTCCAAAAAAGTCCACTGCTCCATAATGCCAAGGATAGTAACCAAATAGTCCAAGTACCATTAAGAGTTTTTTAGGGTTTATGTTGATTATTAAGTATCTTAGGAAAAGAAAAGAAAATAAAAGCTCAAGTGAGCAAAGTAAAAATGACAAGAATAAATAAATGCTCAAATGAGCAAAGATAAAAAATGGCATGAAATATAAAATGCTAAAAAAATAAATAGTGCATAAAGCATAAAAGAATAAAAAGCATAAAGAATAAAACAAGTTAATAATTAGTGGTTAGTTGGATGACCATCTTGAAACTTGCATTTAGAACTCATTAGAGGATTGGTAGAACCAAAGCCTCCACACAACAAGTTGCATTTGCTTTTTGTCAAGTATATCATCCATTTTGGAATTCTCATAAGTACCATTTAATGATCAACGATGTTTAAGTGATCCGCGTTGACCAAAGGTGTTGTAGATCCATTAGAGGATTGGTAGAAATCAAATTAACATACTTGGGCTTGCAATCAAAGAAATCAAATTAACATACTTGGGCTTGCAATCATAAGTTTGGGCCACAAAGGATCATTTATTCGAATCGGGAAAATATTTAGCGCTATGTTAAGCAATCGTAAGTGGACTTATATAGAAGTCGCACCTATTTTGAGGCCGGTCAATAACAATCTATGCACCATTTGTTTTGAGACATGATATAGAGATCATGCTCCAACAACACTTAGTGCAATAAGAATGGGATGAGATGAAGGGGAATTAGGGTAAAAAAGAAAACCACATTTGAATTAAAAATTTAATCAAACTATTATTAAAATCATTCATCCATTTTGGTGGAGTTGAACTCAACACCCAAGATCCAATGATGTTAATAAAGTCATGATCAAAAGATCAACTCAAGACAGTCAGAAAATATTCACAAAATAATAATATATTTAATATATACATTTAAAGGGTTAAAAAAAAGAAAGTTTAAAATAGAAAATAATGAGAAAAATATCAATTATGTTCAAATTAATCAAGCAATGAAAGATAAGACCATAGAAAAATCAGAAAATAGGTCAAGTAATTATACAATTTTTTTGGGAATTTTTAAAAGTCAGAAACTATTTTTAAAAATTAAAATAAATGGGTAAAATAAACAAAAATAGTAAAAAATAGTTAAGTCAAAAAAAAAAAAAAAATAAAGTCACCAATATTTGTCACAATGTCATTGGATCATTCCATAATTTTTTCAGAATTTAAAAATGTGTAAAAGTATTTTTTAAACATTTTAAATAAATCAAAGAAGTGCAAAATTCATAAAAAATACCAAAACACAAAATTAAATTGTGAAAAAATAAAAATCGGAAAGAGAATAATCAAAAATATTTTTCATAATTTTTTTTTTTGGATTTTTTGGACTAAAAGTGAATTTTCTATGATTTTTAGAAATTTAAAACAATTAAAATATAAAAATCAGAAAAAGAAAATAAAAGAAAAAGATGTGGACCATTGGATGAGAGTCAAAACGCGTTAGTAATCAAATCCAAGGGATCTGGCGCGCTGTGCATATCATGGTCTTTACTGAATAAAGCACTGAATCAAATGTAAAATCAGAAATTCAAAAAATACAAATGGCACGCTTTCATTGGTTAGAAGGTGACACGTTGGTCATCTTCAACCTCCAGCCTCACGAATTGCAGGTCTCTCAAACTGTAAAATCAGAAGCTCAGACCTATGCCATTCATTTCATCTCTTCAAGACGAAGATAACCATGCCCTCGCGTCATTTTTATATAAACTGTAACTCAAGCAATTTGGAAAGAAAGTTTTGAAAGGGGATTTGAAAATTCATGGTCAAAACGTGTTTCCAGATAAAAGTAAGTGTTGCGACTAGAACCAGGGCAATGAGAGCAACACAATGGTACCAAAGTTTTGAAGAATTGATGAAGGAATCTACCTATTGAAGTTGAGTTGCAGAGCTCTGAAACTGGACTTCTATGGAGTAATATAGGGCACGATTATTTAATGTAATGGTATGGTTAGCTTCAGGGAAGACCAAGGAAGGTGAATTGATGGAGAAAATGGATTGAAAAAGGCTTGAGAATAGGATTCGAAGTAGCTAAATTCTGAGTTGTGAAGCAAGTTTGGCAGGGTGATTCTGGTTATCTAAGCTTGAGAAAATGAATGGGATAGTACATGTATTTATAGGAGAAGTAAACGGGATCAAAAGGAAGAGTGAATGATGCGTTTTGGAGGGAATTCATGCAAACCTGATGCACGAGTGAAGTGTGTCCAAACTTCACCAAAACTCATCCGATTCTTGCGTTTTGATGCACTAATCCACTTAGGAAAGTTGGCTAATCATGTTTAGACCCAAAACGCGTGCTAATTTGAGGTTTAGAGGTTGTAACATGAAATTCAAATTTTGACTTGCAGGGAAACTTCAATTCCAAGTTACCACTTTTGAAACAATGGCATTTCCATCTCAGGGAGTCTTAAGGCATAATTCTTGATGCTTTGGAAAGATGAGGTAACAAACTTTGCAATGGAAAAAGAATGGAATCAATTGGAGGCTTGAGCTGAAAATTACATGGAGTCAAAGTTTGAGAAAAAGAGTTGACTTTCCATACTTAGAAATATTTCAAATCCTTCTTTAAAAATGACCTATAATCTCTTGCATCTAAACATGGCTTTCCACTTTTAATTTTCTCTTGACCCAAAAAGATGGAATGCAGTAGATCTCTTGAATGACATTTTGCAATTTGGACCACTCAAAATCTCCAAAAATTGAGCAAGTTATGACTTGTTGAAGTTGGCCAAAAATCATGGAATGACCTATAATCTTTTGCAGTCTTAAGGCGACTTCCATCCATTTTCTTACTTTTCACATAAAAGAAGGAATGAAGTACACATCATCAAGATCATAATGGGAAAATAATGGGCTCAAGGTGATAAAAATTGACCAAGTTATGACAATTTGAAGTCACATATGGAAAATTAGGGATTCAACTAAATGACTTGTGATCTTTCTTCTTCACCAAGTTCCTTCCACATAAGAACTCTTTGGAACTTTTGAAGTGATTTGTTAGTAACTCTTTGAATAGAAGAATGTTTTTGGAATCACTCAAAAATGACAAAAGATGAGAAAGATATGCCTATTTTAAGTCCAAAACCCTAGCCTCTAGATCAAGAGAATGCTTGGTGGAACTTTGCCAAATTTGAACAAACTTTTTGTGCCAATATTCTTCCTTTGTGAATAGAAATTGTTGAGGATAATGATGAGTACATATGGCCACCAAACCCAATTTCATATCAACTTCAAAACAACTTCAATGGTGAGGTTTGAATCTCTCAAGCTTTTGACTAGGGCATGGAAATAAACTCATGAACCCATGAAGCAACTTGATAAACCTCATTGCTTTTACCAACATTATCAACATGTAAGACAAACAATATCTATGATCACAAATATAACCCAATCAAGGTGTTTGGTAACTTCTCAAAGAGCAAAGCTAAAGATAGGGAGAAGAACCAAAATCCCTAATGTGATTTTGTGGTGATTGAAACAATGTGGTATGATGAAGGGATCTTAGGGGGAAAATTGGGGTACAACACCATCACATCACCGAGTGCAAATTTCTGGGCACTCTAGTGTTCAATCATCTTCCACCTTCGAGTCACGAATGGCAAAACTAGCCAATCTAACTCTTCAGGCTTAAGAAGATTGAACAGGGGCAGCTGTTATACCCCAAAATTTTCCCTCTCACTTATCAAGAATTTACTCACAAAGATCTCATTGGGCTCAAGACTGCACTAGGGTTTGATCAGCTCAAGACACCTCCTCAAGCACTGATGACTAAAATTAGGGTTTGCGTTTGCACAAGGACATTTGAACTTCCAATGCCCCATATGACTTTTATGTATCATTATGGACCCCCAAGGTTGCTCATGTCAAGTTTCAAGTCTTGGATCACATTTTTGCTCAGTCAATTGAGCAATTGACCTAAAAATCAATTGTATTGGGGAAAAGTAAACCATGACCAATTTACAGTCAAACTTCATAATTTTTTATCCATACCAACATTTTAAACTTATATGTATCATTTGGTCAAGTTTGGACCACAATTCCTCAAGAAATTTGATCAAATCTCCAAAAGGGCAAAATGGTCAAAATTAGGGTTTTGACTGGGAAAGGGCAATTTCTGATTTTTGACCTAGCAAATGATCAATTGGTTTAAGGAATGATCTCAAGAGTCCAATTGCATCATTTTTACCTAATGGCATGGTTCAAAACATTGCAAGTCCATTGGGTTGACAGATGAATTTTTCAGTCAATTGATCAAAAGTCAACTGTATATTGAAAAGTCAAACTTTGACTTTTTGGTCAAATTCAAGTGCCAAAGATCACAATTCATCAAAACATGTCAAAATATGAAACTTATTTATAAAGAAATCAAAAAGTCAAGATTTCATTTTGAAAAGTCAAAATTTCTAAACTTAGAAATTTTTCTAAGTGTTGGAAATTTCATATTTTTTCATAACTTTGAGCCAAATTTTCACCATGATGCAAGATGATTCAAGAGAAACTTAAATCATGAAAGTTTTATATATCCATGAAATCTACAACTTTTATTTACACAACTCCTTCCAAAAATGCTTGGATCTCAAGTTATAATTTTATGAACATGTGGTCATGAAACTAAAAACTTAGTGAAATTTTGCCCTAATTTGGTCAGGATTTTGACCAAACTTCATGGAACTTTTTCATATATTTCCAAGGGGAATATTCAAAAGCAATTCAAAGATAGGTTATATAGAACACTGCAAGCTTTCCAAAGTGTCCAAGAACTCCTTGAGATCATTTTTGAGTAGGGAGAATCGAAGAGATGAAATTAAGGTTTTGTCACTTGAATTACAAGTCATTTTTTATGAACACTTGAACCAAATTCATGCTAGGCTGCATAATCTTTGCTTTGCAGGCCTCAAACTTGTTTGTAACTCTATAATTAAATGTTTACACAATTGTTAGGGATTTGATCCAAGCAGTTGAGCTATTGTCCAAGTTGCACTTCCATTTATGGCACAAAGTTAACAATGTCATTCTTGTAAAGTAAGCTTTTTGCATAAAGTTCACATTGAGCCTCTAACTTGTTCCCTCTGATCACACTCCATCCATAAAGTCAGAAGTAAGCTTGTTTAAAGCATAACCACTCTATCTTAGCAAGTACAAGGCATGGAAACTAGTTTTATCAAAAAATCACATGTTTAACTTAAACATGTAAACTTGAATTCTGATTAACTAGGGCACTTCAAACTTGTTGCTTATAAATAAAGTCATTATTTGTGAGCTAGAGGACGAGCTTGAAGACCCTGAAACACTCCCAAATTCCCTCCAGCCAGAAATTGTACAAAAAACTCCATTGATACACAGTTCTGACATTAAACTTGTATCTCTCATTTCCCTCGTGTGTTTTCCCTCAAATTCATTCCTAAAGCTTCCTCATACCAAATACAGACCATCTATGTCCCTGTTTGCAAACTGTAACTCCATCTTCATCAACTTCCATAGCCAAAAACAGAGCATTGTAGTTTGACTTCTCCACGTCATTTCAGCCAATCTCAACTCAAGCAAACCATTGCATTAGCTTCCTAGGACCTCAAGGAAGCTAACCTGATCATCACCACTACCTGAAACAAGCTCAAACTCTAAACACGATTTCCAGTTTTGAGGTAAGTTTTATCAACTTGGAACTCTTCATACAGGCATCATCAATATTTTATTTGTGAACAAAACATGTAGATATCATTACCCTGAAGCTAATCATGTCCATAGTTTCCATTAAAATTCATGCTTATCTTTGATCTATAGTTTTAATACTTTACATTTCTGGAATTGTGAGAAAATTTGCTACAAGTTTCATGTTTACAGTTTTTATTTTTGATGTGAAATGAGCAAGTTACAAATGGTCTGGCTGGAGGTTGAAGATGAAGTCTTCAGGGTGCATTTTGCCTTACATATTTATTGTTTTACTTGTATTAACGGATGTATAGTCACCCCAGTGGTAGAAGCGCTCTCCTGTAACCTTTGGGACCTGGGTTCGAACCCCAGTGGTACCCTTTTCATTTTTCACATTTTTACTTTTCTGATTTTTGTTGTTTTTTGGCAGGCGCTGGGCCCTTTTGGCCTAGTTTGTTTTTGTTTTTACTGACTAACCCTCTTGCAGGCTCTTGGCACCCCCTGGCCCAAGTTATTTTATTTATTTATTTCCATTTTTTTCTTTTCTTAAATATATTTTTCTAAATACTAAAAATCATAAAATACAAAAAAAATGATATATTTATATTTTGACTTATTTTATTTTATTTTCCTACAAAAAATATTTTCTTATTTATTATACTTTATTTATTTATTAAGTAAACCTTGTAAACTTAATTAATATTATGTTTTTTATTTTTTTTTTCACACCATTTAAAATACATTGTTTTAATATAAAAAAAAGGACTACAAATATTTTATAATACGATAAATCTTTTCAAGATAAAAAAATACTAAAAATATTTTTCTTAAACTTATTTTCTTTTGATTAATTTATAGAATTAGGGTTTCACTTAAATTCTTTTCTTAATAAAATTCAAATTCAATTAATTATTTTCTTTATTTAATTAGGTCAAGACAAAATCTCTTTTTCATGAAAATCAAACAAAGATACAATCTCTTTACATTTTTTGCATTTTTGTACAATTCATTCATTTTATTACTTTGTATTTATTCAATTCCTTGTATATTCATATCAATTAAATATGGTTGTAATAGACTAATTAGGTTTAAATTCTTGCAATCCCCATTCTTGAATTTGTACACCCCCCTCCCCACAAATGTTGTAATAGCGTAGTAACTTTAAATTTCGCAATTTATCGCTTTTATATAACATGCTAGTAATTAGGGTTTGTATGGAAAGACTAAAACCAATGCTTAGAAAACCCTAATTCAAGACAAAAACAAGCATGAAAATGATGCACTAGCACACAAACACCCCTGGGGTTATTCCACTTGGTTGCCTTATACAAAATGGCCATATTACGCATGTGAGGTATCTTAGCAAAAACAAGTAAATACAAGATCATAGTCCCTCGATGACGCTATCTAAGTTGCCTTACAAATGATCTTAGTCCCTCAAAAATAATCCTAAGATACCTTGCAACATTGTTAATCATGGTTATACGATGACCCACGCTCGTCCCATTGACATCCAAAAGATAGGGTTGCTTACCAAATCAATGGTAAGACAACAATATCAAAGGAAAAGAAAATGAACAAGAAAGACATTTGAGTAGGTAGATTGCTCCTAATTATTTGCTCCATTTCAAAAACAAACATCCTTGCTATTTTTAAAACAAAACACCTACACTTTCAAAACATCTTACAAAACTTGAAAACATTTTTCAAAATATCAACATCTTTGTATACATTCTTACGAACGAGAATCATTACAAAGATTGCCTAAACAGTGGCCTATTTACAAAATACTTTCAAAAAACCACACAAAGCACAATTTCAAACAAAAGCAAGTGATCTAGTAAGTAACTAAGAGCCCATGGAAAACCATGGATGAAAAGGGTGTTAATACCTTCCTTTTTCATAATCTACCCCCCGAACTCAAGAAATAATCTCAAAGGTCTTTCCTGTGCTTTTTCACCTTTCCTTTTGGATAAAAGAAAAGTCGGTGGCGACTCTTGCTAACCGCAACATTTGCGATCAAACGCAAAACCTTCAAGTCAGTTCTCCCACCGTATCACTAAGGGGCTTTGCCCGTTTTTTGTGTCCGTTTAGTTTGGGTTTATGTGCCCCATTTTGATATTGTATAGATAACACTGGCCTTCATGGTCGGCTTTCTAATGCTTTTTTTTCTCTTATGTTTTGCTCTTATGTTTTGCATTATGATATTCTGTTATTGTGTTTGACGTTCTTATTTCAGTTTGGAAATCTATGCTCGAACTTAGTTGTGGTCGACACATGTTGGGATGTGCCGAGGAAGAGGAGTATGAGTTTGTATGGATGACGTCAAGATCACGGTCGGGGTCTTGACTTCGTGGCGTGAACTTCCCATCGTGACCTGGGTGTTCTACCTATTGGGTACTTTGATGGTGGAGCTCAGTTGAGGTGTCCCCGTCGGGCTAAGGTTCCGCTCAACCAATGAGTAAAACCCACCTTTCATTATTGGTTGGAGGCTATGTTCATACCTCAACAGGCTTCTGTGGTCAAGCGAGCCATGTCATTTATCGGAGAGGGTGCGTCAACTGTTGGGCCCCTGCATTTATCAGGGACCTAGCTGTAATATTATTTCAACTTTGTAGTGTTCCATGGTCGAGGTAGTGGTTCTCCACTTAGGCGTTCGAGGTGGTAGGCTCTAGTGCCTGTTACCCCATGCACGTGGTAAGGTCCTCCCTAGTTGGCGGCCAACTTTCCTTCACGGGAATATTTTTTATTTCTCTGTAAGACTAGGTTGTCGACTTGGAATTCGCGTTTTATGACTTTGGTGTCATGACGCAAGGTTATCTGTTGTTTCAGTGTGGCTTCACAAAGAGTTTCTCCTGACCCGATTTCTTCGACTAGGTTGAGCTCCTCCCTTAGGGCCTCGTCATTTAGTTCGTCATCTAAAGGGTCTTCAGTTCGTTTAGATGGCTCCATGATTTCCACATGGATGACGGCTTTGGTGCCATAGGTTAGTTGAAACGGGGTTACGACGGTCGTCGAGTGTGATGTCATTCAAATAACTCTCAAAAGTGCTAAATAAAGGGCTGAATAGCTAGGGGCAGATCTCCATTTGAATCACCTAGGGCATTAAACATGAATTTCAGCAAAGGGCCACGTACGATCAAGCAAACATTTTCTAGCAGTTCTGCAACACTTACTACTATGGACAGTGACAATTCTCTGCACCCTGTGAACGTGGACATAGTCGGAAAATACTACGCATGAAAAAAAAGACCTGCTAGGTTGACTGGCCTAGGCAAAAATAAGGGCATCCTGCGAACCAAAAAAGTTTGGGCAAAAATTAGGGATATATAAATAAAATTGTACACCCGGAAAGTCGAAAACCTGAAAAGGAGGCTTGGGTAAAAAAGGGTATCCCGGTGGACTGAAAATCTGAAAGGACGGTCCAGGTAAAAGTTAGGGATTAAAGCGTACGACTATGTCCCATCATCTCGGCACCTATCTATCAATAGAAGACTTATCACCCTGGTCAGCATTTACTAAGGACTCTGGGAGTTGGGATAACGTCCAAGCCACCTACGACTCCCCACAAATTCCATGAGATTATCCCCATAGAGTACTCTTCGCAAGTTCATACATTCCCTGCAATTTCCTCGACAGATTGCTCTAGCGGATAAAGGAGATGATCTTCTTCCCAGTAATGTCACCAACCTACGGAGTTTCGACTAGTACATTTCATGGAAGTTCTCTTCCCCAATTGAGTTTATTCCTACGAGATTGCAAAACCCCATACAGGTCTCTACTCTCCAGCATAGTTCATTTCCTCAACAAGGGTGTTTCCTCAGCAGAGTATTGCTCCGTCGACAGGGTTTATTTCCCCAACATGGTTAATTTCCCCAACAAATTATCGTCTCCCCAGCTTGAGTCTGTTACTCGGATGGCCACGAGTCACTGGCAAAATTCCTCTCCCTAGTAAATTTGCCACTATCCCTAGAGATTTGCTACTGAATCTAAAGTTGGGCCAGATATCAGTCAACTTTATCCTCCCCAGACAAGCCAGAAGGTTATCCATCTCTTTTATCCCTAGTCAGGGTATAAACTCCCCAGCAGAGCAATGAATGGCCAATGTTCTTGAACTTTTCTCCCCAAGCAGGAATTAACATTCTCCAACAGAGTTTCCTTAAGAAAAAAGCAGAAATCAATATTCCCCAATGGATTTTCCTCAGATAAGAAAGCAAGAGTCTCCAGCAGAAACAATCCTCGGAAGAACGAAGATACACATACTTTTCATCCCCAATGACGGTCAGGGATTTATTTCCCCCAAACAAAGATGCTGCTCAAATTTACAAATGCATTTCAATAACATGTCACACTCATACATCATTTACCAAATATCATAGCATATGCATACTGTGATACGGTGGGAGAACTGACTTTTATACTGGTTTTGCGTTTGTATTCGCAAATTTCGTGGTAAGCAAGAGGCACCACCGACTTTTCTTTTATCCAACAAAGGAAATGGTGAAAATAATAGAAAAAGACCTTTTGAGAGTTTTCTGAGTAAGGGGGTAGATTATGGAAAGGGGAGGTGTTAGCACCCTTTCCATCCGAAGTTTTCTATGGGCTCTTAGATGCTTAGCTCATTTTGAAATGCTTTGTGTTTTGTATGTTTTTGAAAAGTATTTTTGAAATGCCAATAGTAAGACGATTTTCTTTATGATAACTCTTGTATCAGTCCTTAAGAGTGTTGATAAAGCGTTTTTTTGAATATTTTTTGGAAAGTTGTTTTGTGTAGGTGAAAAAAAAAATTTGAGCATAGCATCTAGGAACTATCTACTTTTACTCGAAAGGTTTTGTTCAGTTCCTCTTTTCCTTTAGACAGTGTTATCTTACTATTAGTGAGTAAGTAGCCTTATCGTTGGATGTTTAAGGGATAATCGAAGGGACGTTTATAGTCACAAAGGCAACTAGGCAAGAAAATTTAGTAACTACCCTAGGGTTTTAAGATCATTTTTACCGAGGCAACATCGAGAGGGTCATCGAGGTACTTATGATCTTTAAACTGGAGGATAGCCACTAAAATCTCTCACGTTCCGAGAGTTGTGACTGTTTTTCGAAGGCAACCAAAGTGGGATACCCTAGAGGTTGGCATGTGCAATTGTGTTGTTTTCAGTTATTTTAGTCTTGTGTTAAGTGTGCTAGCGTTTTGTTTTTCATTCTCTTGCCACACAATCCTATTAAACATACATCTAAGCAGTTAATAAGTTTGCAGAAATTAAAAGTACAAAAATGTAAAATCCTAACTATTACATGGCTTCGGGGAGGGGATTATTTACATGTCCAAATCGGGGAATAAAGCAGAAAAAAGTAAAAGTCCTAATTTAAACTATTACATACCAGTAAGCAGATACAATAATATGAAAAATATAATACTAAAATAAAATCACGCACGAATTGGAAATACGTCTAAAACCCTAAGAAGAAAAGTCCTTTTGTTTGTTTTGTTTAATAAAAGAAAAATAAAAATCTAAGTCTACTTAACTTTAATTTTAAGAAAGTTTTTAAATAATTAATAATTAATTAACAAAAATAATTTTTTAATTGAAAAAATACTAAATCTATTTTTGTGATTTTATAATTTGTTGATTAACTAAAAAAAGATCAAAAGAAACAAATAATAAAAAGAACAATAATGTAAATGGGCCTGGTGTTAAAGCTGAAAAGAGGGGTCAGATTTGGAATTTATTAGGCCCAAATAAGGGAGAAGCCCAGGCTACGCCTGATCCTGTGTTACTGACCCTTGAGAGTCTACCATGAAGTTGCGTATTTGGAGCGCTAGATCTAATGATACATAGATTCAATAATGTTGACGGCAGGGTGCATGTATGCGCGCTAGCCTTTGTTGCATTGGATCTGCAAAACAAATGTTGGAAAAAATAAAGATGCAGGGCATGGGTATCGAACCCAGGTCTTTCCCTTTAATTTGAACCTTCCCCTAATTCAAACCCCTTGTGTTCGAATCTGGGTTGTTTTGGCTTGAAAATGCTTGTATCATGAGCTTCGAAGGAAAATTCAGATCATGCCCTTCGATGGCACGATCTTATTCTTGCATGTTATCTTACGTGTGGTATGTTTATATAAACACAAACAACATTAGCAGTGAAAATATGCAAGCAATATGTATTTAAATGGCTTGGAAATAGAGTTTTGATTTTGTAAATCCTTACCAACCGGAGATGCTTCGATCTGTGAACCTGGGCGTGGAATTGCTAGCGTAAGGGCCTGGGATGCTTCCTGGGAGCTTACAAATTTGGTTTGGTATTTAGGCAACTTATGAAATTTTTTAGTTTTTTCCTGAGGCAACTTCTTATGTGTGTGCAATGCGTGTGTGTGTGTCTGGAAAAATGTTTCTGTCCTTTTTGCTTACGCTTTAGCTCTGTATTTATAGGGGTGCAGTGGTGAACAAAAATGGAAAGACCCAACCATTAACCATGGCTTTGAAGGCAGAATTGAAAGTCTTAAGAGGTTGCCATTTTGGATGATTTTCTACCATTTTAGGTTTTGAGTGAACCTGGACAGGTTTCACCCCCGCATTTTGACTTTTCGAATACTCCCAAGTTTTATTCTTCGATGGTTCTGAGTCCTAATTCGAATGGTTCAAGGCCTCATCATTGTGGCTTCTTCGATTGAGCCACTATCTGCCTTAGTTGCTTGATCTGAAACTATCCCGTTAGCACAATCGAATTTAGCTCTTGTTCCTTTCGATTTCCTTTCCTTCAATTCGACTACCTCTTCCTCTTTTTCTATCGAAGCTTCGTTTTTTCATCTCCTTCGAATGTAGTTGTGCAGGTGGCTCTTTGATTCCAACTCCCATCCTTTGCTTATGTTTACAAAAATATCTTTCCTGCTGATCACTAGTTCACCTTTGATTGGTGAATATAGCTTATATGAGCCAATCAAAGGATGAATTATGATCACCAAGTCTTTACTTTGATTACCCAACTCCTTCCTTGCCTGTTCAGGAACATGCCTGAAACACATTGATCCCCAAAACTCTAACATGACTCATATTTGGCTGATTCATCTCTAACTGTCCTTCGATCACGCCATGCTTGAAAATGGCATGTCCTTTGAACCAGTAGATTTCCACGTGTTTCTTTGGATAAGATAAAAGCTTTCGAGTTCAAAATATTCTTCTATTCGAAGCGCCCCTTCAAACAACATGGGAATCGAAAGGTCTCTCCTTGTAATTCTTTGAATGGCCTGTATTTCAAAGTTCGAAAATGAAACTTTCGACGGTGCTCATTACCTTCTCTTCCAAGTGAAGGCTTCACAAAAGCCTTCTCACGCTTTATTTATAACTAGACCTCCTTCGATCCTAGTGTTTCATCGGGCATTAAATTAGCCTGCATACTATTGTCGAAGCTGCTTCGACCCAAAAGCCCTTAGGCATATTTCAGCCTTCGACCTACACTTTGTCATGTACACTTCTTTTCTTTTTTCAGTTGTGCCATTATGTTGAGGCATATAGGGTGTCATGGAAATCATTTGAAGCTCTGGAACTCACACATCTTGGTGAAAAGTGAAATTAGTTGAAAGGCCATTGTGATACGGTGGCAGAACTGACTGTTATACTGGTTTGCATTTTGTATTCGCAAATGTCGCGGTAAGCAAGAGTCGCCACCGACTTTTATTTCATCCAACAAAGGAAAGGAAAAAGAACATTAAAACTCTTTTTCGAGAGTATTTCTGAGTAAGGGGGGTAGATTATAGAAATGGAAGTTGTTAGCACCCTTTCTATCCGTGGTTTTCCACGGGCTCTTTGGTACTTGCTCATTTTTTAAATTGCTTGTGTGTGCTTGTTTTGAAAAGTTTTTTTTTACTTCGTGATAACCCTTGTATCGGTCCTCAAGAGTGTGAAGAAGTTATTTTAAAAAAAAATTTGAAAGTGTTGGTGTGAAAGTTTTTATTTTAAGCAAGTACTTAAGATTTCTACCTACTCGAAAAAAGTATGTTCGTTTTCGTTCTTTTAGACAGCGTTATCCTACTATTAAGGAGTAGGTAGCTCCATCGCTGGATTTGTAAAGGGACGTTCGAAGGGACGAAATGGTCTCTGAAGGCAACAAGTAAAGATACCTTAGCACTTCGAAGGGACTATCGTCATGAGATCAATTCGCAGGCAACTCGAGGGACAAATAGGGACTATGATCTTTATGACAATTTTGAATTGCGGGTCATTGCTAAGGTATCCCTACGTTCGAGGGACACGACCATTATTTCTGAGGCAACCAAGTGGGCAAACCCTAGGAGTGAGCATGTGCAAGTGTGTTTTTTTCAGTTAATTATTTTTACACGATTAGGGTTTTCTCCTGTATTAATTTGATTTATCTTTTGCATGCAAGCCTATTGTCCATACATCTAGCAGTTTTAATAGTTGTGGAAATTAAAAGCGAGAAATTAAAACCCTAGCTATTACAAGGCTTTGGGAAGGGGATTACATAATCAAAAAAACCGGGGAAAATGATAAACGCGAAATAGTAAACCTAATTAACTATTACAAACTTTGAACCGTTACAATAATTAATAACAATAATGAAAGTAAAGACGCGCGCAAAAGTTAAAATGGGAACAAATTAGAACCTAAGAAATCTAATTAATTAAAAAAGTTTTTTTTGTATTTTTTTATTGAGAAAAATAGTTGCAATTTGCAAATTAAACCTAATTTCTATTAAATTTTAATTACAAAAAAAAATGTTTAAGTTAACCTAATTAAACTAATTAATTAAATGCAAATAAATGTTTTATGAAAAAATAACTAAACCTAATATTTTTTTGTAATTTTCTGATTTTCTGATTTAATTAAAAAATGATTTTTATTGTGAAAGTAATTAAAATAATAAATTAAAAGAAAAAGATAAGTAAAAAGAATAGAAAAATTGAGGAGATGGGCCTGATGTTGTAAGCAAATCAGGGGGGTGTGGAGTTGAACTTTTTAGGCCCAGAATAGCTGGCCCAATTTTCTTTGCGTGTGATCCAGTGTGGCTCTTGTCTGGGGTTCACCATGTGCAGCTTTTGATACGCGCTGGATCTGGTGGCTGGATGGATTCAATGGCTAAAGTTTGAAGCGCATGATGGGCACATAGAAGAGGGATGCACTGAATCTGCAATAGAATGTCAAGAAAATAATAAAAGCACATGCCTGGGATCGAACCCAGGACATTTGCTTCATAGGCGCGCCCTTCCACCATCTGTGCTAGCTGTTCTAATTGTAAATATAATAAAGCAAATAAAATATAATTGAAATAAAGTGCATTGCTCAGAAACACGCGCCAATTTCAAATGGGCCAGTGGGACGCTGCCACGCCTTCATCTTCTTCCCAGAAGTGTCGTTTTTAATTTTAGGCTTTTACCTACGGACAGATTCGTCATTATAGGCTATAGTGACGGTTCTTGTGCGTGGCTACAAACCTGCAATAACTGAAAATGCAACATAATCCAAATAAATGTAAACCAAAGGTACAGGACGGTCAGAAATCATGCCCTGGGTTCAATGGTATCCATGATTTGATCTAATTTCTCCTATACAGAGAAACCCCAAAATGAATCTTGGAAACCCTAGTAATGGTTGTCTTCCTTCCCTGCACTCAAAACTTAATTAAAGCATTCAGCAAGCATCGAATCATTATGGCAAAGCTGGATACATGATTAAAGTACATGGAAAAAGCCTATATGCACGTAATCGAAATCAAAAAATGTGTCAAATTGTGATGTGTATGGAGCGTGATTCTTGATGCTTCAAAGCTTGGCAAGGATTGGAAAAGCTTCCAGAGACGTCCAGGAATGTATTGCAATCCTTAAACCTCCTTGAGGGTGGTTGTAATCTGGAATTCCAATTGAGATTTTTTTTGACAAAAAACACAAGTTGCTCTTGCCATTTCACACGATTCTTCTTCCTCCTTATGATTGGGATGTGTTATGTATATGTATCTCTTTGAATTAGGTTAACAAAAGAGCTCTAAATCCTTGCCAATTATTAAGATTTGATTCCATTCTAACCTTGAATTATTTCTTTCCAAATCAAGCTAAATAATTCCATTCTCACTCCAATCAACCTTGGCACGATTTGATTCTGTTTTTGGCAGCATAAATGGATTGCATCTCATTCAAAATTAGATCAAAAAACAAATCTTCCATATTTTATATCATTTATTTGATTTAATTTGATTTTTAAATGTTTAAAATCAAAATTAATTAAATAAATAAAATCAATAAAATATGGAAGAGTGTTTGAGTTGTGGACTTTGTTAAAAGTAAGATGCAAACATAAAAAGTTAGGCCCATTTGCCAAAAAATGCAATTTTGGGCATTGTTGATTTTTGACAATTCTCCAAAAATGGCCAACTTTGACAATGTATATCTCTTTCAATTTTGACCCTACGAGGCTGTTCTTGGACTTTTTAGAAATCTTAGGATGTCCCCTAAGCAACCTCTTTTGTTTCATCTCAATTGGATCTTCCATGTTCATGTAAAGAGCTTTGACCCAAAAGGTGTTTTGTTGACTTTTTGGAATGACCTATAATATCTGAGTTCATATCTTTCCATGAGTGCATTTCTTGAACTTTAGGGCTGGAGAGGAGTTGTAGGGAATTGAATTCTCTTTAAAATGAGCCTTGGATGGGAAATTTTTGATGAAGTATGAGAAAGTTATGCTTGGTTAAAGTTTGGTTGACTTTTTCCTAAGAAATCCTAATTTAGCAACTTTTGAGTTTTCTTGAAGAATCACGATCAACCCTTGATCAAATGATGGATATCACTTCAAAATGTTGATGTTGACCAAAAATATTGAAGTTTGACTGCATGTGGACCACAATTGACTTTTGACCTAGCATAGTTAATTTTTCAGGCATTTGAGCAGTTGACTGAGCAAACTTCTTCTGCAAGTCATGAAACTTGACATGGATGATCTTGAGAACATATTAAGACCATGGAGAAGATTTGAGACCTTGTGAGTTCACCCATATTTATGCAAATGGAAACCCTAGTTTGAGGTTCATTGTCTAAGGAGAGCATTTGTCTGATCAATCCTTGGGCATCTTTGGGCAAGTTGAGGAATTCAATGAGTATGTTTTGAGTAAAATGAGAGGGAAAATTTTGGGATACAATAACCATTGCTTAGGAGGAGAATTTATTTGATCAATTCTTGGTCATTCTTGAGCAATTGGGGATCTTAATGAGTATGCCTTGAATAAAAATGGGAGGGCAAATTTTGGGGTACAACAGTTGCCCCTTATCAATCTTCTTAAACCTGAAGATGTAGATTGGCTTGTCTGCCTTTCGTGATATGAAGGTGGAATATGATTGAACATTAGAGTGCCCAGAAATTTGCACTCGCATGAAGTAACGTAGTTGGTTGATGATGTCAGGAATGGGCTTACAGATTCTATTTGGAGAAGATGACTGAGAGTTGTCGGAGATGGGCTTAAAGATGTCATCCATAGTAGATGTTGACTTCATAAGAGGTCTATTTGTGGGGATTCATGTTCCTATTGTCTGAGGAGGACTCCACTAGGGAATGTTGATTTTTGTTGTTCACCCGCTTGAGGAAAACTCTGTGGGGAATAGAGTCTAGGAGCTTTAGTTGTCCATGGCTCTACTGAGGAGTTATCTCTGGACTGGAGAGATGAACGTTAGTTATTTTCTGGATGAAATCCAGTTTTCACAGTAACTTGCTGGGGAGATTGAAATTAACTGTTATCAGGAAATATATTAGAAGGAGCCTGTGTAGGGCTGCTTCAGGATGAGTCCGTGTGAAACTGCATATGAAAATGGCAAGAAGGAGCCTGTGTAGGGCTACTTCCGGATGAGTCCGTGTGAAACTGCATCTAAAAATTGTGAGAAGGAATTCGTATAAGATTGCTTCAGGATGAGCCTGTGTAAAGCTGCATATGGAGATATATGAGAAGGAGCATATGTAGGACTGCTTCAGGATGAGCCCGCGTAAGGCTGCATCTGGAGATATATGAAAGGGAGCATGTGTAGGGCTACTTCAGGATGAGCCCGTGTAAGGCTGCATCTGAAGATCATGAGAAGGAACCCGTGTAAGATTGCTTCATCTGGTCGTGTAGATAGTTGCCTCGTCTTGTTTCGGGAATTGATCCATAATCAGTAGTTCACAGATGGTTGTCCTGTCTTGTTTCAGATATTTATCTGGAACTTGCTTTTGTTGGTCATTGAGATAGTTTCTCTGGCTTGTTTCAGGAATTAATCTTTGTCCTTAAAGAAAGAAAGATAGTTTCCTTGTCTTGCTTCGGGAGTTAATCTTCAACCTGCTCATGTAGATAGTTGTCCTGTCTGGTTCCAAGTATTAATCTACAATCAGTCGTTCACAGATAGTTGTCATGTCTTGTTTCAGGTATTAATCTGGAATTTGTTTTGTGTTGGTCATTGAGATAGTTTCCATGTCTGGTTTCAGGAATTAATCTCTGATCTTAGAGAAAGAAAGATAGTTTACCCGTCTTGTTTCGGGAGTTAATCTTCAATATGCTCATGAAGATAGTTGTCTTGCCTGGTTCCATGTATTAATCTATAATTAGTCGTTCACAGATAGTTGTCCTGTCTTATTTCAGGTATTAATCTGGAATTTTTTTGAAAACTGTTGATCATATTCGTCTGTTGATCTTTCCTGAAAAGGTAAAGAATTAGTTGTATGCAATATCACGATGCATGAGATGCATTGGGTAATGATGTTCTCAAAATAAATGAGATTGTGATATATGTGTTTGTGTTGCATATGATATGATGCTGGTAAAATGATGTATGAATGCAATGTATGAATGTATCAGTTGTTCTATTGCAGTGTTGCTGAACTAGGGAAAATAGATCCCTGATTGTTGCTGGGGATGAAGAGTGTAAGTCTTCAAATTTTGTTGAAGTTGAAATGCTGAGAGACAGAATTCCTTTGTTATAGAAATAAACTTTGTTGGGGAAGGGAAACACTGTAAACCTCTTGGGGATTTTTATGAAACCCTTATTGGGAAACCCGGGAAGCTTGTGAACCAGGCTAAGGAATTCTTTGAGATGCCGGGTAAGTAATTGTAAATTTTTGCTCCACCGGGGATATAAGAACACCTGACATCATTAGGTTGTATGCTAAGGATATGGAAGTGACTTTATAGTAGGATGCCCCTTCCTTTGTACTTGCTGGAGAAAGTATCTGTGGGGATTTGCAGAGGGCCTTTAGACATTGTCTTGTTTCTTAAAGCCTGTAGTAATTGTCTTTTTTGTTTTGTATGCGTGTATTTGTAAACGGTAATCACATTCAAATGCATATGTTCAAAAATAATCACTTGACATTTTTGCAAACAAAATAGAAAAATAAAAACAAATAGCTTTGCACTTTCAAAGAAATAGCTTTGTATTAATTTGAAGAAGTTTTGCCTATAATAGCCGTTTTTGTACAAGGAGACGGACATCCTAGTAAGAGAATGTCATCGTAAGAATGAAACCTATACAAAAATAGTATACAAATAAAAACATCTACGTAAAATAATCCCATTGGGTTCCCATTCCGCTATTGCCTTTATGTCTTTGAGCGTCTCATCTCTTTGTTGCTTGTCTGAAGCTGACTGTATTGATTAATACCATTTGAGCTTGATAGTTGATACTGAAAATTGGTTGTAAGGTGATCCAACGGGACATAGTTATACGCTTTAAATCCCTAACTTTTGCCTGGACCACCCTTTCGGGTTTTCAGTCCACCGGGATACCCTTTTTTTCCCAAGCCGCCTTTTCAGGTTTTCGACTTACCGGGTGTACATATTTTTTCCATATGTATATCCCTAATTTTTGCCCGAATCCTTTTGGTTTATCGGGATGCCCTTATTTTTGCCTAGGCCAGTCGACCTAGCGGGTCTTTATTCAAGTGTAGTATTTTTTAACTATGTCCGTGTTTACAAGGTGCGGAAGGTCGTCACCATCCATAGTGGTTAAGATCATGGCTCCACCAAAAAATATGTTCTTGATCACAAATAGCCCTTCGTATGTGGGGGTCCATTGGCCCCTGGGATCACCTTGCGGCAGTATGATGCGCTTGATTACTAGGTCACCATCCTGATATACCTGACGTCTGACCTTCTTGTTAAAAGCTTTAATCATACATTTTTGGTATATCTGACCAAGACTGATAGCCGCGAGCCTCTTTTCGTCAATCATGTTTAATTGGTCAAGTCGAGTCTGAACCCATTCATCTTCATTCAAACTTGTATCTTTCATGATTCTCAAGGAATGGATCTGGACCTCGATGGGTAGGACAGCTTCCATACCATATACCAGAGAGAAAGGAGTTTCCCTTGTTGACGTGCGTAATGAGGTACGATAACCATGAAGAGCAAATGGTAACATCTCATGCCAGTCTTTGTATGTAACTGGAATCTTCTGTATGATCTTATTGATGTTTTTATTAGCCGCCTCTACAACGCCATTCATCTTCGGTCGGTAAGGAGAAGAGTTATGATGTTGAATCTTGAATTGTGTACGGAGCTCGATGATCATAGTATTATTAATATTGGTACCATTATCTGTAATGATTCTTTCTGGAATATGGTACCGATAGATAAGGTTATGTCTGATGAATCGGGCCACAAGGTTCTTGGTGATAGAAGCAAAAGAGGCTGCCTCGACCCACTTTGTGAAGTAATCAATGGCAACGAGAATGAAATGGTGCCCATTAGAAGTTGTAGGTCTAATCTCTCCGATCATGTCAATGCCCCACATTGTGAAAGGCCAGGCAGAAGTCAATACGTTTAAAGGAACCGGAGGCACATGTACTTTATCAACATAGATCTGGCATTCGTGACAAGTTCGTGAGTGTTGATAACAGTCTGCTTCCATAGTGTACCAGTAGTTTCCTGCCCGTAGGATCTTTTTAGCCATTGTGTGCCCGCTAGAGTGAGTGCTAAAGGTGCCTTCATGCAAATTTTCCATAATCTTCTCTGCTTCAATCTTGTCTACACACCGAAGAAAAGTAGAATTGTGGTTGTGCTTGTAGAGGATTCTACTAAGGAAAAACTTGGCAGAGAACCTTCTTAGGAATTTCTTATCATTGATGGAAGCTCCCTCGGGATACTCTTGGGCTTCGAGGTATCTTTTAACTTCATGGAACCAAGGTTTGTCCCCCATTTCTTCAGTATCAACCTCATAACAGTATGATGGTTTGTCCATTCTCTCAATAGTGATTTGAGGAGCTTCATTATCCCACCTGACCTTGAACATGTATGACATAGTAGCTAGCGTGTCCGCTAATTGATTTTCCTCTCGTGGTAAATGCTCAAAGGTAACTTCTTCAAAGTGTGGAATCAATGTTAGCACATGCTCCTGGTAAGGGATGAGATTAGGATGCTTCATGTCTCATTCTCCTTTTATTTGACTGATCACTAAGGCCGAGTGTCCAAATACACTCAAAAATTTAATTCTCAAGTCGATAGCAGCTTTGAGACCCATAACGCATGCTTAATATTCAGCCATGTTGTTGGTACAGTTGAAACACCGCACAACATTGATGCCATTGCCGAGTGTGTTGGAAGCTCCGTCAAAAACCATAGTCCATCAGGATCCTTTTTCAGGTCCTTCATCCGGTCCAGGTTCTTCACAATCGGTCACTAACATGATGTTCTCATCCGAGAACTCAAAATTCATAGATTGGTAGTCGTCCACGGCCTGATGAGCCAGATGATCATCTAATACACTTCCCTTGATTGCTTTCTGGGTTTTGTACTGAATATCATATTCGGTCAGGATCATTTGCCATCTTGTTATTCTTTCGGTGGGAGCAGGATTCTCAAAGATGTATCTGACAGGATCCATTTTAGATATCAACAAGGTAGTGTGAGTCAACATATACTGTCTCAGTCGACGAGCAGCCCATCCCAAAGCGCAACAAGTTTTCTTGAGCAGTGGGTGTCTTGTCTCACAGTCGGTAAACTTTTTGCTAAGGTAGTATATTGCAGGCTCTTTTCGACCAGACTCGTCATGTTGCCCCAGTACACACCCTATTGAGTTCTCTAACACTGTTAAGTACATGATCAGAGGTCTCCCTTCAACTGGCAACATCAAAATTGGGGGCTCTTGAAGATATTCCTTGATTTGTCAAAGGCAGTCTGGAAATCGTCATTCCACTTCACTGCTTGATCTTTCTTTAATAATTTGAAGATTGGCTCACAAGTTGCGGTTAGATGGGAAATGAATATGGCAATGTAGTTTAGACGCCCCAAGAATCCCCTAACCTCCTTCTCAGTGCAGGGAGTTGGAATTTCTTTTATAGCTTTAACCTTTTCAGGGTCTACTTCAATACCTTTGCCGCTGACAATGAAGCCTAAGAGCTTACCAGATCTTACCCCAAAAGTGCACTTATTCGAGTTCAGTCTTAGTTTGTACTTTTTCAGTCTTTCAAACAGCTTTTGCAGGTGATCAAGGTGTTCCTCTTCAGTCTGGGACCTGGCTATCATATCGTCGACGTATACCTCTATCTTGTGATGGATCATATCGTGAAACAAGGCTACCATGGTACGCTGATAGGTTACCCCTGTATTCTTTAACCCAAATGGCATAACTTTGTAGCAAAAGTGCCCCATTGCGTGACGAAGATTGTTTTCTCCATATCTTCAGGAGCCATTTTGATCTGATTGTACTCTGAGAAACCATCCATGAAGAAGAATACCTTATGTTGTGCGGTGCTGTCAACCAGAACATCAATATGGGGAAGCGGAAAGTCATTCTTGGGGCTTGCCCTGTTTAAGTCTCTGTAATCCACACACATATGTACTTTACTGTCCTTCTTAGGTACCAAAACAACATTAGAAACCCATTTTGGATAAGAGGTAACAGCTAAGAAACTGGCATTGAAGTGTTTTATGACTTCAGCCTTGATCTTTTCTGACATCTCTGGTCGCATAGGACGGACCTTTTGCTTCACAAGAGGGCAGTCTTCTTTTTCCGGCAGGCGATTAACCATAATATCAGTGTCAAGCCCCGACATGTCTTTGTATAACCAGGCAAAGACCTCAACATAGTCATGTAACATCTGAATTAACTGCTTTTTGACACTATGCTCCAGATCGGCACCTATCTTGACTTCCTTCTTATCTTCTTCAGTACCCAAGTTCACTATCTCAACCAGCTCTTCATGAGGCTGTATTGCCCTTTCCTCCTATTATAATAGTTTGGCAAGCTCTCTTGGTGCTTCACAATCTTCCTCACCTTCGTCCTTGGCTTGGTAGATCGGATTTTCAAAGTTATAATTGGAAATAGCAGAACCGTTATCAATTGGATCCAGAGTGGATGGGGATCTGCAGTTTGATATGTGGGTGTGTGTAAGAGAGCATAGCCATTTTGGTAAAGTAAAAGCAGAAAAGAAAGACAGAGAGCGTAAAATTTGCATGCAAAACGACCAATGATTTATTAATGACATGTAAAGATGAAGTAATAACCCTCACAAAATAGACCATTGTGCCTCGGGTAAAGCACAAGGCTTTAGAGTTTATATTGTTTAAATATTACATATTCCAAAAAAAAAAAGACAATTACTCCTGAATAAAAGTAATGGGGACGAAATCCTTGGCCTCCCAATTTTTGAGTCCACCGCTGATGGTTGGGAAGATCCAATTGTCCATGTCGCGGTCACTGTCAATGTCCTCTAAAGTATTGATTCCATGGTTGTTGATGCGTAGTGGTGGTCCTCCGGCGCGAGCACGACGAACATCTCTTGGGGCTCCTGAAGTAAAACCTAAACCAAACTTTTCAGATTTGTAGGGGATGTCAGGAAGTTGGCCATAAATGGTACACCCACCTTCTTCGACTATTGCTTTGGCATCCTTCAGAGAAGCCATCTTCAGTGGAGGTCTGGTAATCTTTGGAACATTGTTAGCAGTCTTGGTTTCAGCAATTGTCTGAGGAACCTCCTCAAAGTTTTGGCAGGGGGTCTCAATGAACTCACCGTCCATCTCAACATACCTGAAAGAGTTCAGGTGGCTCATCATATATTCTTCCTTGCCATATACTGTAACAATATTTTCGCTAACTGGGTATTTCAGCATTTGATACAGAGTAGAAGTAACAGCACCAGCCCCATGGACCCAAGGGTGAACCAATAAACAGGAGTAAGACGGGCGGATGTCCATCACGTAGAAAGTGGAGTCAAAAGTATGAGTACCAACTTTAATAGGGATTTCCACCTCCCCGTGCACCATTCTCTTTGAACCATCGAAGGCCCTCACCATAATATTATTGGGCTTTAGTGTGAGTCTTTCACAATCCAAATTATCCAAAGCATTCTTAGGTAATACATTCAATGATAAACCTGTATCCACGAGAACATGAGCTAGGGTAGTGCCCCTGCACATAATAGAGACATGCAGGGCATCATTATGCTTTCTTCCTTTGGACGTTAATCCATTTCCAGCTGTCAAACTAGCAATGCAGTTCTCAAATTAGTCGGTGAAAGTCTCTTGAGGCACATCAGCAGACTTCAGGAACTTTACCAAAGACTTAGCATGGGCTTCAGAGCATAACAGTAAGGCCAGCATTGAAATTTTTGAAGGGGTTTTCCCCAATTGCTCTACAACATTGTAATCGCTCTTTCGGATAATCTTCAGAATCTCTTCCATTTCTTTTTTAGAAGTTTCAGAAATGGCTTCTGTTGTATCCCAAAATTTGCCCTCCCATATTCTCCAAGAAATTGCCAAGTCAAGCTGCAAAATTCCCCAAGGGTTGCACAGTGCAAAGGCCTCCTATACAGTCAAAACTAGGGTTTGTGTTCTGATCAAAGAAATGAAGTTTTCAAAGGCCCAATCAAGTCTCACATACCTACAAATGTGGTCAAGTATCCTCATATCAAGTTTCAAGGCATTCAGCACAAAATTGCACAGTCAAAACCCTAAATTGCACTACAGTCAACTGTAGGGGCAAAATGGTCATTTGACAGTCAAAAGTTCAAATTTTTGGTCAACATATCATTTTGAAGCCATAAACATCATTTGATCAATGCTTGATCATGATTCTCAAAATTTGGCTCAGAAATCATCAAAATGCAAAAGTTTCCTTATTTGGACAGCTGAAAAAGTCAACTGAAATTGACCAGGGCATAACTTTCACATGGATTATCAGAAAAATTCCATCCAAAGCTCATTTTAAAGAGAAAGACATTTCCTACAACCCATCTTCATACTTCAAGTCCAAGAAATGCTCTCACAAAAAGTTATCAATTTCAACATTATAGGTCATTTTCAAAAGTCAACAAAAGGGGACTTTAAGTCAAAGGCCATAACTTGATATTAGTAAATCAAAATGACATGGGACCAAAGACATTGGTTAGAGGACTCAAAGACCTTTCCAAAATGTCCAAGAACATGAGAAAAGCTTAAAAATTGAGCAAGTTATGCCTTGTGGAAGTTGGGAAATTTTTGGATATTTTGAAAAGTCAACATTGATTCAAATGACCTAAAATTGCTAATGGGCCCATTTTTTCTTCCACAATTCATCATCCAAGCATGTGCACGACTACTTGGCCCAAAGGGAAGTATTTTCTCATTTTTTATTTATTTATTTGAATTTTTATTCATATTAATTCATGTAAATCAAATTAAATATATGAAAAATGCTAACCTAAGTTTTCAAATCTTTTTGTACATATTTTAGCCTCAAGATTTCGTGCCTAGGTCAATAAGGAAAGATTTGGAGCAATTGGATATGATTTGTGCAAAAATAGCATGGAAAATATTTGGTTAAAAAGCTTGAAAATCAAATCTTCAAAAACCATTAATTCAAGAGATTTGGATCAATATTTTTGACCTAATGCATTCAGTACATAAGCATAATCACAACCCTAATCACAAAGACTCTAAGCTGCGCAAGAAAGCTCTTCACAAACTTGAACAAATTCTCAAAAAAAGTCAATACTGAAAACTGATTTGCAGGTGAATTCAAGACCTAATTTTCATTCCAATAGCTTCCTCAAGGTCTACTGAACGTATTCCAATCAGAATCATCCATCACCACGCCAAGAATTGGTAAAACGAACATGAACTGTACAGAGAAAAATTCATTATCTTGTTTCATGTTTTAGGCATTTTTATAACATTTTGTTCATGGATTCTTATTCCTCATTTGATTCTGAAGCTAACCAATATGATTAATTGTCTTTTTATGCCGTGTACGAGATTTCGCCATGACTGTTTTCTAGGGTTTATAAAGCTTCAAATTAGGGATTTTAAAACCAAGAAAAATTGAGACTTAGGACCATCACCATTGGATTCAGCAAGTCTGGACGAACGGAAACCACCCATCGCGCCTAATTTATTGGCCCTCTAAGACCTATTCGCTATTTTCCCATAAGCCACCTAAAACAACGCATGAAAAACCGTTGTTTTTGTTTTTGTATTACAGGGATGAGGAAGAAGATGGAGTCGTGGCAAGAGCTGATTGGCTTGTTTAAATCTCGCGCGCGTTTCCAAGGCCACTAACCATATTCTTTTATAATATTTAGTTGTTATATTAATATACAGATGAACAGCGTGCTTCAGTGGCAAACGTGTTGATTTGCAAGGTATGTGACCTGGGTTCGAACCCCAGGTCTTATATATTTCCATATTATTTTTCATTAACAAATCCCATGCGCTTCAAGGTTGCAGACGTACCATATGTCTTCAAATATCTCACATCCACGTGCACACTGAGATCAAGTCAAGGGCATAGATTGAAAGCACACCATAAACTCAGGTCAACATTGTTACACGCTAGTGGGAAAGTCAAACGGACCTGAAGCTTGTTGGGCCAGAATTCTTGGATCTATACCTCCATATTGGGGCCTGAACCCCCCCTGGTTTGCAAATTCTATATATTTTCTTTATGTTTTATTTTCAATTATTGTTTTATTTGCTTTATTGTTTTGATTTAATTAATTATTTTTACAAAATATAAAAAATGCCTAAAAATCAGGAAAGATAAAAAACATGATAAATATTTTTATTTTAATATTTTCTTGTAAATAAATGCTTGGAAATTAATTAGTTTAAAATAGGTTTGCAATTTTAATTATTTTCATAATAAAAATCTAAAAAAATATAGAACTAGGTTTAAATTGTTTTATTCCTTTTAATTTTTTCTTTTTTCACAATAGTATTATTTATTTTATTTATTTTTATAATTAAATTTGCATGAAATTAATTAGGGTTTAATTTAGGCTAAAAACTTCAATATTTTTCTTAATTACTTAAAAATAATTAGAATTAGGTTTAGTGTTTATTTTAATTTTAATTAATTCTTTCTTTTTTCTACTAAATCTTAAAACATTAAAAACACCAAAAAAACAAATTCTTGCCTCTTTTTAATCTTAATTTTAATTCCTCATTAATTTTAATTTTTGCAAAAGGGTCCAACGCCCACGTTCTTAATTGTTTAATTTCGCATATTTATTTTATTTTTGCTCAAATAATTATGTACCTCTCCCGAAGCCTTGTAATTACTTCTCGCATCTTTTAATTCTTTTACTTTATTTATTTTCTGTCAAATCGGGTCCTGGTTAATTTTGGCGATGTGGACCCGCGCCGTTTGTAATAGCTTTAGATTTACTTTTCCTCGCAACTTTTAATTGTTAATAATTGCATGCAAGAATGAATGGCCTTAAATAAAAACAAGCGTAGAACACCAATGACATGACAAAAGACAAATACAAATGAAAACGACACACAATTCGCACACACCACCCCTAGGGTACGCCTCACTGTTGCCTTGCCTCGAAAGGTGATCGTCGAGTAGAGGACGTCTTAGTAAGTCCTCATGATCCGGGAACCTGGCATGAGGGTAGCTTCTAAGGTGTCTTCCCATTGCTCTGGTGATCACCATGTCCCGAACTTCGAATTGACCCGAACACCTCCAACGGTGGTGCTACCTACCTCGCAATGGTGGGATGGCACTACTTTAAAGGACATTTACACAGACGAATTCCTTGGGGTAGGTAGACGACTCTAGATACTTGATCTAAATTTCAAAACAAATCAAAAATACTTTTCACACCGACACCTTTTCAAAAAGCTTTCGAAAGCAATTTTTCAAACACTCTTGAGGACCGATACAAGAGTCGAACTGAAATTTTCAAAGAAACTTTTTAAAACCCACATTGAAAAGCAAACAAACCATTTTTTGAAAACACAAATGAGCAAGTATCTAAGAGCCCATGGATAACCATGGATAGAAAGGGTGCTAACACCTTCCCTTTCTATAACCTACCTCCCGAACCGAGAGCAATCTCTATAAGGAATTTTTCTGTGCTTTTGTCCTTTCCATTTGGAGAAAATAAAAGACGGTGGCGACTCTTGCTTCCGCGACATTTCGCGAACCAGCGTTAAACAGTCAGTTCCAGATCCACCGATCACAGCTTCTTTATGTGCCTTCATCCGAGAAGGCTCAACCAATACCTCTTTGCCCCGAGTCTCAGCTGACTCAGTAGTAGGAATAACAACAGGGATGATAGTAGGAGTAGCAACAGGAGTAGCAGCAGGAGTGGTAATAGGAATAACCAAAGGAGTAGCGATGGTCTTCGGAGAGATTTCAGGAGAGAAATCCTTCCGCTTCTGGTAATTTTACTGGTCCTAACAATGTTGTCAGTGTCAGGATCTGTATATTCAGCCACTTCATGTTTAATAGCCAATAGGTCTTACTTGACGCCATGGTAGTAAACGTCAGCCCCATAATTCCAAGGAACAGCTTTATCGGAGTGTTGTACCCCAAAATTTGCCCTCTCATTTCTCAAGGCATTTGTCTCAAGGATTCTCAAGGTTCAAGATTGCATAATTACATTTGGATCTTCCAGTACCAAGTTAAAAAGGAAACTGTCAAAAAAGAGGAAAACATGTAAAAATAGTCTTTTTGAAAAAATTGGATAAAAACAAGTCTTTCGATTCAGCTCTTTCGATTGGCCTTTTGGCCTATTTCGATGTAAGCTTGGCTTGCATCCTTCAATAGAGCATAGGCCTCTGGCGTGTTGGCTTTGGTTCACAAGGCAGGATTTTCCTGTGCGCCACCTTTGATTGCACCTTTGGCTTCACAGGGTTCACCATGCAATGGATGCCTGTGTGTCTACTTTGATTAGATGTTTGATGCGTGCATTCCTATGTTAACTGGACAAATGTTCCCCCATACTTGCTTTAATCCATAAGTTGATAACTAGCTACGTACAAGCCTTCGTTTGAGCCATAACTTCTTTCTTGCATGCAAAAGGCTTCCCCCATGTTAACATGCATAAGGCACAAAGCCTCATGTAGCTTCCTTCAATTCCAAGGAAAAAACTCTCTTTTGGCATCCTTCGATTGCACTTTTTTGCTTCCTGCATACCTCTTTCGTTTGGGCATCTTTGCAAGCCTAGCACGCCTCTTTCGTTTTGGCATCTTTGCAAGCCTAGCATGCCTCTTTCGTTTGGGCATGAGGACCCTTATTGCAAGCTTCATTTAGGAATTTGACTCCCTTCATGCTTTCTTCATTTGGGTGTATGATTCCTTCAGTACAAGCTTTTGGTCACACCTTTCGTTTGGGCATGAGGTTCCCTTCATGCAAGCCTTCGTTTGAACAAAGATCTTTTGCATGTTTGCATGAAGTCACAAAGCAGGAACCCCCCACGTACACTCCTTCGTTTGGCCACATGGACCTTTGGAAGGAAAGCTTTCGACTGGACAAAAACCACCTTCATAAGGTTTCGATTGTAACTTTGATTCCCTTTGAATCAGCATCTTTTGAACCCAACTCTGGGCCCTTCGAAGCAAGTTTGTTTAAAGAACTTTGAGCAAATCTTATAGCCTTACCCTACTTGTCAGGCTATGTTGCTTCCAAATCTTTATATGATCAGAGGCTTGTACAAATGGTTGAAGCTTTGTCTATTGGATAATATCATTTTTTATTAAAGTAACAAAAGGCTACGTACCCATTTTTTCATAAAGGTTATTTTTATCACAAAACCAGCTTCCAACCATATTCAGGTCTGAACAAAAAGCAGTTCCAGAAGCATATGTCAAATATCCTGCCAGTAGCCCCCCCCCCCCCCCCCCCCCCCCCCCCCTTGTATTGAAAACTTGGGATCAACGAAAAGGACAAGAATCGTTGCACCCTTAACCAAACCATGGTTTTTCATCATACAAACCTGGTTACTTCAAACATATGAATTCTTTTCTCTATAAATAGAGAAGAATTTGCAAGCTCAAGGGAGAACTTTTGGCTAGAGGAACGAATCTTCAAAATCATCAAACACTCTCAAACATCCTCAAACACTCTCAAACAAACTCAAACACTCTCAAACACTTAAACACATATTCAAACCCATAATCTATAAGAAACACAACACTTGTCTTTTCCTTGACCCTTTGAATCCAGAAGAAACACTACACATGTTTCCTTGGTCCTTCGAACATAAAGAAATACAACCCTTGTTTTCTTTTTCTCTTTAGAATCTGAAACCACCATTCCCATCTCCTGACCTTCGAATCCAGCACTAAAGGTGCCACCCTTGTCTTCTTTCCATCATATCCAAGGGCATCCAAGGCAGCCACTCAAGGTACAGCAAACCCTCCAGTTTCAAACAAGGTAAGTCATTCTGACCTAAGACTCTTCGTTTGAAGCATGTATAGAGTACTTGTTTCCTTTTCGTTTCCACCCTTTTAGTTTTTTTTTATTTCTAACCTTATTGGCTTTTCTTCTTGTTTTATTAAACATTCTTTAAAAACTAACCTAGCCACAAGACAATGCTAGCATGGCCTCAGGCCATGTTGCTATTAAAATCCCAAACGAAGGAAAACAGGAGTAAGGAAGTATGAAACGAAGCCTTAGGCATTCCCCCTAGCTGCCTCACGGTCCTAAATGAAAGTCTAGAAGGACATGAAGGATACGTAGTCATCTTTTCCTTGCAGGTCCTCACTGCTTCACGGTCCAAACGAAGGAGCCAGAAGGGAGAAATGAAAGGTGTCCATGTTGACTCCCAGGCCCCAGTCGAAGGAGGCAGAAAGGCAGATTTCAACTTGCACTGATCCTAGGCCCAGTCGAAAGACACAACCACACTTATTCTAGCCTTCAGTCGAAGGAGGCAGAAAGGCAGAATCGAAGGTTGCACCTCACACCTCAAGTTAAGCCCAAATCGAAGGGCATGACCTCACTGACTCCAGGGCCAAATCGAAAAGAGCCAAAGAAGGAGAATCGAAGAGTTCTTCTGCCTGAATCGAAAGGCCCCTTTTTCTTAATTTTATTTTATTTTTCCTTTATATTTTCATGCTATTCAATATGGTTTTAATAGTGTAGGATTTTATCTTTCTGCATTTTATTACTTTTGTATAATTGCTAGTAAAATAGGGTATGTGTGACAGGATAAAAACAACAAGTTAGACAGCCCCTAATTAAAGACCAAATGCTTGCAAATCAAACACACTACTCACACATGCACCCTTAGGGTAATCTCACTTGTTGCCTCAGAAAAATAGTCATGTCCCTCGAATATGGACGTTTTAGCAAAGACCCTTGATAAAAGATCGTAGTCCCTCGATGACCCTTAATGTTGCCTTTGGTAAATGATCTAGTTCCTAAACGACATTGCTAAAATGTCCCATAGGTTTCCTTCTATGACTATACAAACGTCCCACGCCCGCCCCTTCACATCCAACGATGGGGCTTCTTACCAAATCAATGGTAAGATAGCAACATCTAAAGGAGGAGGAAAAGAACATTTAAGACCTTTTTAGTAGGTAAGTTGCTCCTAGTTGCTCGCTTGCTCACAACAAAAACATTTTATACACCAACACTCTCATTTTGAAACATTTTCAAAAGACAAATACTTTGTACGCGTTCTTATAGAAATGAGATCCATTACAAAGACACATTTTCAAAAACACATTCCACAAACACCTCTTGGAACTATTTTCAAAACAACACTTTGTACGCGTTCTTATAGAAACGAGAATTATTACAAAGATATTTTCAAAATACTTTCAAAACCCACACCACAAGCACATTCTCAAACAAAAGCAAGTGATCTAGCAAGAAACAAAGAGCCCGTAGATAACTACGGATGAAAAGGGTGCTAATACCTTCCCTTTTCATAACCTACCCCCCCCCCCCCCGAACTCAAGAAATAATCTCGAAAGGTCTTTCCTGTTCTTTTCAACCTTTCCTTATTGGATAAAAGAAAATTCGATGGTGACTCTTGATATCCGCAACAATTGCGATCAAACGTAAAACAACCAAGTCAGTTCTCCCACTGTGTTACAGAACTGGCGACTCTGCTGGGGAATTACTTAAAAGTGGGGTTACCTTAGGGGTAGATCACCTTTACTTGCTTTCCTTTGTTTGATTTGTTTGATTTGTTTGCTTTACATTATGGTTCCTTGTTTGGGCTTGTTTTGATCCTCTACCCGGGTCTGGGGCACCTTTTTAGGTAAGTAGCAATAGATTGTGGAAATTGTACTGCGTAGACCGATATGGTTGAAGCAATGGCTACGTTAGTGTGACGCATTTGTTGGTGCTGGTATCCCTTGTGTTGAATCGAGGAGAATACGGGGCCACTGAGTGGTGTCATGAAGCAATAACTGACCTTAGAACCTTAATTGAACAACTTGGCCATTAGGAAGTAGTGAGATAGCCGGTTTCGGTGGAAAGCTGAAAAATGGTTGATACTCGATACTACACTCATTGAGATTGGACTTTTGGGATATCTCGGCTGCAAGAAAATATTGATTGTGCTGAGACAATGCCTAAAATAAAGGTCAGTGATATTGAGATCCCCTAGAACCTGGTTACTTTCTAGGACAGGTTGAGCCAACTAAACTACAAGAGGGTACTTACCTACAAACTCCATGCAAGCCTAAACCTAAGGACTTGTCTATTTTGTGTGTACATAATAACTTGCTTGCTTTGCATACTTGTACGTAACATCATAAACATCATAACATCATAAGCATTCTCACTAACCATTTTAAGGATTTAGGAATTTATCTTTTCTTTGTTTTGTAGGTCATGAATCCCACCTGAAGGAATGCCATCCGGATCAGTTTCTTGAAAGCTCACCCTTAACTCCAAGAGTTAGCATCAAGGGTCCCTAGAGATTTTCCCTTCACCGAGAAATATGGTCGACTTCTCAGCTTGGCTACCTCCAAGTTCCCAGAAGAAATGATGTGTGTGCTCTTCCAATTCTTTGATCCCATGCATCATTGCTTCACCTTTATTGACTATCAGTTGGTCCCTGCGCTAGAGGAGTTCTCTCACCTGTTGGGAGTGCCCGTGCTTGATAAATTACCATTTAATGGTTTAGAAGGGACTCCAAAGCCTGAAGTCATTGTCGAGGCCCTGCATCTGAAGAGAGCCGACATCATAGCAAATCGGGAGACAAGAAGCGGAGTTAAGGGTTTCCTAGCCAAATTCTTGTTGGATAAGGCTCGCTCATTCTGGGAAGATATGGATCTCCAATCCTTTGAATATTTCTTGGCTCTTCTAATCTATGGTTTGGTTCTATTTCCCAATCTGGACCAATTCATAGATGTGAATGCCATCAAGGTCTTCCTCTCTCGTAATCCTATACCTACTTTGCTTGGAGACATTTTACATTGTTTCCACACTCGCACAATGAAGAAAAGAGGTACTCTCTTGTGTTGCATTCCCCTACTTTCTAAGTGGTTTACTTCGCACTTACCTCAATCAACATTGAAGAACGAGCAAGGATTAACTTGGTCTCAAAGGATGATGTCCCTCACACACTCTGAAATTTATTGGTGTTCTCGATCCTTGGAGGATACTACTATCATTGACCGTTGTGGAGAATTCCCTAATGTCCCTTTGCTTGGCATTAGGGGAGGTATCACCTATAACCCTTCTCTTTCATTACGAAAATTTGGCTATTCACGAAGAGATGGTCCTCACGATGCACTCATCCGAGGTTTGGTGTTCGACTACGAGAGTAACGATCAAGGCTACCGTCAGAGATTTATACAAGCTTGGAGGGTGGTAAACAAAGTGGATAGCCAGATATTGGGGCGTAAGAATTCCATTCCTTTGGATCCTTATCTTAAGTGAGTACGAACTCGTGCTCAAAGACTCGGTATGCCATACCTTTCCACTTTGCCTATCATCATGGAGCCATTAGTTGAAGGAGATGTTCCTTATGCTATTTCTCACCCTACCATGCCTACTTCTCTTGAAGACTTACAAAGAGCTTGGATCCAGCTGAAGGAAGAACGAGACACTTTCGAGGCCCAGTTTTATGCGAGTGAAAAGAAGGTCCTGGAGCTTACGAGACAGCTTCATGAGGAGAGAAATCTAAACGCCTACATCGCACCAAAGAGGATGCATTCGACCTTTTTGTCTTAGGAGTTTATTTTTGCTTTATTTCCTCCATTGTAAGCCTAATGGGCATGGTTGTAATCAATTTAAACTTATTAATACAATTTATGTTTGCTCCTTTCTTTGTCTATAACAAATTTGAATTTTCTAAGTCCTTGAGAACATTGCATCCACATACCATGCATCATATCATGGCAGGCTTTTCCACACAGGTCTCTCATCTGCTTACTGTTTATTTCAGTAGAGATGGATCTAGAACAGACTACCAAAGACATTCAGACTCAAAACACTCAACTTCAGGAAATGTTTTTGAACCTGTCCAAGGGACAAGAAAAGGTGAAAGCACTCCTCACTAGGGGCATGATCATGGGGAATCCTGAGGACAACAAGGATGACTAGTTGGAACGGCTACAAACTGAATTGGCAACAATGAAGATCCAGATAATGGGACAACTGGTGGGCCATATGGTTCTTATCCAAAACTTAGCTCGGGGACAAGAAGAGCTAAGAACCCTCGTCAACAAACTTCATCAAGACAGTTGCAACCGTATGAAACAAACCGTCGAGATTGGGGATCAAGTTATCATTCATCCTCCCATGAGGCAAGAAGCCGGTTTGGTGGAGAGTAGACCTTTCCAATTTGCTGCCACATCACAAGCCCAACAACCACCTCGTCAACAAGGACAGGGTAATCGGCATAAGAGGGTCTCATCCGATAGGTAGTTTACCAAACTCGACATGCCGATATCGCAAGTCTTGCAACACTTGCTGAAGTTGAATTTGGTCACATTAAGGGATCCTCCTCAGAATCCTAATACTGCCTCTCCTTGTTACAATCATGGATAAAGATGTGCATATCACTCTAACAGTCCGGGGCATAATACTGATAACTGTTGGACGTTGAAAAACAAGATTCAAGACCTGATCGACGAAGGAGCGTTGGAGTTCACACAAGACGGTCAACTGGAGCTTTTTTATCACCCCTCAAGGGAATCCATATGAAATGACGATCTGGGCGAGGAAATTTTCTGTTTATTTGAATTTTCAGTTGTAATTTCTTTGTTTACTTAAAACACTTATCTATTAATGTCAAACTTTATTTCATTAATGCATTGCATATGTTTGTATTGAATTAATCCATTTGTTTTCATTGTATTTAAACTATACTTTTTACTCCCTTTATGATATTCAACTCTTGTTTCAAAAAGTTGCAAGCCTTTAGAGGGAGGATGACGAAAACAATGCCATAATCTCATACAGTATGCTTTTGGACAGACTTTGATGACGATGTACAGATATTCTTTCAATTCCTAAACACTGGAGTTATAAGGAGGATAATCCCTAGTCAACCCCTTTGAGCCAAAGAAGTAGGAGTTTCCTTTTTACACAAACTAAAACCTTTAATCAAAACCTGGGGGAGGGTAGTTTTCAGTTAATTTAAACGCACGTTCAGTCGCAAACTTTCATTTTGTATACAACGGATGACATCAAAAACATTCCTCTGGAATCAAAAGACGGTGATGGTTCCCTACCAAATAGGCAGCCATTATCTCTCGAAAGAAAAGCCCACTAAGTCAAAACCTACGAAGGAGACTTAAGAAAAACTGGGGCATCCCGCTGACCGTAATCTCAAAAACAAGAACAGTCAGGAAAAATCAGGGATAATAAATCAAAAAGAGGTCACTACAAATCCTCAACAACATGAAAAATGTTGCAGAAGTGACTGCCTTCCGACAAACTTAACCTGTCTGAAACATCACCAAAACATCATTCCAGACTCAATTGGAGTTCGAAAGCATAATTAACTGAGTTTAGGACTGAAAAACATCACGAAGAATGGGCGGGTACAAATACACTTTGGGCCTTGTCCTTTGTTTCTTAAACCATGAACTAGACCATGATACAACCTTTCAAAGTCCTAATTGAAGCGTGGGTTAATTCCAAAGCATACTGTTATAAAAGGTATCCTGACTCCTGTAAGGCTTTACTCCAAATTCTGAGTTGAATTCATATTCCTGCAAAACTCTTTACTTGCTAAAACTGAATTTTCAAAACTTCAAGACAAGCATAAACTTTGCATTATTTGAATATCACTGTTTGCATATGGCTATTTGTTTGACAGCGGAGAAATCCACACGACGAATATCCACCGAACAAAAAACTCTCTCAGTGAACAAAATCACTTCAAATAGGATGACACTTCCAATGACAAATATCCTATAAACAAGGGGGCATGACACGTCACTGTCCAACTCGTCTGGGGGCAGTCAAGTTAAGATTACAATAAATCTCTTGAGAGGTGCTGAATAACCAGGGGCAAGTCTACATCACAATCACTTGGGGCATTAAGCTTGAATTCCAACAAAGGGTCAAGAAAACATTTTTTTGGCGGCGCTACAACACTTGCTACTAGGGGCAATGATAAATCTCCCACAAAGTACTTTTCATAGGGTGTTCCCCATCCAGAGTTTTAATATTTGGAAAACCTTCTTCCCAGCTGAGTTGGTCTCAAGAAGAATCCTCGAGGAGTTCTGCCAAAAGAAAATGTCTCTCCAGCAGATTGGAGATATGGTTTATTTCCCCAACAAACCACAGATTCCCCAGCTTGAGTTTGCATCTTTGAATACTACAAATCATGGGGCCACAACTCCTCTTCCCCAGTAGATCTTCCTACAATCCCTAGTAAGTTGCTGCAAAACCTGGAAGATAACCAGATAACAGTCAACTCCTTTATCCCCAACAAGTTATTAGCTCCCTTTCTCTTCCATCAAGAGATAACTCTCCAGTAGAGCAACGGACAAAGAAGACTCCTGAACTCTTTTCCCCAAGCAGAAACCAACACTTTCCACAGAGTTTTCTTCTCAAGCAAAATCAACATTCCCCAATGAAAGTCGCCCAGCTTCTCAGGATTTTTCAGCAGGGTTTCACAAAGTCCACAAGAAATGCACGATGTTTCCCTTCCCTAATAGATTTTATTTCTATAATAATGGAGGTCCATCTATTAACACTTCAACTTCAAATATGAAGACTTACACTCCTCATTCCTAGCATCATCCAGGGATTCATTTTCCCCAGTCCGACGACACTGCAGCAGAACAACTAATATGTTCATACACCATAGCATCAACAACACAAATGCATATATCGCAATCTCATTTATTTTGAGAAACATCATTACGCCGTGCATTTCATACATCATGACATTACATGCAGCTAACTCTTTACCTTTTCAGGAAAGATCAAATCAACAGATGGCTATCATCAACGATTTTCAAAAGGGTCAAAGATTAATACCTGAGACCAGACGGGACAACTATCTCAGACGACCAACCTTTTCAAGTTCCAGATTAATACCTGTAACTAGCCAGGAAAACTATCTGTGGACGACTGATTATAGATTAATACCTGTAACAAGCCAGGAAAACTATCTACATGAGGAGATTGAAGATTAACAACAATCCAGGAAAACTATCTTTCTTTCTCATGTCAGAGATTAATACCTGAAACCAAACAGGACAACCATCTCAAATGACCAACCTTTTCAAGTTCCAGATTAATACCTGTAACTAGCCAGGAAAACTATCTGTGGACGACTGATTATAGATTAATACCTGTAACAAGCCAGGAAAACTATCTACATGAGGAGATTGAAGATTAACACCTGTAACAAGCCAGGAAAACTATCTTTCTTTCTCAGGTCAGAGATTAACACCTAAAAATAGACAGGACAACTATCTCAACGACCAACCTTTTCAAGTTCCAGATTAATACCTATAACTAGCCAGAAAAACTATCAGTGGATGACAGATCATAGATTAATACCTGAAACAAGACAGGATAACTATCTACTCGACCAACTGAAGCAACCCTACCCAGGTTTCTTCTCATTTCCAGATGCAGTTTTACACGAACTCATCATAAAGCAATCCTACACGGGCTCCTTCTCATACTGCTTTCAGGTACATTTTAGATACGCTCCAGATACGGATGTCATTCTGATACTCATTCAGATTCAACTTTCAGATACAATTCAGATACGCTCCAGATACGGATGCCATTCTGATACTCATTCAGATTCAGCTTTCAGATACAGTTCCGGTACGCTCCAGATGCGGATTCCATTCTGATACTCATTCAGATTCTTCTTTCAGATAAAGTTCAGATACGCTCCAGATACAGATGCCATTCTGATACTCATTCAGATTCAGCTTTCAGATATAGTTCAGATACATTCCAGATACGGATTTCATTCTGATACTCATTCAGATTCAGCTTTCCGATATAGTTCAGATACGCTCCAGATATGGATGCCATTCTGATACTCATTCAGACTCAGCTTTCAAATACAGTTCAGATATGCTCTAGATACGGATGCCATTCTGATACTCATCCAGATTCAGCTTTCAGATACAATTCAGATACGCTCTAAATACGGATGCCATTCTGATACTCATTCAGATTCAGCTTTCAGATACAGTTCAGATACGCTCCAAATACGAATTCCATTCTGATACTCATTCAAATTCAGCTTTCTGATACAATTTAGATACGCTCCAGATACGGATGCCATTCTGATACTCATTCAGACTCAACTTTCAGATACAGTTCAGATATGCTCTAGATACTGATGCCATTCTGTTACTCATTTAGATTCATCTTTCAAATACAGTCCAAACACAATCCATTTATGGATATTTTTCTGATACTCATCCCACTACATCTACTATTTCAGTATAAATCAACCAGAGATTTATTCTGATACTTCTTCAAAAAAATTTCACCAATCACTTTTGGATGGCATCTGTAAGCCCGTCTCCGACAACTCTCCATGATCTCCCCAAATGGCATCTTTAAGCCCATTCCCTACACAATCAACCACGACACCATTGAGTGCAAATTTATGGGCACTCTAGTGTTCAATCATCTTCCACCTTCAAGTCATGAATGGCGGACTCACCAATCTAACTCTTCAGGTTTAAGAAGATTGAACAGAGGCAGTTGTTGTATCCCAAAATTTGTCCTCTCATTTCTCAAGGCATTTCTCACAAGGATTCTCAAGGTTCAAGCTTGCACAATTACATTTGGATCTTCCAGTACCAAGTTAAAAAGGAAACTGTCAAAAAAGAAGAAAACAAATAAAAATGGTCTTTTTGACAAAATTGGAGAAAAATAAGTCTTTCGATTCATCTCTTTCGATTGGCCTTTTGGACTCTTTTGATGCAAGCTTGGCTTGCATCCTTCGACTGGGCATAGGCCTCTGGCGTGTTGGATTTGGTTCACAAGGCAGAAGTTTCCTGTACGCCATCTTCGATTGCACCTCTGGCCTCACAGGGTTCATCATGTAATGGTTTCCTGTGTGCCTGCTTCGATTGGATGTTTGATGCGTGCATGCCTATGTTGACTAGACAAATGTTCCCCCATACTTGCTTTAATCCACAAGTTGATAACTAGCTGCGTACAAGCCTTCGTTTAATCCATAACTTCTTTCTTGCACGCAAAAGGCTTCCCCCCATGTTAACATGCACAAGGCACAAAGCCTCTTGTAGCTTCCTTTGATTCCAAGGCAAAAAACTCTCTTTTGGCATCCTTCGATTGCACTTTTTTGCTTCCTGCATACCTCTTTTGTTTGGGCATCTTTGCAAGCCTAGCATGCCTCTTTCGTTTGGGTATCTTTGCAAGCCTAGCAAGCCTATTTCGTTTGGGCATGAGGCCCCTTGTTGCAAGCTTCGTTTGTGCATTTGACTCCCTTCATGCTTTCTTCATTTGGGCGTATGATTCCTTCAGTACAAGCTTTTTGTCACACCTTTCGTTTGGGCATGAGGTTCCTTTCATGCAAGCCTTCGTTTGAACAAAGATCTTTTGCATGTTTGCATGAAGTCACAAAGCAGGAACCCCTGCATACACTCCTTCGTTTGGCCACATGGACCTTTGGCAGGCAAGCTTTCGACTGGACAAAAACCATCTTCACAAGGTTTCAATTGTAACTTTGATTCCCTTCTAATCTGCATCTTTTGAACCCAACTCTGGGCCCTTAGGAGCAAGTTTGTTTAAATAACTTTGAGCAAATCTCATAGCCTTACCCTACTTGTCAGGCTATGTTGCTTCCAAATCTTTATATGATCAGAGGCTTGTACAAAGGTTTGAAGATTTGTCTATTGGATAATATCATTTTTTATTAAAGTAACAAAAGGCTACGTACCATTTTTTTCATAAAGGTTATTTTTATCACAAAACCAACTTCCAACCTTATTCAGGTCTGAATGAAAAGCAGTGCCAGAAGCATATGTCAAATCTCTTGTCAGTAGCCCCCCCCCCCCCCCCCCCCCCCCCACTTGTACTGAAAACCGGAGATCAACGAAAAGGACAAGACTTGTTGCACCCTTAACCAAACCATGGTTTGTCATCATACAAACCTGGTTACTTCAAACATATGGATTCTTTTCTCTATAAATAGAGAAGCATTTGTAAGCTCAAGGGAGAACTTTTGGCTAAAGGAACGAATCTTCAAAATCATCAAACACTCTCAAACATCGTCAAACACTTTCAAACAAACTCAAACACTCCCAAACACTTAAACACATATTCAAACCCAGAATCCAGAAGAAACACAACACTTGTCGTTTCCTTGACCCTTCAAATCCAGAATAAACACTACACCTATTTCCTTGGTCCTTCGAATCTAAAGAAATACAACCCTTGTTTTCTTTTACTCTTTCAAATTTGAAACCACCCTTCCCATCTCCTGACCTTTGAATCCAGCACTAAAGGCGTCACCCTTGTCTTCTTTCCATCAAATCCAGGGGCATCCAAGGCAGCCACTCAAGGTCCAGCAAACACTCCAGTTTCAAATAAGGTAAGTCATTCTGACCTAAAACTCTTCGTTTGAAGCATGTACATAGTATTTGTTTCCTTTTCGTTTCCACCCTTTTAGTTTGTTTTTATTGCTAACCTTCTTGGTTTTGCTTTTTGTTTTATTAAACATGCTTTAAAAACTAACCTAGCCACAAGACAATGCTAGCATGGCCTCAGGCCATGTTCCTATTAAAATACCAAATGAAGGAAAACAGGAGTAAGGAAGTATGAAACGAAGCCTTAGTGTTGTACCCCAAAATTTTCCCTCTCATTTTTTCCAAGATTTCCTCTTGCATATGGAAAAATAGTCATGTCCCTCAAATATGGGCATTTTAGCAAAGACCCTTGATAAAAGATCGTAGTCCCTCGATGACCCTTAATGTTGCCTTCGGTAAACGATCTAGTCCCTAAATGACATTGCTAAAATGTCCCATAGGTTTCCTTCCATGACTATACAAACATCCTACGCCCGTCCCTTCACATCCAACGATGGGGCTTCTTACCAAATCAATGGTAAGATAGCAACATCTAAAGGAGGAGGAAAAGAACATTTAAGACCTTTTGAGTAGGTAAGTTTCTCCTAGTTGCTCGCTGGCTCAAAACAAAAACATTTTATACACCAACATTCTTATTTTGAAACATTTTCAAAAGACAAACACTTTGTACGCGTTCTTATAGAAACGAGAGCCATTACAAAGACACCTTTTCAAAATCAATTTCAAAAACACATTCCACAAACACCTCTTGGAACTATTTTCAACAAAACACTTTGTACGCGTTCTTATATAAACGAGAACCATTACAAAGATATTTTCAAAATAGTTTCAAAACCCACACCGCAAGCACATTCTCAAACAAAAGCAAGTGATCTAGCCAGCAACTAAGAGCTCGTAGATAACTACGGATGAAAAGGGTGATAATACCTTCCCTTTTCATAACCTACCCCCCTGAACTAAAGAAATAATCTCGAAAGGTATTTCCTGTTATTTTTAACCTTTCCTTATTGGATAAAAGAAAAGTCAGTGGCAACTCTTACTATCCGCAACAATTGCGATCAAACACAAAAGACCAAGTCAGTTCTCCCACCGTGTTACACGGAGGAATATTGTCTTGGCCCAGTAAAAGTGATAATCAAAGGAGAAACCTTAGGATTGGATGTAATCCTGACGGGTCTTTTGGAGGAGATCCTGGGAGGATTATCAGAAATGGTAATTATTGAAATGTTTTCAAACGGATCTTTTGTAGAGGGGACTTTCTCAAACATAATTTCTTTCTTGTTCATCAGGGGCTTGACACTTATCTTTAACAACAAGAAACCATTGGCTAGAGACATATACAGGTGGAAACCTTCACCACATCCCGGAAATAAACTGGCTCGCAATAAATTCTTTTTAACAATCAGGAGAGGAGTAGTTAGTTCATCAATAGAAGAAACAAACATGTCATCATCAACAACATTAACACCCTGGCCATGCTTGGGAATTGGGGCAGTTATCACATTAGGGGTCTCAGTAGGCTCAAATTCAATCTCCTTTGCCTCAATGAGATCTTGCACTTTGTTCTTCAGATCCCAACAATCATTTGTATCATGCCCTGGACTGTCAGAGTGGTAGGCACATCAAGCATTTGGGTTGTAGCGGGGAGATGCAGTATTTGGATTTTTAGGAGCCTCCTTTAGAGTAACTAGATTAGACTTTAACAGGTGTGGTAAAACCTGAGATAAGGACATGTTGATCCGGGTGAACTGTCTTCTGGGCGCATCCTGTCTGCGCTGATTGTTTTGTTGTTTATTTGATGCAGGGTTGGAGATCATCACAGCCCCTACCGTCGGACAACGTTCAGTTTTGCTTTGATTTCTCTGGCCATAAGCAGCACTGACCTCTTTCTTTCCAATGAAGGGTTTCTTCATTGTACTTGAAGATGAATTCCTCTGAATCTTACCACTCTTGATACCCGCTTCTACTTGTTCCCCATTTAATATCAGCTCAGTAAACCCAGCTGAAGAGCTTCTAATCAAATGGTTGAAAAATAAGCCAGACAAAGTACCCAGGAACATGTCTACCAGCTCTCTATCATACAAAGGAGGCTGGACCCTTCCTGCAAGATCCCTCCACTTCTAGGCGTAATCTTTGAAACCCTCGCTGGAACCCATAGACATACTTTGAAGTTGTGTACGGGTTGGAGCAAGGTCAGCATTGTATTGGTACTGCCTGTAGAAAGCAGTAGCCAGATCTTCCCAGTTGCGGATGTTGGTTCCCTCCAGTTGATAGAACCATTCCAATTGAGTCCCTAATAGACTTTCCTGGAAGAAACGTACCCACAGATTCCTATCAGCAGTGTGGGGCTGAATCTTCCTGACATAGGATCTTAGATGCATCTTAGGACACGAAACCCCGTCATATTTAGCAAATACGGGAACCTTCAACTTCTAGGGAATAACCACTCCAGAGACCAGCCCTAACTCTTCAAAATCCAGACCAGGTACCCTCTGAATTTCCATAGCATTAAGACGATCCTCCAGCTACTTGTATTTATTATCAGCATGAGGATATTGCTCCTCAGAGTAGTCAGCTTCTTCTTCATCAGTCCTTGGGTTGTTGTTTCTTCTGTTGGCTTCTCTTCCTGATTGTCCCCCTCATTTGACCGGGTTGCGAAATCTAGAGCTCGCTTGGCTGGTCCTCTAAACCTTCTTCCCATATTCAAGACGTCGGTCGGTTTCTTTTCCTTCATCTTTTTCTGTTTGGTGATGAGAGCTTTCAGATCTTCTTTCCCCTTAGCCAGAACCAGGAACATTTGTTGGAATTGAGAGTTTTGTGCTTGAAGATCCTTAACTGTCTGTTCAAGAGCCATTTCTTTTTGCTGAAATAAACAGCAAAAAGATAAGGAACATGTCTTGAAATGCCTGCTTAATGTAACGATATGCATGATAATGTTTATGCAATGTTTTCAAGGACTTCGGGAAATTTAAATTTGCGAGCCAAAATGAAACAAAGATTTTATTAATAAGATTCAAATTACAACTTCCTTTTAGGCTTACAATTGAAAATTAAAAACTCTTAAAATCTAAGAATCAAATCTCCCATGGGCGCTTCCTCTTCGTGTCGAGGTAGACATTAAGACTTTCTTCTTTGTGAAATTGCTTCGTGAGCTCCAAAACATTCTTCTCACTGGTATAGAATTAATCTCTAAAGGTATCTCGTTCTTCCTTCAGATTAATCCAGGACCTCTACAACTCTTCCAGATTAGTGGGCATGTCAGGATGAAGAACTGTATAAGGAAGATCTTCTTCGGTGACAGGTTCCACAATCACTGGTAAGATGGTTGTATATGGAATCATAAGGTTTTGGGCACGAGCTCGTACCCATCTAAGATAAGGCTCCATAGGGATGGAATTCTTGTGCCCCAAAGCCTTACTATCAACCTTGTTTACCATGACCCAAGCTCGTACGAACCTTTGATGATACCCTTGAACATCATCCTCGTAGTTGAACACAATGACTTGGATAATCATATCATGGGGACCATCCCTTCGAGCATAACCGAATTTTTGTAGAGCCAGAGAGGGATTATAAGTGATACCTCCCCTAATGCCAAGGAGTGGGATATTAGGGAATTCCCCACAGCGGTCAATAATAGAAATATCTCCCATAAACCGGCAGTACCAAAGAATATTTGGGAAAGTGACATTATCCTTTGCGACCAACCCAAACTATGTTCGTTCTTCAATACTGATTTGGGAAGGTGTGAAATAAATCGCCTAGACAGCAATGGTATGCAACACATAAGAACCACTCTTCTCTTCATGGTACGAGTGTGAAGGGAATGCAAGATATCTTCGAGCAAAGTAGGTACAGGGTTACGGGAGAGAAAAACCCTGATAAAATTCACATCTATGAGTAAGTCTGAATTAGGGAACAGTACTAACCCGTAGATTAGAAGAGCTAGGACTTCTTAGAAAGCTTGTAAATCCAAATCATCCCAAAATAATTGAGCCTTTTCTAATAGGAACTTGACTAGGAAACCCTTGACTCCGCTTCTTGTTTCCCAGTTGGATATAATGTCAGACCGTTTCAGATGCAAGGTTGCTGCAATGACCTCTGGCTTTGGAGCTTCCTCTAAACCGGTGAAAGGTGTCTGATCAAGAATAGGTATGCCCAATAATTGAGAGAACTCTTCCATGGTAGGGAAATGTGAAGCAATGGTGTTTGGGGTCAAAGAACTGAAAGAGTACCCCCATCATCTTCTCATCAAAGCTTGAGGTAACCGGGTTGAGAAGTCGACCATATTTCTTGGTGAACGAGGAAGTCTCGGGAACCCTTGATAATAACTCTTTGATTTGGAGAGGTATTCTCATAAAGTTGATTCAGATGGTATTTCTACGAACGGAAGCCATGATCTACAAAACAGAACAAAGATAAATTCCCCTAGTCCTTGAAATGGTTAGTGAAATGAAAAATTGATGTCATGATGCATGATGTTATGCTTGAAAAATTTAATCACACGCAAGCAAATCACACAAGACCTTATATTTAGGCTTGCATGGGGTTTATAGGTAAGTACCCTCTTGAAGTTTAGTTGGTGCAATCTGTCTTAGAAAAGTAATTGGGTTCTAAGGAGTCTCAATATCACTGATCTTTCTTTATCAGGCATTATTTCAGCTCAAGCAATCTTTTCTCGCGGCCAAAATATCCCAAAAGTCCAATCTTAATGAGTGTAGCATCGAGTATCAACCAATCCTCAGCTTTATACCGAGGCCAACTATCTCACTACTTTCTAATGGCTAAGTTTGTTCAACTAAGATTCTAAGGTCCGTTAGTGCTTTATGACACCACACAGCAGCCCCGTATTCTCCTCAATTTAACACAAGGGATACTGGTACCAACAAATGTGTCACACTAATGCAGCCATTGCTTCAACCATATCGGTCTATGTTGTACAGTCTCCACGATCTATTGCCGCTTACCTAAAAGGCGTCCCAGATCCAGATGTAGGATCTTTTAGTAATAACCCAAACAAGCCCTCAAATATAAAGCATGCAAACACACAATGTAAAGCAATTTAAAAATGAACTAAGCTCTAAGGTAACCTCACTTTTTATGGATTCCCCAGCAGAGTCTCCAGTTTTGTGATACGGTGGGAGAACTGACTGTTATATTGGTTTTGCATTTGTATTCGCAAATGTTGTGGTAAGAAAGAGTCGCCATCGAATTTTCTTTTATCCAACAAACGAAAGGGTGAAAAGAAAAGAAAAATACCTTTCGAGAGTTTTCTGAGTAAGGGGGGTAGATTATGGAAAGGGAAGGTGTTAGCACCCTTTCCATCCGTAGTTTTCTACAGGCTCTTAGATGCTTAGCTCATTTTGAAATGCTTTGTGTTTTGTGTGTTTTTAAAAAGTATTTTTGAAATGACAATAGTGAGGCGGTTTGCTTTATGATAACTCTTGTATCACTCCTCAAGAGTGTTGATAAAGCATTTTTTTGAAAATGTTTTTGAAAGTTGTTTTGTGTAAGTGTAAAAATTTGTTTTAAGCATAGCATCTAGGAACTATCTACTTTTACTTGAAAGGTTTTGTTCTTTTCCTCTTTTCCTTTAAACAGTACTATCTTACTATTAGTGAGTAAGTAGCCTTATCGTTGGATGTTTGAGGGACAATCGAAGGGACGTTTATAGTCACAAAGGCAACTGGGAAAGAAAATTTAGTAACTAACCTAGGGTTTTAAGATCATTTTTACCAAGGAAACATCAAGAGGATCATCGAGGGACTTATGATCTTTAAACTGGAGGGTAGCCACTTAAATCTCTCACGTTCCTAGAGTTGTGACTGATTTCCGAAGGCAACCAAAGTGGGATACCCTTGAGGTACGCATGTGCAATTGTGTTGTTTTCAGTTATTTTAGTCTTGTGTTAAGTGTGCTAGCGTTTTGTTTTTCATTCTCTTGCCATACAATCTTATTAAATATATATCTAAGCAGTTAATAAATTTGCAGAAATTAAAAGTACAGAAATGTAAAATCCTAACTATTACATGGCTTCGGGGAGGGGATTATTTACATGTCCAAATTGGGGAATAAAGTAGAAAAAATTAAAAGTCCTAATTTAAACTATTACATCTCAGTAAGCAGATACAATAATATAAAAAATAATAATACTAAAATAATATCACGCGTGAATTGGAAATACGTCTAAAACCCTCAGAAGAAAAGTCCTTTTGTTTGTTTTTGTTTAATAAAAGAAAAATAAAAATATAAGTCTACTTAATTTTAATTTTAAGAAAGTGTTTAAGTAATTAATAATTAATTAACAAAAATAATTTTTTAATTGGAAAAAGACTAAATCTATTTTTGTGATTTTATAATTTAATGATTAACTAAAAAAATAAAAAGAAACAAATAATAAAAAGAACAATAATGTAAATGGGCCTGGTGTTAAAGCTGAAAAGAGGGGTGAGATTTAGAATTTATTAGGCTCAAATTAGGGAGAATCCCAGGCTACGCCTGATCCTGTGTTACTGACCCTTGAGAGTCTACCATGAAGCTGCATATTAGGAGCACTAGATCTAATGATACACAGATCCAATGGTGTTGACGACAGGGTGCATGTATGCGTGCTAGCCTTTGTTGCACTAGATCTGCAAAACAAATGTTGGAAAAAATAAAGATGCAGGACCTGAGTATCGAACCCAGGTCTTTCCCCTTAATTTGAACCTTCTCCTAATTCGAACCCCTTGTGTTCGAATCTGGGTTATTTTGGCTTGAAACTGCCTGTATCATGAACTTCGAAGGTAAATTCAGATCATGCCCTTCGATGGCACGATCTTATTCTTGCATGTTATCTTACATGTGGTATGTTCATATAAACACAAACAACATTAGCAGGGCAAATATGCAAACAATATGTATTTAAATGGCCTGAAAATACAGTTTTGATTTTGTAAATCCTTACCAACTGGAGATGCTTCGATCTATGAACCTGGGCATTTAATTGCTAGCGTAAGGGCCTGGGCGGCTTCCTGGGAGCTTGCAAAGCCGGTTTGGTATTTAGGCAACTTATGTGATTTTTGAGTTTTTTCCTGAGGCAACTTCTTATGTGTGTGCAATGTGTGTGTGTGTATGGAAAAATGTTTTTGTCCTTTTTGCTTACGCTTTAGCTCTGTATTTATAGGGGTGACGTGGTGAATGAAAATGGCAAGAATCAACCATTAACCATGGCTTTGAAGGCAGAATCGAAAGTCTTAAGAGGTTATCATGTTTGATGATTTTCTACCACTTTGGGTTTTGAGTGAACCTGGACAGGTTTCACCCCCACATCTTGACTTTTCGAATACTCCCAAGTTTTATTCTTCGATGGTTCTGAGTCCCAATTTGAATGGTTCAAGGCCTCATCATTGTGGCTTCTTCGACTGAGCCATTATCTGCCTTAGTTGCTTGATCTGAAACTATCTAGTTAGCACATCAACAATTCAGCTCGTGTTCCTTTCGATTTCCTTTCATTTAATTCGACTACCTCTTCCTCTTGGTCTATCGAAGCTTCATTTTGTTATCTCCTTCGAATGTAGTTGTGCAGGTGGCTCTTTGATCCAACTCCCACCCTTTGCTTATGTCTACAAAAATATATTTCCTGTTGATCACTAGTTCACCTCGATTGGTGAATATAGCTTATATGCGCCAATCGAAGGATGCCTTATGAGCACCAAGCCTTTACTTTGATTACCCAACTCCTTCCTTGCCTGTTCAGGCACATACCTGAAACACATTGATCCCCAAAACTCTAAGATGACTCATATTTGGCTGATTCATCTCTAATTGCCTTTCGATCACGCCATGCTTGAAGATGGCATGTCCACGAACCAATAAATTTCCACGTGTTTCTTTGGATAAGATAAAAGTTTTCGAATTCAAAATATTCTTCTATTCAAAGCGCCCCTTCAAACAACATGGCAATTGAAAGGTCTCTCCTTGTAATGCTTCGAATGGCCCGTATTTCAAAGCTCGAAAATGAACCTTTTGATGGTGCTCATTACCAGCTCTCCCAATCAAAGGCTTTATATAAGCCTTCTCAGCTTTCTTTCGAACTAGCCCTCCTTCGATCCTAGTGTTTGGTTGGGCATTAAATTATCCTGCATACTGCTCTCGAAGTTGCTTCGACCCAAAAGCCCTTAGGCATAGTTTCAGTCTTCGACCTACACTTTGTCATGTACGCTTATTTTCTTTTTTTCAGTTGTGCCATTATGCTTAGGAATATAGGGTGTCATGGAAATCATTTGAAGCTCTGGAACTCACACATCTTGGTGAAAAGTGAAATTAGTTGAAAGGCCATTGCTTAGGAGGAGAATTTATCTGATCAATTCTTGGTCAACCTTGAGCAATTGGGGATCTTAATGAGTATGCCTTGAATAAAAATGGGAGGGAAAATTTTGGGGTACAACACATATGAAACGCATATAGCACATTTTCATCTATTTTGAGGACATTGTTACGCAATGCATTTCATATGTCATGACATTGCATACAGTTAACTCTTTACCCTTTCAGGAAAGACCAATCAACAAGCATCATCAACTACTTATATGATCTCACAGTCAACTCAAAGGCTACATCTGACGAAGGGCTATTTTAGCATTTTCCTCAGAAGGTCATTCTCTAAGTGACATCTGATGGTTCAGTTTAAATCGACCAATGATTTATCCTGGTGCTTTTCCAGTAGACTTTTCTTTGGTTCAGTTTAAATCGCCCAAAGATTTATTCTGATTCTTATCCAGTTAAAGACAATTATAGACATCTGCTAGTTCAGTTTAAATCGACCAATGATTTATCCTGATGCTTTTCTAGTAGACCTTTATCTGGTTCACTTTAAATCAACCAAAGATTTATTCTGATTATTATCCAATTAAAGGCAATCAAGACCTTTCTATGGTTCATCTTAAATCGCTCAAAGATTTATTCTAATTCTTATCCATTTAAAGATAATCATAGACCTCTGCTGGTTCAGTTTAAATCTACCAATGATTTGTCCTGATGCTTTTCCAGTAGGCACCTTTCTCTGGTTCAGTTTAAATTGCCCAAAGATTTATTCTGATTCTTATCTAGTTAAAGACAATTATACACATCTGCTGGTTTAGTGAGCAATGATTTATCTTGATTCTTTTCCAGTAGACCTTTCTCTGGTTCAGTTTAAATTAATCAAATATTTATTCGGATTCTTATCCAGTTGAAGACAATCAAGACCTTTCTATGGTTCAGCCTAAATCGCTCAAAGATTTATTTTGATTCTTATACAGTTAAAGATAATCATAGACCTCTGCTGGTTCAGTTTAAATCGACCAATGATTTATCCTGATGCTTTTCAATTAGACCTTTATCTGGTTCGTTTTAAATCACCCAAAGATTTATTCTGATTCTTATCCAGTTAAAGAATCAAGACCTTTCTCTGGTTAAGTTTAAATCGCTCAAAGATTTATTCTGATTCTTATACAGTTAAAGTTAAGTACAGACATTTGTTGGTTTAGTTTAAGTCGACCAATGATTTATCCTGATGCTTTTCTATTAGACCTTTCTCTAGTTCAGTTTAAATCACTCGAAGATTTATTCTGATTCTTATCCAGTTAAAGACCATCAAGACCTTTCTTTGGTTCAGTTTAAATCGCCCAAAGATTTATTCTGATTCTTATCCATTTAAAGACAATCAAGACCTTTCTCTGGTTCAGTTTAAATCACTCAAAGATTTATTTTGATTCTTATCCAGTTAAAGTTAAGTACAAACATATGCTATTTCATTTTAAATCGACCAATGATTTATCCTGATGCTTTTCCAGTAGACCTTTCTCTGGTTCAGTTTAAATCAACCAAACATTTATTTTGATTCTTATCCAGTTGAAGACAATCAAGACCTTTCTCTGGTTCAGCTTAAATCGCTCAAAGATTTATTCTGATTCTTATCCAGTTAAAGTTAAGTACAGACATCTGCTGGTTTAGTTTAAATTGATCAATGATTTATCCTGATGCTTTTCTAGTAGACCTTTCTCTGGTTCAATTTAAATCGCTCGATGATTTATTCTGATTTCTATCCAGTTAAAGACAATCAAGACCTTTCTCTGGTTTAGTTTAAATCGTTCAAAGATTTATTTTGATTCTTATCCAGTTAAAGTTAAGTACAGACATCTGCTGGTTCAGTTTAAATCGACCAATGATTTATCATTATGCTTTTCCAGTAGACTTTTCTCTGGTTCAGTTTAAATCACCCGAAGATTTATTTTGATTCTTATCCAGTTAAAGACAATCAAGACCTTTATCTGGTTCAATTTAAATCGCATAAATATTTATTCTAATTCTTATCCAGTTAAAGTTAAGTACAGACATTTGTTGGTTCAGTTTAAATCGACCAATGATTTATCCTGATTCTTTTCCAGTGGACCTTTTCTGGTTCTGTTTAAATCACCCAAAGATTTATTCTGATTCTTATCCAGTTAAAGACAATTATAGACATTTGTTGGTTCAGTTTAAATTGACCAATGATTTATCCTGATTCTTTTCCAGTAGACACTTTTTCTGGTTCAGTTTAAATCGCCTGAAGATTTATTCTGATTCTTATCCAGTTAAAGACAACCAAGACCTTTCTCTGGTTCGGTTTAAATTGCTCAAAGATTTATTCTGATTCTTATCCAATTAAAGTTAAGTACAGACATCTGTTGGTTCAGTTTCAATCGACCAATGATTTATCCTAATTATTTTCCAGTAGACCTTTCTCTGGTTCAATTTAAATCAACCAAAGATTTATTCTAATTCTTATCCAGTTGAAGACAATCAAGACCTTTCTCTGGTTCATCTTAAATCGCTCAAAGATTTATTCCGATTCTTATCCAGTTAAAGTTAAGTACTGACATCAGCTGGTTCAGTTTAAATCGACCAATGATTTATCCTGATGCTTTTCCAATAGGCCTTTCTCTGGTTCAATTTAAATCAACCAAAGATTTAGTCTGATACTTCTTCCAGTTGAAGTCAACGGTTATTTTGGATGGCATCTATAATCCCACCTCCGACAACTCTCTGCCACCTCTCCAAATGGCATCTATAAGCCCATTCATGATACAATCAACCAACAATGTTATCTCTTGCACAGGCGAGTGCAAATTTCTGGGCACTTAAGTGTTCAATCATCTTCTACCTTCAAGTCACGAATGGAGGACATGCCAATCTAACTCTTCAGATTTAAGAAGATTGAATAGGGGAAGCTATTGTACCCCAAAATTTTCCCTCCCCTATTATTCTCAAGACATTCTTTCAAGGCTTCTCAAATATTCAAGACACTCAAGGGTTGACTAGTCAAGATGCTCCTACTAAGCCAAAGGCCTACAACTAGGGTTTGGAGTTTCTCAAGGAAATTTGGTTTTCAAAGGTCTCAAGTGGTTTCCATGGTTCATTATAGGTCCTCAACAAGTTTTATGTCAAGTTTCAAGTCTTGCATCACAAGTTTGCTCAGTCAATGACTTAGATGATTGAAAATCAATTGTATTTGGTAAAAGTCAAATATGGTCAACATACAATCAAACTTCAAGATTTTTTTGTCAACATCAACATTTTGAAGTGATATTCATCATTTGATCAAGGGTTGATCATGATTCCCCAAGGAAAGCCCTCAAATCATCAAAAGTCAAGAATTGTCAAATTAGGGTTTCCTTAGGAGAAGTCAACTGAAATTTGACCATGCATAACTTTCACATACTTCATCAACTTTTCCCCAACCAAAACTAATTTTGAATAAAATTCAATATCCTACAACTTTGATTTTATGCTCAAGTCCAAAAATTGCTTCATTTGAAAGATATGAGCTAAAACATTATAGGTCATTTTCAAAAGTCAACAAAAGACACTTTTTTTAAGGCAACTTACATCAAGCTAAAGTCTTCAAAAGCAAAAATTATCAACATAGAGATTTTAGAGGACATCTTGAGCTTTCCAAAAAGTTCTATATCATCTTCAAAATATGAAAATTGAGCAAGTTATGAGTTGCACAAGTTGGGAAAGTTTGAAGAAATTCATGAAATGCAAAATGAGCAAAATTGAAGTTTTGAACTACTAGGCCTAACTTTTGATGTTCAAACATGTTCATAAGGTGTTAGAGGACCTCTAAATCCATTCACATATTTTTTATGATTTTTATTTCTTTTATTTTAATTTTTATTCATTTAAATGCAAATAAAATCAAATAAAACATGAAACAATGGTATAAAGGCTTGGGATTTTTGTTTCAATCATCCAAAGACCCAAGACAACTCATGACAACTCATTACAACCTTGCCAAAACGTGCAAGCTCAAAATGGCAAAGAAATAACTAAAATTGGCAAGTTTTCAAAAATTAATTCTTGTTTAAACCGTGGCTTCATGAGTTGATTCCATGCCATATTTGTCAGCCCAAATACAAGCCAATAACATGTACAGATTCGTGCAAGGCATCCAAGAGACAAGAATCATGCAAAGAAGGCAAATTTTTAATGTGTTGAAATATTGATTCCATGGGCATGAATACCTTGTCCCTTTCCATACTTGTTGACTCATATTCCATTCTCTATATAAAGGAAAGCAAAGCCATGCCAAAGACCACAAAATCATTTACACCAAAGCTCTCCAAAATCCAAAGAAGTTGTGAAAATTATATCTCACATTTCAGCAAGTTTCGATCCAAACTAAGGCTTGCATTCACCTCTTGAGGGTCAAAAGTGTTGATCCAAGTCCATATTCGCAACCCTCAAGCGCCAAAACTCGATCTGCACATCATACCGGTTTTTGAAATTGGTAAAAATTAAAACTATGTTTTCTTGCATTTTTAATCATTACTAACATGCTTGATCTCCTCCTATGCATCATTAGAACATGATAGGTACATTACATGTAAAGTTTGACGCAAAAATGGTGTTTTACCATGGTTAGGGCACTGAAGCTATTGATCATCGAACCAGGCATTGCAAGTAATTTTCTCCCCTTGCACCCCCCCCCCCCCCCCCCAATCTTCTTTTTCACAACACAGCCCATATATTTTTTATTATTTGGTTTCGATTTAATTATTTTCTTTTTTTTAATAACAACTAATTTTCATAAAAATAAAAATCAGAAAATCACAAAAATATTAGATTTAGGTGCTTTATTAATTAATTTAATTTTTGTTAAATTTAATTAATTAATTTAAGCACTTGATTTTTTTTTATTTTACTAATTAAAATTTAATTAGAACTAGGTTTTAATTATCGCAAAAATTGTTTTTCTAAACAAAAATACCAAAAACATTTTTATACTTAGAAGTTTTTTAGGGCCTTTTAGATACCTTTTCTCTTTTCCATCTTCGTGTATTAATTTACTTTCGCATCATTATTTTCCATAATTTTGTAGTTGTCCATAGTTTGTAATAGCTAATTAGGACCTTTACTTTTTATCCCCCAATTTTTGGCTTGTATTTCCCCCATCCCCGAAGCGATATAATAGCGTAGTTTACTTCCCGCACTTTTATTTTCTGCCCTTACGTATATATTTAACTAATGTCGCCACTTGCGAATCAGAAATAAGAGAGAATGAAATTGCGACAGTAATGATAGGAAAAGAAATGTAGCAGTAAAGATTTGAGATTAAGTCATCAATTGACTTATCTCAACACAATGAAGTCGCCACCGCACTTTATTTTTTCCAAAGGGAAATGGGAAAAAAGCGAACAAAATCCACAATGAAATAAAAGATCAGAGATCGAGGTATGGGGGTCGGTTATGCAAAGGGAAGGTGTTAGCACTCTAAGCATCTATGGTACTCCATAGGATCCACTTTGTTTGGTTTATTTTAAAAGGAGTGTTATGTAAAGGTTTACTTGCTAAAGGAAAAAAATGAATGAGTAGTTGTAAACAAAAGAAAATGAAATGTTTTTTTATTATTTTTGTTTCTCGCCTTGGGTCGTAAGACTTAGTGCCTACGTACTCCCTCGTGCAATGGGAAAGTCAGAGCATCGTAGTTCGGCTAGAAAAGACTTTTCTGTTGATTGTTTTTAAACAAGGAGACAAGTCATCATTGTTAGGAGAGAAATCTCGACTAACACCCACAAGGTGTGAGAAAGATGGACCTTGCATCAGCAAGAGTGAGGGTTTGAGAACGCCTCTAGTACTCAAGTAGAAAAGTCGATACCTTTATAACCATAGGGATAGGAGAATGTTGCTCGACTCATAATGAATCATGTCTCAACTCGAAAAAAGTTTTGAAGGGTAAAGGTGCTCGAGCGCAAAAAAGAGTTTGAATGAGTTGAAGTGTTTTTGTTAATTTTGAAAGATGTCAAAGTAAGATTAAATGAATTGAAGTTTATTTAAAGAAAAGAAGTTTTAAAAGAAAAGGAACTCGACAAGGTCGAGGTTTATTATGAAAGCGTTTTGATTTTGTAAACAAAGATGATTTTGAAAAATATGAGAAGGTTTTTTAAAATTAAAGAAAAGGAGAAAAGAATGTCCTGTGTATAAGAGGGTAAAAGATACGGTAAAAAGAATCCAACCGAATAAGAAACCAGTACTTGACATGATGAAGTCAATATTGTATTTTCATCCCTTTGGGTTTAAAGCCACTTACAGAAAAAATAAGATGAGAGTATACCAAACCTTAGGTGAAAATAAATCACAAGCTGACAGCATCAAAAAATCAGATGTAAGATAATACTCCAAGCAGCGAATAAAGCGCAATGAATCACAACGCGTGAAAATAAATCACGAATGAAGAAAGCATGGATAAAGCTCACGGTACCGGATAAGGCTCGAGATATCAAATAAATCTCACGGTATCGGAAAAGATTCCCTGCATCACATGAAATATACAGACAAAACTAACAGCACGGGAAAAGTTATATACATTCATACGATTTTCAAAAGTTAATTTGAATTAAAAATTAAACTCGCAACGCAATGAAAATAATATTTACATAACCTGGAATTATTTACAAGTGAAGTGAATAAAATATACAGTCAAAATATCATGTACAGGTATATATTTACAGTACCAAATATTAAATCAGAATAGTAAAATACAATAAATAGGTAAAGGGAGAAGTGTAGGAATTGTGGAGGCGCTATGTGGGAATGAATACTTGAAACGATTTTTTTTTGGAAACCTTCACAGTAACAAACGTGTTAGTAGCATAAGCGGTATAAAAATAAAACGAAGGTAATTTCAATGATTAAAACATGTGTTAGTAAGTATAAAATCAAAAATGAAATCACAAAATAAAGAATTGAAATGAAATTGCATGAATGCACATGAACAAATGAATATTTACACAAATCAAGATCAAGAACTCATGAGAAAAATCAAGCTTAAATCAAGCATTATCAAAAGTTGGACATCAACAAATTATGCATAAAAACTCATGAAAATCAATTTCCAAGTGATTCCAACCTTGTGTACAAACACCAATATTAAACCAACAAACTTTGTGAATTGAGTTGAATTGAAACATTATCAAAACCACTTTTAAAATGATTCAAACAACAAAACGAAATCGACACTGATGCACAAGTATGAACAATCGATGGTGTTTCAATTAAATTCAAAAGGTGAATAAAACAAGAACCAAATAATCAATTATTCAATTATTTTAATTCACAAACAAAACTATCACCAAAGAACGCATTCCAATATTCAATTCTAACTTCAAACATGAAAAATTGATTTCAATTTAAGAATTATTCAAATAAATCAAATTCGGGCAACATAACCATAACAATTTCTTCATCATAATTTAACATGAACGAACCAGAATTTTTTTGATACAAGCTTTATCATGAAACAAATAAATTATCAACACTAAATTCAATAATATCTATCCATAGTTTCATCACACTAACAAATAAACGCATCACCAATTTATTTTTCAAAACAGTCCGACAAATCGTGATATCAACAAAATAACAAACCAAACTTATCAACAGTTTTTTTTCTTTATCACATTTGCAGCAATTCCATAAATTAATCTCAATCAAAAGTAAGGATATTAGAAATTACCAACTTGACAGAAGAAGTGTTATTGTTGAACGGAAAGTGCCGAAGTCACAGGTGCGATACGATGCCGACGGAGGTGGTACCGGCTGGAGAAACACTTGCAGAATGTTGGTGGTTCTGATGCAGTTGCTGTTACAGTGGGTAATGTTGGTGTTGAAGATGAACATCAATCGGTGTTGATGTGCAGTGAGTGTGACGGTATGAAATTGGCGGGACTTAGAAGCTAGCGGAATTGAGATGCTTGCGGAAACAGATGAGAAGTTGTCTTGAAATTGCTTGCGAAATTGGAGGCTAGGGAGATGGAAGCAGGGTTACAGTGGCGAGAGAGGAAATGAAGGTTGGTGGATTGATGGGTTAAGAGGAAGGAGGTTGGGTTACAGTGGAAATTGAAGATGATTAGGGGTTGTTGTGAAGCAAGGGAGATGGAGAGATAAGAAGTAAGCTAGATATTAAATTGAAGAGAGGAATACTGTGTATTGTTTTTGTGTTGTTAATTACAAAGAGAATAAGGCTCTTAAATAGGACAATGAAGAGGAAAATTCTAATTTCAATTCCATTGGCAAATTTAGTTATCCATAACCTCTGTTAACAACCAATAGAAATCAAGCATAGTGTAATAAACATTATTTTGTGACTAAAAAGCCCTTTTAATAACAAAAATAAAATAAAAACCTGAAAGTAATAAAATTAACTCAATTTAAAAGAACTTTTTTGAATTTTTTATGAATAAAAAATAAAGACCCAAAATGACTAAAAACAATAAAAAATGGACGAAAATTTATCCGAAAAAATAAAATGAACACATTAAAATAAACTACATGTCACAAAGATTAAAGAAAAAATATTCAAAAAGTCAAAATAGGAATAAAATGAAATTAAAAACATCATGCTAAACAGACGTTTACGGTTAAAAATGAGACTTCAAACTGTACCAAAAAATAAAGCGAGCATACTGTCATAATCTACGTGAAACGCATATTCATAAAATGATCGGTAAAAGGTGAGAACCTGAAATATTTTTCTCGCTAATTTTAGCACAGTGTCGAATCGCTTTTAACAATCTGTCTATAAAACCAAAATATTTTTATTATCGATACATAAACAACTTGGAGCAATGCAAGAAACAAGTAGACAGATAAAAATGCATGAAGTGAAATGTCGGGTATTTTTCAACTACAGAATGATGCAAATGTAGATTTAAACTGACTTTTGGTCAACTTAAACACGATTAAATGATGCAAATGTGATGAATGAAGCTATTTTATTAATGATTGTGACCAAATGACAAAATATGATATGAAAGTGCGATTGAAAAAATTAGGGGCGAAATTTAGGGTACAACAGTTGCCCCTATTTAATTATCTTTTAGCCAGATAGGCGGGAAGTAATTAAATACAAACAGACCTGAATTTCGTCCTTGATGCGATGAGATGATAGCATATGTTATGAATGAGTGCATGGACTCTTTTTTTTACATATATTTTTTTTGAATGATGTATGAGATGAGACAGACTCTGTGGGAATATGGAAAGACTTGAAACTGGAAACTTATGGTAGTTCAGATGAAATGACGTGAAAGACACGCTAGGGAAACAATAAGATATTTCTGGATATCTATTAGGGTGACAAAGAGTAACCATCAATACTTGGAAAAAAAGATAAAACTCGAGAAGGCAAGCAGCGACATCCAAGAATGGCATTGAATGAGGTGAGCATTTCTCTGGAAAAAAAAACAATCAGAAGCATCTAGAAGAACATTAGATGTGGGATGAGAACAAACCTGAAGCTACATCAGAGTCGTCCAGGAAAGACGCTGGACGGAAAAGAAACATGACATCCAATATTGACTTTGGATGGCAGCAAAAGATCATGGTATCCAATATTGGCTTTGGATAGCAAAAAAGATCAAGACATCCAATATTGGCTTTGGACGGTAAAAAAGGTAGCAACATCCAATATTGGCTTTGGACAGAAACAAAAGAGGGTAGCATCTAATATTGGCTTTGAATGAAGGGAAAGCTCAACGTATAATAATGGCTTTAGACGAGGGAAAAGATTACAACATCCAATACTGGCTTTGGATGAATGGAAAACTCAACGTCTAATAATGGCTTTAGACGAGAGAAAAGATCACAACATCTAATACTAGCTTTGAATGAATGGAAAACTCAACGTCTAATAGAGGCTTTAGACGAGGGAAAAGATTAAAACATCCAATAATGGCTTTGGATGAAAATAAAAGATCCTGACATTCAATATTAGCTTTGAATGAAAGAAAAGCTCAACGTCTAATAATGGCTTTAGACGAGATAAAAGATCACAACATCCAATATTGGCTTTGAATGAGGTGAGAAAAAAAAACATCAAGGCGTCTAATACTGGCTTTGAATGACAACAAAAGATTCCGACATTCAATAATGGCTTTGAATGAAGGGAAAACTCAACGTCTAATAATGGCTTTAGACAAGGGAAAAGATCACAACATCCAATATTGGCTTTGGATGAAAACAAAAGATCCTGACATTCAATACTGGCTTTGAATGAAAGAAAAGTTCAACGTCTAATAATGGCTTTAGACGAGAGAAAAGATCACAACATCTAATATTGGCTTTGAATAAGGTGAGAAAAAAAACATCAAGGCGTCCAATACTGGCTTTGAACGACAACAAAAGATTCTGACATTCAATAATGGCTTTGAATGAAGGGAAAACTCAACGTCTAATAATGGATTTAGACGAGAGAAAAGGTCACAACATCCAATACTGGCTTTGAATGAGTGGAAAAGCTCAACGTCTAATAATGTCTTTAGACGAGAGAAAAGGTCACAACATCAAATATTGGCTTTAAATGAGGTGAGGCAAATTGTGGCATCCAATAATGGCTTTGGACAACAACAAAGATAACAACACCCAATATTGGCTTTGGACGGAAACAAAAGAGGGTGGCATCCAATATTGGCTTTGGATGGAAGAAAAGATGGTGGCATCCAATATTGGCTTTGGATGGAAACAAAAGGTAACAATATCCAATATTGGCTTTGGATGTAAACAAAAGAGACAACATATCCAATATTAGCATTGGACGAAAGAGAGAAATAGCCGAACCGACATTTGTTTTGGTAGGTGCCAAGGAAGTTGGACTTTGATCTCAAGGTTACATGTCAACTGCAACAAGACCTCAGAAAATGAAAATGAGGATGAAACACTCTTGTTATTGTAGCAACTGGTTTTTTAATCAAGAGTCGCCACTATTAGTTTTTATCCTAGGGAAGGGAACCTAACAGAAAACCCTAATTCACAGACAGAGATTCTAGGTTATGGATTCAATTAGATGAAAGGAAGGTGTTAGGAACCTTTCACCTACCTTGTTCACAAGGATGTTAAGCTCTAGGTTTAGGTTTGGGATAAACAGGGTTTTAAGTTTTAATTAGCAAAACTCTCCACGATTTTAGATCGCGTGCCTACGTATCCTCTTATCAGGAATTAGAGTCCCAATTCGTGGTTCGTATGGGTTGGTGTCTTTTAGGGATTTGAAAACATATTTTGAATCCCTTCACACTCGGTCGGGAGTAGTGATTGCGGAGATTTTGACTGAGTGCGCAGTAAGTCAAAATTAGTTTGAAACCCATTTGCAAAAAAGACAGTTGATTAGCTTAATTTGTTCACGAAAATAGTTTGATGCTTGGTTTGTGTTTTTTAACTGTATTAATTGCGAAAATTTTGATTAATGCATGATAAAAAAATATTTAATGAAATATATGAGAAAATAATATATGTACATGAGTTTTTGAGAAAATAATTTATATGCTAATATAACAATATTTACATATAATAAATAATAATATAAAAATATATAAAATTTTAATGAAATTTAATACTACCAATAATAATAAATATTTATAGCATAAGTAAATAAATAAAAAAATAGAATTATATAAAAGAGAATATAAAAATAAGTAAATCAAAGGGGGGTATTTTCAGTTGTGAAGTAAATAATGGGGGTGCTAAAATAATTCAGACTAGGCCCATTACTGCTGGTTGGACAGGGGGATGCATGTTGTTGTTGCATTTGGTAAACAGAGGCAAAAGGGGGCGTGATGAGTAATGGGCTTGAACCATTATGGATTTTGAAGAGGTCCGGATGATCGTGTGTAGCGAGGGTACATGGTTTCCTATGGGACTTGGCCTTAAGATCGTCCGACTATGATCACACGGCTGAGATGGAAGGATGCATGGTGATTATGATACATGCGTGCATACTAGATCGTTAGCATAATAAATATCGTTTTATATTACTTCATTCATTTTCGTTTTACAGCTATTATACTTTCCCAGAATAACTTTATCCTTTCTCTTCTTTCTCCCTTGTTAACCTAGTTACAAACCCTTTTCCTTTTCAAACCCTAACATAAATTAACACTGCAGCGACACTTATCTCCTTCTCTTCCCTTTTCCACCATAAATCAAAACCCCCCACAACCCAAATACAAGAACATCAAAAAAGCTAAGTGTATTTACCCTCTGTGCGATTTCATTGTCTGAATCTTTGCGTTTCTCGTGGCGATCGGATCCCTTTTTCTTCTTCGTTTCGCATGTCTTGATGACGGTTGACGATGATGGTGATGGATGGCGGCGGCAGAGCAAGGCGAACAGCGGTGGTTCAAGGCCGATTAGGGTTTCCGATCTGGAAACTCTAATCACCTTCTCTTCTAGATCTCCAATGACACAAGAGGGTTTGTCTCTAGTTCTTCTTTGTTTCAATTTCTCCTCTCTGTCCTCTGTCTCAAGCTCTGTTTTTGTAAAGATCTCCTCCGCTCTGTTCTTGTTCTATAAGAAGAATCCTCCGTCTCTCTCCTCTGTCAATGAACCCCCTTTCTATATTCATTTTCTGTTTATTTATAATAGCTAGTTTTTAGGGTTTTAGAATTGTTAGTGTTACGGTTAGTATAAATTGGAGATGATTAGGGATTTAGAGATTTGATTTGGATTTGTTCGTTGTCATACGCGCTTCTGTAATAAGCTTCTTGTTTAATTTGATTCTGATTGTTTGTAACGAGATTTAGTTATGGAAATACACAATTCTGTAATAATTTGTAGATTTCTGTATTACAAGATTTGATTTGCATATTTTGTGTTGTATTTGATTCTATTACACAATAGTTTCTTTTGTAAAAACTGGGCTTAGATTAAATGCAGATTTTATTATGATTTGTTTATGTATAATTTGATTTGGGTTAAATCTGCACAGTAGATGTTATTGAGTGAAAACACGCGTGATTTTGGCCAATTTGTACAGTATATGTTTTTAGGCAATTTTGGCCAAATTCTGGAGTTTTTGTCATGCGTTTTTTTTTTCAATGCAAATTGGGCCTGCTGCATTTTTATCCCTTAGCCCAACCGTCAATATTTTTATTACTGTCAATATGCTTTAATAAATTGGGCTTTTTACTCTTGTATTATATTTTTTTTATCCAAACAGAATTTTTGCCAAACGAGAACCCTTAATAAAATCAAATTAATTTAATCTCTTTTAATAAAAATTATCAACAAGTAATACTAAATGAGACATCATGTTTTACATATTATTTATTACAGATTCTTTTTTTATTACAACAGTAACAAACAGCTTTAATAACAGCAACATCTAACGGGCCTAAAACAAATAATTTTTAACAAAATAGTTTACCCCCATTTTAGTAACAACTGAAATAAATTTCTTTTAACCAGTTGTCCATAAGAATTTCCTTTAGGAAAATAATAATAACAGCAGACGTTTTTATAACAATTTTTCTAAGATAAATCTGTAACCAAAACGACAAATGCACTGACTTTAAAAATTTCAATGGGCCATACGAATTCTACCACTCACTCCCTTTTTCTTTACTAACAACAAACATTTAAGTAGGCTTTCATATTTTTAAGACTTATCAATTTTCATTTTCGAATTGCATGGGCCATAGGCCAACATGCCCTACGAATAGGTTTACGGATACGCAAGTCTTTCTGATTTAGAAAGCCCTGTTTTTCTGAATTAAAAATACACCCCTAGCCAGATAAAGACGGGCCATCAGATAATTTTGTACCTTCTTTAATTAAGTTTTTTTTATTACAATCTCAAAAAATAAAATCGTCGCGGTAGGACAAATTTGGGGTACGACAGCTGCCCTTATTCAATTATCTTTCAATCGAATAGCGCGAGAAAAACTCGAGTCTTGTGCATTCTGATTAAAAGTTTATTGAATACTTGAAGTACCCCAAAATTTATCCGACAAACATAAGGTTATACTGATGTAGCATACCCTTATAAGTCTCAAGGAAGTAAGCAAAGTTGATGATATATCGCTTAACCGGGTTTGATAATGAGGCAAATAGCGCAATTTTGTATGTCTTGGCTTATTCACCCATTTGGAGGGTGAGTATAGCACTGATTGATGATGCATGGCTGCTTGAAGACTGAGGCCATGGGTTACATTTGTGAATCGCTGCATGACGTCTGAGGCGATGTTTTGAGCATGAATACGTTGCGGCTCAGAGGCTATGTGTTTGAGTTTGAAGAATGCATTGCGGCTTAGAGGCAATGTGTTAATTTGGATAATACATTGCGGCTTAGAGGCAATGTGTTGAGTTTGGATAATACATTGCGGCTTAGAGGCAATGTGTTAAGTTTGGATAATACATTGTGGCTTAGAGGAAATGTGCTGAGTTTTGAGGATACATTGCGGCTTAGAGGCAATGTTCTGAGTTCTGAGAATGTATTGCGGCTTAGAGGTAATGTGTTGAGTTTACGAATACATTGCAGCTTAGAAGCAATGTGTTGATTTTGTGAATACATTGCGGCTTAGAGGCAATGTGTTGAGTTTTGTTTTCTTTTGAGCATCGCAACATAAAATCTGAGGCGATGATCGGTGTTTATGGAATAACAAAATGTATTGCTGCATGAAGTCTGGTGTAATGGGTTAAAGTTTTATTTTCTTTATAGAGCATCGCTGCATGAAGTCTGAGGCGAAGATTGGTGTTTATGGAATAAAGGGATGTATTGCTGCATGAAGTCTAATGCAATGGGTTACAGTTTTACAAATCTCTGCATGAAGTCTGAGACGATAAGCTAGATTTGGTTTTCGGACATCGCTGCATGAAGTCTGAGGCGATGGTTTATGGTATGGAGTAAAGAGATATATATATTGTTGCATGAAGTCTGAGGCAATGAGTTTGGTTCACGAATCGTTGCGTGAATTCTGATGCAATAGGCTGGATTTTATGGAATAAAGAAATACATCGCTGCATGAAGACTAAGGCAATGGGTCAGGTTCGCAAATCACTGCGTGAAGTCTGGTGTGATACGCTAAATTTGGTTTTCGAACATCTCTGCATGAAGTCTGAGACGATGGTCTGGAGTTTGGAACACATTGCTGCATGAAGTCTGAGGCAATGATTTGTGGCGTAGAATAAGGGAGCGCACTGCTGCATGAAGATTGAGGCAATTGGTTAGGTTTATAAATCACTGCATGAAGTCTGGTGTGATAAGCTAAATTTGGTTTTCGAACATCGCTGCATGAAGTCTGAGACGATGGTCTAGAGTTTGGAACACATTGCTACATGAAGTCTGAGGCAATGATCTATGTCGCAGAATAAGGGAACGCACTGCTGCATGAAGACTGAGGCAATGGGTTAGGTTTTCAAATCACTGTGTGAAGTCTGATGTGATAAGCTAAATTGTTGTTTCGAACATCGTTGCATGAAGTATGAGACGATGATCTGTGTCGCAGAATAAGAAATACATTGTTGCATGAAGTCTAAGGAAATGGTCTAGAACTTGGCGTAACGAAATACATTGCTGCATGAAGTATGAGGTAATGGATTAGGTTTGCAAATCACTGCTCGAAGTCTGAAGCGATAAGCTAGGTTTTATTTTTGAGCATCATTGTGTAAAGTCGGAGGCGATGATCTAGGTTTTGCGGAAACATTGTGGCTCAGAGGCAATGTAATGAGTTTGGAGAATGTATTGCAGCTTAGAGGCAATATGTTGAGTTTTAAGGATATGTTGCGGCTTAGAGGCAACATACTGAGTTTTGCGAATGCATTGCGGCTTAGAGGCAATGTGTTGAATTTTGAGAATACATTATGGCTTAGAGGCAATGTGTTGAGTTCGGAGAATACATTGCGGCTTAGAGGCAATGTGTTGGCTTGGATAATACATTGCGGCTTAGAGGCAATGTGTTGGGTTTTGATGATACATTGTGGCTTAGAGGTAATGTAATAGGTATTTGAGAATATGTTGCGGCTTAGAGGAAACGTACGGAATTTTGAGAATACGTTACGGCTTAGAGGCAACATACTGAGTTTTGAGGATACATTGCGGCTTAGAGGCAACATACTGACTTGGATAATACATTGCGGATTAAGGAAATGTGCTGACTTGGATAATACATTGCGGCTTAGAGGCAATGTGCTGACTTGGATAATACATTACGACTTAGAGGTAATGTGTTTGAGTTGGATGATATATTGCGGCTTAGAAGCAATATACTGAGTTTTGACAATGCGTTTTGGCTTAGAGGCAACGTACATAATTTGTGTATACATTGCGGCTTAGAGGCAATGTACTGGACTTGTAAGGAACTCATCACTGCGAGAAGACTTAGGTGATGGGCTGAATGTGTCACGGCATGAAGACTGAGGTGACGGGTTGAATTGTAGGAGAAGTATTGTGTTGGTTGACCCTTAGGTAGTTGAATCGAGGGTGAAATTATTTGTCTATTTGTTAGGTGATACATGTGTATGCATGCGTATTGAATGTTGTATGTATGCAAAATGTATGATGTTTGACATTGATATGGAACCCTGACTATATGCGTATTGTATGCAGGAATGCATAGTGTATGTGTGCTTGGGATATGCAAAATGTGTGTATGTATGAAATGTGTGTAAGATGCGCGTATACCTTGAAATGTTATGAAGACTATTTCTGGCATTCTCTCCTTTAAACCATTGGCTCAAAGTTACCAAATCCTGGCGTTGTATGTTGTGTCGTCGTAGTATTATTGAACCTGAACATGGTGGGAAATGTTAGCAAAAGTTGAGCATTGATTTTGTATTGCATGCATAGACGTAGACGTAGACATAGATTATGGCCTATGCGTAGATTTGTATGTTGTAAGCACAGGTGTGGACGTATGTATTGGCATATGTGTGGTCTCTGTAAGCGCATGAGTAAGCGTAGACATATGTAGATTCGTATATCGTAGGCGCAAGCGTAAGCTTAGACTTATGTAGATTCGTGTGTCGTAGGCATAGGCGAAAGCGTAGACGTATGTCGATTCGTATGTCGTAGGCGCAGGCGTAATCATAGACGTATGTAGAATTGGCAGGAGTATACATGCGCGTGGATGCATGTGCAGACGTAGACTTTGCGTTGCAGGTGTATGCATAGGCATTGACATGTATATAGACATAGACTTCGTGTACAGACGCGTAGACGTAGGAGTAGATATGCATAGATTTTGTATTGTGGAGTGCAAGCATAGGCGTAGACATGTGTATAGATTTGCAAGATGTAGGAGTAGCCGTGGACGTGTGCATAGCCCTCGTATTGTGAGTGTAGACGTGGGCATAGCCATGTGAGTGGACGTAGACGTGGATTTTCTTCTAATATTTTTCTAACCAAAATGTTTTTTCGATGTTTTATCAAATTCTTTTATTTTGTTAATCCCCCTAAATGATTTCAAGACAATATTCACAAGTAACGATCGTAGTATTTTGTAAACAAGTCTGAGAAAAGAAAAACACAATTTGAAAGACGCAAAGAAAGCAAATGTTTTATTGATATGCCTCTGAATAGGCAATACAAGATGCAATTCCTAGAAAGAGGTAATTATAGAAAGTTTTACAACTGTAAATGGCAATAAAATGATAATTATTATTGTTGTTCCCCAATATCCTTTTAATGATCTTATCTCATTTTCTTTTGAGTTTTATGATTCAGATCTATCTCTCCCTTCGTGGTTCGTAGTCGCAGTTCTTAGATCGCAGTCTTTTTGTTCTTTATTTCTTTGTATGAAATCCCTAACTTTTGCCTGGATTTCCCTTTCGGGTTTTCAATCCACCGAGATAATTTTTTTGTTATATGCCCCTAAGTTTTGCCTGGATCTCCCTTTAGGGTTTTCGATCCACCGAGGCGCTCCTTTTTTCCTAAGTCGCCTGTTTAAGGTTCGAGCTTAGCGAGCTTCTTATACAGTGTTTTTGACTGCGTCTGAATTTGCCAGGTGCGGTAGTTCTTCCCCATCCATTATTGTGGAGACAAAATTACCACCGGGGGATGCTGTTTTGACTATGTACGGACCTTTGTAATTGGGGGTCTGTTTACCATGTGAGTCGAGGCGAGGTAGCAGAATCTTCTTGAGTACTAAACCATGTCATGGTTCATCTTTTACAGTATACTGTTACTTTGAAAGAATTCCGCGGATAATCCTCGTAAGGTTTATTTGCCAATGCTAGAGGCATTTTCCGGGTGTCGTGAAACCAAGGCTTGTTATATAGCAAGGCAATGTGCGGGCTCTTCGAAGCGTCTGTTTGTGATGCGCGATTCGTGGTTTGACCAAGTTACTTTAAATATATACAATATAGTTGCCAAGGCGTCTATCATTTGATTCCCTTTTCGTGGGATGTGACTGAAAATGATTTTTTCAAATTCCGCAGTCAGTATTAAAACATGATCCTGATATGGAACCAGTTTTGGATGTTTAGTATCCTGTTCACCATTGACTTGGTATATGGCTTGTGAGCATTATTTGGAGAAGTCAATACTGCCTCTATATCGTGCCTCGGTGCATTTGAAGCTTCGTCGAACGTGGATACTCAACGTGCCTCTAGCTCGGGTTCTTCGTCAGATCTTGGTATTTCGTAGTTGTTTATTTTATAGCACTGTCTGTATTTGACCTTGGCATGTTTCTGTAGACATGCGCAATAACTTGATCAGCTTCTTTGTGGCTCCGCTCTTTACATTACCCCTTAGCTTGGTTTCTTTCGGGTATTCCCTTGTGCTCAGATTAATGGTCTTAATAGCCTCTCGATATGGTTGTATATTGTTAGCTTTTCATTTTATTTTCCTTGCCATTTTATCAGAGAGTTCAAGATCTTTATCATCTTCCTCTTTAGCTTGGTCGTTAGGAGCATCAAAATTATATCGGGTTGCAGCAGTAGCATTATCGGTGGTTTTGGGCATGAATTTGCACCTTTATCATGTTTTGGTGCAGCTTTAGTATTTGAATATTTTGAAAATGCATATGCAGAGAAAGTATTGTCATTTTTTAAAATTAAGATATAAATGCAAGAGAAGGAAATGGATCTTAATTGAAAATAAAATATCACTTTTATTGATCATAAATATTGTGTGAAACAAAACGGGGAACCCTTACAAGTAACCCCTATGCCTCGGGCTTGACATATGTTCTTTCAAAAACAAGAAAAATTACTTAGGAAAGAAAAAGATCTTTGGAATCTCCACGACAATCCATCTATTGAGTTTTCTCTCCTGGGGCGCATTCTTGGATGAATTCAGTTGCCCCTTCGGTGTTGGCCTTGTTGGATATTTTCGCCACATGTCTGCCATGCACTACTCCATTGTTGACAAAGGTCTCTTGGATTGGAAGAAAATATGCTTGGCCTTTCAGAGCAGTTTTATATTTTTCTTCAGGGTATCGTCCGAACTGGACTATCCCCTGGTCCCCTAGCCTTTGGAGAGCTCTTTCGAAAGCTTCATTATGTCCTAGCGGGAGTCCGCACTATTGGTTGGAATCTGTAGGGTATGAGATTCCCCTGCTTTCGGTGGCGGTAGGACACACCCTTCAATTTTAGCTTCTTGTTGGGCCCTGACGGACTTTGGGATTCCTGCTTTTGGCTCTTTCCTTAGTTTGTGACCGCTTGATGTACCAATAGTCTGGGCTACTTCTTTGAAAGCTGCCTTGGGGATCTGGTCTTGGCTGTCAATGATGTTCTTCAAAGCTAGGAGGACTTGACTCAGATCTCCTTTCATTATGGTGACATCACCCTTTACTTGGTCGAGGTCCTCTTTGAATGCAGCATGCATTTCCTCAATTTGATCCATTGCCTTTTGTTGATAGGCCCTTGTTTAATATGGAGGCCAATGAGGTGGAGATCTTCTTCTACCAATGGTTCAACCGAAGAGATTTTAAAAAAAAAAAGAGTTTTTATATGATATGTAGGTGTTTATGAATGCGTGCATGTGAATGAATATGTATGATTATGAAATGGTTACTTGTTTTGAATGTCTTATTCACTTGGGTATGTATCTGTCTTTCGTTTATTTTTTATTCGGTGACCATCTTTAGAATAGATACGCCAATGAGATAGGGAACAAAATTTCGTTATTGAAGGTAACATAATTTAGATATTGAAAAATATTACAATCTTCAGCCAAAACTTTATTCGCGTGAAATCAAGCGAAAGGAAATAAGTCTTCTAGGTGTGCCTGCGGATATCTGCTTTTAAAACCATCCACTGTTGCTGGACAAAATTTGAGAAAGTATTCAGCATGTTATTTACCTTTTGTGGCCTTGATTTCAGGCATGTATGGCGTGTTGACGCAGACAAGTTGTTTCCTTCAGTATCTATTTTTAAAGACAGTCATCGAGGCCTTGATTTTATTATTTTTTTGGTACCCCGTGAATAAGACAAGGAAACGGGTGACGAATATATGATGAAATGTATGACGAATATATGAATGCATAGGTGTAAGGTTGAGTGACAATATTTTTTTGTAATAAGTACCCCTATAAGGTAGGGATGTATGGTTCAGTGACGGGGTTTTTGTGATAAGTATCCTTAGAAGGTAGACTCCTTAATTTTGACCTACAGTTAGACTACCCTCCCAAAAGGTGGTTTCCTTAAAGGTGTCATGAATAAAACCATAGGGAAAAGGCATAAGGGCCTCCCTTAGGTGGAACCTCTTTACAGACCGAAACTTTCATCCCAAAGTCGTGAAAGGTCTCGTCATGAGATTTTAGGTTAAGTACGTTACAAAGAGTCATGGGTGTCCTTCCAAATTCCTACTCGTCAAGAGGATATCTCTTGATAAGTATTCCTTTTTCGGAAGTTCACCGACTCTAGGTGAAGTCGTCACATAAACTCGCAGGGATGATGTACCCCCTAAGCTAATAGACGGTCCTTCTCTCTAAGTATATGATGTTAAGAAAAATTGATAACAAATAAATAAATGCAATAAAATATATAAATGCGATAAATAACTAGAATAGAAAACCCCCAAAGTAAAACCTAAAACCTAGGGTTAAAGAGATTCCCCAGCAGAGTCGCCAGTTGTAGCAACTGGTTTTTTAATCAAGAGTTGCCACTATTAGTTTTTATCCTAGGGAAGGGAACCTAACAGAAAGCCCTAATTCACGGACAGAGATTCTAGGTTACGGACTCAATTAGACGAAAGGAAGGTGTTAGGCACCTTTCACCTACCTTGTTCACAAGGATATTAAGCTCTAGGTTTAGGTTTGGGATAAACAGGGTTTTAAGTTTTAATTAGCAAGACTTGCCACGATTTTAGATCACGTGCCTACATATCCTCTTATGAGGAATCAGAGTCCCAATTCGTAATTCGTATGGGTTTGTGTCTTTTAGGGGTTTGCAAACATATTTTGAATCACTTCGCACTCGGTCGGGAGTAGTGATTGCGGAGATTTTGACTGAGTGCGCAGTAAGTCAAAATTATTTTGAAACCCATTTGCAAAAAAGATTGTTGATTAGCTTAATTTGTTCGCGAAAATAGTTTGATGCTTGGTTTGTGTTTTTTAACTGTATTAATTGCGAAAATCTTGATTAATGCATGATAAAAAAAGATTTAATGTAATATATGAGAAAATAATATATGTACATGAGTTTTTGAGAAAATAATTTATATGCTAATATAACAATATTTACATATAATAAATAATAATATAAAAATAATAATATAAAAATATATAAAATATTAATGAAATTTAATACTACCAATAATAATAAATATTTATAGCATTAGTAAATAAATAAGAAAATAGAATTATATAAAAGAGAATATAAAAATAAGTAAATCAAAGGGGGGGGGGGGGGGTTCAGTTGTGAAGTAAATAATGGGGGTGCTAAAATAATTCAGACTAGGCCCATTACTGGTGGCTGGACAAGGGGGTGCATGTTGTTGTTGCATTTGGTAAACAGAGGCAAAGGGGCGTGATTAGTAATGGGCTTGGCCCATTATGGATTTTGAAGAGGTCCAAATGATCGTGTGTAGCGAGGGTACATGGTTTCATATGGGACTTGGCCTTACGGTCGTCCGAATACGATCACACGGCTGAGATGGAAGGATGCATGGTGATTATGATACATGTGCGTGTACTGGATCATTAGCATAATAAATGTTGTTTTATATTACTTCGTTCATTTCCGTTTTACAGCTATTATACTTTCCCATAATAACTTTATCCTTTCTCTTCTTTCTCCCTCGTTAACCTAGTTACAAACCCCTGCCTTTTTCAAACCCCAACATAAATTAACACCGCGGCGGCGCTTATCTCATTCGCTTCCCTTTTCCACCGTAAATCAAAACCCCCCACAACCCAAATACAAGAACATCAAAAAAGCTAAGTGTATTTACCCTCTGTGCGATTTCGTTTTCTGAATCTTTGCATTTCTCGTGGCGATCTGATCCCTTGTTCTTCTTCGTTTCGCAGGTCTTTATGACGGTTGACGATGATGGTGATGGATGGCAGCGGCGGAGCGAGGTGAACAGCGGTGGTTCAAGGGTGATTAGGGTTTCCGATCTGGAAACTCTAATCACCTTCTCTTCTGGATCTCCAACAACACAAGAGGGTTTGTCTCTAGTTCTTCTTCGTTTCAATTTCTCCTCTCCGTCCTCCGTCTCAAGCTCTGCTTTTTGTAAAGAACTCCTCCGCTTTGTTCTTGTTCTGCAAGAAGAATCTGTTGTCTCTCTCCTATGTCAACGAACCCCCTTTCTATATTCATTTTCTGTTTATTTATAATAGTTAGTTTTTAGGGTGTTAGAATTGTTAGTGTTACAGTTAGTATAGATTGGAGATGATTAGGTATTTAGAGATTTGATTTGGATTTGTTCATTGTCATACGCGCTTTTGTAATAAGCTTCTTGTTTGATTTGATTCTGATTGTTTGTAACGAGATTTAGTTATGGCAATACACAATTCTGTAATAATTTGTAGATTTTTGTATTATAAGATTTGATTTGTAGATTTTGTTGTATTTGATTCTGTTACACAATAGTTTCTTTTGTAAAAACTGGGCTTGGATTAAATGCAGATTTTATTATGATTTGTTTCTGTATAATTTGATTTGGGTTAAATCTGCACAGTAGATGTTATTGAGTGAAAATGCGTGTGGTTTTTGCCAATCTGTACAGTATATATTTTTAGGCAATTTGGGCCAAATTCTGGAGTTTTTGTCATGCGTTTTTTTCAATGAAAATTGGGCCTGCTGCATTTTTATCCCTTAGCCCAACCGTCAATATTTTTATTACTGTCAATATGCTTTAATAAATTGGGCTTTTTACTCTTGTATTATATTTTTTGATCCAAATAGAATTTTTGCCAAACAAGAACCCTTAATAAAATCAAATTAATTTAATCTCTTTTAATAAAAATTATCAGCAAGTAATACTAAATGAGACATCATGTTTTACATATTACTTATTACATATTCTTTTTTTATTGCAACAGTAACAAACAGCTTTAATAACAACAACGTCTAATGCGCCTAAAACAAATAATTTTTAACAAAACAGTTTACCCCTGTTTTAGTAACAACTGAAATAAATTTCTTTTAACCAGTTGTGCATAAGAATTTCCTTAGGAAAATAATAATAACAGCAGACCTTTTTATAATAATTTTTCTAAGATAAATCCGTAACCAAAATGACAAATGCACTGACTTTAAAAATCTCAATGGGCCATACGAATTCTACCACTCACTCCCTTTTTCTTTACTAACAACAAACATTTAAGTGGGCTTTCATATTTTGAAGACTTATCAATTTTCATTTTCGAATTGCATGGGGCATAGGCCAACATGCCCTACGAATAGGTTTACGGATGTGCAAGTCTTTCTGATTTAGAAAGCCCCATTTTTCTGAGTTAAAAATACACCCCTAGCCAGATAAAGATGGACCATCAGATACTGTTGTACCATCTTTAATTAAGTATTTTCTTTATTACAATCTCAAAAAATAAAATCGTCGCGGTAGGACAAATTTGGGGTGCGACAGTTATGCATTATGTGTGAATTTTGTTATGCATGATATGTGAATGATCTATGCATGTAATGCTGACGTTTATGACAATGGAGTTTGACTCTTTTGTGGAGGTAAGATTGGAAGTTTGATCCCTCAACACGAAGAACTCTGCCAAATTTGCTTGGAAAGAAAATGCCTTGAACCCAAATTTGTCACACTTGTAAACTGTATTGAACTGGTGATCTTCTAAGGAATGACATGGAGAGCTGCTTGGGTATTTGTCCCAAATTAGATGACTGTTTGAGGATAAAATGACCATGGCTTCAGTCGAAAGTTGCTGGAAATGAGTTGATCATGGCTTCAGCTCTGAAATGATTGTTGGAGATAAACTGATTATGACTTCAGCTCTTGAAATGTTTGTTGAGAATAAACTGATCATGGCTTCAGTTCTTGAGATAATTGTTGGAATAAATTGATCATGGCTTCAGCTTTGAAATGATTGTTGGGAAGGAATGCCCCAGTATGAGTCTTGAAAATGATCTTCTGGCTGACCAATTCTGAGAAAACTCACACTGAGAAACAAATCTTGAACTGATTCGCAATTGGACCTGGAAGATACTTGCCCCTGATAGGGTCACTGACCAAGTTTCTCAGCTGTTTGAAATTCCTTGACGAGGAAAGCTTGTTTGCGAGCAAAATTGTTTATTCAAACATGGTAATTTTAATGCAAAGTTCATGCAAAAGTTTTTGAAATAAAAATCATTTTTGAAATGATGTTATTGGTGTATGGAAAGTGCATCACTGGTTAAAACACAGTGGTTTATACTTTTAAAGTGAAAGAGAAAGGTATGAAACCAAAACAAATGATTCGCAAAAGATCATAGGAGTCAGTTTACGCAACCTTGCTGTAGTATGCTTTCAAAAGAAACTTGGCTTCAATTAGGTCTTTTGAGAGTTGTAACCTGGTCTGGTTCACGGTTTAAGAAATAAAGGATAAAGGCTCAAAGTTTATTTGTACCTAACTCAATCTTCGTGATGTTCTTCAGCCCTACGTTCATTTAATTCAGAATATGGATTCAGGTTCCAAGAGATTTTGGAATTGCACTGATGGCAGCAATGGCGATGGCTCAAAAGCTAAAGGATTCTTGAGAATGACGGTCATTTCTTCTTACATCTTTTTGCTGTTTTGAGGACTTTTGTCAACTCTGGTGGAGAATTTTGAGGATTTGAAGACCTCTTCTGATTGAATTTATTATTCCCAACTTTTTCCTGAAATATTTCATTTGAGATTACAGTCAGCGGGATACCCCACTTTTTGCCTGAACTGTTTCATTTGGAATTACAGTCAGCGGGATGGCCCAGTTTTTTGCCTAAGTCTCCTTCAGAGGTTTTGACTCAGCGGGATTTTTATTTTGATTTCATTTTTTATTTTTGGAAAGATAATGACTGCCTTGCTCAATGATTACGGGGAACCATCTTTTTCATTTTTTGTTTGAGAGCATCTTTGACACTTCTTGTTGTATGCAAATGAAAGCTTGATCGCGACCTTTATTGAAAAGTGTCTTGCACAATTTCTCTTGTAATTGAATGCACAACCAAATTAACTGAGAACTACCCATCCCCATGTTAAGATTACGGGTTTTTTCGTATAGAAAGAAACTTCGACTTCTAGGCTCAAAGGGGTGAATGAGGGATTAACTTCCTTATTGCTCCGGTGTTTGGGAGTTGAAACAATGCTTGTACATCCTCAGCAAAGTTTTATTCGAAAGCATACCAGCAAAAATTATGGGTATTTCGTTTTCATCATCCTCCCTTAAATCTTTGCATAAACAAAAGCTTGATAAAGGGAGTAAACAAGAGAAATATATTTGAAAGCAGTAAATGAAAATGATTTGAATCAAAATATTGCAATGCTCATTTCATTAAACTTAACATAGAAGTACAAACAGAATTTGAAAGCAACAATTTTAACATAAACAAGGGGGAAATGCAAACAGAAAGAAAGATGGCCTAGTGACTAATCAGTAACAAGGATGAGTTGTCTTATCTGAAACACTGGCTTTAGGAAGTGACTTGAGGGTACCCCGACTCAGTCTTTAGCCACTTTGTTTTGGCAAAGGATTGTTGATAACATTAGGACCTACCTCTTTGAAAATGAGAATATTTGCTTTCACCAATTCTTTCACTTTATTTTTCAATGCATAACAGCTCTCTAAATCATGACTGACAGCTCCCTGGTGAAATTCACAATGAAGGTCACATCTGAACCCGGCTAGAGGAGGATTTCGAGGAATCGGAGGCCTAGTTGTAATTAAGCCCTTCTGCACCAATGCAGGATACAATTCAGTGTACGTCATAGGAATGGGATCAAATTGAGCCCTATTCTAATTCTGATTTTGCGTAATATTCTGTCATTGAGGGACATGAACTGGTTGAGCATTAATCGCAAGAGTAACAAACGCTACTTGTGGTTGATCAGTGTATTGGGGACTACGGCGAGGTCCTCTTCTCTTAGTCGAGGCAACATTGGCTTCTACCTATTTCTTATTCTGAAAGTTCCCAAGGTATTTCTTTGCACCATTAGAAGATTCAGCAGCTTTAGACACTTTACCGTTCTTGACTCCTTCTTCTAATCTCTGGCCAATAGTCACCATGTCTGTGAAGCTGGAAAACATACTACCAATCATCTTCTCCCAAAAGAAGGGGGACAAAGTATCCATGAACAAACCAGTTAACTCTTTCTCTGCCAGAGGTGGTTCAACTTGAGATGCCAGTTCTCTCCATCGTTGAGCATACTCCTTTAAAGATTCTTTCTCATTCTGAAACATATTTTTCAGTTTTTGACGATCAGTTTCCATGTCAAGGTTGTATTTGTATTGCTTTATTAAAGCATCAATAAGATCTTGGAAGCATTGGATACGACCTTTCTCAAGTCCCATATACCATTTCAATGAAGCTCCACTCAGACTATCTTGGAAACAATGGATAAGTAGTTTGTCATTCTTTATGTAAGAAGACATCTTTCGAAAGTACACCACCAAATGACTTCTTGATCAAGTGTGCCCCCGGTATTTCTCAAACTCGAGAGTCTTGAACTTTACAGGCATAACTAGATCAGAAACTAAGCACATATTTTCAGTTGCAATACCAAAGACATCATTACCTTCCATAGCTCAGAGTCTTTTCTCTAAAGTCTGATATTGTTCTTTGAACTCTTCAAACTCACCAAAGTCTCTCTGACTCGTACTTCGAGGACTAGTAGCATGGTACTCAAAGAGAGGATTCCCAAAAGCATCTTGTGCAGTAGGTTGACGAGAAGCAGTATGAACGATTGGCTGAGGTTCAGTGAAAACTGGAGCCTGGAAGACTGGTCAGGAAGACTGGCCAACCATTAAAGTAATTGCAAGAGGCGGAGAGTAGTTATGAGGTAACCCAAACTCTGACCATGCAGTAGATGTATGATGGATAGGTTGAGTGTCAACAACAGCATTTAGGATTTCAGATATCACATTCCTTTGAGGTGGCTCTCCTCTGGAAATTAGGACTTACATCATCTCAGTAAGTTTGGCCATTCCTGGCTTCAAATCGTCGATTTCCATTCTGACTTCCATGTTGTGTTGTTCTTGGTTTTCCATTCTCAATCTGACAGCAGCTCTAGTCCCGTAGTTGTGTTGAGGAATCAGCTTAACGGTAGACGACTAATTGGAAGAAAGAAACAACTGGGAATAATATCCTGAACAACCTGGATGTATGTAGAATGATGCAGAGGATGCAAATGATATGCAATGTTATGCAATGCACTGTACAGTAACAGGATCACATGGTTCAGAGTCGCGAGCCTAGAGTCAAAGATACAACCCGTAAGGTATGGACTAACGGTTATCATCTGCCTAACAAGGGTTCTAAGAGGTTCCCATAGTCTACATCCTTCCTTCGGATATTACCAACGTCCCGATTAACTCAGTAATTAGTAATATTCTAAAAAAAACTCGTCCAAGCGTAGTATCGCGTGACAACAACTTCTGGATTACTCCGTCATAGCTTCCGCACTACACCTAAAAGGCCAAGATGGGTTAGGTAATCTACGGTCCTCAGCTTCAGCAGGTTCCTAGGTCAAAAACATTACGTCTTCCCGATTACTCGGTAAACGAAACTACAGTTAAAGGGGCCTCCACTGAGTGGGGGACTCATGTCTCCTTTTTTGGGATTACTCCCTCAAAGTTAACATGACTATACCGCCTGTCCTATCTTATGTTTGCCCATAGTCCGAGTAGAAGACTTATAAAAAATACCAAGCCCCTGAAAACCAAGAAAATCCAGACAAACATATATACATCATAATGGGAAGTTATAAACAACAAGTAAAACAATATATAAACACCCATAGAAAAGAAACAAACAAAGCTAGGATTGACCCACTTAGGAATGGACCAGCAATAGGTCAACTTGTCCCCAGTGAAGTCGCCATTTTCTATCGCCAATTGCAAATCAGAACTAAGGGAGAACGAAATTGCGACAGTAATGATATGAAATAGAAATGTAGCAGTAACGATTTGAGATTAAGCCACCAATTGACTCATCTCAACACAATGAAGTCGCCATCGCACTTTACTGTTTCCAAAGGGAAATGGGAAAAAAGCGAACAAAACCCATAATGAAATAAAAGATCAGAGATCGAGGTACGGGGGTCGGTTATGCAAACGGAAGGTGTTAGCACCCTAAGCATCTACGGTACTCTGTAGGATCCACTTTGTTTGGTTTCTTTTAAAAGTAGTGTTATGTAAAGGTTTACTTGCTAAAGGAAAAAAATTAATGAGTATTTATAAACAAAAGAAAATGAAATGTTTTTTTATTATTTTTGTTGCTCGCCTTGGGTCATAAGACTTAGTGCCTACGTACTCCCTCGTGCAATGGGAAAGTCAGAGCACCGTAGTTCGGCTAGAAAAGACTTGTCTGTTGATTGTTTTTAAACAAGGAGACAAGTCGTCATTGTTAGGAGAGAAATATTGACTAACGCCCACAAGGTGTGAGAAAGATGGATCTTGCGTCAGCAAGAGTGAGGGTTTGAGAACGCCTCTAGTACTCAAGTGGAAAAGTCGACACCTTTATAACCATAGGGATAGGAGAATGTTGCTCGACTATCAATGAGTCATGTCTCAACTCGAAAAAAGTTTTGAAGGGTAAAGGTGCTCGAGCGCACAAAAGAGTTTGAATGAGTTGAAGTGTTTTTGTTAATTTTGAAAGATGTCAAAGTATGATTAAATGAATTGAAGTTTGTTTAAAGAAAGGAAGTTTTAAAAGAAAAGGCACTCGACAAGGTCGAGGTTTATTATGAAAGCGGTTCGATTTTGTAAACAAAGATGATTTTGAAAATGATGAGAAGGTTTTTTAAAATTAAAGAAAGGGAGAAAAGAATGTCCTATGTACAGGAGGGTAAAAGATACAGTAAAGAGAATCCGACCGAATAAGAAACCAGTACTTGACATGATGAAGATAATATTGTATTCTCATCCCTTTGGGTTTAAAGCCACAGACAGAAAAAATAAGCTGAGAGTATATCAAACCTTAGGTAAAAATAAATCACAAGCTGACAGCATCAAAAAACCAGATGTAAGATAATACTCCTAGCAGCGAATAAAGAGCAATGAATCAGAACGCGTGAAAATAAATCACGAATGAAGAAAGCGTGGATAAAGCTCACAGTACCGGATAAGGCTCGAGATATCAAATAAAGCTCACGGTATCGGAAAAGATTCCCTGCATCACATGAAATATACAAACAAAACTAACAGCACGGGAAAAGTTATATACATTCGTACTATTTTCAACAGTTAATTTTAATTAAAAATTAAACTCGCAATGCGGAATTTTTTTTTGGAATAACCAGGTATTAAAAAAAATTTCGTAAATAACCATATTTCACAAAAAATTACGCAAATAACCATGTTCAGAAAACTCCCCAAGAGAGGAGCCTTCTCACTTGGCGCCTCCATTCACATTCTTTCCCTAGGCGCCATCCCACTTGGCGCCTCCTCTCTCTTTTAGCCAAGTGAGATGGCGCATGCACTTTAAAAGTGAGAGGAGGCGCCATCTCACTTGGCTCCTAGGGAAAAATGTTGTTTTTATAAATAATTCGTCTGTTTCTCCATCATTCCTCACACTTTCTCGCACTGTTCTCTTATTTTTTACTATGTTATTTGCGTCATGACATCGCCCATGATTTTTACCAGAGATGGTTACGTTATTTTCTCCGCCACAAAACCTCCGATGAAAATGAAATTTTGGCACATTCACTCCATGGAGCGTATGAAGAGGGAGTTGATGTGATGGCTAGAGGGAGACATCGTGGAGGGGGAACAAATTAGAAGGATCCAGTGAAGACGAACAGCAACCTCACTTGCGACAGGAAGACCTAATTTTTGGTTGGAGGAAGTCAAAACAAGAAGCGACATAATGTTGATGATGCATGGGTCAGATGAAATTGTTTTAACGGTTGTAATTTCGTAGACGGTTTATTGTGTTTTTTTCTTGTTCGCGCAATGTTTATTGTAACAAATATTGTTAACAAAAAACCCTAATGTTTACAACATAATAAAGGAAAGATTTTTTGTAATACAATTTTTATGTGGTTGAGGCAGTAGCCCGATTCAGACAATTTTTGCGATTGTGTCTGACCTGACGACATAGACCACACTTTCTTTCCAGCTTGTCAAGGGAGTCCATTTCGATTGTGATACGCTTACTTTTTGGACGACCCTTTTTATTCCTGGGCATTTGGTCATTGTGCCATACTATTTCACCGTTGTATGCAGGCCAATAATCTGGTTTTGCTACCAAAGGGAAGGTGTTGTTGTAAACATTGAGCAACGTTTCAGATTTGTAAATGGGAGACAGAAGTTGTAGCGCGTCTTGATGAGTATAGGCACATGTGGCAATGACATGAGAGCAAGGCATACAAAAGGCTTGAAACTTGCCACAATCGCACCAACGAGAAGGTAGTACAACCCTATATTCTTGTCTTGGCAGGCCCTCGTTGTGGTCGATTGTCTCTTTGATAATGAAGTTGTGGCTGTATCGGTCAAACCGTATAACCATATAGGTGTTGGATTTGGCACTTTCTGCCTTAATGTACTTCATACAGCTTTCACTCCATAGTTGTCCAGATTACAACACAACATTCCACATTTCACCTCTTTTGGCAAACAACAAAGCCATCATAAAATATGTTGATTTAACCAAAGCAGTGACCGGGAGGTTTCGTATGCCTTTGAATACCCCATTCATCGATTCAATTAGATTTGTTGTCACGTAGCCCCATCTTTGTCCATGGTTGTATGACCTATTTCATTTTTCTACCGGAATATTATCGATCCACCTACCGGCTTCCGGATTTGACAAACGGATCTCGTTGCGATAATATTTGAACGTAGGTTATGTCAATTCATATCCCTCATTCATCACTGCTTTCCTAAGTGTTTTATCTTTGATCTCCCTCGTGAAATTTTGGACGATATGTCTAACGCAATAGACATGCGTAGAAGGAGGGTCATACCAACCGTTTGCAGGATTATTGTATGCACTTTCAATGGATGCATGTCTATCAGAGATCAAACAAAGATCTAGTTGAGGAGCCACGTGTGTTCGCATATTTTTGAGAAAAAAGCTCCAAGCACCACCAGTCTCTCCCTCGACTAGGGAAAAGGCAATTGGGAAATTGTTGTTGTTGCCATCTTGTGCAACTGCCATCAGTAGCGTGCCTTTGTATTTCCATACAACCAAGTCCCATCAATTTGTATAATTGGTTTGCATGACGCAAACCCTGTGATGCAAGGTTGAAAAGCCCAAAACACTCGACTGAATATTCCATTTCCGTTGAGTTGACTACCATCCGGGGCGTATGCTGGCACTGTTTCCAGAATGTAAACAGTACCCGGAGAATAAGTATGGAGTGCATTCAGGTAGCAAGAAAGTTCTTGGTATGACTCCTCCCAGTTTCCATATACCTTTTCAATCGCCTTGGTCTTTTCTAACCACGCCTTTCGGTAAGACAGAGTATAGTTAAATACCGTGGTGATGTGGAAGATTATGGTTTTCACCTTCAATGATGGATCGTTGCTGACGAGTGGTAGGATTTCTTGACAAATGAGATCATAATTAAGCTTTCGATGATCCTGTGATTCAGTAGAACTGACACAAGTGTGGATAGACATGGAACCTATGACCCAACAATCACCTCTTAATTTGTATGATGCAGTGAGCTTGAACATACAATCAGGGTGGACACACTTGATCTTGTACCTTTCTGGATTTACACGGTCCACCTTAAAATCGACTGAGTTAAGCATGTGAAATTTTTTGATGGCTCTGATACATTCTTCTCTGTTACGAAATTTGTCTTTCTCTTTTAAGTTTTCATCCGAATGCATATACGGATTGAAAAATAAATCAGAAGACGGTTATCTCCGCCCATGTTGAAGTTTGTCATGTGCGGAGGTGGTGTGTAGATCTCGTTTGCAGGAATACCAGGTATCCCATCGTCTTCGGAATCATCATTGACCATTTCTTCAAACTCAAACTCGTCATCTTCCTCTTCTTCATCAACGGCATCTACTTCTGCTTGTTCGGTCTCCAAAGGATCAACCACTTGTGACAGCTAAGGCTCCCGCAACATAATGTACAACTCAATGGAGTCGTACCCAGAATACTCATGACTGGAAAACATATTCTGAAGGTCCTCGTCATCTTGAACCTCAACCTTATAAAATATTATTTAGTTGTTACCAAAAAAAACCGGATTCTGATAAAATATTTGTGTCACGGGGCCTCGTCCAAGTTTGGCCTCCAAACATTTTTTGAAGTATAAGAAATTGGCTTTCCTGTTTAAACAAAATCGGATGTTCTCAGTGTCTCTAAACAAAAACCCAGAGGTGGGACAAATGTATGTCTCACCGTTGAAATGTGCACTGGTCACATATTGGGGTGCAGAGGCCATTGTGTATGACTGTTTGAAGGTTTGAAGGTTCGAAGGTTTGAAGTTTATGAGTTAATTGCTGGAATTTTTGAATGTTCTAGTGTTTGAGAGATTAAGTGTATGATTGTTTTGATAAATGTAATATTAAATAGGTTGTACTGAATTTGAATTAACCAACATGGATGCAGAGATGCCTTCTCCAAGGTTGTCACCTAGTCTGCGCCTACACTGCAACCTCTAAGGCGCCTCCCATCACATCCAATAGTGTTACATGCATTCAAAGATGCCTTCTCCAAGGTTGTCATGTAGCGTGCGCCTACACTGCAACCCATGCCACCTCTTATTCTCCAACATGGATGGCGACACCTTTCATTTTTGTACTCTTTCGCCAAGTCCAATGGTGCCTCCCTTCATGTCCAATCGTGTTACATGCATGCAGAGATGCCTTCTCCAAGGCTGTCACATAGCATGCGCCTACACTGTAACCCATGCCACCTCTTATTCGCCAACAGGGATGGCGACACCTTTCATTTTTGTACTCTTTCGCCAAGTCCAATGGCGCCTCCCTTCATGTCCAATCGTGTTACATGCATGCAGGGATGCCTTCTCCAAGGTTGTCACCTAGTCTGCGCCTACATTGCACCTACACTGCAACCTTTAAGGCGCCTTCCATCATGTCCAATAGTGTTACATGCATTCAGAGATGTCTTCTCCAAGGCTGTCACCTAGCCTGCGCCTACACTACAACCCATGCCACCTCTTATTCGCCAACAGGAATGGCGACACCTTTCATTTTTGTACTCTTTCGCCGAGTCGAATGGCGCCTCCCTTCATGTCCAATGGTGTTACATGCATGCAGGGATGTCTTCTCCAAGGCTGTCACCTAGTCTGCACCTACACTGCAACCTCTAAGGCGCCTCCCATCACGTCCAATAGTGTTACATGCATTCAGAGATGCCTTCTCCAAGGCTGTCACCTAGCCTGCGCCTATACTGCAACCCATGCCACCTCTTATTCGCCAACAAGGATGGCGACACCTTTCATTTTTGTACTCTTTCTCCAAGTCCAATGGCGCCTCCCTTCATGTTCAATCATGTTACATGCATGCAAGGATGCATTCTCCAAGGCTGCCACGTAGCCTGCACCTACACTGCAAGAGTGACACTTATCATGCATGCATGTACCCACCTACCACCTCACTTACTCTATGAATTTTTTTGCCTATAAATACAGAGCATTACATACTTCTCTCGCATCCACAATCGTCACACTCTCTGCTACAAACTCTTTCATAATCTCTTAGAATTTCAAACTCTTTCATAATATCAGGCATTTTCAACAATGGCTCTTCTCACAATGGGCGATTCTCACAGAGGCACAAGGGACAACATTGCAGCATTTGTAAGTTTCTTTTATACTTATACGTTTTTCATACTTCTAGTAATGCTTTGTTCATCTTACTTACCTACTCTTACACCTTTTACATTATTAACTTAGGATACTAAAAGATTTAGAATCCGGTCACACAACTACCTTGCTCCCGACCTGTTGATCATACCATATCTCGATTATGCAAGTTTCGGAAACGTTATAAAGATCTCCAACTGCACAATTGATTCAAAGTTCATACTTGCAATGTTGGAAAGGTGGAGACCAGAGACCCATACATTTCATCTACCAATAGGTGAATGTACCGTCACACTAGAGGACGTGTACATGTTATTGGGTCTCCCTGTCGACGGTAAGGCGGTTAACGGGTCGGTTCAACAACTCAATTCTCTGTGTGAAGAATTGTTGGGCAGGGATATGGTTGAAGGTGGTGGTTCGAGAGGTCAGGGTATACTACTAACTAAGCTAAAAAATCATTATGCGACTCTGGAATTGAACGAAAATTTCTCCGAGCTAGCTAAGGTAATAAAAGCTAGAACTTATATAATGATACTATTTGGAACCTTTTTATTTCCCGAAAGTACGGGAAATATTGTAAATTTTATGTATTTAAATTTACTTAGAGACTTCAAAAAAACTAGAAAGTATAGTTGGGGTTCTGTTGTTTTATCCCATCTATACAGTTCCTTGTGTAAAAATGCAATCAAGAAAAATATACATTTTATGGCTGCGCTTTTTTACTTCAAGTTTGGGGTTGGTGGAGGATGGAGTCCCTAAACCCCGTCAACAATTACACATTCGTTTTCCCATACGCAACAAAGTAAGTCATCAAGTTATATCATTTATTACTATTCATCTCTTCACCAAATATATGATAAAAATAAAATATTTTTCATTTCCTTTAGGTATTGCGTGAGGGGTATGGATTATGGCAAGAATCCAAGATTCAATGTCGCACTATACCGCAATCTATTGGATCACCTTGGTCCGGATGATGTACGTCGTACCTTTCAACTTTTCTACTTTTAAATTATTTATATATTACATTTTCATTAACCTGATTTAATTTTATCTGCAGTTTGTCTAGAGACCATATTTGGGTTTAGGCCATGAACCAAACCCCGAGGATGCAGCAATTTGGAGCGCAAAGACTGCAATCATACGGTTCAATATTATGGAGATGCACCACAACGACCGTGTAAAGATGCAGTTTGGAATGCATCAAGAGATACCCAGCGATCCGACTTGTTTGTCCCGGTGGCATCTCAAAAGGGTCGACGCCCAATGGAGTCTTACCAACTGGAAAGACTTTGCTCCAAAATGGTGTAAGATGTGGCAGAGGCATCACCGACATGTCTTGCAATTCCCAGTTTTCCTCAACCATGGTAATATGCGACACACAGATCAATATTTATCTTGGTACAGATCGGTTAGTACCCCTGAAATACACGTGTCTCATCCAAGGTATTTTGTTGACCCACAAACACAATGGGCACAACCCTCATTTCCCCAACAACAAACCCAACACACATCAACCTCTCACCAACCCCCCCGACAAAACAGAACCACAAACACCCAACCACAGTCACCACCACAATACAATTACACCCACATGCCCCACAACCAACCACAATCACCACCTCAGTACCAATACCCCCATATGCCTCACACTCAACCACAATTTCAATCACAATACCAACACACCCGCATACCCCATACACAATTTCAGTCTTCTGCATATCTCAATATGGGCCCCTCAACATCCAACCTTAGCCCTAATCTGGGATTGTCCGAAGATTATGAACCAACCGACCCAACTTACCATCAACCACAACATCACCAAACCACCCAACATCCTCAATACCAAACACCCCAAGATCCATTTCTTTTCTACCCCCCGTACTCAAGCGACAGTGCTACAGACCAACAATGGAACCCCACCCACCACCAACATGACCAAACTTTGAGGGTATGGGTAACCGACTGTACCAAAGAGGATCTTCTAGATATAGAGATCTGACTGATTTCATGGATCTGAAACGCATTGACTTCGCTGGGCCATCGATCCTTCCACAGCAGGAAACGCGACGAAACCCAGCACGAGAAAGGCGAGGACAGGGATGCGGAACCGGGGGTCATTACCGGGTTCCGAGAGACCACTGATTAATCTGTTTTTTTATGTAATAGTTATGTGTGTAATCATATTTTGTAAATAAAAAGTCAATTTTGTTGGTCCTATATCGAATACGTAACGCACCGCATTTAAAATAAAAAACGCGAAAATTTGCGTTGCAATTACACTAAGGCATCATCTCACTTGACTTAAGGCAATGCTTTAACACCTAGGCGCCAAGTGAGATGGCGCCTCCCCTTAAAAATTAGGTGTAGGCGCCAAGTGAGATGGCTCCTCCCTTGGAGAGTTTTCTAAAACATGATTATTTGCGTAATTTTTTCCGAAACATGGTTATTTGCGATTTTTTTTAATACATTGTTATTCCAAAAAAAAAATTCGGCAACGCGATGAAAATAATATTTACATAAACTGAATTTATTAACATATTATGTACAAGTATTATGTACAAGTATATATTTACAGTACCAAATATTAAATCAGAATAGTAAAATACAAAAAAGAGGTAAAGGGAGAAGTGTAGGAATTATGGACGCGCTATACGGAAATGAATACTTGAAACGATTTTTTTTAGAAACCTTCACAGTAACAAACGCGTTAGTAGCATAAGCGGTATAAAAATAAAATGAAGGAAATTGCAATGATTAAAACATGTGTTAGTAAATATAAAATCAAAAATGAAATCACAAAATAAAGAATTGAAATGAAATTGCATGAATGCACATGAGCAAATGAATATTTACACAAATCAAGATCAAGAACTCATGAGAAAAATCAAACTTAAATCAAGCATTATCAAAAGTTGGACATCAACAAATTATGCATAAAAACTCATGAAAATCAATTTCCAATTGATTCCAACCTTGTGTACAAACACCAATATTAAACCAATAAACTTTGTGAATCAAGTTCAATTGAAACATTATCAAAACCACTTTTAAAACGATTCAAACAACAAAACAAAATCGACACTAATGCACAAGTATGAACAACCGATGGTGTTTCAATTAAATTCAAAAGGTGAACAAAACAAGAACTAAACAATCAATTATTCAATTATTTTAATTCACAAACAAAACTATCACCAAAGAACTCATTCCAATATTCAATTCTAACTTCAGACATGAAAAATTGATCTCAATTCAAGAATTATTCAAATAAATCAAATTCGGGCAACATAACTGTAACAAATTCTTCATCACGATTTAACATGAACAAACCAGAATTTTTTTGATACAAGCTTTATCATGAAACAAATAAATTATCAACACTAAATTCAATAATATCTATCCATAATTTCATCACACTAACAAATAAACGCATCACCAATTTATTTTTCAAAACAGTCCGACAAATCGCGATATCAACATAATAACAAACCAAATTTATCAACAACTTTTTTTCTTTATCACATTTGCAGCAATTCCATAAATTAATCTCAATCAAAAGTAAGAATATAGAAACTACCAACTTGACAGAGAAGTGTTATTGCTGAACGGAAAGTGTCGAAGTCGCAGGTGCGATACGATGCCGACTGAGGTGGTACCGGCTGGAGCAACGCTTGCGGAATGTTGTTGGTGCTGATGTAGTTGCAGTTACGGTGGGTAATGTTAGTGTTGAAGATGAACAGCGATCGGTGCTGATGTACGACGAGTGTGACGGTATGGAATTGGCCGGAATTGGAAGCTAGCGAAATTGAGATATTTGCGAAAACAGGTGAGAAGTTGTCTTAAAATTGCTTGCGGAATTGGAGGCTAGGGAGATGGAAGCAGAGTTATAGTGGCGAGAGAGGAAATGAAGGTTGGTGGATTGATGGGTTAAGAGGAAGGAGGTTGGGTTACAGTGGAAATTGAAGATGATTAGGGGTTACTGTGAAGCGAGGGAGATGGAGAGATAAGAAGTAAGCTAGCTATTGAATTGAAGAGAGGAATACTGTGTATTGTTTTTGTGTTGTTAATTACAAAGAGAATAAGGCTCTTAAATAGGACAATGAAGAGGAAAATTTTTATTTCAAATTTAATCATGTTGCTTTTTTTTCAATTTCATTGGCATAACCTCTGTTAACAACCAATAGAAATCAAATATAATGTAATAAACATTATTTTGCCCTTTTAATAACAACAATAAAATAAAAACCTGAAAGTATTAAAATTAACTCAATTTAAAATAATTTTTTTGAGTTTTTTCTGAATAAAAAATAAAGACTCAAAATGACTAAAAACGATAAAAAAATGGACGAAAATTTATCCATAAAAATAAAATAAACACATTAAAATAAACTACATGTCACAAAGATTAAAGAAAAAATATTCAAAAAGTCAAAATCGGAATAAAATAAAATTAAAAATATCAGGCTAAACAGACGTTTACGATTAAAAACGAGACTTCAAACTGTACCGAAAAAATAAAGCGAACATACCGTCATAATCTACACGAAACGCAGATTAATAAAATGATCGATAAAAGGTGAAAACCTGAAATATTTTTCTCGCTAATTTTCGCAGTGTCGAATCGCTTTTAACAATCTGTCTGTAAAACTAAAATATTTTTATTATTGACACAAACAACTTGGAGCGATGCAAGAAACAAGTAGACAGATAAAAATGTATGAAGTGAAATGTCGGGTATTTTTCAACTACAGAATGATACAAATGTCGATTTAAACTGACTTTTGGTCAACTTAAACACAATTAAATGATACAAATGTGATGAATGAAGCTATTTATTAATGATTGTGACCAAATGACAAAATATGATATGAAAATGCGACTAAAAAAATTAGGGGCGAAATTTAGGGTACAACAACTGTTAGATTAAATAGGCATGCATGGCAAGACTTAAAAACAAACGTTGGATAACCTAACCTCAAAATAAATAACTGAAAACAACACACTTCACACACGCGCATCTCTAAGGTACATCCACTTGTTGCCTTCGGAAAATAAACAGTCACGTCTCTCGAACGTGAGAAATTTTAGCAAAGACCTTTTGGTCAAAAGACCATAGTCCCTCGATGATCCTTCGATGTTACCTCGGTAAATGATCTTGATACCTTAGGGTAATTGCTAAAACATCTTATGAGTTGCCTACGTGACTGTACGATGACTCTCGCATGTCCCTCAAAACATCCAATGATAGGGCTACCTACTAACTAATGGTAGGATAGCACTATCTAAAAGGAAAGAGGAAAAGAACAAAGATATTTCGAGTTGGTAGAAAGCTTGTAGTTGCTTGCTCACAAAACAGAAAAAACAAATTTCTCACACATACACACCCTTTTCTAAATATTTTTCAAAGACAAAAAAACACTTTGTATGCATTCTCAACTATACGAGAATCATTACAAAGTTTGTCACACTAAGGCTTTTTTTTTCAAAATATTTTCAAAACACACTTACACAAAAAAAACATTTTCAGAGTGAGTTAGCAACTAAGAGCCCGTAGATAACTACGGATGGAAAGGGTGCTAATACCTTCCCTTTCCATAACCTACCCCCGAACTCAAAATCTTTAAAAAAGTTTTTCCTGTTCTTTTCACCTTTTCCTTTGTTAGATAAAAGAAAAGTCGGTGGCGACTCTTGCTAACTGCAACAATTACGATAAAACGCAAAACCAGTAAAGTCAACTCTCCTACTATATTACAATTAGCCATGATTTTTAAAATGATTTTGTATATAATGGAACAACAAGATATAGGTCTGAAATCTTTGACCATGGAAACATTAGGTGTTTTGGGGATGATGGTGACTAAGGTGCAATTGATAGCTTTAAGCATTCTCTCTTTAACAACATTGATCACATCTTTGTTAACTACTTCCCAAGATGCTTTAAATAATTTAACTCCATACCCATCCATTCCAGGAGTAGTAATATCACTAATGCTGAAAAGAGCAGCCTTAATTTCTTCAATTGTAACAGGAGCAGTCAACATGAGCCCTTGTTCCACCAAGATTTGTCTTCCTTTTCCTATAGCTACAATATTGATACCATTTAGGTTGGTGGCAGCAGTACCCAATAATTGCCTATATAAATCCATAATTTCTCTCTCAAACTCATCCTACTTATATAAAGTAGTTCCATCAGCTCTGCCTGAATTAACTCATGAGAGAGGCATAAAAGTACCTATTGTTTCAATCACCAAAGTTCAACCGAACTTTAGATCTTTGCTTAAGAATGTTTTCTTCAATATTACTCAACCTCAAAATCCAGTAGTGTAGGCTTTGGATCTATCAATAATTTCTTCATTCAATTTATCCCTTATGAGCTCATTTTGAGTAGCAGTCAGAATTTCTCTAGCTTTGTCAATATGGGATTTAATACTTTTGTAGGGAAAGCCAAGCTTCTTTATAGTGGTTTTTAATTTGAACAACTTTCTCCACAACACAAACATAACATTGCCAATCATAACTTGATTCCAATCATGTCTTACTGATTCCAGAAAGCTAGTGACGATGTTCTGGAATTTAAAGTAGTGTCTTTTAGGAGTGGTCGAGACCTTCCCCTCAAGGCAGAGGGAGAGCATGATCAAATACCCCATCATCCATGATCTTCAACACAGTATTCATGTTCTTAGTATGCCATTCCAAGTTCCCCACCATTCTGTCAATTCTAGAATAAATAGGGTTTTTTGAATGTTTATTAAACCATGTATAGTGGTCACCCTCACTATCATTCTCTACTAAGCCATTTGCTTTCATTATGGTGTTGAGGTCTATAAACTCAGCTTTAGTGACTTTACTACCACCTATTTTATCCTGATATTGGCAAACATTATTAAAATCATCCATAATGAACCAAGCTCCATTAAGAGTTAAGTTAATTTTCTCTATATCCTTCCAAAGTATTCTTCTTTGGTCCAAGCTATTCAAAGCATATACTGCAGTACAACAAATATAATTCCCATTAGGTTACTCAAGCCCGCAATGGATGAATTGGTCAGAGCAAGACAAGAACTCAACCTTCAGCTTATCCTCATCCCACATGATCCATACTCTATCATTGTTGTGATGAGAGTAATTATCAATAAACTTCCAATTGCACCCCATTTTCTTCCTAATATTCTGAGCTTTTATGGATTTGACTCTAGTTTCCACTAAGATGACCACACCAGGCTGCATGCTCTTGAGATGGGAGAAAGTTTCATTACACTTTCCTGCATTGTAAATCCCCCTAACATTCTAAGAGATAATCATACCCCTAAGGGGTTACTTGTACCAGGGTCATTCCATAGTCCTAAAGACTCAAATCCATTATGATAGTTAATTACAATAATAGTTTCCAGCTTAGTGGTTTCAGTAATAGATTTACCTTTGTGTTTCCTAGTATTAATCACTTGGGTCCATGCTGAGTTAGGTGTGTCTGGTTTTTTTTTTTTGGTGTTCTAACTTCAGTTTCTTGTTGAACTGGTGGTGTTTTATCCTCCTTTGTAACAGCTCGGGCCCTTCGTAAGGAAATCTCGGCACTGCCATCTCACGATCTTCTCTACCCCTCTTTAGTAGAGTTTTTTCCTTTCGTGGGGTTGGGATAGAGAGTTTTTGACTTGAAGTAGTATTGAGATGGACGACCTTCTAGGAAGTTTCCCGTAAAGCGTGCGAGTGAGGTCAAAGCATACTGAAAAGACTCGTGCTGGTTTGTGAGGTCAGTCGGTAATCTTAAAAGCAGTTCGGGATGTTACAAATGGTATCAGAGCCCGGCCTCTCTCAGTAGGATGTGGTTCGGGGACGAACCATGCGGAAGCTGGTGAGCATGTAACCGAGGCCGAAGAGCATAGAGGGTGATTGCATCGCATGTAACACTCGAGACTGAAGAGGGCTGAGAGTGGTTGCCACATCGGAATGAGAGGGATCCTAAAACTGTGTAGGGATGAGACTACATGGTTGAAGGAAGACTTATAAGGATTGATTAGTACTACCTATATCAACAAGATGCATCTTCTTTTCGGTAGCCTGACCATAAGAACTTTATAGTTAAGCATGCTTGATCTGGAGTAGTATTGGGATGGGTGATCATCTGAGAAGTTTCCCGTAAAACGTGCGAGTGAGGTCAAAGCATAATGAAAAGACATGTGTTGGTTTGTGAAGTCAGTCGTTAATTCTAAAAGCAGTCTGGAGCGTTACATCCTTTAAATTTGTTGCCTTGACCTCCTTCGTTTTCCACCTTTTGTTGTTCTTTCCATTTTCATTTGTGCACTAGTGCTCTGCTTTTTGACAGATATCACAATACTTAAGCTTCCATTCAAATTCTATGGGTTGGTTGATCATTTTCTCATTATTGTCTTTGATCATAATATTTTCCTTTTGCTTCCGAGTTATGTCCACTTCTACCAATATTTTTGCGTAAGACACTTAAAGGTTGTTGCTTGTGCACTCATAAGTAAACAAAAGTTTACCAATGGCATTCCCAATTTTCCCCAAGCTATTTGCTCCTCGGAAATCCAGAGGAAGTTAAGGGAGTTTCACACATATGGAAAGTGTTCATAGGATGTCTATCTTGAAGTTAAACTCAGAGCTCCACTCCTTCAGAATCATAGGTACACTCTGAATTCATCAATACCATATCTTTATCATGTAAGGTCTTGAACTTTGAGATAAATAACCATCTTCATGGTAGTACATGTAGGGCAATTAGATAAAGTTCCACACGCGTGACATATATTGCTTGATTGCATGCATACTCAAGTCCTTTCCAAGGGCGTACATGATTAAAGTTGAATCTCAATACTCCTTCTCAATTGTCACATCCTCCTCTTCGATTTCCACTTGGTATTCTCCATCCACAATTCTAGGAGCACTGAATTCTATAGTGGGACCATTTTACGTGATTCGATTACCACTAATCACATCGATCCAAAGTTTCTTAGGGGGTTCTTCTACTTCTTTTGGTTCTTTTTTAGTGGCAGAGTTATCATATATGTCATTCTCATCGTTACCTCCAATGTCTTCCTTAGGTTCCTCATTCATTTCACTTTTTGTAGTGCTTCTATTCTCTGTTCCTCTATCCAGATCTAAGGGTTTGATCAATGGTGAAGACACTTTTTTCTTCGGTCGTCCTCTTCCCTTGTCATACTTTAAATGAAACCCTAACTGAAACGGTCCCCAACCCTAAGGTTAGAAGTTTAAGCTATATTCAACTATTGTTATGTTGAGCCTGAGAAGATATGGAATCTGATTTGCACGACAGAGCTCTTCTCCACCACAACAGAACACGCTACAGACTGCTGAAAATCGCCTTTTATTGATCAAAAATCGCCAAAGTCAAAATTGAAACGTTTTCCTTTTATATTATTTTTAATAAATATAATTTTCCTAATTAACTATTAAAACTTCAAACAAACATCGAATTTTAAAATTTAGTTTGAAATTTCAAATATTTATATTGAATCATTTATACAAAAAAATGTGAATAAAAATAATTGTTTTAATTTGGCATTTTAAAAAATATATAATTTTATGATTTGGTCAAAATTTGATTTCTGTAGTTGATCAAGATCATCGAAAATATTAATAACAATAAAAATATGAAATTGACAAATAAAAATCATATATTAAATAATTAAAATAATTGAATGAATAATATATATTTTCTCATATATAAATATTATTTTATTGTCGATATTATTTATAAAAATATTTGAATCAATATTAAACTTGTTCTCGTTTATAAAAATAACACCGATTAAATATTTGAATTAATTATATTTTTCTCGTTTTCAATATTTTATTTAATAGTTTTATTTTTTCTGTTTCATATAATTTAAAAAAAAATAGAAAACATAATTTATTAAAATTTTATTGTATTTAATTTGCTATAACAATCAAAACTTATTAGAATTTTTTCATAATTAATAATATAACTTCATTTTAACACTCAAATTTGTATTATATCTATGTTCCATGTGGGGAAAGGATTTCCTCCCGTGAACTTTTCACTAGAGAGAAAGAAGTTGTAATCCACACTATTAAAATATCATATTTTTATGTCTTTTACAATTTTACCTTTTTAATGTGTGGTCCAGATTTCACTGGATGCACATTTCAATGGAGAGAATCCATCCCCGTTCCATGTCCAAGTAGGTTGGAATCAGAGAAGCCTTCAGTTGAGGAAAAAACCTCTTATGCAAAAACTACCGGCTTATCTATGTCAAATAGGTCAGGCCCTAGAGTTGAAGTAATAAATGTAAGCATAGATATAATACATGCGAAGCACAATTACTTTGAGCTACAATACAATAAGAAGGTTACTTGAACATTTTGAAATGGTAACCGTGTGATTGCTGGAGTCACCGTCTGTCTGCTTGCTGATCAACATGTTTGCCACAAATGTACCTTCTAGAACCGCAAAAATAACTTGGGTTACAACGAATATGAAATTTAGGAGAGCTTTCGCACAACATCTATTTAATGACTACTGGAATTAGAGAAACAATGCGACAATGTATGGCAAACACATAGAATGATGCTCATTATTATAAGAATAAGACCAACTCCTAAACCACCAATAACCCTTCCATAGAGTATATGATACCTATGATTGACCTCATCACCTGTAACAAAAATATAAGTAAATTAAATACCTGAAATATCATCAATGGAAGGGGTAGGAACAGAAGCTGGTGGAGAAGCATTGTTTGTTCATAGGATAAGGATCACCGAGAACTGCATTTCAGTAAAAATAATTCAAAATGTAGTAAGGATTAGTGACATTATTATTGCATTTCACAAGTACAATTGGAATATTGGTTCATCACAAGAAAATGATCCGGGAAAAGGTAAGAATAATTAAATGAAATCACTCTCACTTCATATTAGCTTAAGTCATCTAAGAAAACCTTCAAAACTAGAAAGCTCATATATAACTTTATTAATTCAGTCACATTATCCCGAAATACCAGTTATAGAAGCCTCGTACCAAAACTTCCCATTGCTGACATTTTATTCAATTGCCATAAAACAAACAATATGCCACTGCACAGAGTTATATAGAACTAAACGCAACAAATGCAGGACTCTTAATACCCCTTTCACACTCACCCCTAAACGATGCAGCGTTACCCGAGAACTTCATAGAAAGTGGCTCATCTGATCTTAAATAGGTTATGATACCTTAAAATTTGGGTTAGACCTAACTCTACAGCATAAAACCGGCTTGTAATGGAAAGATTGACCACCACTTGTATAGACACATTGTTAGATCATATCTCATCAAATTAGAGACTCTCAGCACATCCTCAACCAAAACATCCCTCTCAATTCTCAAACATATGGACACAAATACATAAGCATACACATAGGCAAATTCTAAGAAAAATGATTGAATAAGATTGCAATGAAGGAAAGACTAACTAGAATCGAGAGGAATATAATAAAGTGAACAACAGTAACATTATAAGGGCCACCAAGCCCATTCACAGCCTCAATACTATCCATACTAACCCCAAATCTGCTTGCCAAAGGTTCAACACTGTCCCTGTTGGAAATCTTGGAATGATGATAACTTGGATTGGGAATTGGAATGATTCATTGACATTAAATGGGCAATAAATGAGCACATGAATGAACTAGTTGGTGAGTGAATTTGAAAGGATTCATTTTAGTCCCACATTGGAGGGAACACAACTTCTAGTAGTGCATAAATACTCCAACTTGGACACTTGGGTTGGGCCCCAAGGGGCACCCCAATTTTGTTAAGGAGTGAGGACACACCACTAAGTCATCTAGACACACACGCGCGTGCACCGCCGTCCATCCGACCGGCCGGTTCGGTCTAGATGAATTAACTTTTTGAACCGGATTTTGGTGAAAAATTAATTATTAATGATTATTAATAATTAATTAATTCGGTGGAATTAATTAGCATTAATTAATTAAAAATAGTGGAAATTAATTAATATTTAATATTAATTAATTACGGAATTAGTGACGTGTCAATTACTTGCCTTCCAAGAGTCAAAACGCATGACTGCATGACTGTCTGACCAAGCAATAACGGTCACTTTTGACTGGGCCAATTCCACCCTCTCCCACGTTCTTCCTACTATTTCGAACCGTTTTGTTGGATCCGTGCTTATTTCATTTGCAAATAACTCCAGAATTCCATATCTCGAATTCTCTCTTCTCTCTCTCTACTCTGCTTCATCTCAAGTTTTTTTTTCTTTTCTGTTTTTTCGACTGCTTCTTGCCAGATACTACGAGTGGTTTCTACACCATCAGAAGGTGTTATTCATCGAACGATTTATCACAGTGCAAGTGATAATCGTATTTTATTCGAACGGGCTGTTTTATCCTGGAGACGTCGCCTATTATCAACTGCCTTGCACTTTGTTGGCATCCGGCGAAACGTCTTAAAGAAAGCGTACTGAACCGCGACTCGACCCCATAAAATTCTCAGTGGCTATTCTTGTTTTCACTAATCCGTGATCAACAATTTTAAGACGATCGCCTTAACTGCCATGGCTACTGAGGAAATTATCGGTAATAATGCGGTCGCTGCTGTCACTGACAAACCATTTAAGTTTGAGGGTTCTCATTTCAAACGTTGGCAAGCTAAGATGAAATTTTTCTTAACTATCAAGAAGTGTGCCCACGTTCTGACTGAGGATATCCCTGTTGTTCCTTCTGGATCAACCGAACAAACTGATGCTGCAACAAATGTAACTTCTGACAAAGCTCCCAGCTCTGCTGAAGCACAAGCTGCTGCAAAAGCCAAAGCCGCAGCAGATGATTTACAGCTTCGAAAAGAAATTGCCATATGGCAAGAGAATGACTACCTATGCAAAAATCACATTCTGAACGGTCTTGCTGATGACCTGTACGATTACTACAGTAATTACAACAGTGCTAAAGAAGTGTGGGAAGCTCTGCAGAAGAAATATGATACTGAAGAAGCAGGTGCAAAGAAATATGCTGTCAGCCGCTACTTGAATTACAAGATGGTGGATGAAAAGTCTGTGGAAACTCAAAGCCACGAAATTCAGAAAATTGCTCATGAAATCATAACTGAAGGTATGCCCCTGAATGAACAATTTCAAATTGCTGTTATTATTGACAAACTGCCCCCTGGTTGGAAAGATTTCAAAAATATGCTTCGCCATAAAACCAAAGAGTTTTCAATCGAAAGTATGATTACTCGCCTCCGAATTGAAGAGGAAGCTCGAAGACAAGATCAGAAAGATGAAGTCTTAGTTGTTTCTAACAACAAAAAGAGATTCGGTGCGGTTCTGAAGCCTACGGGCAAACCATTAAAGAATCAGAACCGCAATGCTGTGAACCGAATTAAGAATGGGAATCCCTCTAGGGCCCCAAATGCTCCACTTGCTAGGCAGCAACCACCACCATAGAGAAATGATGCTCCGGTTTTCACTTGCTACAATTGTGGGAAACCGGGTCACATGGCAAAAAGGTGTAAGAGCAGGCCTAAACCTGTTGTTGGCTCAAATGCTCAGGTTAACCTGACTGATGAGCAATTCATTGCTATGATCACTGAAGTCAACATGGTTGGTGGAAGTGATGGTTGGTGGATAGACACTGGCGCCTCTCGTCATGTCTGCTACGATCGTGCTATGTTCAAAACATACATGAATGCTGAAGATAAGAAAGTGTTGTTGGGAGATGCTCACACCACTAAGGTTGCTGGAATTGGGGATGTTGAGCTGAAATTCACCTCAGGAAAGACTTTGATCTTGAAGGACGTCATGCACGTTCCTGAAATTAGGAAGAATCTTGTTTCTGGTTTTCTTTTAAATAAGGCAGGGTTTAGTCAAACTTTAGGGGCAGATTTGTACACCATCACTAAGAATGGTATTTTTGTTGGGAAAGGGTACGCCACTGATGGCATGTTTAAGTTGAATGTTGATTTTAATAAGATTTCTCCTTCTGTTTACTCTTTGTGTGATTTTAATATTTGGCATACTAGACTTTGTCACGTTAATAAGCGAATTATGCATAATGCAAGCAACTTGACAAACTGCCCCCTGGTTGGAAAGATTTCAAAAATATGCTTCGCCATAAAACCAAAGAGTTTTCAATCGAAAGTATGATTACTCGCCTCCGAATTGAAGAGGAAGCTCGAAGACAAGATCAGAAAGATGAAGTCTTAGTTGTTTCTAACAACAAAAAGAGATTCGGTGCGGTTCTGAAGCCTACGGGCAAACCATTAAAGAATCAGAACCGCAATGCTGTGAACCGAATTAAGAATGGGAATCCCTCTAGGGCCCCAAATGCTCCACTTGCTAGGCAGCAACCACCACCATAGAGAAATGATGCTCCGGTTTTCACTTGCTACAATTGTGGGAAACCGGGTCACATGGCAAAAAGGTGTAAGAGCAGGCCTAAACCTGTTGTTGGCTCAAATGCTCAGGTTAACCTGACTGATGAGCAATTCATTGCTATGATCACTGAAGTCAACATGGTTGGTGGAAGTGATGGTTGGTGGATAGACACTGGCGCCTCTCGTCATGTCTGCTACGATCGTGCTATGTTCAAAACATACATGAATGCTGAAGATAAGAAAGTGTTGTTGGGAGATGCTCACACCACTAAGGTTGCTGGAATTGGGGATGTTGAGCTGAAATTCACCTCAGGAAAGACTTTGATCTTGAAGGACGTCATGCACGTTCCTGAAATTAGGAAGAATCTTGTTTCTGGTTTTCTTTTAAATAAGGCAGGGTTTAGTCAAACTTTAGGGGCAGATTTGTACACCATCACTAAGAATGGTATTTTTGTTGGGAAAGGGTACGCCACTGATGGCATGTTTAAGTTGAATGTTGATTTTAATAAGATTTCTCCTTCTGTTTACTCTTTGTGTGATTTTAATATTTGGCATACTAGACTTTGTCACGTTAATAAGCGAATTATGCATAATGCAAGCAACTTGGGCCTAATCCCTAAATTAAGTATTAATGATACAAATAAATGTGAATATTGTAGTCAAGCAAAAATAATCAAGACTTCGCATAAATCAATTAATAAGGAATCTGATCCCCTAGATCTTATACATTCTGATATATGCGAATTAGATGGAAGTTTAACTAGAAACAATAAACGTTATTTTATCACTTTTATTGATGATTATTCAGATTATACTTATGTATACTTAATGAAGAATAAAAGTGAAGCGCTTGAAATGTTTAAGATATATGTAACTGAAATTGAGAATCAACTTAGTAAGAAGATTAAGAGACTTCGTAGTGATAGGGGGACTGAATATGATTCTGGTTTATTTAATGATTTTTATAAAGAACATGGAATTGTACATGAAACGACTGCTCCATATTCTCCTGAAATGAATGGTAAAGCAGAAAGAAAGAATAGGACTCTTACCGAACTTGTTGTTGCAATTATGATAAATTCTGGTGCTACTCCTCACTGGTGGGGGGAAATTTTATTGACTGTTTGCTACGTCCTGAATAGAATCCCCAAGTCAAAAAGTAAGATCTCACCATATGAGATATTAAAGAAAAGACAACCAAACTTGTCTTATTTGAGAACTTGGGGCTGCCTGGCTTATGTCAGAATTCCGGATCCGAAACGAGTTAAACTCGCTAGTAGAGCATATGAATGTGTATTCATTGGGTATGCAGCAAACAGTAAGGCATATAGGTTCTATGACCTAAATGCAAAAGTAATCATAGAATCAAATGATGTTGAATTCTATGAAGACAAATTTCCTTTCAAACTGAGAAATAGTGGGGGCACCCAATCGAGTCACATTCTTGTGATAAGAAGTACAGAAAACAACAACGAAGTAGAAACAAAACTTCGGAGAAGTAAAAGAGTAAGAGTCGCTAAAGACTATGGGCCTGATTATGCGGCTTATAATATAGAAGAAGATCCAATAAATCTTCAAGCAGCATTGTCATCTCTAGATGCAGATTTATGGCAAGAAGCTATAAATGATGAGATAGAATCCCTAGATTCTAACAAGACATGGCACTTAGTAGACTTGCCTCCTGGTTGCAAACCGATCGGTTGTAAATGGGTTCTGAAAAAGAAACTAAAACCTGATGGAACTATTGATAAATACAAGGCTCGCCTTGTAGCCAAGGGTTTTAGACAAAGAGAAAATATAGATTTCTTCGACACTTTCTCTCCAGTCACTAGAATCACATCCATTAGGGTACTTATTTCAATTGCTGCTATTTATAACTTAATAGTACACCAAATGGATGTTAAAACAGCCTTTTTAAATGGTGACTTAGAGGAAGAAATCTATATGGAACAACCAGAAGGGTTTGTGATCCATAGACAAGAAAACAAGGTTTGTAAGTTAGACAAGTCTCTATATGGACTAAAACAAGCCCCTAAGCAATGGCATGAAAAATTTGATAACTTAATGATATCAAATGGATATAAAGTGAATGAAAGTGACAAATGCGTTTATTACAAATCTGAGAATCGCATTTGCACTATCATATGTCTTTATGTAGATGATCTACTTATATTTGGATCAAACATTCAGACTATTAATGATGTGAAATCTTTGTTGTGCAACAACTTTGATATGAAAGACCTGGGAGAAGAAAATTTAATCCTCGGTATCAAGATCACGAGATCCAAACAAGGAATTTCTTTGGATCAATCACACTATGTGGAAAAGATCTTAAAGAAATATAATTACTTTGATTGTAAACATGCTAGCACTCCATACGATCCAAGCATGAAACTGTTTAAGAACACTGGTGAAAGTGTTAAACAGACAGAATATGCAAGTATCATTGGAAGTCTTAGATATGCTACTGACTGTACTAGACCTGACATTGCATATGTCGTGGGATTATTGTGCAGGTTTACTAGTAGACCAAGTAATGAACATTGGCAAGCTATTGAGCGAGTCATGAGATATCTTAAAAAGACTGTGAACCTCGGTTTACATTATCAGAGATTTCCTGCTGTACTTGAAGGATACAGTGATGCTGATTGGAATACTTTGTCAGATGATTCCAAAGCTACTAGTGGCTATATATTTAGTATAGCCGGAGGAGCTGTATCTTGGAAATCAAAGAAACAGACCATTCTGGCTCAGTCCACAATGGAGTCTGAAATGATAGCACTAGCCACAGCTAGTGAAGAAGCAAGTTGGTTAAGATGCTTGCTAGCTGAGATTCCCGTATGGGAAAAACCTATGCCAGCTGTGTTGATCCACTGCGATAGTACCGCGGCTATTGCAAAAATTGAGAACCGTTATTATAATGGTAAAAGACGTCAAATAAGAAGAAAGCACAGCACCATTAGAGACTGTATCTCTAAAGGAGCTGTAAGAGTGGATCATGTACGCACTGATGAAAACTTAGCAGATCCTTTGACGAAAGGATTAGCTAGAGAGAAAGTCTATAACACATCATATAAGATGGGACTAATGCCTATATGAATATGAGTTGCTCACAATGGTAACCCGACCTAAATGACTGGAGATCCCAAGAAATAGGTTCAATGGGTAATAACAAGTTGTGAGTGATATGAGATGATCATGCAAGAGAGGCATGCTTCCTGAAGTAATAAGAGGTTGAGATAATAGAAACTCTTAATGAGATCTATACTCTGTATGAGGGAGTACCTAGACTATAGGAGTACTCTTGATAGACTCACCTTGGTGATTGTGGAACTTGGGTCGGTTCCTATGGAATTGCGAGGCAAAATTCCTAGAGCCTTCACTAAACCGGGATACACGTGCAGGGCCATTAAAGCACGGGCTATTAGAATACACCTTAAAGAAAAGGTTGTGTGCGGGTCTGATGTCTGAGATAGAGTTCAAGACAATTGTGTCACTCTTGTTGAATCAGAATCCTACTTGCTACGCAAAGGTTCAAGTCATAGACACCTTTGCTTATGCACAATCTTAGAAACGTCTGACGTTACCTCTAAAATCACCTTTTAAATTCAAGTGGGGGATTGTTGGAAATCTTGGAATGATGATAACTTGGATTGGGAATTGGAATGATTCATTGACATTAAATGGGCAATAAATGAGCACATGAATGAACTAGTTGGTGAGTGAATTTGAAAGGATTCATTTTAGTCCCACATTGGAGGGAACACAACTTCTAGTAGTGCATAAATACTCCAACTTGGACACTTGGGTTGGGCCCCAAGGGGCACCCCAATTTTGTTAAGGAGTGAGGACACACCACTAAGTCATCTAGACACACACGCGCGTGCGCCGCCGCCGCCGTCCGTCCGACTGGTTGGCCGACTCGGCTCGGCTCGGTTCGGTTCGGTTCGGTTCGGTTCGGTCTAGATGAATTAACTTTTTGAACCGGATTTTGGTGAAAAATTAATTATTAATGATTATTAATAATTAATTAATTCGGTGGAATTAATTAGCATTAATTAATTAAAAATAGTGGAAATTAATTAATATTTAATATTAATTAATTACGGAATTAGTGACGTGTCAATTACTTGCCTTCCAAGAGTCAAAACGCATGACTGCATGACTGTCTGACCAAGCAATAACGGTCACTTTTGACTGGGCCAATTCCACCCTCTCCCACGTTCTTCCTACTATTTCGAACCGTTTTGTTGGATCCGTGCTTATTTCATTTGCAAATAACTCCAGAATTCCATATCTCGAATTCTCTCTTCTCTCTCTCTACTCTGCTTCATCTCAAGTTTTTTTTTCTTTTCTGTTTTTTCGACTGCTTCTTGCCAGATACTACGAGTGGTTTCTACACCATCAGAAGGTGTTATTCATCGAACGATTTATCACAGTGCAAGTGATAATCGTATTTTATTCGAACGGGCTGTTTTATCCTGGAGACGTCGCCTATTATCGACTGCCTTGCACTTTGTTGGCATCCGGCGAAACGTCTTAAAGAAAGCGTACTGAACCGCGACTCGACCCCATAAAATTCTCAGTGGCTATTCTTGTTTTCACTAATCCGTGATCAACAATTTTAAGACGATCGCCTTAACTGCCATGGCTACTGAGGAAATTATCGGTAATAATGCGGTCGCTGCTGTCACTGACAAACCATTTAAGTTTGAGGGTTCTCATTTCAAACGTTGGCAAGCTAAGATGAAATTTTTCTTAACTATCAAGAAGTGTGCCCACGTTCTGACTGAGGATATCCCTGTTGTTCCTTCTGGATCAACCGAACAAACTGATGCTGCAACAATTGTAACTTCTGACAAAGCTCCCAGCTCTGCTGAAGCACAAGCTGCTGCAAAAGCCAAAGCCGCAGCAGATGATTTACAGCTTCGAAAAGAAATTGCCATATGGCAAGAGAATGACTACCTATGCAAAAATCACATTCTGAACGGTCTTGCTGATGACCTGTACGATTACTACAGTAATTACAACAGTGCTAAAGAAGTGTGGGAAGCTCTGCAGAAGAAATATGATACTGAAGAAGCAGGTGCAAAGAAATATGCTGTCAGCCGCTACTTGAATTACAAGATGGTGGATGAAAAGTCTGTGGAAACTCAAAGCCACGAAATTCAGAAAATTGCTCATGAAATCATAACTGAAGGTATGCCCCTGAATGAACAATTTCAAATTGTTGTTATTATTGACAAACTGCCCCCTGGTTGGAAAGATTTCAAAAATATGCTTCGCCATAAAACCAAAGAGTTTTCAATCGAAAGTCTGATTACTCGCCTCCGAATTGAAGAGGAAGCTCGAAGACAAGATCAGAAAGATGAAGTCTTAGTTGTTTCTAACAACAAAAAGAGATTCGGTGCGGTTCTGAAGCCTACGGGCAAACCATTAAAGAATCAGAACCGCAATGCTGTGAACCGAATTAAGAATGGGAATCCCTCTAGGGCCCCAAATGCTCCACTTGCTAGGCAGCAACCACCACCACAGAGAAATGATGCTCCGGTTTTCACTTGCTACAATTGTGGGAAACCGGGTCACATGGCAAAAAGGTGTAAGAGCAGGCCTAAACCTGTTGTTGGCTCAAATGCTCAGGTTAACCTGACTGATGAGCAATTCATTGCTATGATCACTGAAGTCAACATGGTTGGTGGAAGTGATGGTTGGTGGATAGACACTGGCGCCTCTCGTCATGTCTGCTACGATCGTGCTATGTTCAAAACATACATGAATGCTGAAGATAAGAAAGTGTTGTTGGGAGATGCTCACACCACTAAGGTTGCTGGAATTGGGGATGTTGAGCTGAAATTCACCTCAGGAAAGACTTTGATCTTGAAGGACGTCATGCACGTTCCTGAAATTAGGAAGAATCTTGTTTCTGGTTTTCTTTTAAATAAGGCAGGGTTTAGTCAAACTTTAGGGGCAGATTTGTACACCATCACTAAGAATGGTATTTTTGTTGGGAAAGGGTACGCCACTGATGGCATGTTTAAGTTGAATGTTGATTTTAATAAGATTTCTCCTTCTGTTTACTCTTTGTGTGATTTTAATATTTGGCATACTAGACTTTGTCACGTTAATAAGCGAATTATGCATAATGCAAGCAACTTGGGCCTAATCCCTAAATTAAGTATTAATGATACAAATAAATGTGAATATTGTAGTCAAGCAAAAATAATCAAGACTTCGCATAAATCAATTAATAAGGAATCTGATCCCCTAGATCTTATACATTCTGATATATGCGAATTAGATGGAAGTTTAACTAGAAACAATAAACGTTATTTTATCACTTTTATTGATGATTATTCAGATTATACTTATGTATACTTAATGAAGAATAAAAGTGAAGCGCTTGAAATGTTTAAGATATATGTAACTGAAATTGAGAATCAACTTAGTAAGAAGATTAAGAGACTTCGTAGTGATAGGGGGACTGAATATGATTCTGGTTTATTTAATGATTTTTATAAAGAACATGGAATTGTACATGAAACGACTGCTCCATATTCTCCTGAAATGAATGGTAAAGCAGAAAGAAAGAATAGGACTCTTACCGAACTTGTTGTTGCAATTATGATAAATTCTGGTGCTGCTCCTCACTGGTGGGGGGAAATTTTATTGACTGTTTGCTACGTCCTGAATAGAATCCCCAAGTCAAAAAGTAAGATCTCACCATATGAGATATTAAAGAAAAGACAACCAAACTTGTCTTATTTGAGAACTTGGGGCTGCCTGGCTTATGTCAGAATTCCGGATCCGAAACGAGTTAAACTCGCTAGTAGAGCATATGAATGTGTATTCATTGGGTATGCAGCAAACAGTAAGGCATATAGGTTCTATGACCTAAATGCAAAAGTAATCATAGAATCAAATGATGTTGAATTCTATGAAGACAAATTTCCTTTCAAACTGAGAAATAGTGGGGGCACCCAATCGAGTCACATTCCTGTGATAAGAAGTACAGAAAACAACAACGAAGTAGAAACAAAACTTCGGAGAAGTAAAAGAGTAAGAGTCGCTAAAGACTATGGGCCTGATTATGCGGCTTATAATATAGAAGAAGATCCAATAAATCTTCAAGCAGCATTGTCATCTCTAGATGCAGATTTATGGCAAGAAGCTATAAATGATGAGATAGAATCCCTAGATTCTAACAAGACATGGCACTTAGTAGACTTGCCTCCTGGTTGCAAACCGATCGGTTGTAAATGGGTTCTGAAAAAGAAACTAAAACCTGATGGAACTATTGATAAATACAAGGCTCGCCTTGTAGCCAAGGGTTTTAGACAAAGAGAAAATATAGATTTCTTCGACACTTTCTCTCCAGTCACTAGAATCACATCCATTAGGGTACTTATTTCAATTGCTGCTATTTATAACTTAATAGTACACCAAATGGATGTTAAAACAGCCTTTTTAAATGGTGACTTAGAGGAAGAAATCTATATGGAACAACCAGAAGGGTTTGTGATCCATGGACAAGAAAACAAGGTTTGTAAGTTAGACAAGTCTCTATATGGACTAAAACAAGCCCCTAAGCAATGTCATGAAAAATTTGATAACTTAATGATATCAAATGGATATAAAGTGAATGAAAGTGACAAATGCGTTTATTACAAATCTGAGAATCGCATTTGCACTATCATATGTCTTTATGTAGATGATCTACTTATATTTGGATCAAACATTCAGACTATTAATGATGTGAAATCTTTGTTGTGCAACAACTTTGATATGAAAGACCTGGGAGAAGCAAATTTAATCCTCGGTATCAAGATCACGAGATCCAAACAAGGAATTTCTTTGGATCAATCACACTATGTGGAAAAGATCTTAAAGAAATATAATTACTTTGATTGTAAACCTGCTAGCACTCCATACGATCCAAGCATGAAACTGTTTAAGAACACTGGTGAAAGTGTTAAACAGACAGAATATGCAAGTATCATTGGAAGTCTTAGATATGCTACTGACTGTACTAGACCTGACATTGCATATGTCGTGGGATTATTGTGCAGGTTTACTAGTAGACCAAGTAATGAACATTGGCAAGCTATTGAGCGAGTCATGAGATATCTTAAAAAGACTGTGAACCTCAGTTTACATTATCAGAGATTTCCTGCTGTACTTGAAGGATACAGTGATGCTGATTGGAATACTTTGTCAGATGATTCCAAAGCTACTAGTGGCTATATATTTAGTATAGCCGGAGGAGCTGTATCTTGGAAATCAAAGAAACAGACCATTCTGGCTCAGTCCACAATGGAGTCTGAAATGATAGCACTAGCCACAGCTAGTGAAGAAGCAAGTTGGTTAAGATGCTTGCTAGCTGAGATTCCCGTATGGGAAAAACCTATGCCAGCTGTGTTGATCCACTGCGATAGTGCCGCGGCTATTGCAAAAATTGAGAACCGTTATTATAATGGTAAAAGACGTCAAATAAGAAGAAAGCACAGCACCATTAGAGACTGTATCTCTAAAGGAGCTGTAAGAGTGGATCATGTACGCACTGATGAAAACTTAGCAGATCCTTTGACGAAAGGATTAGCTAGAGAGAAAGTCTATAACACATCATATAATATGGGACTAATGCCTATATGAATATGAGTTGCTCACAATGGTAAACCGACCTAAATGACTGGAGATCCCAAGAAATAGGTTCAATGGGTAATAACAAGTTGTGAGTGATATGAGATGATCATGCAAGAGAGGCATGCTTCCTGAAGTAATAAGAGGTTGAGATAATAGAAACTCTTAATGAGATCTATACTCTGTATGAGGGAGTACCTAGACTACAGGAGTACTCTTGATAGACTCACCTTGGTGATTGTGGAACTTGGGTCGGTTCCTATGGAATTGCGAGGCAAAATTCCTAGAGCCTTCACTAAACCGGGATACACGTGCAGGGCCATTAAAGCACGGGCTATTAGAATACACCTTAAAGAAAAGGTTGTGTGCGGGTCTGATGTCTGAGATAGAGTTCAAGACAATTGTGTCACTCTTGTTGAATCAGAATCCTACTTGCTACGCAAAGGTTCAAGTCATAGACACCTTTGCTTATGCACAATCTTAGAAACGTCTGACGTTACCTCTAAAATCACCTTTTAAATTCAAGTGGGGGATTGTTGGAAATCTTGGAATGATGATAACTTGGATTGGGAATTGGAATGATTCATTGACATTAAATGGGCAATAAATGAGCACATGAATGAACTAGTTGGTGAGTGAATTTGAAAGGATTCATTTTAGTCCCACATTGGAGGGAACACAACTTCTAGTAGTGCATAAATACTCCAACTTGGACACTTGGGTTGGGCCCCAAGGGGCACCCCAATTTTGTTAAGGAGTGAGGACACACCACTAAGTCATCTAGACACACACGCGCGTGCGCCGCCGCCGCCGTCCGTCTGACCGGCCGGCCGGCTCAGCTCGGCTTGGTTCGGTTCGGTTCGGTCTAGATGAATTAACTTTTTGAACCGGATTTTGGTGAAAAATTAATTATTAATGATTATTAATAATTAATTAATTCGGTGGAATTAATTAGCATTAATTAATTAAAAATAGTGGAAATTAATTAATATTTAATATTAATTAATTACGGAATTAGTGACGTGTCAATTACTTGCCTTCCAAGAGTCAAAACGCATGACTGCATGACTGTCTGACCAAGCAATAACGGTCACTTTTGACTGGGCCAATTCCACCCTCTCCCACGTTCTTCCTACTATTTCGAACCGTTTTGTTGGATCCGTGCTTATTTCATTTGCAAATAACTCCAGAATTCCATATCTCGAATTCTCTCTTCTCTCTCTCTACTCTGCTTCATCTCAAGTTTTTTTTTCTTTTCTGTTTTTTCGACTGCTTCTTGCCAGATACTACGAGTGGTTTCTACACCATCAGAAGGTGTTATTCATCGAACGATTTATCACAGTGCAAGTGATAATCGTATTTTATTCGAACGGGTTGTTTTATCCTGGAGACGTCGCCTATTATCGACTGCCTTGCACTTTGTTGGCATCCGGCGAAACGTCTTAAAGAAAGCGTACTGAACCGCGACTCGACCCCATAAAATTCTCAGTGGCTATTCTTGTTTTCACTAATCCGTGATCAACAATTTTAAGACGATCGCCTTAACTGCCATGGCTACTGAGGAAATTATCGGTAATAATGCGGTCGCTGCTGTCACTGACAAACCATTTAAGTTTGAGGGTTCTCATTTCAAACGTTGGCAAGCTAAGATGAAATTTTTCTTAACTATCAAGAAGTGTGCCCACGTTCTGACTGAGGATATCCCTGTTGTTCCTTCTGGATCAACCGAACAAACTGATGCTGCAACAATTGTAACTTCTGACAAAGCTCCCAGCTCTGCTGAAGCACAAGCTGCTGCAAAAGCCAAAGCCGCAGCAGATGATTTACAGCTTCGAAAAGAAATTGCCATATGGCAAGAGAATGACTACCTATGCAAAAATCACATTCTGAGCGGTCTTGCTGATGACCTGTACGATTACTATAGTAATTACAACAGTGCTAAAGAAGTGTGGGAAGCTCTGCAGAAGAAATATGATACTGAAGAAGCAGGTGCAAAGAAATATGCTGTCAGCCGCTACTTGAATTACAAGATGGTGGATGAAAAGTCTGTGGAAACTCAAAGCCACGAAATTCAGAAAATTGCTCATGAAATCATAACTGAAGGTATGCCCCTGAATGAACAATTTCAAATTGCTGTTATTATTGACAAACTGCCCCCTGGTTGGAAAGATTTCAAAAATATGCTTCGCCATAAAACCAAAGAGTTTTCAATCGAAAGTCTGATTACTCGCCTCCGAATTGAAGAGGAAGCTCGAAGACAAGATCAGAAAGATGAAGTCTTAGTTGTTTCTAACAACAAAAAGAGATTCGGTGCGGTTCTGAAGCCTACGGGCAAACCATTAAAGAATCAGAACCGCAATGCTGTGAACCGAATTAAGAATGGGAATCCCTCTAGGGCCCCAAATGCTCCACTTGCTAGGCAGCAACCACCACCACAGAGAAATGATGCTCCGGTTTTCACTTGCTACAATTGTGGGAAACCGGGTCACATGGCAAAAAGGTGTAAGAGCAGGCCTAAACCTGTTGTTGGCTCAAATGCTCAGGTTAACCTGACTGATGAGCAATTCATTGCTATGATCACTGAAGTCAACATGGTTGGTGGAAGTGATGGTTGGTGGATAGACACTGGCGCCTCTCGTCATGTCTGCTACGATCGTGCTATGTTCAAAACATACATGAATGCTGAAGATAAGAAAGTGTTGTTGGGAGATGCTCACACCACTAAGGTTGCTGGAATTGGGGATGTTGAGCTGAAATTCACCTCAGGAAAGACTTTGATCTTGAAGGACGTCATGCACGTTCCTGAAATTAGGAAGAATCTTGTTTCTGGTTTTCTTTTAAATAAGGCAGGGTTTAGTCAAACTTTAGGGGCAGATTTGTACACCATCACTAAGAATGGTATTTTTGTTGGGAAAGGGTACGCCACTGATGGCATGTTTAAGTTGAATGTTGATTTTAATAAGATTTCTCCTTCTGTTTACTCTTTGTGTGATTTTAATATTTGGCATACTAGACTTTGTCACGTTAATAAGCGAATTATGCATAATGCAAGCAACTTGGGCCTAATCCCTAAATTAAGTATTAATGATACAAATAAATGTGAATATTGTAGTCAAGCAAAAATAATCAAGACTTCGCATAAATTAATTAATAAGGAATCTGATCCCCTAGATCTTATACATTCTGATATATGCGAATTAGATGGAAGTTTAACTAGAAACAATAAACGTTATTTTATCACTTTTATTGATGATTATTCAGATTATACTTATGTATACTTAATGAAGAATAAAAGTGAAGCGCTTGAAATGTTTAAGATATATGTAACTGAAATTGAGAATCAACTTAGTAAGAAGATTAAGAGACTTCGTAGTGATAGGGGGACTGAATATGATTCTGGTTTATTTAATGATTTTTATAAAGAACATGGAATTGTACATGAAACGACTGCTCCATATTCTCCTGAAATGAATGGTAAAGCAGAAAGAAATAATAGGACTCTTACCGAACTTGTTGTTGCAATTATGATAAATTCTGGTGCTGCTCCTCACTGGTGGGGGGAAATTTTATTGACTGTTTGCTACGTCCTGAATAGAATCCCCAAGTCAAAAAGTAAGATCTCACCATATGAGATATTAAAGAAAAGACAACCAAACTTGTCTTATTTGAGAACTTGGGGCTGCCTGGCTTATGTCAGAATTCCGGATCCGAAACGAGTTAAACTCGCTAGTAGAGCATATGAATGTGTATTCATTGGGTATGCAGCAAACAGTAAGGCATATAGGTTCTATGACCTAAATGCAAAAGTAATCATAGAATCAAATGATGTTGAATTCTATGAAGACAAATTTCCTTTCAAACTGAGAAATAGTGGGGGCACCCAATCGAGTCACATTCCTGTGATAAGAAGTACAGAAAACAACAACGAAGTAGAAACAAAACTTCGGAGAAGTAAAAGAGTAAGAGTCGCTAAAGACTATGGGCCTGATTATGCGGCTTATAATATAGAAGAAGATCCAATAAATCTTCAAGCAGCATTGTCATCTCTAGATGCAGATTTATGGCAAGAAGCTATAAATGATGAGATAGAATCCCTAGATTCTAACAAGACATGGCACTTAGTAGACTTGCCTCCTGGTTGCAAACCGATCGGTTGTAAATGGGTTCTGAAAAAGAAACTAAAACCTGATGGAACTATTGATAAATACAAGGCTCGCCTTGTAGCCAAGGGTTTTAGACAAAGAGAAAATATAGATTTCTTCGACACTTTCTCTCCAGTCACTAGAATCACATCCATTAGGGTACTTATTTCAATTGCTGCTATTTATAACTTAATAGTACACCAAATGGATGTTAAAACAGCCTTTTTAAATGGTGACTTAGAGGAAGAAATCTATATGGAACAACCAGAAGGGTTTGTGATCCATGGACAAGAAAACAAGGTTTGTAAGTTAGACAAGTCTCTATATGGACTAAAACAAGCCCCTAAGTAATGGCATGAAAAATTTGATAACTTAATGATATCAAATGGATATAAAGTGAATGAAAGTGACAAATGCGTTTATTACAAATCTGAGAATCGCATTTGCACTATCATATGTCTTTATGTAGATGATCTACTTATATTTGGATCAAACATTCAGACTATTAATGATGTGAAATCTTTGTTGTGCAACAACTTTGATATGAAAGACCTGGGAGAAGAAAATTTAATCCTCGGTATCAAGATCACAAGATCCAAACAAGGAATTTCTTTGGATCAATCACACTATGTGGAAAAGATCTTAAAGAAATATAATTACTTTGATTGTAAACCTGCTAGCACTCCATACGATCCAAGCATGAAACTGTTTAAGAACACTGGTGAAAGTGTTAAACAGACAGAATATGCAAGTATCATTGGAAGTCTTAGATATGCTACTGACTGTACTAGACCTGACATTGCATATGTCGTGGGATTATTGTGCAGGTTTACTAGTAGACCAAGTAATGAACATTGGCAAGCTATTGAGCGAGTCATGAGATATCTTAAAAAGACTGTGAACCTCGGTTTACATTATCAGAGATTTCCTGCTGTACTTGAAGGATACAGTGATGCTGATTGGAATACTTTGTCAGATGATTCCAAAGCTACTAGTGGCTATATATTTAGTATAGCCGGAGGAGCTGTATCTTGGAAATCAAAGAAACAGACCATTCTGGCTCAGTCCACAATGGAGTCTGAAATGATAGCACTAGCCACAGCTAGTGAAGAAGCAAGTTGGTTAAGATGCTTGCTAGCTGAGATTCCCGTATGGGAAAAACCTATGCCAGCTGTGTTGATCCACTGCGATAGTACCGAGGCTATTGCAAAAATTGAGAACCGTTATTATAATGGTAAAAGACGTCAAATAAGAAGAAAGCACAGCACCATTACAGACTGTATCTCTAAATGAGCTGTAAGAGTGGATCATGTACGCAATGATGAAAACTTAGCAGATCCTTTGACGAAAGGATTAGCTAGAGAGAAAGTCTATAACACATCATATAAGATGGGACTAATGCCTATATGAATATGAGTTGCTCACAATGGTAACCCGACCTAAATGACTGGAGATCCCAAGAAATAGGTTCAATGGGTAATAACAAGTTGTGAGTGATATGAGATGATCATGCAAGAGAGGCATGATTCCTGAAGTAATAAGAGGTTGAGATAATAGAAACTCTTAATGAGATCTATACTCTGTATGAGGGAGTACCTAGACTACATGAGTACTCTTGATAGACTCACCTTGGTGATTGTGGAACTTGGGTCGGTTCCTATGGAATTGCGAGGCAAAATTCCTAGAGCCTTCACTAAACCGGGATACACGTGCAGGGCCATTAAAGCACGGGCTATTAGAATACACCTTAAAGAAAAGGTTGTGTGCTGGTCTGATGTCTGAGATAGAGTTCAAGACAATTGTGTCACTCTTGTTGAATCAGAATCCTACTTGCTACGCAAAGGTTCAAGTCATAGACACCTTTGCTTATGCACAATCTTAGAAACGTCTGACGTTACCTCTAAAATCACCTTTTAAATTCAAGTGGGGGATTGTTGGAAATCTTGGAATGATGATAACTTGGATTGGGAATTGGAATGATTCATTGACATTAAATGGGCAATAAATGAGCACATGAATGAACTAGTTGGTGAGTGAATTTGAAAGGATTCATTTTAGTCCCACATTGGAGGGAACACAACTTCTAGTAGTGCATAAATACTCCAACTTGGACACTTGGGTTGGGCCCCAAGGGGCACCCCAATTTTGTTAAGGAGTGAGGACACACCACTAAGTCATCTAGACACACACGCGCGTGCGCCGCTGCCACCGGCCGGCCGGCTCGGCTCGGCTCGGTTCGGTTCGGTTCGGTTCGGTTCGGTTCGGTCTAGATGAATTAACTTTTTGAACCGGATTTTGGTGAAAAATTAATTATTAATGATTATTAATAATTAATTAATTCGGTGGAATTAATTAGCATTAATTAATTAAAAATAGTGGAAATTAATTAATATTTAATATTAATTAATTATGGAATTAGTGACGTGTCAATTACTTGCCTTCCAAGAGTCAAAACGCATGACTGCATGACTGTCTGACCAAGCAATAACGGTCACTTTTGACTGGGCCAATTCCACCCTCTCCCACGTTCTTCCTACTATTTCGAACCGTTTTGTTGGATCCGTGCTTATTTCATTTGCAAATAACTCCAGAATTCCATATCTCGAATTCTCTCTTCTCTCTCTCTACTCTGCTTCATCTCAAGTTTTTTTTTCTTTTCTGTTTTTTCGACTGCTTCTTGCCAGATACTACGAGTGGTTTCTACACCATCAGAAGGTGTTATTCATCGAACGATTTATCACAGTGCAAGTGATAATCGTATTTTATTCGAACGGGCTGTTTTATCCTGGAGACGTCGCCTATTATCGACTGCCTTGCACTTTGTTAGCATCCGGCGAAACGTCTTAAAGAAAGCGTACTGAACCGCGACTCGACCCCATAAAATTCTCAGTGGCTATTCTTGTTTTCACTAATCCGTGATCAACAATTTTAAGACGATCGCCTTAACTGCCATGGCTACTGAGGAAATTATCGGTAATAATGCGGTCGCTGCTGTCACTGACAAACCATTTAAGTTTGAGGGTTCTCATTTCAAACGTTGGCAAGCTAAGATGAAATTTTTCTTAACTATCAAGAAGTGTGCCCACATTCTGACTGAGGATATCCCTGTTGTTCCTTCTGGATCAACCGAACAAACTGATGCTGCAACAATTGTAACTTCTGACAAAGCTCCCAGCTCTGCTGAAGCACAAGCTGCTGCAAAAGCCAAAGCCGCAGCAGATGATTTACAGCTTCGAAAAGAAATTGCCATATGGCAAGAGAATGACTACCTATGCAAAAATCACATTCTGAACGGTCTTGCTGATGACCTGTACGATTACTACAGTAATTACAACAGTGCTAAAGAAGTGTGGGAAGCTCTGCAGAAGAAATATGATACTGAAGAAGCAGGTGCAAAGAAATATGCTGTCAGCCGCTACTTGAATTACAAGATGGTGGATGAAAAGTCTGTGGAAACTCAAAGCCACGAAATTCAGAAAATTGCTCATGAAATCATAACTGAAGGTATGCCCCTGAATGAACAATTTCAAATTGCTGTTATTATTGACAAACTGCCCCCTGGTTGGAAAGATTTCAAAAATATGCTTCGCCATAAAACCAAAGAGTTTTCAATCGAAAGTCTGATTACTCGCCTCCGAATTGAAGAGGAAGCTCGAAGACAAGATCAGAAAGATGAAGTCTTAGTTGTTTCTAACAACAAAAAGAGATTCGGTGCGGTTCTGAAGCCTACGGGCAAACCATTAAAGAATCAGAACCGCAATGCTGTGAACCGAATTAAGAATAGGAATCCCTCTAGGGCCCCAAATGCTCCACTTGCTAGGCAGCAACCACCACCACAGAGAAATGATGCTCCGGTTTTCACTTGCTACAATTGTGGGAAACCGGGTCACATGGCAAAAAGGTGTAAGAGCAGGCCTAAACCTGTTGTTGGCTCAAATGCTCAGGTTAACCTGACTGATGAGCAATTCATTGCTATGATCACTGAAGTCAACATGGTTGGTGGAAGTGATGGTTGGTGGATAGACACTGGCGCCTCTCGTCATGTCTGCTACGATCGTGCTATGTTCAAAACATACATGAATGCTGAAGATAAGAAAGTGTTGTTGGGAGATGCTCACACCACTAAGGTTGCTGGAATTGGGGATGTTGAGCTGAAATTCACCTCAGGAAAGACTTTGATCTTGAAGGACGTCATGCACGTTCCTGAAATTAGGAAGAATCTTGTTTCTGGTTTTCTTTTAAATAAGGCAGGGTTTAGTCAAACTTTAGGGGCAGATTTGTACACCATCACTAAGAATGGTATTTTTGTTGGGAAAGGGTACGCCACTGATGGCATGTTTAAGTTGAATGTTGATTTTAATAAGATTTCTCCTTCTGTTTACTCTTTGTGTGATTTTAATATTTGGCATACTAGACTTTGTCACGTTAATAAGCGAATTATGCATAATGCAAGCAACTTGGGCCTAATCCCTAAATTAAGTATTAATGATACAAATAAATGTGAATATTGTAGTCAAGCAAAAATAATCAAGACTTCGCATAAATCAATTAATAAGGAATCTGATCCCCTAGATCTTATACATTCTGATATATGCGAATTAGATGGAAGTTTAACTAGAAACAATAAACGTTATTTTATCACTTTTATTGATGATTATTCAGATTATACTTATGTATACTTAATGAAGAATAAAAGTGAAGCGCTTGAAATGTTTAAGATATATGTAACTGAAATTGAGAATCAACTTAGTAAGAAGATTAAGAGACTTCGTAGTGATAGGGGGACTGAATATGATTCTGGTTTATTTAATGATTTTTATAAAGAACATGGAATTGTACATGAAACGACTGCTCCATATTCTCCTGAAATGAATGGTAAAGCAGAAAGAAAGAATAGGACTCTTACCGAACTTGTTGTTGCAATTATGATAAATTCTGGTGCTGCTCCTCACTGGTGGGGGGAAATTTTATTGACTGTTTGCTACGTCCTGAATAGAATCCCCAAGTCAAAAAGTAAGATCTCACCATATGAGATATTAAAGAAAAGACAACCAAACTTGTCTTATTTGAGAACTTGGGGCTGCCTGGCTTATGTCAGAATTCCGGATCCGAAACGAGTTAAACTCGCTAGTAGAGCATATGAATGTGTATTCATTGGGTATGCAGCAAACAGTAAGGCATATAGGTTCTATGACCTAAATGCAAAAGTAATCATAGAATCAAATGATGTTGAATTCTATGAATACAAATTTCCTTTCAAACTGAGAAATAGTGGGGGCACCCAATCGAGTCACATTCCTGTGATAAGAAGTACAGAAAACAACAACGAAGTAGAAACAAAACTTCGGAGAAGTAAAAGAGTAAGAGTCGCTAAAGACTATGGGCCTGATTATGCGGCTTATAATATAGAAGAAGATCCAATAAATCTTCAAGCAGCATTGTCATCTCTAGATGCAGATTTATGGCAAGAAGCTATAAATGATGAGATAGAATCCCTAGATTCTAACAAGACATGGCACTTAGTAGACTTGCCTCCTGGTTGCAAACCGATCGGTTGTAAATGGGTTCTGAAAAAGAAACTAAAACCTGATGGAACTATTGATAAATACAAGGCTCGCCTTGTAGCCAAGGGTTTTAGACAAAGAGAAAATATAGATTTCTTCGACACTTTCTCTCCAGTCACTAGAATCACATCCATTAGGGTACTTATTTCAATTGCTGCTATTTATAACTTAATAGTACACCAAATGGATGTTAAAACAGCCTTTTTAAATGGTGACTTAGAGGAAGAAATCTATATGGAACAACCAGAAGGGTTTGTGATCCATGGACAAGAAAACAAGGTTTGTAAGTTAGACAAGTCTCTATATGGACTAAAACAAGCCCCTAAGCAATGGCATGAAAAATTTGATAACTTAATGATATCAAATGGATATAAAGTGAATGAAAGTGACAAATGCGTTTATTACAAATCTGAGAATCGCATTTGCACTATCATATGTCTTTATGTAGATGATCTACTTATATTTGGATCAAACATTCAACCTATTAATGATGTGAAATCTTTGTTGTGCAACAACTTTGATATGAAAGACCTGGGAGAAGAAAATTTAATCCTCGGTATCAAGATCACAAGATCCAAACAAGGAATTTCTTTGGATCAATCACACTATGTGGAAAAGATCTTAAAGAAATATAATTACTTTGATTGTAAACCTGCTAGCACTCCATACGATCCAAGCATGAAACTGTTTAAGAACACTGGTGAAAGTGTTAAACAGACAGAATATGCAAGTATCATTGGAAGTCTTAGATATGCTACTGACTGTACTAGACCTGACATTGCATATGTCGTGGGATTATTGTGCAGGTTTACTAGTAGACCAAGTAATGAACATTGGCAAGCTATTGAGCGAGTCATGAGATATCTTAAAAAGACTGTGAACCTCGGTTTACATTATCAGAGATTTCCTGCTGTACTTGAAGGATACAGTGATGCTGATTGGAATACTTTGTCAGATGATTCCAAAGCTACTAGTGGCTATATATTTAGTATAGCCGGAGGAGCTGTATCTTGGAAATCAAAGAAACAGACCATTCTGGCTCAGTCCACAATGGAGTCTGAAATGATAGCACTAGCCACAGCTAGTGAAGAAGCAAGTTGGTTAAGATGCTTGCTAGCTGAGATTCCCGTATGGGAAAAACCTATGCCAGCTGTGTTGATCCACTGCGATAGTACCGCGGCTATTGCAAAAATTGAGAACCGTTATTATAATGGTAAAAGACGTCAAATAAGAAGAAAGCACAGCACCATTAGAGACTGTATCTCTAAAGGAGCTGTAAGAGTGGATCATGTACGCACTGATGAAAACTTAGCAGATCCTTTGACGAAAGGATTAGCTAGAGAGAAAGTCTATAACACATCATATAAGATGGGACTAATGCCTATATGAATATGAGTTGCTCACAATGGTAACCCGACCTAAATGACTGGAGATCCCAAGAAATAGGTTCAATGGGTAATAACAAGTTGTGAGTGATATGAGATGATCATGCAAGAGAGGCATGATTCCTGAAGTAATAAGAGGTTGAGATAATAGAAACTCTTAATGAGATCTATACTCTGTATGAGGGAGTACCTAGACTACATGAGTACTCTTGATAGACTCACCTTGGTGATTGTGGAACTTGGGTCGGTTCCTATGGAATTGCGAGGCAAAATTCCTAGAGCCTTCACTAAACCGGGATACACGTGCAGGGCCATTAAAGCACGGGCTATTAGAATACACCTTAAAGAAAAGGTTGTGTGTGGGTCTGATGTCTGAGATAGAGTTCAAGACAATTGTGTCACTCTTGTTGAATCAGAATCCTACTTGCTACGCAAAGGTTCAAGTCATAGACACCTTTGCTTATGCACAATCTTAGAAACGTCTGACGTTACCTCTAAAATCACCTTTTAAATTCAAGTGGGGGATTGTTGGAAATCTTGGAATGATGATAACTTGGATTGGGAATTGGAATGATTCATTGACATTAAATGGGCAATAAATGAGCACATGAATGAACTAGTTGGTGAGTGAATTTGAAAGGATTCATTTTAGTCCCACATTGGAGGGAACACAACTTCTAGTAGTGCATAAATACTCCAACTTGGACACTTGGGTTGGGCCCCAAGGGGCACCCCAATTTTGTTAAGGAGTGAGGACACACCACTAAGTCATCTAGACACACACGCGCGTGCGCCGCCGCCGCCGTCCGTCCGACCGGCCGGCCGGCTCGGCTCGGCTCGGTTCGGTTCGGTTCGGTTCGGTTCGGTCTAGATGAATTAACTTTTTGAACCGGATTTTGGTGAAAAATTAATTATTAATGATTATTAATAATTAATTAATTCGGTGGAATTAATTAGCATTAATTAATTAAAAATAGTGGAAATTAATTAATATTTAATATTAATTAATTACGGAATTAGTGACGTGTCAATTACTTGCCTTCCAAGAGTCAAAACGCATGACTGCATGACTGTCTGACCAAGCAATAACGGTCACTTTTGACTGGGCCAATTCCACCCTCTCCCATGTTCTTCCTACTATTTCGAACCGTTTTGTTGGATCCGTGCTTATTTCATTTGCAAATAACTCCAGAATTCCATATCTCAAATTCTCTCTTCTCTCTCTCTACTCTGCTTCATCTCAAGTTTTTTTTCTTTTCTGTTTTTTCGACTGCTTCTTGCCAGATACTACGAGTGGTTTCTACACCATCAGAAGGTGTTATTCATCGAACGATTTATCACAGTGCAAGTGATAATCGTATTTTATTCGAACGGGCTGTTTTATCCTGGAGACGTCGCCTATTATCGACTGCCTTGCACTTTGTTGGCATCCGGCGAAACGTCTTAAAGAAAGCGTACTGAACCGCGACTCGACCCCATAAAATTCTCAGTGGCTATTCTTGTTTTCACTAATCCGTGATCAACAATTTTAAGACGATCGCCTTAACTGCCATGGCTACTGAGGAAATTATCGGTAATAATGCGGTCGCTGTTGTCACTGACAAACCATTTAAGTTTGAGGGTTCTCATTTCAAACGTTGGCAAGCTAAGATGAAATTTTTCTTAACTATCAAGAAGTGTGCCCACGTTCTGACTGAGGATATCCCTGTTGTTCCTTCTGGATCAACCGAACAAACTGATGCTGCAACAATTGTAACTTCTGACAAAGCTCCCAGCTCTGCTGAAGCACAAGCTGCTGCAAAAGCCAAAGCCGCAGCAGATGATTTACAGCTTCGAAAAGAAATTGCCATATGGCAAGAGAATAACTACCTATGCAAAAATCACATTCTGAACGGTCTTGCTGATGACCTGTACGATTACTACAGTAATTACAACAGTGCTAAAGAAGTGTGGGAAGCTCTGCAGAAGAAATATGATACTGAAGAAGCAGGTGCAAAGAAATATGCTGTCAGCCGCTACTTGAATTACAAGATGGTGGATGAAAAGTCTGTGGAAACTCAAAGCCACGAAATTCAGAAAATTGCTCATGAAATCATAACTGAAGGTATGCCCCTGAATGAACAATTTCAAATTGCTGTTATTATTGACAAACTGCCCCCTGGTTGGAAAGATTTCAAAAATATGCTTCGCCATAAAACCAAAGAGTTTTCAATCGAAAGTCTGATTACTCGCCTCCGAATTGAAGAGGAAGCTCGAAGACAAGATCAGAAAGATGAAGTCTTAGTTGTTTCTAACAACAAAAAGAGATTCGGTGCGGTTCTGAAGCCTACGGGCAAACCATTAAAGAATCAGAACCACAATGCTGTGAACCGAATTAAGAATGGGAATCCCTCTAGGGCCCCAAATGCTCCACTTGCTAGGCAGCAACCACCACCACAGAGAAATGATGCTCCGGTTTTCACTTGCTACAATTGTGGGAAACCGGGGTCACATGGCAAAAAGGTGTAAAAGCAGGCCTAAACCTGTTGTTGGCTCAAATGCTCAGGTTAACCTGACTGATGAGCAATTCATTGCTATGATCACTGAAGTCAACATGGTTGGTGGAAGTGATGGTTGGTGGATAGACACTGGCGCCTCTCGTCATGTCTGCTACGATCGTGCTATGTTCAAAACATACATGAATGCTGAAGATAAGAAAGTGTTGTTGGGAGATGCTCACACCACTAAGGTTGCTGGAATTGGGGATGTTGAGCTGAAATTCACCTCAGGAAAGACTTTGATCTTGAAGGACGTCATGCACGTTCCTGAAATTAGGAAGAATCTTGTTTCTGGTTTTCTTTTAAATAAGGCAGGGTTTAGTCAAACTTTAGGGGCAGATTTGTACACCATCACTAAGAATGGTATTTTTGTTGGGAAAGGGTACGCCACTGATGGCATGTTTAAGTTGAATGTTGATTTTAATAAGATTTCTCCTTCTGTTTACTCTTTGTGTGATTTTAATATTTGGCATACTAGACTTTGTCACGTTAATAAGCGAATTATGCATAATGCAAGCAACTTAGGCCTAATCCCTAAATTAAGTATTAATGATACAAATAAATGTGAATATTGTAGTCAAGCAAAAATAATCAAGACTTCGCATAAATCAATTAATAAGGAATCTGATCCCCTAGATCTTATACATTCTGATATATGCGAATTAGATGGAAGTTTAACTAGAAACAATAAACGTTATTTTATCACTTTTATTGATGATTATTCAGATTATACTTATGTATACTTAATGAAGAATAAAAGTGAAGCGCTTGAAATGTTTAAGATATATGTAACTGAAATTGAGAATCAACTTAGTAAGAAGATTAAGAGACTTCGTAGTGATAGGGGGACTGAATATGATTCTGGTTTATTTAATGATTTTTATAAAGAACATGGAATTGTACATGAAACGACTGCTCCATATTCTCCTGAAATGAATGGTAAAGCAGAAAGAAAGAATAGGACTCTTACCGAACTTGTTGTTGCAATTATGATAAATTCTGGTGCTGCTCCTCACTGGTGGGGGGAAATTTTATTGACTGTTTGCTACGTCCTGAATAGAATCCCCAAGTCAAAAAGTAAGATCTCACCATATGAGATATTAAAGAAAAGACAACCAAACTTGTCTTATTTGAGAACTTGGGGCTGCCTGGCTTATGTCAAAATTCCGGATCCGAAACGAGTTAAACTCGCTAGTAGAGCATATGAATGTGTATTCATTGGGTATGCAGCAAACAGTAAGGCATATAGGTTCTATGACCTAAATGCAAAAGTAATCATAGAATCAAATGATGTTGAATTCTATGAAGACAAATTTCCTTTCAAATTGAGAAATAGCGGCGGCACCCAATCGAGTCACATTCCTGTGATAAGAAGTACAGAAAACAACAACGAAGTAGAAACAAAACTTCGGAGAAGTAAAAGAGTAAGAGTCGCTAAAGACTATGGGCCTGATTATGCGGCTTATAATATAGAAGAAGATCCAATAAATCTTCAAGCAGCATTGTCATCTCTAGATGCAGATTTATGGCAAGAAGCAATAAATGATGAGATAGAATCCCTAGATTCTAACAAGACATGGCACTTAGTAGACTTGCCTCCTGGTTGCAAACTGATCGGTTGTAAATGGGTTCTGAAAAAGAAACTAAAACCTGATGGAACTATTGATAAATACAAGGCTCGCCTTGTAGCCAAGGGTTTTAGACAAAGAGAAAATATAGATTTCTTCGACACTTTCTCTCCAGTCACTAGAATCACATCCATTAGGGTACTTATTTCAATTGCTGCTATTTATAACTTAATAGTACACCAAATGGATGTTAAAACAGCCTTTTTAAATGGTGACTTAGAGGAAGAAATCTATATGGAACAACCAGAAGGGTTTGTGATCCATGGACAAGAAAACAAGGTTTGTAAGTTAGACAAGTCTCTATATGGACTAAAACAAGCCCCTAAGCAATGGCATGAAAAATTTGATAACTTAATGATATCAAATGGATATAAAGTGAATGAAAGTGACAAATGCGTTTATTACAAATCTGAGAATCGCATTTGCACTATCATATGTCTTTATGTAGATGATCTACTTATATTTGGATCAAACATTCAGACTATTAATGATGTGAAATCTTTGTTGTGCAACAACTTTGATATGAAAGACCTGGGAGAAGCAAATTTAATCCTCGGTATCAAGATCACGAGATCCAAACAAGGAATTTCTTTGGATCAATCACACTATGTGGAAAAGATCTTAAAGAAATATAATTACTTTGATTGTAAACCTGCTAGCACTCCATACGATCCAAGCATGAAACTGTTTAAGAACACTGGTGAAAGTGTTAAACAGACAGAATATGCAAGTATCATTGGAAGTCTTAGATATGCTACTGACTGTACTAGACCTGACATTGCATATGTCGTGGGATTATTGTGCAGGTTTACTAGTAGACCAAGTAATGAACATTGGCAAGCTATTGAGCGAGTCATGAGATATCTTAAAAAGACTGTGAACCTCGGTTTACATTATCAGAGATTTCCTGCTGTACTTGAAGGATACAGTGATGCTGATTGGAATACTTTGTCAGATGATTCCAAAGCTACTAGTGGCTATATATTTAGTATAGCCGGAGGAGCTGTATCTTGGAAATCAAAGAAACAGACCATTCTGGCTCAGTCCACAATGGAGTCTGAAATGATAGCACTAGCCACAGCTAGTGAAGAAGCAAGTTGGTTAAGATGCTTGCTAGCTGAGATTCCCGTATGGGAAAAACCTATGCCAGCTGTGTTGATCCACTGCGATAGTACCGCGGCTATTGCAAAAATTGAGAACCGTTATTATAATGGTAAAAGACGTCAAATAAGAAGAAAGCACAGCACCATTAGAGACTGTATCTCTAAAGGAGCTGTAAGAGTGGATCATGTACGCACTGATGAAAACTTAGCAGATCCTTTGACGAAAGGATTAGCTAGAGAGAAAGTCTATAACACATCATATAAGATGGGACTAATGCCTATATGAATATGAGTTGCTCACAATGGTAACCCGACCTAAATGACTGGAGATCCCAAGAAATAGGTTCAATGGGTAATAACAAGTTGTGAGTGATATGAGATGATCATGCAAGAGAGGCATGATTCCTGAAGTAATAAGAGGTTGAGATAATAGAAACTCTTAATGAGATCTATACTCTGTATGAGGGAGTACCTAGACTACAGGAGTACTCTTGATAGACTCACCTTGGTAATTGTGGAACTTGGGTCGGTTCCTATGGAATTGCGAGGCAAAATTCCTAGAGCCTTCACTAAACCGGGATACACGTGCAGGGCCATTAAAGCACGGGCTATTAGAATACACCTTAAAGAAAAGGTTGTGTGCGGGTCTGATGTCTGAGATAGAGTTCAAGACAATTGTGTCACTCTTGTTGAATCAGAATCCTACTTGCTACGCAAAGGTTCAAGTCATAGACACCTTTGCTTATGCACAATCTTAGAAACGTCTGACGTTACCTCTAAAATCACCTTTTAAATTCAAGTGGGGGATTGTTGGAAATCTTGGAATGATGATAACTTGGATTGGGAATTGGAATGATTCATTGACATTAAATGGGCAATAAATGAGCACATGAATGAACTAGTTGGTGAGTGAATTTGAAAGGATTCATTTTAGTCCCACATTGGAGGGAACACAACTTCTAGTAGTGCATAAATACTCCAACTTGGACACTTGGGTTGGGCCCCAAGGGGCACCCCAATTTTATTAAGGAGTGAGGACACACCACTAAGTCATCTAGACACACACGCGCGTGCGCCGCCGCCGCCGTCCGTCCGACCGGCCGGCCGGCTCGGCTCGGCTCGGTTCGGTTCGGTTCGGTTCGGTTCGGTCTAGATGAATTAACTTTTTGAACCGGATTTTGGTGAAAAATTAATTATTAATGATTATTAATAATTAATTAATTCGGTGGAATTAATTAGCATTAATTAATTAAAAATAGTGGAAATTAATTAATATTTAATATTAATTAATTACGGAATTAGTGACGTGTCAATTACTTGCCTTCCAAGAGTCAAAACGCATGACTGCATGACTGTCTGACCAAGCAATAACGGTCACTTTTGACTGGGCCAATTCCACCCTCTCCCATGTTCTTCCTACTATTTCGAACCGTTTTGTTGGATCCGTGCTTATTTCATTTGCAAATAACTCCAGAATTCCATATCTCGAATTCTCTCTTCTCTCTCTCTACTCTGCTTCATCTCAAGTTTTTTTTTCTTTTCTGTTTTTTCGACTGCTTCTTGCCAGATACTACGAGTGGTTTCTACACCATCAGAAGGTGTTATTCATCGAACGATTTATCATAGTGCAAGTGATAATCGTATTTTATTCGAACGGGCTGTTTTATCCTGGAGATGTCGCCTATTATCGACTGCCTTGCACTTTGTTGGCATCCGGCGAAACGTCTTAAAGAAAGCGTACTGAACCGCGACTCGACCCCATAAAATTCTCAGTGGCTATTCTTGTTTTCACTAATCCGTGATCAACAATTTTAAGACGATCGCCTTAACTGCCATGGCTACTGAGGAAATTATCGGTAATAATGCGGTCGCTGCTGTCACTGACAAACCATTTAAGTTTGAGGGTTCTCATTTCAAACGTTGGCAAGCTAAGATGAAATTTTTCTTAACTATCAAGAAGTGTGCCCACGTTCTGACTGAGGATATCCCTGTTGTTCCTTCTGGATCAACCGAACAAACTGATGCTGCAACAATTGTAACTTCTGACAAAGCTCCCAGCTCTGCTGAAGCACAAGCTGCTGCAAAAGCCAAAGCCGCAGCAGATGATTTACAGCTTCGAAAAGAAATTGCCATATGGCAAGAGAATAACTACCTATGCAAAAATCACATTCTGAACGGTCTTGCTGATGACCTGTACGATTACTACAGTAATTACAACAGTGCTAAAGAAGTGTGGGAAGCTCTGCAGAAGAAATATGATACTGAAGAAGCAGGTGCAAAGAAATATGCTGTCAGCCGCTACTTGAATTACAAGATGGTGGATGAAAAGTCTGTGGAAACTCAAAGCCACGAAATTCAGAAAATTGCTCATGAAATCATAACTGAAGGTATGCCCCTGAATGAACAATTTCAAATTGCTGTTATTATTGACAAACTGCCCCCTGGTTGGAAAGATTTCAAAAATATGCTTCGCCATAAAACCAAAGAGTTTTCAATCGAAAGTATGATTACTCGCCTCCGAATTGAAGAGGAAGCTCGAAGACAAGATCAGAAAGATGAAGTCTTAGTTGTTTCTAACAACAAAAAGAGATTCGGTGCGGTTCTGAAGCCTACGGGCAAACCATTAAAGAATCAGAACCACAATGCTGTGAACCGAATTAAGAATGGGAATCCCTCTAGGGCCCCAAATGCTCCACTTGCTAGGCAGCAACCACCACCACAGAGAAATGATGCTCCGGTTTTCACTTGCTACAATTGTGGGAAACCGGGGTCACATGGCAAAAAGGTGTAAGAGCAGGCCTAAACCTGTTGTTGGCTCAAATGCTCAGGTTAACCTGACTGATGAGCAATTCATTGCTATGATCACTGAAGTCAACATGGTTGGTGGAAGTGATGGTTGGTGGATAGACACTGGCGCCTCTCGTCATGTCTGCTACGATCGTGCTATGTTCAAAACATACATGAATGCTGAAGATAAGAAAGTGTTGTTGGGAGATGCTCACACCACTAAGGTTGCTGGAATTGGGGATGTTGAGCTGAAATTCACCTCAGGAAAGACTTTGATCTTGAAGGACGTCATGCACGTTCCTGAAATTAGGAAGAATCTTGTTTCTGGTTTTCTTTTAAATAAGGCAGGGTTTAGTCAAACTTTAGGGGCAAATTTGTACACCATCACTAAGAATGGTATTTTTGTTGGGAAAGGGTACGCCACTGATGGCATGTTTAAGTTGAATGTTGATTTTAATAAGATTTCTCCTTCTGTTTACTCTTTGTGTGATTTTAATATTTGGCATACTAGACTTTGTCACGTTAATAAGCGAATTATGCATAATGCAAGCAACTTGGGCCTAATCCCTAAATTAAGTATTAATGATACAAATAAATGTGAATATTGTAGTCAAGCAAAAATAATCAAGACTTCGCATAAATCAATTAATAAGGAATCTGATCCCCTAGATCTTATACATTCTGATATATGCGAATTAGATGGAAGTTTAACTAGAAACAATAAACGTTATTTTATCACTTTTATTGATGATTATTCAGATTATACTTATGTATACTTAATGAAGAATAAAAGTGAAGCGCTTGAAATGTTTAAGATATATGTAACTGAAATTGAGAATCAACTTAGTAAGAAGATTAAGAGACTTCGTAGTGATAGGGGGACTGAATATGATTCTGGTTTATTTAATGATTTTTATAAAGAACATGGAATTGTACATGAAACGACTGCTCCATATTCTCCTGAAATGAATGGTAAAGCAGAAAGAAAGAATAGGACTCTTACCGAACTTGTTTTTGCAATTATGATAAATTCTGGTGCTGCTCCTCACTGGTGGGGGGAAATTTTATTGACTGTTTGCTACGTCCTGAATAGAATCCCCAAGTCAAAAAGTAAGATCTCACCATATGAGATATTAAAGAAAAGACAACCAAACTTGTCTTATTTGAGAACTTGGGGCTGCCTGGCTTATGTCAGAATTCCGGATCCGAAACGAGTTAAACTCGCTAGTAGAGCATATGAATGTGTATTCATTGGGTATGCAGCAAACAGTAAGGCATATAAGTTCTATGACCTAAATGCAAAAGTAATCATAGAATCAATTGATGTTGAATTCTATGAAGACAAATTTCCTTTCAAACTGAGAAATAGTGGGGGCACCCAATCGAGTCACATTCCTGTGATAAGAAGTACAGAAAACAACAACGAAGTAGAAACAAAACTTCGGAGAAGTAAAAGAGTAAGAGTCGCTAAAGACTATGGGCCTGATTATGCGGCTTATAATATAGAAGAAGATCCAATAAATCTTCAAGCAGCATTGTCATCTCTAGATGCAGATTTATGGCAAGAAGCTATAAATGATGAGATAGAATCCCTAGATTCTAACAAGACATGGCACTTAGTAGACTTGCCTCCTGGTTGCAAACCGATCGGTTGTAAATGGGTTCTGAAAAAGAAACTAAAACCTGATGGAACTATTGATAAATACAAGGCTCGCCTTGTAGCCAAGGGTTTTAGACAAAGAGAAAATATAGATTTCTTCGACACTTTCTCTCCAGTCACTAGAATCACATCCATTAGGGTACTTATTTCAATTGTTGCTATTTATAACTTAATAGTACACCAAATGGATGTTAAAACAGCCTTTTTAAATGGTGACTTAGAGGAAGAAATCTATATGGAACAACCAGAAGGGTTTGTGATCCATGGACAAGAAAACAAGGTTTGTAAGTTAGACAAGTCTCTATATGGACTAAAACAAGCCCCTAAGCAATGGCATGAAAAATTTGATAACTTAATGATATCAAATGGATATAAAGTGAATGAAAGTGACAAATGCGTTTATTACAAATCTGAGAATTGCATTTGCACTATCATATGTCTTTATGTAGATGATCTACTTATATTTGGATCAAACATTCAGACTATTAATGATGTGAAATCTTTGTTGTGCAACAACTTTGATATGAAAGACCTGGGAGAAGCAAATTTAATCCTCGGTATCAAGATCACGAGATCCAAACAAGGAATTTCTTTGGATCAATCACACTATGTGGAAAAGATCTTAAAGAAATATAATTACTTTGATTGTAAACCTGCTAGCACTCCATACGATCCAAGCATGAAACTGTTTAAGAACACTGGTGAAAGTGTTAAACAGACAGAATATGCAAGTATCATTGGAAGTCTTAGATATGCTACTGACTGTACTAGACCTGACATTGCATATGTCGTGGGATTATTGTGCAGGTTTACTAGTAGACCAAGTAATGAACATTGGCAAGCTATTGAGCGAGTCATGAGATATCTTAAAAAGACTGTGAACCTCGGTTTACATTATCAGAGATTTCCTGCTGTACTTGAAGGATACAATGATGCTGATTGGAATACTTTGTCAGATGATTCCAAAGCTACTAGTGGCTATATATTTAGTATAGCCGGAGGAGCTGTATCTTGGAAATCAAAGAAACAGACCATTCTGGCTCAGTCCACAATGGAGTCTGAAATGATAGCACTAGCCACAGCTAGTGAAGAAGCAAGTTGGTTAAGATGCTTGCTAGCTGAGATTCCCGTATGGGAAAAACCTATGCCAGCTGTGTTGATCCACTGCGATAGTACCGCGGCTATTGCAAAAATTGAGAACCGTTATTATAATGGTAAAAGACGTCAAATAAGAAGAAAGCACAACACCATTAGAGACTGTATCTCTAAAGGAGCTGTAAGACTGGATCATGTACGCACTGATGAAAACTTAGCAGATCCTTTGACGAAAGGATTAGCTAGAGAGAAAGTCTATGTGATCGGTGGATCTGGAACTGACTGTTTAACGCTGGTTCGCGAAATGTCGCGGAAGCAAGAGTCGCCACCGTCTTTTATTTTCTCCAAATGGAAAGGACAAAAGCACAGAAAAATTCCTTTAAAGAGATTGCTCTCGGTTCAGGAGGTAGATTATAGAAAGGGAAGGTGTTAGCACCCTTTATATCCATGGTTATCCATGGGCTCTTAGATACTTGCTCATTTGTGTTTTCAAAATTGTTTGTTTGCTTTTCAATATGGGTTTAAAAAAGTTTCTTTGAAAAATTTCAGTTCGACTCGTACGTCAGAGTGTTTGAAAAATTTGCTTTTGAAAGCTTTTTGAAAAGGTGTCGGTGTGAAAAGTATTTTGATTTGTTTTGAAGAGAGCAAGTATCTTTGAGAACCTACCTACCCTAAGGAATTCGTCTGTGTAAATGTCCTTTAAAGTAGCGCCATCCCACCATTGAGAGGTAGGTAGCACCACCGTTGGAGGTGTTCGGGTCAATTCGAGTTTGTAGGGACATGGTGATCACCAGAGCAATGGGAAGACACCTTAGAAGCTACCCTCATGCCAGGTTCCCGGATCATGAGGACTTACTAAGACATCCTCTACTCGACGATCACCTTTCGAAAGGCAACAGTGAGGCGTACCCTAGGGGTGGTGTGTGCGAATTGTGCGTCATGTTCATTGATATTTGTCTTGTCATGTTCATTGTGATCTACGCTTGATTTTATTTTAAGGCCATACATTCTTTCATGCTTTTTGTTAACAGTTAAAAAAGTTTGCGGGAAAATAAATCTAAAGCTATTACAAATGGCGCGGGTCCACATCGCCAAAATTAAATCGGACCCGATTTGACGGAAAATAAATAAAGCAAAGTAAAAGTGCGAAAAGTAAAATATTACAACGCTTTGGGAGAGATACATAATTATAATAAACGATATAAAATAAATATGCGAAATAAAGGAATTAAAAATATGGGCATTGGACCCTTTTGCAAAAATTAAAATTAATAAGGCATTAAAAATTAAAATTAAATGTTTTTGGTATTTTATGTTTTTTATGACTTAAGGAAAAAAAAGAATTAATTAAAATTAAAATGAAATGTTAAACCTAATTCTAATTATTTTTAAGTTATTAAGAAAAATATTGAATTTTTAACCTAATTTAAACTTAAATTATTTATGTACAATTTAATTATGAAAATAAATAAATAATAATATTATGATAAAAAGGGAAAATTAAAAGGAGTGAAAAGTTATTAAACCTAATTCTATATTTTTTATATTTATTAAAAAGAATTAAACTTGCAAAAATCCTAATTAAAACTAAATAATTACATGTTAATTTATTTACAAAATAATTACAATAAAAATATTTATTATTTTTTGGTCTTTTCTGATTTTTTTTGATGTTTTTATATTTTGTGGAAAAACAATTAATTAAGTAAAACAATAAAAATAAATAACATAATAATTAAAAAAAATAAAATATGAAAAGAAAAGCAAACCAGGGGGGGTTCAGGCCCCAAAGTGAGGTGTTGGTCCCAGAATCCAGGCCCATTAAGCATTGAATCCATTGACTTTTGTGCAAGCACGTGGCAACGTTGACTATGGCTTAGCGTGTTCTTCAGATCCATGCCGTTGATCTGAATTTGTTGGACGCGTGGACCTTTGGATTTTGAGGCAACATGATGCGCTTCAGTGCTTGTGCTGTATAGGAACTGCAATGAAAAATTAATAGTGAAATATGCAAGACCTGGGACTTGAACCCAGGTCATAGGAGTCACCAACGTCACACTTGGCCAGCTGAGCTACAACGTTTCAATTAACATATTATAGTAAATAAATAACAAAAAGAAAAACCAACGCGTAGTGGAGATAAACGCGCGCAATTCAAACGGACCAATGGCTGATGGACACGAAATCATCTTCTTCACTTTTCCTGAAAACACAAAACAAAGGCCACGGTTTTTTATGCGTGGGTTTAGGCAGCTTTAGAAAAAATAGCGAATAGCGCTATGTAGCTCATAAATTAATCGCGACTAATGCTTCTTGTTCGTTGGAGTATGCTGATTGCAATGGTCATAGCCCTGAGTCCTAATTTCACTTGGTTTGGGAAACCCCAATTTTAAAACCTGCAAACCCTAGAATCTCAAACATGGTGGAATCGAATATAACGTGTAATAATTCAATCAAAGGCATTGGTTAGCTTAGAAACATCACACTGAACAAGAATCCATGAATAAAAGTGCAAAAGGATGCGTGAATTATGATATACGATTTCAAAAATTGCTTGATACAGTCTGAGTTCAAACTACCAATTCTTGGAGCTTTGGTTGTTGTTTGTGATTGGCACACGTTCAGAGAACCACAATGAAGCTATTGAAATCAAGATTAAGGCTTGAATCGTCCTCCAACAATGAATTCAGTTTTGTGTTTTATGGAAAAAAATTCAAGTTTTCAAAGTGTTCTTGGGCGCAGCTTTTTGTGTCCAAGGATTAGGTTTAGGTTCAGGCCTTTGTAGTGAATGTATTAGGGCAACAAAACTCAATCAAATCCATGGCCATAATGGTTTTCAATATTTGATTTCCTTAAGATCTTTTCCATATCTTTTCCAAGTGTATTTTTGTTCAATCATGCCAAATCACACCAAATCTTGCCATATTGGGATGTGCACGTGATATTGAGAGTAAAACATGCATAAAAAGATTTTTTAGGTCAAGTTTGATATTTTTCATGTATTTAAATAATTTAAATGAATTAATATAAATAATAATTCAAATAAATAAATAAAAAATGAGAAAATACTTCCCTTTTGGGCCAAGTGGTCGTGCATATGCTTAGAATGATGAATCATGGAAGAAAAATAGGCCCATTAGCAATTTTAGACCATTTGAATCAAAGTTGACTTTTCAAAATTCCCAAAAATTTCCCAACTTCCACAAGGCATAACTTGCTCAATTTTCAAGCTTTTCACATGTTCTTGGACATTTTGGAAAGGTCTTTGAGTCCTTTAACCAATGCCTTTGGTCCCATGTCATTTTGATTTACCAATCTCAATTTATGGCCTTTGACTTAAAGTCCCTTTTTGTTGACTTTTGAAAATGACCTATAATGTTGAAATTGATAACTTTTTGTGAGTGCATTTCTTGGACTTGGAATATGAAGATGAATTGTAGGAAATGTCTTTCTCTTCAAAATGAGCTTTGGATGGAATTTTTCTGATAATCCATGTGAAAGTTATGACCTGGTCAATTTCAGTTGACTTTTTCAGCTGTCCAAATATAGTAACTTTTGCATCTTTGATGATTTCTGAGCCAAATTTTGAGAATCATGATCAAGCATTGATCAAATGATGTTTGTGGCTTCAAAATGATGTATTGACCAAAAATTTGAACTTTTGACTGCCAAATGACCATTTTGCCCCTACAGTTGACTGTAGTGCAATTTAGGGTTTTGACTGTGCAATTTTGAGCTGAATGCCTTGAAACTTGATATGAGGATACTTGACCATCTTTGTAAGCATATGGGACTTGATTGGCCCTTTGGAAACTTCCTTTTCTTGATCAGAACACAAACCCTAGTTTTGACTGTATAGGAGACAGTTGCACTGCACAACCCTTGGGGGAATTTTGTGACTTGGCTTGACAATTTCTTGAAGAATATGGGAGGGCAAATTTTGGGGTGCAACAGTTGCCCCTGTTCAATCTTCTTAGACCTGAGGATGCAGATTGGCTGACGTGCCTTTCGTAATCCGAGGGTAAAAGATGATTGGACACTAGAGTGCCCAGAAATTTGCGCTCACATAGTAACAGTGATGGGGGAATGGGCTTATAGATGCCATTTAGAGGTTGCTGGATAGGGTGATGGGCTTATAGATGCCATCTGGATATTGATTGTGTAGGAGATTCCTTAGCGAGTACCTGCATACCTGCAAAAGAACAAACGAGTACCTGACACGTTGCAGGAGCTGATTTTAGATGTGTCCTGACTGGTTACAGGAGCTGAGTCTGGAACTTCAAAAGATGATGAATGAACCAGGTATGGTTGCTGCCTTAGCATGAATGATAAGAGAACCTTGGGTGATTTTAACTTCAACAACGCTCGTCGAGAAAAACTCTTGGCGGGAATTACCATCTTTGCAGTATCGCGAAGAGAACCGTAGGCCATTATAAGCTGAAAGGGACTCACCTCACTCGCCGTCGGAGAGGGAATTATAGGAAAAGGAATTGTCACCTCACACACCGTCGGAGAGGGAACCATAAGAGACTATCACCTCACACTCATCGTCGGAGAGGGAAACATCTGAAAAAGGACTTACCACCTCACACACCGTCGGAGAGGGAACCATAACTTCTGCTGAGTCTTTATCAGAAAAATCTATTGGGAGTCGATTTAGCTGGGCTAGAGAGTTTTTTTGATAAGGATGTGATGAAGGAATCTGAGACGATTGCTACTCCGAATATATGATGAAGGAATCTGGGACGATTACTACCTCAGCAGGACGATGAAGGAATCTGGGACGATTACTACCTCAGAAGACTGATGAAGGAATCTGGGATGATTGCTACTCCAAATATATGATGAAGGAATCTGGGACGATTACTACCTCAGAAGAATGATGAAGGAATCTGGGACGATTGCTACTCCAAATATATGATGAAGGAATCTGGGACGATTACTACCTCAGCAGGACGATGAAGGAATCTGGGACGATTACTACCTCAACGGGATGATGAAGGAATCTGGGACGATTACTACCTCAGAAGAATGATGAAGGAATCTGGGACGATTGCTACTCCAAATATATGATGAAGGAATCTGGGACGATTACTACCTCAGCAGGACGATGAAGGAATCTGGGACGATTACTACCTCAGAAGAATGATGAAGGAATCTGGGACGATTGCTACTCCAAATATATGATGAAGGAATCTGGGACGATTACTACCTCAGCAGGACGATGAAGGAATCTGGGACGATTACTACCTCAGAAGAATGATGAAGGAATCTGGGACGATTGCTACTCCAAATATATGATGAAGGAATCTGGGACGATTACTACCTCAGCAGGACGATGAAGGAATCTGGGACGATTACTACCTCAACGGGATGATGAAGGAATCTGGGACGATTACTACCTCAGAAGAATGATGAAGGAATCTGGGACGATTGCTACTCCAAATATATGATGAAGGAATCTGGGACGATTACTACCTCAGCAGGACGATGAAGGAATCTGGGACGATTGCTACTCCAAATATATGATGAAGGAATCTGGGACGATTACTACCTCAACGGGTAAAGACTTTTATCTGTTGATCGTTCTTTCCTGAAAAAGTAACGAATTAGTTGTATGCAATATCATAATGCATGAATTGCCTGTTTTTAAGATGTTCTCAAAAATAAATGAGATTGGGGTGATATGATGCGTCTATGCATGCTATAATGATGTATGTGACGTTTTATGAATGTGTTTTTCGTTTAGGAAAGTAAATCCTTGACGGGTGCCGGGAAGTCACTCCTGGGCTGATGTTGAATGATAGATTTTACTTCCGCTGGGGATGATAACTGCAAGAATACCGGTAGGAGAAGATGATTCCGTTGCGGAATAAACTTGGCAAATGGAAGATTCTGCGAGGAGAAAAGATACTCTAGCGACCATGCTGAGAAGCAATACTCTGTGGGAAGAGGGATGCTTTGCTGAATGTTGATAGTAACTTGCTGAGGATACCCTTGTTGTTGGAAGTGTTGATAGACTTCGCTGGGGATAGGAAGACTTTGTCGACGACGCTCTTTCCGTGGCTTTTGGCTGAGGATAACCCAGTTATATCCTGTTAAGGAAATAACTCTTTAAATAAAGTCGGGCGACGCGTTCGTGCTCTGCGAGGGGAAGCTTCCAGAATTTACTGGGGATAAGCTTACTGCCTGGGGATATGAATTCCAACTTTCCTGGGGAAACGGGGTTGGACTCTTCTGGGGAAGTATTGAACTGTATTGGTCATGTTCTTCAACGGAACCTACCCTGACGCCTTGGAGGATAGAACAATCAGATTGCTTAGACCACCCCTTATTGCCCCAGTTTCTATGGGGGAGGCACATGTGGGATACTGATAATTGTTGGGGGTCAAACCTTCTTCTAGCAGGCAGGTGACAAGGAGACGGGACATAGTCGTATGCTTTAATCCCTAACTTTTGCCTGGACCGCCCTTTCGGGTTTTCAGTCCACCGGGATACCCATTTTTGCCCAAGCCGCCTTTTCAGGTTTTCGACTTGCCGGGTGTACAGATTTTTTATTTCATCCCTTCATTTTTTGCCCGAACCCTTTTGGTTCGCCGGGAAGCCCTTATTTTTGCCTAGGTGTGTCAACCTAGCGGGTCTTTGATTTTGCGTAGTATTTTCCGACTATATCCACGCTCTTAGAATGCAGGTAGGTGCCCCTGGCTGCTTGTGTTGCCATATTACCAGAAGGTGTCTGATCGTGCAAGATTCGTTGCTGGAGTGCCCCAAGTGACTCAGGCAGAGATTTGCCCCAGGCTTTTTGGCCTTTTGAGAGGTTCTCTGGGTCTTGACTTAACTGCCCCAGATGGTAGACCATGATCATGCCGTGCCCCTTGATTGGAGGTGCTTCTGTTCATTAGGCATTCGTCGTGCGAATTTTCCTGCTGTTCAAACAAAATGTCATATGCAAACAAAGTTATGTTAAAAATGCAAAGCCTATGTCTGTCTTGCATTTTGAAAATGCATTTTTTTTTGTAATACAGTGCGGTGTCAACTCAAGATTTTACAGTAAACCTTCAGGAGTCAGGATACCTTCGTAACAGTATGCTTTCGAACTAACCCATGCTTCAGCTAGGACTTTTAAGGGTTATATCGTGGCCTGGTTCACGGTTTAAGAAACAAAGGATAAAGGCTCAAATTATTTGTACCCACCCGTTCTTCGTGACGTTCTCCAAACCTAAGCTCAGTTGATCATACGTTAGACCTTGTTCGAGTCTTTGCTTTGATATACCAATGATGGTTCGGATATTGATGATTTATTCTGAATAGGCAGTCATTTTTGCTTTTGTTGAGGGTTTGTAAGACCTCTTTTGATTTTTGTTATCCCTTTCTTTTTTTGCCTGAACTGTTTCCTTTTTGGGAATTACAGTCAGCGGGATGCCCCAGTTTCGTAAGTCTCTTTTTGTAGGCTTAGACTTTTTGGGCTTTTCATTTATGATTTTTTGATAATGACTGCCTATCCTTATGATTGTTCGGAACCATCACTATCTTTTGTTTTTGAAAAACTCATTTGGTGCCATTCATTGTGCACTTGGATCAACTGAGAGAACTACCCTGCCCCAGGTTATGATTAAGGGTTTTGATTTTCGAAAATAAAAACTCCTACTTCTTTGGCTCTGATGGGTTGACGAGGGATTATCATCCTTATAACTCCAGTGTTTAGGGATTGAAACAATGCCTGTACCTCATCAGCGGGGTTTGTTCAAAAGCATACTGTAGATTGTGGTATCGTTTTCGTCATCCTCCCTCAAGAGGCTTAGAATTAACGAGAGTTGTCATCAGAAAAAATATGAAAACAATTTGCATATAGTGAATGCGAATATATTGATTCAAAATAGACATAAGCGATGCATTAATGTGATAACAATGTTTAACATGAATAGATGTTCGAACAATCAAAGAAAAATGCAACTTGAATATTTGAATGAACAAAAGACATTCTCGATGATTCGGTGTAGGATCAGTGTTCAAACTCGACCTCCTTGGCGTCAATCAAATCCTGGATCTTGTTCTTCAAGGTCCAACAGTTGTCGGTGTCATGTCCAGGACTGTCAGAATGATAGGCACATCTCACGCCCGGATTGTACTTGGGAGAGGAAGTGTCAGGATTTTGAGGAGGATCCTTAAGTGTGATCATTTTCGCCTTCAGCAATTGCTGTAATGCCTGAGACAAAGACATGTTGATGTCAGTATACTTCCTATCTTGATGCTTTATCCTACGCCTATTGCTCTTTCTTGGTTGAACGGGCGTGGGATCAGAAATCTGGATTGCCCCTGCATCATGATGACCCTTTTTACCATGTATAGCATTGGACTCTTTCTTTCCACTGTGGGGTTTTTTCTGAGCATCAGCAGGTGCGGTTTCTTGAATCTTCCCTGACTTGATACCAGCTTCAATTCTCTCCCCAGTCAAGACAAGATCTGTAAACCCAGCAGCAGAATTCCCAATTAGGTGGTTGAAGAATGGACCAGACAGGGTCCCCAAGAACATGTCGACGAGCTCGCGGTCAGTCAGAGGTGGTTGTACCCTTCCAGCAAGGTCCCTCCATTTTTGAGCATACTCTTTGAAGCCTTCGCCTGTACCCATAGACATCCCCTGAAGCTGAGTACGCGTGGGAGCGAGGTCGGCATTATACTGGTAGTGTTTGTAAAATGCAGTGGCTAAGTCTTCCCAGGTACGGATGTTGGCTCCATTCAGTTGATAGAACCACTCGAGCTGAGTCCCTGAAAGACTCTCTTGGAAGAAATGGATCCATAAGTTTTTGTCAGCCGTATAGGGCTGGATCCTCCTTGTATAAGCCCTGAGATGCAACTTAGGACAGGATGCCCCGTCGTATTTAGCAAAGGCAGGTACCTTGAATTTGCGCGGGATCACTACCCCAGAAGACAGACCTAGATCCTCGAAGTCCAGGCCAGGCACCTTTTGTATCTCCATGGCACTTAGCCGGTCTTCCAACTGTTTGTACTTGTCCTCAGCAGGAGGGTACTGTTCGTCGTTGAAATCTGTCTCGTTGTCGGAGACCACTGGACTAGGCACCTCTCTCTCATGGTGACTGCTTTCCCTCACAGATGGGGTAGTCCTCTCAGTTTCAGTCTGCGGTGTATTCCCAGATCTGCGTCTAGGGCTGAACAAAACAGTCCTCTTCTTCTTCTTGTCCTTCTTTAAGAGCAAAGCCTTCAGATCTTGCTGCCCCTGGGTCAAATTCATGATCAGCCCTTGGAACTGGGCGTTCTGAGCTTGGAGGGCCTTGATAGACTGCTCAGCTGATGATTCAGGATTCATGACGATCGGCTGCAAAACACTCAGTAAACCCTGTTATGAATCCCAGTTAAGGACTATGAACAAAACCTGCAAGAAACTCAAGTGTCAGATAACAAGCATGCAAGTAGTCAAGTTGGAAGGTACACAAGTCACACAAGAGAAGCCCTTAGAGTTTAGGCCTGCATGGGGTCTGGGTATTACCCTCTTGAAGTTGGTGGGCTCAACCTGTCCTATTAGAAGTAACCGGGTTCTAAGGGTCCCAATATCATGGGATTGCTTTCATTGTTCATCGTTTCGATTTAGCCACTGAACTGGCGACCAAAATATTCCAGGAAAGCAACCCTCAATTGAGTGTAGTATCGAGTATCAACCAACCTCGGACTGCACCAAAGTCAGTTATCTCACTACCCTAAAGAGGCTAAGATAGTTCAATTAAGGTTCCTAAGGTATGTTGATGCTTCACGACACCACGCGGAGGCCCCGTACTCTCCTTGACTGAACTCAAGGGTTACCGGTACACACCAAAGTGCCACATCAACGTAGCAGACTGTTTCAACCATGTCGGTATACCCCACACAGTTCCCTCACAGCCTTGTTGCTACTTTCTAAGAAGGTATCCCCCAGATCCGGGTTAGGATCTATAGAACTCCCAAGACAGTCCCACAATTTAAAGCAAGCAAAGAAAGCAATTGAAAACACAGTTATGAACTATCCCTAAGGTACACCTCACTTTATAAAGATATCCTCAGCAGAGTCGCCAGTTCTGTGATCGGTGGATCTGGAACTGACTGTTTAACACTGGTTCGCGAAATGTCGCGGAAGCAAGAGTCGCCACCGTCTTTTATTTTCTCCAAATGGAAAGGACAAAAGCACAGAAAAATTCCTTTAAAGAGATTGCTCTCGGTTCGGGAGGTAGATTATAGAAAGGGAAGGTGTTAGCACCCTTTATATCCATGGTTATCCATGGGCTCTTAGATACTTGCTCATTTGTGTTTTCAAAATTGTTTGTTTGCTTTTCAATGTGGGTTTAAAAAAGTTTCTTTGAAAAATTTCAGTTCGACTCGTACGTCAGAGTGTTTGAAAAATTTGCTTTTGAAAGCTTTTTGAAAAGGTGTCGGTGTGAAAAGTATTTTGATTTGTTTTGAAGAGAGCAAGTATCTTTGAGAACCTACCTACCCTAAGGAATTCGTCTGTGTAAATGTCCTTTAAAGTAGCGCCATCCCACCATTGAGAGGTAGGTAGCACCACCGTTGGAGGTGTTCGGGTCAATTCGAGTTTGTAGGGACATGGTGATCACCAGAGCAATGGGAAGACACCTTAGAAGCTACCCTCATGCCAGGTTCCCGGATCATGAGGACTTACTAAGACATCCTCTACTCGACGATCACCTTTCGAAAGGCAACAGTGAGGCGTACCCTAGGGGTGGTGTGTGCGAATTGTGCGTCATGTTCATTGATATTTGTCTTGTCATGTTCATTGTGATCTACGCTTGATTTTATTTTAAGGCCATACATTCTTTCATGCTTTTTGTTAACAGTTAAAAAAGTTTGCAGGAAAATAAATCTAAAGCTATTACAAATGGCGCGGGTCCACATCGCCAAAATTAAACCGGACCCGATTTGACGGAAAATAAATAAAGCAAAGTAAAAGTGCGAAAAGTAAAATATTACAACGCTTTGGGAGAGATACATAATTATAATAAACGATATAAAATAAATATGCGAAATAAAGGAATTAAAAATATGGGCATTGGACCCTTTTGCAAAAATTAAAATTAATAAGGCATTAAAAATTAAAATTAAATGTTTTTGGTATTTTATGTTTTTTATGACTTAAGGAAAAAAAAGAATTAATTAAAATTAAAATGAAATGTTAAACCTAATTCTAATTATTTTTAAGTTATTAAGAAAAATATTGAATTTTTAACCTAATTTAAACTTAAATTATTTATGTACAATTTAATTATGAAAATAAATAAATAATAATATTATGATAAAAAGGGAAAATTAAAAGGAGTGAAAAGTTATTAAACCTAATTCTATATTTTTTATATTTATTAAAAAGAATTAAACTTGCAAAAATCCTAATTAAAACTAAATAATTACATGTTAATTTATTTACAAAATAATTACAATAAAAATATTTATTATTTTTTGGTCTTTTCTGATTTTTTTTGATGTTTTTATATTTTGTGGAAAAACAATTAATTAAGTAAAACAATAAAAATAAATAACATAATAATTAAAAAAAATAAAATATGAAAAGAAAAGCAAACCAGGGGGGTTCAGGCCCCAAAGTGAGGTGTTGGTCCCAGAATCCAGGCCCATTAAGCATTGAATCCATTGACTTTTGTGCAAGCACGTGGCAACGTTGACTATGGCTTAGCGTGTTCTTCAGATCCATGCCGTTGATCTGAATTTGTTGGACGCGTGGACCTTTGGATTTTGAGGCAACATGATGCGCTTCAGTGCTTGTGCTGTATAGGAACTGCAATGAAAAATTAATAGTGAAATATGCAAGACCTGGGACTTGAACCCAGGTCATAAGAGTCACCAACGTCACACTTGGCCAGCTGAGCTACAACGTTTCAATTAACATATTATAGTAAATAAATAACAAAAAGAAAAACCAACGCGTAGTGGAGATAAACGCGCGCAATTCAAACGGACCAATGGCTGATGGACACGAAATCATCTTCTTCACTTTTCCTGAAAACACAAAACAAAGGCCACGGTTTTTTATGCGTGGGTTTAGGCAGCTTTAGAAAAAATAGCGAATAGCGCTATGTAGCTCATAAATTAATCGCGACTAATGCTTCTTGTTCGTTGGAGTATGCTGATTGCAATGGTCATAGCCCTGAGTCCTAATTTCACTTGGTTTGGGAAACCCCAATTTTAAAACCTGCAAACCCTAGAATCTCAAACATGGTGGAATCGAATATAACGTGTAATAATTCAATCAAAGGCATTGGTTAGCTTAGAAACATCACACTGAACAAGAATCCATGAATAAAAGTGCAAAAGGATGCGTGAATTATGATATACGATTTCAAAAATTGCTTGATACAGTCTGAGTTCAAACTACCAATTCTTGGAGCTTTGGTTGTTGTTTGTGATTGGCACACGTTCAGAGAACCACAATGAAGCTATTGAAATCAAGATTAAGGCTTGAATCGTCCTCCAACAATGAATTCAGTTTTGTGTTTTATGGAAAAAAATTCAAGTTTTCAAAGTGTTCTTGGGCGCAGCTTTTTGTGTCCAAGGATTAGGTTTAGGTTCAGGCCTTTGTAGTGGATGTATTAGGGCAACAAAACTCAATCAAATCCATGGCCATAATGGTTTTCAATATTTGATTTCCTTAAGATCTTTTCCATATCTTTTCCAAGTGTATTTTTGTTCAATCATGCCAAATCACACCAAATCTTGCCATATTGGGATGTGCACGTGATATTGAGAGTAAAACATGCATAAAAAGATTTTTTAGGTCAAGTTTGATATTTTTCATGTATTTAAATAATTTAAATGAATTAATATAAATAATAATTCAAATAAATAAATAAAAAATGAGAAAATACTTCCCTTTGGGCCAAGTGGTCGTGCATATGCTTAGAATGATGAATCATGGAAGAAAAATAGGCCCATTAGCAATTTTAGACCATTTGAATCAAAGTTGACTTTTCAAAATTCCCAAAAATTTCCCAACTTCCACAAGGCATAACTTGCTCAATTTTCAAGCTTTTCACATGTTCTTGGACATTTTGGAAAGGTCTTTGAGTCCTATAACCAATGCCTTTGGTCCCATGTCATTTTGATTTACCAATATCAAGTTATGGCCTTTGACTTAAAGTCCCTTTTTGTTGACTTTTGAAAATGACCTATAATGTTGAAATTGATAACTTTTTGTGAGTGCATTTCTTGGACTTGGAATATGAAGATGAATTGTAGGAAATGTCTTTCTCTTCAAAATGAGCTTTGGATGGAATTTTTCTGATAATCCATGTGAAAGTTATGCCCTGGTCAATTTCAGTTGACTTTTTCAGCTGTCCAAATATAGTAACTTTTGCATCTTTGATGATTTCTGAGCCAAATTTTGAGAATCATGATCAAGCATTGATCAAATGATGTTTGTGGCTTCAAAATGATGTGTTGACCAAAAATTTGAACTTTTGACTGCCAAATGACCATTTTGCCCCTACAGTTGACTGTAGTGCAATTTAGGGTTTTGACTGTGCAATTTTGAGCTGAATGCCTTGAAACTTGATATGAGGATACTTGACCATCTTTGTAAGCATATGGGACTTGATTGGCCCTTTGGAAACTTCCTTTTCTTGATCAGAACACAAACCCTAGTTTTGACTGTATAGGAGACAGTTGCACTGCACAACCCTTGGGGGAATTTTGTGACTTGGCTTGACAATTTCTTGAAGAATATGGGAGGGCAAATTTTGGGGTGCAACAGTCTATAACACATCATATAAGATGGGACTAATGCCTATATGAATATGAGTTGCTCACAATGGTAACCCGACCTAAATGACTGGAGATCCCAAGAAATAGGTTCAATGGGTAATAACAAGTTGTGAGTGATATGAGATGATCATGCAAGAGAGGCATGATTCCTGAAGTAATAAGAGGCTGAGATAATAGAAACTCTTAATGAGATCTATACTCTGTATGAGGGAGTACCTAGACTACAGGAGTACTCTTGATAGACTCACCTTGGTGATTGTGGAACTTGGGTCGGTTCCTATGGAATTGCGAGGCAAAATTCCTAGAGCCTTCACTAAATCGGGATACACGTGCAGGGCCATTAAAGCACGGGCTATTAGAATACACCTTAAAGAAAAGGTTGTGTGCGGGTCTGATGTCTGAGATAGAGTTCAAGACAATTGTGTCACTCTTGTTGAATCAGAATCCTACTTGCTACGCAAAGGTTCAAGTCATAGACACCTTTGCTTATGCACAATCTTAGAAACGTCTGACGTTACCTCTAAAATCACCTTTTAAATTCAAGTGGGGGATTGTTGGAAATCTTGGAATGATGATAACTTGGATTGGGAATTGGAATGATTCATTGACATTAAATGGGCAATAAATGAGCACATGAATGAACTAGTTGGTGAGTGAATTTGAAAGGATTCATTTTAGTCCCACATTGGAGGGAACACAACTTCTAGTAGTGCATAAATACTCCAACTTGGACACTTGGGTTGGGCCCCAAGGGGCACCCCAATTTTGTTAAGGAGTGAGGACACACCACTAAGTCATCTAGACACACACGCGCGTGCGCCGCCGCCGCCGTCCGTCCGACCGGCCGGCCGGCTCGGCTCGGCTCGGTTCGGTTCGGTTCGGTTCGGTTCGGTCTAGATGAATTAACTTTTTGAACCGGATTTTGGTGAAAAATTAATTATTAATGATTATTAATAATTAATTAATTCGGTGGAATTAATTAGCATTAATTAATTAAAAATAGTGGAAATTAATTAATATTTAATATTAATTAATTACGGAATTAGTGACGTGTCAATTACTTGCCTTCCAAGAGTCAAAACGCATGACTGCATGACTGTCTGACCAAGCAATAACGGTCACTTTTGACTGGGCCAATTCCACCCTCTCCCACGTTCTTCCTACTATTTCGAACCGTTTTGTTGGATCCGTGCTTATTTCATTTGCAAATAACTCCAGAATTCCATATCTCGAATTCTCTCTTCTCTCTCTCTACTCTGCTTCATCTCAAGTTTTTTTTTCTTTTCTGTTTTTTCGACTGCTTCTTGCCAGATACTACGAGTGGTTTCTACACCATCAGAAGGTGTTATTCATCGAACGATTTATCACAGTGCAAGTGATAATCGTATTTTATTCGAACGGGCTGTTTTATCCTGGAGACGTCGCCTATTATCGACTGCCTTGCACTTTGTTGGCATCCGGCGAAACGTCTTAAAGAAAGCGTACTGAACCGCGACTCGACCCCATAAAATTCTCAGTGGCTATTCTTGTTTTCACTAATCCGTGATCAACAATTTTAAGACGATCGCCTTAACTGCCATGGCTACTGAGGAAATTATCGGTAATAATGCGGTCGCTGCTGTCATTGATAAACCATTTAAGTTTGAGGGTTCTCATTTCAAACGTTGGCAAGCTAAGATGAAATTTTTCTTAACTATCAAGAAGTGTGCCCACGTTCTGACTGAGGATATCCCTGTTGTTCCTTCTGGATCAACCGAACAAACTGATGCTGCAACAATTGTAACTTCTGACAAAGCTCCCAGCTCTGCTGAAGCACAAGCTGCTGCAAAAGCCAAAGCCGCAGCAGATGATTTACAGCTTCGAAAAGAAATTGCCATATGGCAAGAGAATGACTACCTATGCAAAAATCACATTCTGAACGGTCTTGCTGATGACCTGTACGATTACTACAGTAATTACAACAGTGCTAAAGAAGTGTGGGAAGCTCTGCAGAAGAAATATGATACTGAAGAAGCAGGTGCAAAGAAATATGCTGTCAGTCGCTACTTGAATTACAAGATGGTGGATGAAAAGTCTGTGGAAACTCAAAGCCACAAAATTCAGAAAATTGCTCATGAAATCATAACTGAAGGTATGCCCCTGAATGAACAATTTCAAATTGATGTTATTATTGACAAACTGCCCCCTGGTTGGAAAGATTTCAAAAATATGCTTCGCCATAAAACCAAAGAGTTTTCAATCGAAAGTCTGATTACTCGCCTCCGAATTGAAGAGGAAGCTCGAAGACAAGATCAGAAAGATGAAGTCTTAGTTGTTTCTAACAACAAAAAGAGATTCGGTGCGGTTCTGAAGCCTACGGGCAAACCATTAAAGAATCAGAACCGCAATGCTGTGAACCGAATTAAGAATGGGAATCCCTCTAGGGCCCCAAATGCTCCACTTGCTAGGCAGCAACCACCACCACAGAGAAATGATGCTCCGGTTTTCACTTGCTACAATTGTGGGAAACCGGGTCACATGGCAAAAAGGTGTAAGAGCAGGCCTAAACCTGTTGTTGGCTCAAATGCTCAGGTTAACCTGACTGATGAGCAATTCATTGCTATGATCACTGAAGTCAACATGGTTGGTGGAAGTGATGGTTGGTGGATAGACACTGGCGCCTCTCGTCATGTCTGCTACGATCGTGCTATGTTCAAAACATACATGAATGCTGAAGATAAGAAAGTGTTGTTGGGAGATGCTCACACCACTAAGGTTGCTGGAATTGGGGATGTTGAGCTGAAATTCACCTCAGGAAAGACTTTGATCTTGAAGGACGTCATGCACGTTCCTGAAATTAGGAAGAATCTTGTTTCTGGTTTTCTTTTAAATAAGGCAGGGTTTAGTCAAACTTTAGGGGCAGATTTGTACACCATCACTAAGAATGGTATTTTTGTTGGGAAAGGGTACGCCACTGATGGCATGTTTAAGTTGAATGTTGATTTTAATAAGATTTCTCCTTCTGTTTACTCTTTGTGTGATTTTAATATTTGGCATACTAGACTTTGTCACGTTAATAAGCGAATTATGCATAATGCAAGCAACTTGGGCCTAATCCCTAAATTAAGTATTAATGATACAAATAAATGTGAATATTGTAGTCAAGCAAAAATAATCAAGACTTCGCATAAATCAATTAATAAGGAATCTGATCCCCTAGATCTTATACATTCTGATATATGCGAATTAGATGGAAGTTTAACTAGAAACAATAAACGTTATTTTATCACTTTTATTGATGATTATTCAGATTATACTTATGTATACTTAATGAAGAATAAAAGTGAAGCGCTTGAAATGTTTAAGATATATGTAACTGAAATTGAGAATCAACTTAGTAAGAAGATTAAGAGACTTCGTAGTGATAGGGGGACTGAATATGATTCTGGTTTATTTAATGATTTTTATAAAGAACATGGAATTGTACATGAAACGACTGCTCCATATTCTCCTGAAATGAATGGTAAAGCAGAAAGAAAGAATAGGACTCTTACCGAACTTGTTGTTGCAATTATGATAAATTCTGGTGCTGCTCCTCACTGGTGGGGGGAAATTTTATTGACTGTTTGCTACGTCCTGAATAGAATCCCCAAGTCAAAAAGTAAGATCTCACCATATGAGATATTAAAGAAAAGACAACCAAACTTGTCTTATTTGAGAACTTGGGGCTGCCTGGCTTATGTCAGAATTCCGGATCCGAAACGAGTTAAACTCGCTAGTAGAGCATATGAATGTGTATTCATTGGGTATGCAGCAAACAGTAAGGCATATAGGTTCTATGACCTAAATGCAAAAGTAATCATAGAATCAAATGATGTTGAATTCTATGAAGACAAATTTCCTTTCAAACTGAGAAATAGTGGGGGCACCCAATCGAGTCACATTCCTGTGATAAGAAGTACAGAAAACAACAACGAAGTAGAAACAAAACTTCGGAGAAGTAAAAGAGTAAGAGTCGCTAAAGACTATGGGCCTGATTATGCGGCTTATAATATAGAAGAAGATCCAATAAATCTTCAAGCAGCATTGTCATCTCTAGATGCAGATTTATGGCAAGAAGCTATAAATGATGAGATAGAATCCCTAGATTCTAACAAGACATGGCACTTAGTAGACTTGCCTCCTGGTTGCAAACCGATCGTTTGTAAATGGGTTCTGAAAAAGAAACTAAAACCTGATGGAACTATTGATAAATACAAGGCTCGCCTTGTAGCCAAGGGTTTTAGACAAAGAGAAAATATAGATTTCTTCGACACTTTCTCTCCAGTCACTAGAATCACATCCATTAGGGTACTTATTTCAATTGCTGCTATTTATAACTTAATAGTACACCAAATGGATGTTAAAACAGCCTTTTTAAATGGTGACTTAGAGGAAGAAATCTATATGGAACAACCAGAAGGGTTTGTGATCCATGGACAAGAAAACAAGGTTTGTAAGTTAGACAAGTCTCTATATGGACTAAAACAAGCCCCTAAACAATGGCATGAAAAATTTGATAACTTAATGATATCAAATGGATATAAAGTGAATGAAAGTGACAAATGCGTTTATTACAAATCTGAGAATCGCATTTGCACTATCATATGTCTTTATGTAGATGATCTACTTATATTTGGATCAAACATTCAGATTATTAATGATGTGAAATCTTTGTTGTGCAACAACTTTGATATGAAAGACCTGGGAGAAGCAAATTTAATCCTCGGTATCAAGATCACGAGATCCAAACAAGGAATTTCTTTGGATCAATCACACTATGTGGAAAAGATCTTAAATAAATATAATTACTTTGATTGTAAACCTGCTAGCACTCCATACGATCCAAGCATGAAACTGTTTAAGAACACTGGTGAAAGTGTTAAACAGACAGAATATGCAAGTATCATTGGAAGTCTTAGATATGCTACTGACTGTACTAGACCTGACATTGCATATGTCGTGGGATTATTGTGCAGGTTTACTAGTAGACCAAGTAATGAACATTGGCAAGATATTGAGCGAGTCATGAGATATCTTAAAAAGACTGTGAACCTCGGTTTACATTATCAGAGATTTCCTGCTGTACTTGAAGGATACAGTGATGCTGATTGGAATACTTTGTCAGATGATTCCAAAGCTACTAGTGGCTATATATTTAGTATAGCCGGAGGAGCTGTATCTTGGAAATCAAAGAAACAGACCATTCTGGCTCAGTCCACAATGGAGTCTGAAATGATAGCACTAGCCACGGCTAGTGAAGAAGCAAGTTGGTTAAGATGCTTGCTAGCTGAGATTCCCGTATGGGAAAAACCTATGCCAGCTGTGTTGATCCACTGCGATAGTACCGCAGCTATTGCAAAAATTGAGAACCGTTATTATAATGGTAAAAGACGTCAAATAAGAAGAAAGCACAGCACCATTAGAGACTGTATCTCTAAAGGAGCTGTAAGAGTGGATCATGTACGCACTGATGAAAACTTAGCAGATCCTTTGACGAAAGGATTAGCTAGAGAGAAAGTCTATAACACATCATATAAGATGGGACTAATGCCTATATGAATATGAGTTGCTCACAATGGTAACCCGACCTAAATGACTGGAGATCCCAAGAAATAGGTTCAATGGGTAATAACAAGTTGTGAGTGATATGAGATGATCATGCAAGAGAGGCATGATTCCTGAAGTAATAAGAGGTTGAGATAATAGAAACTCTTAATGAGATCTATACTCTGTATGAGGGAGTACCTAGACTACAGGAGTACTCTTGATAGACTCACCTTGGTGATTGTGGAACTTGGGTCGGTTCCTATGGAATTGCGAGGCAAAATTCCTAGAGCCTTCACTAAACCGGGATACACGTGTAGGGCCATTAAAGCACGGGCTATTAGAATACACCTTAAAGAAAAGGTTGTGTGCGGGTCTGATGTCTGAGATAGAGTTCAAGACAATTGTGTCACTCTTGTTGAATCAGAATCCTACTTGCTACGCAAAGGTTCAAGTCATAGACACCTTTGCTTATGCACAATCTTAGAAACGTCTGACGTTACCTCTAAAATCACCTTTTAAATTCAAGTGGGGGATTGTTGGAAATCTTGGAATGATGATAACTTGGATTGGGAATTGGAATGATTCATTGACATTAAATGGGCAATAAATGAGCACATGAATGAACTAGTTGGTGAGTGAATTTGAAAGGATTCATTTTAGTCCCACATTGGAGGGAACACAACTTCTAGTAGTGCATAAATACTCCAACTTGGACACTTGGGTTGGGCCCCAAGGGGCACCCCAATTTTGTTAAGGAGTGAGGACACACCACTAAGTCATCTAGACACACACGCGGTTGCACCGCCGCCGCCGTCCGTCCGACCGGCCGGCCGGCTCGGTTCGGTTCGGTCTAGATGAATTAACTTTTTGAACCGGATTTTGGTGAAAAATTAATTATTAATGATTATTAATAATTAATTAATTCGGTGGAATTAATTAGCATTAATTAATTAAAAATAGTGGAAATTAATTAATATTTAATATTAATTAATTACGGAATTAGTGACGTGTCAATTACTTGCCTTCCAAGAGTCAAAACGCATGACTGCATGACTGTCTGACCAAGCAATAACGGTCACTTTTGACTGGGCCAATTCCACCCTCTCCCACGTTCTTCCTACTATTTCGAACCGTTTTGTTGGATCCGTGCTTATTTCATTTGCAAATAACTCCAGAATTCCATATCTCGAATTCTCTCTTCTCTCTCTCTACTCTGCTTCATCTCAAGTTTTTTTTTCTTTTCTGTTTTTTCGACTGCTTCTTGCCAGATACTACGAGTGGTTTCTACACCATCAGAAGGTGTTATTCATCGAACGATTTATCACAGTGCAAGTGATAATCGTATTTTATTCGAACGGGCTGTTTTATCCTGGAAACGTCGCCTATTATCGACTGCCTTGCACTTTGTTGGCATCCGGCGAAACGTCTTAAAGAAAGCGTACTGAACCGCGACTCGACCCCATAAAATTCTCAGTGGCTATTCTTGTTTTCACTAATCCGTGATCAACAATTTTAAGACGATCGCCTTAACTGCCATGGCTACTGAGGAAATTATCGGTAATAATGTGGTCGCTGCTGTCACTGACAAACCATTTAAGTTTGAGGGTTCTCATTTCAAACGTTGGCAAGCTAAGATGAAATTTTTCTTAACTATCAAGAAGTGTGCCCACGTTCTGACTGAGGATATCCCTGTTGTTCCTTCTGGATCAACCGAACAAACTGATGCTGCAACAATTGTAACTTCTGACAAAGCTCCCAGCTCTGCTGAAGCACAAGCTGCTGCAAAAGCCAAAGCCGCAGCAGATGATTTACAGCTTCGAAAAGAAATTGCCATATGGCAAGAGAATGACTACCTATGCAAAAATCACATTCTGAACGGTCTTGCTGATGACCTGTACGATTACTACAGTAATTACAACAGTGCTAAAGAAGTGTGGGAAGCTCTGCAGAAGAAATATGATACTGAAGAAGCAGGTGCAAAGAAATATGTTGTCAGCCGCTACTTGAATTACAAGATGGTGGATAAAAGTCTGTGGAAACTCAAAGCCACGAAATTCAGAAAATTTCTCATGAAATCATAACTGAAGGTATGCCCCTGAATGAACAACTTCAAATTGCTGTTATTATTGACAAACTGCCCCCCTGGTTGGAAAGATTTCAAAAATATGCTTCGCCATAAAACCAAAGAGTTTTCAATCGAAAGTCTGATTACTCGCCTCCGAATTGAAGAGGAAGCTCGAAGACAAGATCAGAAAGATGAAGTCTTAGTTGTTTCTAACAACAAAAAGAGATTCGGTGCGGTTCTGAAGCCTACGGGCAAACCATTAAAGAATCAGAACCGCAATGCTGTGAACCGAATTAAGAATGGGAATCCCTCTAGGGCCCCAAATGCTCCACTTGTTAGGCAGCAACCACCACCACAGAGAAATGATGCTCCGGTTTTCACTTGCTACAATTGTGGGAAACCGGGTCACATGGCAAAAAGGTGTAAGAGCAGGCCTAAACCTGTTGTTGGCTCAAATGCTCAGGTTAACCTGACTGATGAGCAATTCATTGCTATGATCACTGAAGTCAACATGGTTGGTGGAAGTGATGGTTGGTGGATAGACACTGGCGCCTCTCGTCATGTCTGCTACGATCGTGCTATGTTCAAAACATACATGAATGCTGAAGATAAGAAAGTGTTGTTGGGAGATGCTCACACCACTAAGGTTGCTGGAATTGGGGATGTTGAGCTGAAATTCACCTCAGGAAAGACTTTGATCTTGAAGGACGTCATGCACGTTCCTGAAATTAGGAAGAATCTTGTTTCTGGTTTTCTTTTAAATAAGGCAGGGTTTAGTCAAACTTTAGGGGCAGATTTGTACACCATCACTAAGAATGGTATTTTTGTTGGGAAAGGGTACGCCACTGATGGCATGTTTAAGTTGAATGTTGATTTTAATAAGATTTCTCCTTTTGTTTACTCTTTGTGTGATTTTAATATTTGGCATACTAGACTTTGTCACGTTAATAAGCGAATTATGCATAATGCAAGCAACTTGGGCCTAATCCCTAAATTAAGTATTAATGATACAAATAAATGTGAATATTGTAGTCAAGCAAAAATAATCAAGACTTCGCATAAATCAATTAATAAGGAATCTGATCCCCTAGATCTTATACATTCTGATATATGCGAATTAGATGGAAGTTTAACTAGAAACAATAAACGTTATTTTATCACTTTTATTGATGATTATTCAGATTATACTTATGTATACTTAATGAAGAATAAAAGTGAAGCGCTTGAAATGTTTAAGATATATGTAACTGAAATTGAGAATCAACTTAGTAAGAAGATTAAGAGACTTCGTAGTGATAGGGGGACTGAATATGATTCTGGTTTATTTAATGATTTTTATAAAGAACATGGAATTGTACATGAAACGACTGCTCCATATTCTCCTGAAATGAATGGTAAAGCAGAAAGAAAGAATAGGACTCTTACCGAACTTGTTGTTGCAATTATGATAAATTCTGGTGCTGCTCCTCACTGGTGGGGGGAAATTTTATTGACTGTTTGCTACGTCCTGAATAGAATCCCCAAGTCAAAAAGTAAGATCTCACCATATGAGATATTAAAGAAAAGACAACCAAACTTGTCTTATTTGAGAACTTGGGGCTGCCTGGCTTATGTCAGAATTCCGGATCCGAAACGAGTTAAACTCACTAGTAGAGCATATGAATGTGTATTCATTGGGTATGCAGCAAACAGTAAGGCATATAGGTTCTATGACCTAAATGCAAAAGTAATCATAGAATCAAATGATGTTGAATTCTATGAAGACAAATTTCCTTTCAAACTGAGAAATAGTGGGGGCACCCAATCGAGTCACATTCCTGTGATAAGAAGTACAGAAAACAACAACGAAGTAGAAACAAAACTTCGGAGAAGTAAAAGAGTAAGAGTCGCTAAAGACTATGGGCCTGATTATGCGGCTTATAATATAGAAGAAGATCCAATAAATCTTCAAGCAGCATTGTCATCTCTAGATGCAGATTTATGGCAAGAAGCTATAAATGATGAGATAGAATCCCTAGATTCTAACAAGACATGGCACTTAGTAGACTTGCCTCCTGGTTGCAAACCGATCGGTTGTAAATGGGTTCTGAAAAAGAAACTAAAACCTGATGGAACTATTGATAAATACAAGGCTCGCCTTGTAGCCAAGGGTTTTAGACAAAGAGAAAATATAGGTTTCTTCGACACTTTCTCTCCAGTCACTAGAATCACATCCATTAGGGTACTTATTTCAATTGCTGCTATTTATAACTTAATAGTACACCAAATGGATGTTAAAACAGCCTTTTTAAATGGTGACTTAGAGGAAGAAATCTATATGGAACAACCAGAAGGGTTTGTGATCCATGGACAAGAAAACAAGGTTTGTAAGTTAGACAAGTCTCTATATGGACTAAAACAAGCCCCTAAGCAATGGCATGAAAAATTTGATAACTTAATGATATCAAATGGATATAAAGTGAATGAAACTGACAAATGCGTTTATTACAAATCTGAGAATCGCATTTGCACTATCATATGTCTTTATGTAGATGATCTACTTATATTTGGATCAAACATTCAGACTATTAATGATGTGAAATCTTTGTTGTGCAACAACTTTGATATGAAAGACCTGGGAGAAGCAAATTTAATCCTCGGTATCAAGATCACGAGATCCAAACAAGGAATTTCTTTGGATCAATCACACTATGTGGAAAAGATCTTAAAGAAATATAATTACTTTGATTGTAAACCTGCTAGCACTCCATACGATCCAAGCATGAAACTGTTTAAGAACACTGGTGAAAGTGTTAAACAGACAGAATATGCAAGTATCATTGGAAGTCTTAGATATGCTACTGACTGTACTAGACCTGACATTGCATATGTCGTGGGATTATTGTGCAGGTTTACTAGTAGACCAAGTAATGAACATTGGCAAGCTATTGAGCGAGTCATGAGATATCTTAAAAAGATTGTGAACCTCGGTTTACATTATCAGAGATTTCCTGCTGTACTTGAAGGATACAGTGATGCTGATTGGAATACTTTGTCAGATGATTCCAAAGCTACTAGTGGCTATATATTTAGTATAGCCGGAGGAGCTGTATCTTGGAAATCAAAGAAACAGACCATTCTGGCTCAGTCCACAATGGAGTCTGAAATGATAGCACTAGCCACAGCTAGTGAAGAAGCAAGTTGGTTAAGATGCTTGCTAGCTGAGATTCCCGTATGGGAAAAACCTATGCCAGCTGTGTTGATCCACTGCGATAGTACCGCGGCTATTGCAAAAATTGAGAACCGTTATTATAATGGTAAAAGACGTCAAATAAGAAGAAAGCACAGCACCATTAGAGACTGTATCTCTAAAGGAGCTGTAAGAGTGGATCATGTACGCACTGATGAAAACTTAGCAGATCCTTTGACGAAAGGATTAGCTAGAGAGAAAGTCTATAACACATCATATAAGATGGGACTAATGCCTATATGAATATGAGTTGCTCACAATGGTAACCCGACCTAAATGACTGGAGATCCCAAGAAATAGGTTCAATGGGTAATAACAAGTTGTGAGTGATATGAGATGATCATGCAAGAGAGGCATGATTCCTGAAGTAATAAGAGGTTGAGATAATAGAAACTCTTAATGAGATCTATACTCTGTATGAGGGAGTACCTAGACTACAGGAGTACTCTTGATAGACTCACCTTGGTGATTGTGGAACTTGGGTCGGTTCCTATGGAATTGCGAGGCAAAATTCCTAGAGCCTTCACTAAACCAGGATACACGTGCAGGGCCATTAAAGCACGGGCTATTAGAATACACCTTAAAGAAAAGGTTGTGTGCGGGTCTGATGTCTGAGATAGAGTTCAAGACAATTGTGTCACTCTTGTTGAATCAGAATCCTACTTGCTACGCAAAGGTTCAAGTCATAGACACCTTTGCTTATGCACAATCTTAGAAACGTCTGACGTTACCTCTAAAATCACCTTTTAAATTCAAGTGGGGGATTGTTGGAAATCTTGGAATGATGATAACTTGGATTGGGAATTGGAATGATTCATTGACATTAAATGGGCAATAAATGAGCACATGAATGAACTAGTTGGTGAGTGAATTTGAAAGGATTCATTTTAGTCCCACATTGGAGGGAACACAACTTCTAGTAGTGCATAAATACTCCAACTTGGACACTTGGGTTGGGCCCCAAGGGGCACCCCAATTTTGTTAAGGAGTGAGGACACACCACTAAGTCATCTAGACACACACGCGCGTGCGCCGCCGCCGCCGTCCGTCCGACCGGCCGGCCGGCTCGGCTCGGCTCGGTTCGGTTCGGTTCGGTCTAGATGAATTAACTTTTTGAACCGGATTTTGGTGAAAAATTAATTATTAATGATTATTAATAATTAATTAATTCGGTGGAATTAATTAGCATTAATTAATTAAAAATAGTGGAAATTAATTAATATTTAATATTAATTAATTACGGAATTAGTGACGTGTCAATTACTTGCCTTCCAAGAGTCAAAACGCATGACTGCATGACTGTCTGACCAAGCAATAACGGTCACTTTTGACTGGGCCAATTCCACCCTCTCCCACGTTCTTCCTACTATTTCGAACCGTTTTGTTGGATCCGTGCTTATTTCATTTGCAAATAACTCCAGAATTCCATATCTCGAATTCTCTCTTCTCTCTCTCTACTCTGCTTCATCTCAAGTTTTTTTTTCTTTTCTGTTTTTTCGACTGCTTCTTGCCAGATACTACGAGTGGTTTCTACACCATCAGAAGGTGTTATTCATCGAACGATTTATCACAGTGCAAGTGATAATCGTATTTTATTCGAACGGGCTGTTTTATCCTGGAGACGTCGCCTATTATCGACTGCCTTGCACTTTGTTGGCATCCGGCGAAACGTCTTAAAGAAAGCGTACTGAACTGCGACTCGACCCCATAAAATTCTCAGTGGCTATTCTTGTTTTCACTAATCCGTGATCAACAATTTTAAGACGACCGCCTTAACTGCCATGGCTACTGAGGAAATTATCGGTAATAATGCGGTCGCTGCTGTCACTGACAAACCATTTAAGTTTGAGGGTTCTCATTTCAAACGTTGGCAAGCTAAGATGAAATTTTTCTTAACTATCAAGAAGTGTGCCCACGTTCTGACTGAGGATATCCCTGTTGTTCCTTCTGGATCAACCGAACAAACTGATGCTGCAACAATTGTAACTTCTGACAAAGCTCCCAGCTCTGCTGAAGCACAAGCTGCTGCAAAAGCCAAAGCCGCAACAGATGATTTACAGCTTCGAAAAGAAATTGCCATATGGCAAGAGAATGACTACCTATGCAAAAATCACATTCTGAACGGTCTTGCTGATGACCTGTACGATTACTACAGTAATTACAACAGTGCTAAAGAAGTGTGGGAAGCTCTGCAGAAGAAATATGATACTGAAGAAGCAGGTGCAAAGAAATATGCTGTCAGCCGCTACTTGAATTACAAGATGGTGGATGAAAAGTCTGTGGAAACTCAAAGCCACGAAATTCAGAAAATTGCTCATGAAATCATAACTGAAGGTATGCCCCTGAATGAACAATTTCAAATTGCTGTTATTATTGACAAACTGCCCCCTGGTTGGAAAGATTTCAAAAATATGCTTCGCCATAAAACCAAAGAGTTTTCAATCGAAAGTCTGATTACTCGCCTCCGAATTGAAGAGGAAGCTCGAAGACAAGATCAGAAAGATGAAGTCTTAGTTGTTTCTAACAACAAAAAGAGATTCGGTGCGGTTCTGAAGCCTACGGGCAAACCATTAAAGAATCAGAACCGCAATGCTGTGAACCGAATTAAGAATGGGAATCCCTCTAGGGCCCCAAATGCTCCACTTGCTAGGCAGCAACCACCACCACAGAGAAATGATGCTCCGGTTTTCACTTGCTACAATTGTGGGAAACCGGGTCACATGGCAAAAAGGTGTAAGAGCAGGCCTAAACCTGTTGTTGGCTCAAATGCTCAGGTTAACCTGACTGATGAGCAATTCATTGCTATGATCACTGAAGTCAACATGGTTGGTGGAAGTGATGGTTGGTGGATAGACACTGGCGCCTCTCGTCATGTCTGCTACGATCGTGCTATGTTCAAAACATACATGAATGCTGAAGATAAGAAAGTGTTGTTGGGAGATGCTCACACCACTAAGGTTGCTGGAATTGGGGATGTTGAGCTGAAATTCACCTCAGGAAAGACTTTGATCTTGAAGGACGTCATGCACGTTCCTGAAATTAGGAAGAATCTTGTTTCTGGTTTTCTTTTAAATAAGGCAGGGTTTAGTCAAACTTTAGGGGCAGATTTGTACACCATCACTAAGAATGGTATTTTTGTTGGGAAAGGGTACGCCACTGATGGCATGTTTAAGTTGAATGTTGATTTTAATAAGATTTCTCCTTCTGTTTACTCTTTGTGTGATTTTAATATTTGGCATACTAGACTTTGTCACGTTAATAAGCGAATTATGCATAATGCAAGCAACTTGGGCCTAATCCCTAAATTAAGTATTAATGATACAAATAAATGTGAATATTGTAGTCAAGCAAAAATAATCAAGACTTCGCATAAATCAATTAATAAGGAATCTGATCCCCTAGATCTTATACATTCTGATATATGCGAATTAGATGGAAGTTTAACTAGAAACAATAAACGTTATTTTATCACTTTTATTGATGATTATTCAGATTATACTTATGTATACTTAATGAAGAATAAAAGTGAAGCGCTTGAAATGTTTAAGATATATGTAACTGAAATTGAGAATCAACTTAGTAAGAAGATTAAGAGACTTCGTAGTGATAGGGGGACTGAATATGATTCTGGTTTATTTAATGATTTTTATAAAGAACATGGAATTGTACATGAAACGACTGCTCCATATTCTCCTGAAATGAATGGTAAAGCAGAAAGAAAGAATAGGACTCTTACCGAACTTGTTGTTGCAATTATGATAAATTCTGGTGCTGCTCCTCACTGGTGGGGGGAAATTTTATTGACTGTTTGCTACGTCCTGAATAGAATCCCCAAGTCAAAAAGTAAGATCTCACCATATGAGATATTAAAGAAAAGACAACCAAACTTGTCTTATTTGAGAACTTGGGGCTGCCTGGCTTATGTCAGAATTCCGGATCCGAAACGAGTTAAACTCGCTAGTAGAGCATATGAATGTGTATTCATTGGGTATGCAGCAAACAGTAAGGCATATAGGTTCTATGACCTAAATGCAAAAGTAATCATAGAATCAAATGATGTTGAATTCTATGAAGACAAATTTCCTTTCAAACTGAGAAATAGTGGGGGCACCCAATCGAGTCACATTCCTGTGATAAGAAGTACAGAAAACAACAACGAAGTAGAAACAAAACTTCGGAGAAGTAAAAGAGTAAGAGTCGCTAAAGACTATGGGCCTGATTATGCGGCTTATAATATAGAAGAAGATCCAATAAATCTTCAAGCAGCATTGTCATCTCTAGATGCAGATTTATGGCAAGAAGCTATAAATGATGAGATAGAATCCCTAGATTCTAACAAGACATGGCACTTAGTAGACTTGCCTCCTGGTTGCAAACCGATCGGTTGTAAATGGGTTCTGAAAAAGAAACTAAAACCTGATGGAACTATTGATAAATACAAGGCTCGCCTTGTAGCCAAGGGTTTTAGACAAAGAGAAAATATAGGTTTCTTCGACACTTTCTCTCCAGTCACTAGAATCACATCCATTAGGGTACTTATTTCAATTGCTGCTATTTATAACTTAATAGTACACCAAATGGATGTTAAAACAGCCTTTTTAAATGGTGACTTAGAGGAAGAAATCTATATGGAACAACCAGAAGGGTTTGTGATCCATGGACAAGAAAACAAGGTTTGTAAGTTAGACAAGTCTCTATATGGACTAAAACAAGCCCCTAAGCAATGGCATGAAAAATTTGATAACTTAATGATATCAAATGGATATAAAGTGAATGAAAGTGACAAATGCGTTTATTACAAATCTGAGAATCGCATTTGCACTATCATATGTCTTTATGTAGATGATCTACTTATATTTGGATCAAACATTCAGACTATTAATGATGTGAAATCTTTGTTGTGCAACAACTTTGATATGAAAGACCTGGGAGAAGCAAATTTAATCCTCGGTATCAAGATCACGAGATCCAAACAAGGAATTTCTTTGGATCAATCACACTATGTGGAAAAGATCTTAAAGAAATATAATTACTTTGATTGTAAACCTGCTAGCACTCCATACGATCCAAGCATGAAACTGTTTAAGAACACTGGTGAAAGTGTTAAACAGACAGAATATGCAAGTATCATTGGAAGTCTTAGATATGCTACTGACTGTACTAGACCTGACATTGCATATGTCGTGGGATTATTGTGCAGGTTTACTAGTAGACCAAGTAATGAACATTGGCAAGCTATTGAGCGAGTCATGAGATATCTTAAAAAGACTGTGAACCTCGGTTTACATTATCAGAGATTTCCTGCTGTACTTGAAGGATACAGTGATGCTGATTGGAATACTTTGTCAGATGATTCCAAAGCTACTAGTGGCTATATATTTAGTATAGCCGGAGGAGCTGTATCTTGGAAATCAAAGAAACAGACCATTCTGGCTCAGTCCACAATGGAGTCTGAAATGATAGCACTAGCCACAGCTAGTGAAGAAGCAAGTTGGTTAAGATGCTTGCTAGCTGAGATTCCCGTATGGGAAAAACCTATGCCAGCTGTGTTGATCCACTGCGATAGTACCGCGGCTATTGCAAAAATTGAGAACCGTTATTATAATGGTAAAAGACGTCAAATAAGAAGAAAGCACAGCACCATTAGAGACTGTATCTCTAAAGGAGCTGTAAGAGTGGATCATGTACGCACTGATGAAAACTTAGCAGATCCTTTGACGAAAGGATTAGCTAGAGAGAAAGTCTATAACACATCATATAAGATGGGACTAATGCCTATATGAATATGAGTTGCTCACAATGGTAACCCGACCTAAATGACTGGAGATCCCAAGAAATAGGTTCAATGGGTAATAACAAGTTGTGAGTGATATGAGATGATCATGCAAGAGAGGCATGATTCCTGAAGTAATAAGAGGTTGAGATAATAGAAACTCTTAATGAGATCTATACTCTGTATGAGGGAGTACCTAGACTACATGAGTACTCTTGATAGACTCACCTTGGTGATTGTGGAACTTGGGTCGGTTCCTATGGAATTGCGAGGCAAAATTCCTAGAGCCTTCACTAAACCGGGATACACGTGCAGGGCCATTAAAGCACGGGCTATTAGAATACACCTTAAAGAAAAGGTTGTGTGCGGGTCTGATGTCTGAGATAGAGTTCAAGACAATTGTGTCACTCTTGTTGAATCAGAATCCTACTTGCTACGCAAAGGTTCAAGTCATAGACACCTTTGCTTATGCACAATCTTAGAAACGTCTGACGTTACCTCTAAAATCACCTTTTAAATTCAAGTGGGGGATTGTTGGAAATCTTGGAATGATGATAACTTGGATTGGGAATTGGAATGATTCATTGACATTAAATGGGCAATAAATGAGCACATGAATGAACTAGTTGGTGAGTGAATTTGAAAGGATTCATTTTAGTCCCACATTGGAGGGAACACAACTTCTAGTAGTGCATAAATACTCCAACTTGGACACTTGGGTTGGGCCCCAAGGGGCACCCCAATTTTGTTAAGGAGTGAGGACACACCACTAAGTCATCTAGACACACACGCGCGTGCGCCGCCGCCGCCGTCCGTCCGACCGGCCGGCCGGCTCGGCTCGGCTCGGTTCGGTTCGGTTCGGTTCGGTTCGGTTCGGTCTAGATGAATTAACTTTTTGAACCGGATTTTGGTGAAAAATTAATTATTAATGATTATTAATAATTAATTAATTCGGTGGAATTAATTAGCATTAATTAATTAAAAATAGTGGAAATTAATTAATATTTAATATTAATTAATTACGGAATTAGTGACGTGTCAATTACTTGCCTTCCAAGAGTCAAAACGCATGACTGCATGACTGTCTGACCAAGCAATAACGGTCACTTTTGACTGGGCCAATTCCACCCTCTCCCACGTTCTTCCTACTATTTCGAACCGTTTTGTTGGATCCGTGCTTATTTCATTTGCAAATAACTCCAGAATTCCATATCTCGAATTCTCTCTTCTCTCTCTCTACTCTGCTTCATCTCAAGTTTTTTTTTCTTTTCTGTTTTTTCGACTGCTTCTTGCCAGATACTACGAGTGGTTTCTACACCATCAGAAGGTGTTATTCATCGAACGATTTATCACAGTGCAAGTGATAATCGTATTTTATTCGAACGGGCTGTTTTATCCTGGAGACGTCGCCTATTATCGACTGCCTTGCACTTTGTTGGCATCCGGCGAAACGTCTTAAAGAAAGCGTACTGAACCGCGAATCGACCCCATAAAATTCTCAGTGGCTATTCTTGTTTTCACTAATCCGTGATCAACAATTTTAAGACGATCGCCTTAACTGCCATGGCTACTGAGGAAATTATCGGTAATAATGCGGTCGCTGCTGTCACTGACAAACCATTTAAGTTTGAGGGTTCTCATTTCAAACGTTGGCAAGCTAAGATGAAATTTTTCTTAACTATCAAGAAGTGTGCCCACGTTCTGACTGAGGATATCCCTGTTGTTCCTTCTGGATCAACCGAACAAACTGATGCTGCAACAATTGTAACTTCTGACAAAGCTCCCAGCTCTGCTGAAGCACAAGCTGCTGCAAAAGCCAAAGCCGCAGCAGATGATTTACAGCTTCGAAAAGAAATTGCCATATGGCAAGAGAATGACTACCTATGCAAAAATCACATTCTGAACGGTCTTGCTGATGACCTGTACGATTACTACAGTAATTACAACAGTGCTAAAGAAGTGTGGGAAGCTCTGCAGAAGAAATATGATACTGAAGAAGCAGGTGCAAAGAAATATGCTGTCAGTCGCTACTTGAATTACAAGATGGTGGATGAAAAGTCTGTGGAAACTCAAAGCCACGAAATTCAGAAAATTGCTCATGAAATCATAACTGAAGGTATGCCCCTGAATGAACAATTTCAAATTGATGTTATTATTGACAAACTGCCCCCTGGTTGGAAAGATTTCAAAAATATGCTTCGCCATAAAACCAAAGAGTTTTCAATCGAAAGTCTGATTACTCGCCTCCGAATTGAAGAGGAAGCTCGAAGACAAGATCAGAAAGATGAAGTCTTAGTTGTTTCTAACAACAAAAAGAGATTCGGTGCGGTTCTGAAGCCTACGGGCAAACCATTAAAGAATCAGAACCGCAATGCTGTGAACCGAATTAAGAATGGGAATCCCTCTAGGGCCCCAAATGCTCCACTTGCTAGGCAGCAACCACCACCACAGAGAAATGATGCTCCGGTTTTCACTTGCTACAATTGTGGGAAACCAGGTCACATGGCAAAAAGGTGTAAGAGCAGGCCCTGTTGTTGGCTCAAATGCTCAGGTTAACCTGACTGATGAGCAATTCATTGCTATGATCACTGAAGTCAACATGGTTGGTGGAAGTGATGGTTGGTGGATAGACACTGGCGCCTCTCGTCATGTCTGCTACGATCGTGCTATGTTCAAAACATACATGAATGCTGAAGATAAGAAAGTGTTGTTGGGAGATGCTCACACCACTAAGGTTGCTGGAATTGGGGATGTTGAGCTGAAATTCACCTCAGGAAAGACTTTGATCTTGAAGGACGTCATGCACGTTCCTGAAATTAGGAAGAATCTTGTTTCTGGTTTTCTTTTAAATAAGGCAGGGTTTAGTCAAACTTTAGGGGCAGATTTGTACACCATCACTAAGAATGGTATTTTTGTTGGGAAAGGGTACGCCACTGATGGCATGTTTAAGTTGAATGTTGATTTTAATAAGATTTCTCCTTCTGTTTACTCTTTGTGTGATTTTAATATTTGGCATACTAGACTTTGTCACGTTAATAAGCGAATTATGCATAATGCAAGCAACTTGGGCCTAATCCCTAAATTAAGTATTAATGATACAAATAAATGTGAATATTGTAGTCAAGCAAAAATAATCAAGACTTCGCATAAATCAATTAATAAGGAATCTGATCCCCTAGATCTTATACATTCTGATATATGCGAATTAGATGGAAGTTTAACTAGAAACAATAAACGTTATTTTATCACTTTTATTGATGATTATTCAGATTATACTTATGTATACTTAATGAAGAATAAAAGTGAAGCGCTTGAAATGTTTAAGATATATGTAACTGAAATTGAGAATCAACTTAGTAAGAAGATTAAGAGACTTCGTAGTGATAGGGGGACTGAATATGATTCTGGTTTATTTAATGATTTTTATAAAGAACATGGAATTGTACATGAAACGACTGCTCCATATTCTCCTGAAATGAATGGTAAAGCAGAAAGAAAGAATAGGACTCTTACCGAACTTGTTGTTGCAATTATGATAAATTCTGGTGCTGCTCCTCACTGGTGGGGGGAAATTTTATTGACTGTTTGCTACGTCCTGAATAGAATCCCCAAGTCAAAAAGTAAGATCTCACCATATGAGATATTAAAGAAAAGACAACCAAACTTGTCTTATTTGAGAACTTGGGGCTGCCTGGCTTATGTCAGAATTCCGGATCCGAAACGAGTTAAACTCGCTAGTAGAGCATATGAATGTGTATTCATTGGGTATGCAGCAAACAATAAGGCATATAGGTTCTATGACCTAAATGCAAAAGTAATCATAGAATCAAATGATGTTGAATTCTATGAAGACAAATTTCCTTTCAAACTGAGAAATAGTGGGGGCACCCAATCGAGTCACATTCCTGTGATAAGAAGTACAGAAAACAACAACGAAGTAGAAACAAAACTTCGGAGAAGTAAAAGAGTAAGAGTCGCTAAAGACTATGGGCCTGATTATGCGGCTTATAATATAGAAGAAGATCCAATAAATCTTCAAGCAGCATTGTCATCTCTAGATGCAGATTTATGGCAAGAAGCTATAAATAATGAGATAGAATCCCTAGATTCTAACAAGACATGGAACTTAGTAGACTTGCCTCCTGGTTGCAAACCGATCGGTTGTAAATGGGTTCTGAAAAAGAAACTAAAACCTGATGGAACTATTGATAAATACAAGGCTCGCCTTGTAGCCAAGGGTTTTAGACAAAGAGAAAATATAGATTTCTTCGACACTTTCTCTCCAGTCACTAGAATCACATCCATTAGGGTACTTATTTCAATTGCTGCTATTTATAACTTAATAGTACACCAAATGGATGTTAAAACAGCCTTTTTAAATGGTGACTTAGAGGAAGAAATCTATATGGAACAACCAGAAGGGTTTGTGATCCATGGACAAGAAAACAAGGTTTGTAAGTTAGACAAGTCTCTATATGGACTAAAACAAGCCCCTAAGTAATGGCATGAAAAATTTGATAACTTAATGATATCAAATGGATATAAAGTGAATGAAAGTGACAAATGCGTTTATTACAAATCTGAGAATCGCATTTGCACTATCATATGTCTTTATGTAGATGATCTACTTATATTTGGATCAAACATTCAGACTATTAATGATGTGAAATCTTTGTTGTGCAACAACTTTGATATGAAAGACCTGGGAGAAGCAAATTTAATCCTCGGTATCAAGATCACGAGATCCAAACAAGGAATTTCTTTGGATCAATCACACTATGTGGAAAAGATCTTAAAGAAATATAATTACTTTGATTGTAAACCTGCTAGCACTCCATACGATCCAAGCATGAAACTGTTTAAGAACACTGGTGAAAGTGTTAAACAGACAGAATATGCAAGTATCATTGGAAGTCTTAGATATGCTACTGACTGTACTAGACCTGACATTGCATATGTCGTGGGATTATTGTGCAGGTTTACTAGTAGACCAAGTAATGAACATTGGCAAGCTATTGAGCGAGTCATGAGATATCTTAAAAAGACTGTGAACCTCGGTTTACATTATCAGAGATTTCCTGCTGTACTTGAAGGATACAGTGATGCTGATTGGAATACTTTGTCAGATGATTCCAAAGCTACTAGTGGCTATATATTTAGTATAGCCGGAGGAGCTGTATCTTGGAAATCAAAGAAACAGACCATTCTGGCTCAGTCCACAATGGAGTCTGAAATGATAGCACTAGCCACAGCTAGTGAAGAAGCAAGTTGGTTAAGATGCTTGCTAGCTGAGATTCCCGTATGGGAAAAACCTATGCCAGCTGTGTTGATCCACTGCGATAGTACCGCGGCTATTGCAAAAATTGAGAACCGTTATTATAATGGTAAAAGACGTCAAATAAGAAGAAAGCACAGCACCATTAGAGACTGTATCTCTAAAGGAGCTGTAAGAGTGGATCATGTACGCACTGATGAAAACTTAGCAGATCCTTTGACGAAAGGATTAGCTAGAGAGAAAGTCTATAACACATCATATAAGATGGGACTAATGCATATATGAATATGAGTTGCTCACAATGGTAACCCGACCTAAATGACTGGAGATCCCAAGAAATAGGTTCAATGGGTAATAACAAGTTGTGAGTGATATGAGATGATCATGCAAGAGAGGCATGATTCCTGAAGTAATAAGAGGTTGAGATAATAGAAACTCTTAATGAGATCTATACTCTGTATGAGGGAGTACCTAGACTACAGGAGTACTCTTGATAGACTCACCTTGGTGATTGTGGAACTTGGGTCGGTTCCTATGGAATTGCGAGGCAAAATTCCTAGAGCCTTCACTAAACCGGGATACACGTGCAGGGCCATTAAAGCACGGGCTATTAGAATACACCTTAAAGAAAAGGTTGTGTGCGGGTCTGATGTCTGAGATAGAGTTCAAGACAATTGTGTCACTCTTGTTGAATCAGAATCCTACTTGCTACGCAAAGGTTCAAGTCATAGACACCTTTGCTTATGCACAATCTTAGAAACGTCTGACGTTACCTCTAAAATCACCTTTTAAATTCAAGTGGGGGATTGTTGGAAATCTTGGAATGATGATAACTTGGATTGGGAATTGGAATGATTCATTGACATTAAATGGGCAATAAATGAGCACATGAATGAACTAGTTGGTGAGTGAATTTGAAAGGATTCATTTTAGTCCCACATTGGAGGGAACACAACTTCTAGTAGTGCATAAATACTCCAACTTGGACACTTGGGTTGGGCCCCAAGGGGCACCCCAATTTTGTTAAGGAGTGAGGACACACCACTAAGTCATCTAGACACACACGCGCGTGCGCCGCCGCCGCCGTCCGTCCGACCGGCCGGCCGGCTCGGCTCGGCTCGGTTCGGTTCGGTTCGGTTCGGTTCGGTCTAGATAAATTAACTTTTTGAACCGGATTTTGGTGAAAAATTAATTATTAATGATTATTAATAATTAATTAATTCGGTGGAATTAATTAGCATTAATTAATTAAAAATAGTGGAAATTAATTAATATTTAATATTAATTAATTACGGAATTAGTGACGTGTCAATTACTTGCCTTCCAAGAGTCAAAACGCATGACTGCATGACTGTCTGACCAAGCAATAACGGTCACTTTTGACTGGGCCAATTCCACCCTCTCCCATGTTCTTCCTACTATTTCGAACCGTTTTGTTGGATCCGTGCTTATTTCATTTGCAAATAACTCCAGAATTCCATATCTCAAATTCTCTCTTCTCTCTCTCTACTCTGCTTCATCTCAAGTTTTTTTTTCTTTTCTGTTTTTTCGACTGCTTCTTGCCAGATACTACGAGTGGTTTCTACACCATCAGAAGGTGTTATTCATCGAACGATTTATCACAGTGCAAGTGATAATCGTATTTTATTCGAACGGGCTGTTTTATCCTGGAGACGTCGCTTATTATCGACTGCCTTGCACTTTGTTGGCATCCGGCGAAACGTCTTAAAGAAAGCGTACTGAACCGCGACTCTACCCGATAAAATTCTCAGTGGCTATTCTTGTTTTCACTAATCCGTGATCAATAATTTTAAGACGATCGCCTTAACTGCCATGGCTACTGAGGAAATTATCGGTAATAATGCGGTCGCTGCTGTCACTGATAAACCATTTAAGTTTGAGGGTTCTCATTTCAAACGTTGGCAAGCTAAGATGAAATTTTTCTTAACTATCAAGAAGTGTGCCCACGTTCTGACTGAGGATATCCCTGTTGTTCCTTCTGGATCAACCGAACAAACTGATGCTGCAACAATTGTAACTTCTGACAAAGCTCCCAGCTCTGCTGAAGCACAAGCTGCTGCAAAAGCCAAAGCCGCAGCAGATGATTTACAGCTTCGAAAAGAAATTTCCATATGGCAAGAGAATGACTACCTATGCAAAAATCACATTCTGAACGGTCTTGCTGATGACCTGTACGATTACTACAGTAATTACAACAGTGCTAAAGAAGTGTGGGAAGCTCTGCAGAAGAAATATGATACTGAAGAAGCAGGTGCAAAGAAATATGCTGTCAGCCGCTACTTGAATTACAAGATGGTGGATGAAAAGTCTGTGGAAACTCAAAGCCACGAAATTCAGAAAATTGCTCATGAAATCATAACTGAAGGTATGCCCCTGAATGAACAATTTCAAACTGCTGTTATTATTGACAAACTGCCCCCTGGTTGGAAAGATTTCAAAAATATGCTTCGCCATAAAACCAAAGAGTTTTCAATCGAAAGTCTGATTACTCGCCTCCGAATTGAAGAGGAAGCTCGAAGACAAGATCAGAAAGATGAAGTCTTAGTTGTTTCTAACAACAAAAAGAGATTCGGTGCGGTTCTGAAGCCTACGGGAAAACCATTAAAGAATCAGAACCGCAATGCTGTGAACCGAATTAAGAATGGGAATCCCTCTAGGGCCCCAAATGCTCCACTTGCTAGGCAGCAACCACCACCACAGAGAAATGATGCTCCGGTTTTCACTTGCTACAATTGTGGGAAACTGGGTCACATGGCAAAAAGGTGTAAGAGCAGGCCTAAACCTGTTGTTGGCTCAAATGCTCAGGTTAACCTGACTGATGAGCAATTCATTGCTATGATCACTGAAGTCAACATGGTTGGTGGAAGTGATGGTTGGTGGATAGACACTGGCGCCTCTCGTCATGTCTGCTACGATCGTGCTATGTTCAAAACATACATGAATGCTGAAGATAAGAAAGTGTTGTTGGGAGATGCTCACACCACTAAGGTTGCTGGAATTGGGGATGTTGAGCTGAAATTCACCTCAGGAAAGACTTTGATCTTGAAGGACGTCATGCACGTTCCTGAAATTAGGAAGAATCTTGTTTCTGGTTTTCTTTTAAATAAGGCAGGGTTTAGTCAAACTTTAGGGGCAGATTTGTACACCATCACTAAGAATGGTATTTTTGTTGGGAAAGGGTACGCCACTGATGGCATGTTTAAGTTGAATGTTGATTTTAATAAGATTTCTCCTTCTGTTTACTCTTTGTGTGATTTTAATATTTGGCATACTAGACTTTGTCACGTTAATAAGCGAATTATGCATAATGCAAGCAACTTGGGCCTAATCCCTAAATTAAGTATTAATGATACAAATAAATGTGAATATTGTAGTCAAGCAAAAATAATCAAGACTTCACATAAATCAATTAATAAGGAATCTGATCCCCTAGATCTTATACATTCTGATATATGCGAATTAGATGGAAGTTTAACTAGAAACAATAAACGTTATTTTATCACTTTTATTGATGATTATTCAGATTATACTTATGTATACTTAATGAAGAATAAAAGTGAAGCGCTTGAAATGTTTAAGATATATGTAACTGAAATTGAGAATCAACTTAGTAAGAAGATTAAGAGACTTCGTAGTGATAGGGGGACTGAATATGATTCTTGTTTATTTAATGATTTTTATAAAGAACATGGAATTGTACATGAAACGACTGCTCCATATTCTCCTGAAATGAATGGTAAAGCAGAAAGAAAGAATAGGACTCTTACCGAACTTGTTGTTGCAATTATGATAAATTCTGGTGCTGCTCCTCACTGGTGGGGGGAAATTTTATTGACTGTTTGCTACGTCCTGAATAGAATCCCCAAGTCAAAAAGTAAGATCTCACCATATGAGATATTAAAGAAAAGACAACCAAACTTGTCTTATTTGAGAACTTGGGGCTGCCTGGCTTATGTCAGAATTCCGGATCCGAAACGAGTTAAACTCGCTAGTAGAGCATATGAATGTGTATTCATTGGGTATGCAGCAAACAGTAAGGCATATAGGTTCTATGACCTAAATGCAAAAGTAATCATAGAATCAAATGATGTTGAATTATATGAAGACAAATTTCCTTTCAAACTGAGAAATAGTGGGGGCACCCAATCGAGTCACATTCCTGTGATAAGAAGTACAGAAAACAACAACGAAGTAGAAACAAAACTTCGGAGAAGTAAAAGAGTAAGAGTCGCTAAAGACTATGGGCCTGATTATGCGGCTTATAATATAGAAGAAGATCCAATAAATCTTCAAGCAGCATTGTCATCTCTAGATGCAGATTTATGGCAAGAAGCTATAAATGATGAGATAGAATCCCTAGATTCTAACAAGACATGGCACTTAGTAGACTTGCCTCCTGGTTGCAAACCGATCGGTTGTAAATGGGTTCTGAAAAAGAAACTAAAACCTGATGGAACTATTGATAAATACAAGGCTCGCCTTGTAGCCAAGGGTTTTAGACAAAGAGAAAATATAGATTTCTTCGACACTTTCTCTCCAGTCACTAGAATCACATCCATTAGGGTACTTATTTCAATTGCTGCTATTTATAACTTAATAGTACACCAAATGGATGTTAAAACAGCCTTTTTAAATGGTGACTTAGAGGAAGAAATCTATATGGAACAACCAGAAGGGTTTGTGATCCATGGACAAGAAAACAAGGTTTGTAAGTTAGACAAGTCTCTATATGGACTAAAACAAGCCCCTAAGCAATGGCATGAAAAATTTGATAACTTAATGATATCAAATGGATATAAAGTGAATGAAAGTGACAAATGCGTTTATTACAAATCTGAGAATCGCATTTGCACTATCATATGTCTTTATGTAGATGATCTACTTATATTTGGATCAAACATTCAGACTATTAATGATGTGAAATCTTTGTTGTACAACAACTTTGATATGAAAGACCTGGGAGAAGCAAATTTAATCCTCGGTATCAAGATCACGAGATCCAAACAAGGAATTTCTTTGGATCAATCACACTATGTGGAAAAGATCTTAAAGAAATATAATTACTTTGATTGTAAACCTGCTAGCACTCCATACGATCCAAGCATGAAACTGTTTAAGAACACTGGTGAAAGTGTTAAACAGACAGAATATGCAAGTATCATTGGGAGTCTTAGATATGCTACTGACTGTACTAGACCTGACATTGCATATGTCGTGGGATTATTGTGCAGGTTTACTAGTAGACCAAGTAATGAACATTGGCAAGCTATTGAGCGAGTCATGAGATATCTTAAAAAGACTGTGAACCTCGGTTTACATTATCAGAGATTTCCTGCTGTACTTGAAGGATACAGTGATGCTGATTGGAATACTTTGTCAGATGATTCCAAAGCTACTAGTGGCTATATATTTAGTATAGCCGGAGGAGCTGTATCTTGGAAATCAAAGAAACAGACCATTCTGGCTCAGTCCACAATGGAGTCTGAAATGATAGCACTAGCCACAGCTAGTGAAGAAGCAAGTTAGTTAAGATGCTTGCTAGCTGAGATTCCCGTATGGGAAAAACCTATGCCAGCTGTGTTGATCCACTGCGATAGTACCGCGGCTATTGCAAAAATTGAGAACCGTTATTATAATGGTAAAAGACGTCAAATAAGAAGAAAGCACAGCACCATTAGAGACTGTATCTCTAAAGGAGCTGTAAGAGTGGATCATGTACGCACTGATGAAAACTTAGCAGATCCTTTGACGAAAGGATTAGCTAGAGAGAAAGTCTATAACACATCATATAAGATGGGACTAATGCCTATATGAATATGAGTTGCTCACAATGGTAACCCGACCTAAATGATTGGAGATCCCAAGAAATAGGTTCAATGGGTAATAACAAGTTGTGAGTGATATGAGATGATCATGCAAGAGAGGCATGATTCCTGAAGTAATAAGAGGTTGAGATAATAGAAACTCTTAATGAGATATATACTCTGTATGAGGGAGTACCTAGACTACAGGAGTACTCTTGATAGACTCACCTTGGTGATTGTGGAACTTGGGTCGGTTCCTATGGAATTGCGAGGCAAAATTCCTAGAGCCTTCACTAAACCGGGATACACGTGTAGGGCCATTAAAGCACGGGCTATTAGAATACACCTTAAAGAAAAGGTTGTGTGCGGGTCTGATGTCTGAGATAGAGTTCAAGACAATTGTGCCACTCTTGTTGAATCAGAATCCTACTTGCTACGCAAAGGTTCAAGTCATAGACACCTTTGCTTATGCACAATCTTAGAAACGTCTGACGTTACCTCTAAAATCACCTTTTAAATTCAAGTGGGGGATTGTTGGAAATCTTGGAATGATGATAACTTGGATTGGGAATTGGAATGATTCATTGACATTAAATGGGCAATAAATGAGCACATGAATGAACTAGTTGGTGAGTGAATTTGAAAGGATTCATTTTAGTCCCACATTGGAGGGAACACAACTTCTAGTAGTGCATAAATACTCCAACTTGGACACTTGGGTTGGGCCCCAAGGGGCACCCCAATTTTGTTAAGGAGTGAGGACACACCACTAAGTCATCTAGACACACACGCGGGTGCGCCGCCGCGGCCGTCCGACCGGCCGGCCGGCTCGGTTCGGTTCGGTTCGGTCTAGATGAATTAACTTTTTGAACCGGATTTTGGTGAAAAATTAATTATTAATGATTATTAATAATTAATTAATTCGGTGGAATTAATTAGCATTAATTAATTAAAAATAGTGGAAATTAATTAATATTTAATATTAATTAATTACGGAATTAGTGACGTGTCAATTACTTGCCTTCCAAGAGTCAAAACGCATGACTGCATGACTGTCTGACCAAGCAATAACGGTCACTTTTGACTGGGCCAATTCCACCCTCTCCCACGTTCTTCCTACTATTTCGAACCGTTTTGTTGGATCCGTGCTTATTTCATTTGCAAATAACTCCAGAATTCCATATCTCGAATTCTCTCTTCTCTCTCTCTACTCTGCTTCATCTCAAGTTTTTTTTTCTTTTCTGTTTTTTCGACTGCTTCTTGCCAGATACTACGAGTGGTTTCTACACCATCAGAAGGTGTTATTCATCGAACGATTTATCACAGTGCAAGTGATAATCGTATTTTATTCGAACGGGCTGTTTTATCCTGGAGACGTCGCCTATTATCTACTGCCTTGCACTTTGTTGGCATCCGGCGAAACGTCTTAAAGAAAGCGTACTGAACCGCGACTCGACCCCATAAAATTCTCAGTGGCTATTCTTGTTTTCACTAATCCGTGATCAACAATTTTAAGACGATCGCCTTAACTGCCATGGCTACTGAGGAAATTATCGGTAATAATGCGGTCGCTGCTGTCACTGACAAACCATTTAAGTTTGAGGGTTCTCATTTCAAACGTTGGCAAGCTAAGATGAAATTTTTCTTAACTATCAAGAAGTGTGCCCACGTTCTGACTGAGGATATCCCTGTTGTTCCTTCTGGATCAACCGAACAAACTGATGCTGCAACAATTGTAACTTCTGACAAAGCTCCCAGCTCTGCTGAAGCACAAGCTGCTGCAAAAGCCAAAGCCGCAGCAGATGATTTACAGCTTCGAAAAGAAATTGCCATATGGCAAGAGAATGACTACCTATGCAAAAATCACATTCTGAACGGTCTTGCTGATGACCTGTACGATTACTACAGTAATTACAACAGTGCTAAAGAAGTGTGGGAAGCTCTGCAGAAGAAATATGATACTGAAGAAGCAGGTGCAAAGAAATATGCTGTCAGCCGCTACTTGAATTACAAGATGGTGGATGAAAAGTCTGTGGAAACTCAAAGCCACGAAATTCAGAAAATTGCTCATGAAATCATAACTGAAGGTATGCCCCTGAATGAACAATTTCAAATTGCTATTATTATTGACAAACTGCCCCCTGGTTGGAAAGATTTCAAAAATATGCTTCGCCATAAAACCAAAGAGTTTTCAATCGAAAGTCTGATTACTCGCCTCCGAATTGAAGAGGAAGCTCGAAGACAAGATCAGAAAGATGAAGTCTTAGTTGTTTCTAACAACAAAAAGAGATTCGGTGCGGTTCTGAAGCCTACGGGCAAACCATTAAAGAATCAGAACCGCAATGCTGTGAACCGAATTAAGAATGGGAATCCCTCTAGGGCCCCAAATGCTCCACTTGCTAGGCAGTAACCATCACCACAGAGAAATGATGCTCCGGTTTTCACTTGCTACAATTGTGGGAAACCGGGTCACATGGCAAAAAGGTGTAAGAGCAGGCCTAAACCTGTTGTTGGCTCAAATGCTCAGGTTAACCTGACTGATGAGCAATTCATTGCTATGATCACTGAAGTCAACATGGTTGGTGGAAGTGATGGTTGGTGGATAGACACTGGCGCCTCTCGTCATGTCTGCTACGATCGTGCTATGTTCAAAACATACATGAATGCTGAAGATAAGAAAGTGTTGTTGGGAGATGCTCACACCACTAAGGTTGCTGGAATTGGGGATGTTGAGCTGAAATTCACCTCAGGAAAGACTTTGATCTTGAAGGACGTCATGCACGTTCCTGAAATTAGGAAGAATCTTGTTTCTGGTTTTCTTTTAAATAAGGCAGGGTTTAGTCAAACTTTAGGGGCAGATTTGTACACCATCACTAAGAATGGTATTTTTGTTGGGAAAGGGTACGCCACTGATGGCATGTTTAAGTTGAATGTTGATTTTAATAAGATTTCTCCTTCTGTTTACTCTTTGTGTGATTTTAATATTTGGCATACTAGACTTTGTCACGTTAATAAGCGAATTATGCATAATGCAAGCAACTTGGGCCTAATCCCTAAATTAAGTATTAATGATACAAATAAATGTGAATATTGTAGTCAAGCAAAAATAATCAAGACTTCGCATAAATCAATTAATAAGGAATCTGATCCCCTAGATCTTATACATTCTGATATATGCGAATTAGATGGAAGTTTAACTAGAAACAATAAACGTTATTTTATCACTTTTATTGATGATTATTCAGATTATACTTATGTATACTTAATGAAGAATAAAAGTGAAGCGCTTGAAATGTTTAAGATATATGTAACTGAAATTGAGAATCAACTTAGTAAGAAGATTAAGAGACTTCGTAGTGATAGGGGGACTGAATATGATTCTGGTTTATTTAATGATTTTTATAAAGAACATGGAATTGTACATGAAACGACTGCTCCATATTCTCCTGAAATGAATGGTAAAGCAGAAAGAAAGAATAGGACTCTTACCGAACTTGTTGTTGCAATTATGATAAATTCTGGTGCTGCTCCTCACTGGTGGGGGGAAATTTTATTGACTGTTTGCTACGTCCTGAATAGAATCCCCAAGTCAAAAAGTAAGATCTCACCATATGAGATATTAAAGAAAAGACAACCAAACTTGTCTTATTTGAGAACTTGGGGCTGCCTGGCTTATGTCAGAATTCCGGATCCGAAACGAGTTAAACTCGCTAGTAGAGCATATGAATGTATATTCATTGGGTATGCAGCAAACAGTAAGGCATATAGGTTCTATGACCTAAATGCAAAAGTAATCATAGAATCAAATGATGTTGAATTCTATGAAGACAAATTTCCTTTCAAACTGAGAAATAGTGGGGGCACCCAATCGAGTCACATTCCTGTGATAAGAAGTACAGAAAACAACAACGAAGTAGAAACAAAACTTCGGAGAAGTAAAAGAGTAAGAGTCGCTAAAGACTATGGGCCTGATTATGCGGCTTATAATATAGAAGAAGATCCAATAAATCTTCAAGCAGCATTGTCATCTCTAGATGCAGATTTATGGCAAGAAGCTATAAATGATGAGATAGAATCCCTAGATTCTAACAAGACATGGCACTTAGTAGACTTGCCTCCTGGTTGCAAACCGATCGGTTGTAAATGGGTTCTGAAAAAGAAACTAAAACCTGATGGAACTATTGATAAATACAAGGCTCGCCTTGTAGCCAAGGGTTTTAGACAAAGAGAAAATATAGATTTCTTCGACACTTTCTCTCCAGTCACTAGAATCACATCCATTAGGGTACTTATTTCAATTGCTGCTATTTATAACTTAATAGTACACCAAATGGATGTTAAAACAGCCTTTTTAAATGGTGACTTAGAGGAAGAAATCTATATGGAACAACCAGAAGGGTTTGTGATCCATGGACAAGAAAACAAGGTTTGTAAGTTAGACAAGTCTCTATATGGACTAAAACAAGCCCCTAAGCAATGGCATGAAAAATTTGATAACTTAATGATATCAAATGGATATAAAGTGAATGAAAGTGACAAATGCGTTTATTACAAATCTGAGAATCGCATTTGCACTATCATATGTCTTTATGTAGATGATCTACTTATATTTGGATCAAACATTCAGACTATTAATGATGTGAAATCTTTGTTGTGCAACAACTTTGATATGAAAGACCTGGGAGAAGCAAATTTAATCCTCGGTATCAAGATCACGAGATCCAAACAAGGAATTTCTTTGGATCAATCACACTATGTGGAAAAGATCTTAAAGAAATATAATTACTTTGATTGTAAACCTGCTAGCACTCCATACGATCCAAGCATGAAACTGTTTAAGAACACTGGTGAAAGTGTTAAACAGACAGAATATGCAAGTATCATTGGAAGTCTTAGATATGCTACTGACTGTACTAGACCTGACATTGCATATGTCGTGGGATTATTGTGCAGGTTTACTAGTAGACCAAGTAATGAACATTGGCAAGCTATTGAGCGAGTCATGAGATATCTTAAAAAGACTGTGAACCTCGGTTTACATTATCAGAGATTTCCTGCTGTACTTGAAGGATACAGTGATGCTGATTGGAATACTTTGTCAGATGATTCCAAAGCTACTAGTGGCTATATATTTAGTATAGCCGGAGGAGCTGTATCTTGGAAATCAAAGAAACAGACCATTCTGGCTCAGTCCACAATGGAGTCTGAAATGATAGCACTAGCCACAGCTAGTGAAGAAGCAAGTTGGTTAAGATGCTTGCTAGCTGAGATTCCCGTATGGGAAAAACCTATGCCAGCTGTGTTGATCCACTGCGATAGTACCGCGGCTATTGCAAAAATTGAGAACCGTTATTATAATGGTAAAAGACGTCAAATAAGAAGAAAGCACAGCACCATTAGAGACTGTATCTCTAAAGGAGCTGTAAGAGTGGATCATGTACGCACTGATGAAAACTTAGCAGATCCTTTGACGAAAGGATTAGCTAGAGAGAAAGTCTATAACACATCATATAAGATGGGACTAATGCCTATATGAATATGAGTTGCTCACAATGGTAACCCGACCTAAATGACTGGAGATCCCAAGAAATAGGTTCAATGGGTAATAACAAGTTGTGAGTGATATGAGATGATCATGCAAGAGAGGCATGATTCCTGAAGTAATAAGAGGTTGAGATAATAGAAACTCTTAATGAGATCTATACTCTGTATGAGGGAGTACCTAGACTACAGGAGTACTCTTGATAGACTCACCTTGGTGATTGTGGAACTTGGGTCGGTTCCTATGGAATTGCGAGGCAAAATTCCTAGAGCCTTCACTAAACCGGGATACACGTGCAGGGCCATTAAAGCACGGGCTATTAGAATACACCTTAAAGAAAAGGTTGTGTGCGGGTCTGATGTCTGAGATAGAGTTCAAGACAATTGTGTCACTCTTGTTGAATTAGAATCCTACTTGCTACGCAAAGGTTCAAGTCATAGACACCTTTGCTTATGCACAATCTTAGAAACGTCTGACGTTACCTCTAAAATCACCTTTTAAATTCAAGTGGGGGATTGTTGGAAATCTTGGAATGATGATAACTTGGATTGGGAATTGGAATGATTCATTGACATTAAATGGGCAATAAATGAGCACATGAATTAACTAGTTGGTGAGTGAATTTGAAAGGATTCATTTTAGTCCCACATTGGAGGGAACACAACTTCTAGTAGTGCATAAATACTCCAACTTGGACACTTGGGTTGGGCCCCAAGGGGCACCCCAATTTTGTTAAGGAGTGAGGACACACCACTAAGTCATCTAGACACACACGCGCGTGCGCCGCCGCCGCCGTCCGTCCGACCGGCCGGCCGGCTCGGCTCGGCTCGGTTCGGTTCGGTTCGGTCTAGATGAATTAACTTTTTGAACCAGATTTTGGTGAAAAATTAATTATTAATGATTATTAATAATTAATTAATTCGGTGGAATTAATTAGCATTAATTAATTAAAAATAGTGGAAATTAATTAATATTTAATATTAATTAATTACGGAATTAGTGACGTGTCAATTACTTGCCTTCCAAGAGTCAAAACGCATGACTGCATGACTGTCTGACCAAGCAATAACGGTCACTTTTGACTTGGACAATTCCACCCTCTCCCACGTTCTTCCTACTATTTCGAACCGTTTTGTTGGATTCGTGCTTATTTCATTTGCAAATAACTCCAGAATTCCATATCTCGAATTCTCTCTTCTCTCTCTCTACTCTGCTTCATCTCAAGTTTTTTTTTCTTTTCTGTTTTTTCGACTGCTTCTTGCCAGATACTACGAGTGGTTTCTACACCATCAGAAGGTGTTATTCATCGAACGATTTATCACAGTGCAAGTGATAATCGTATTTTATTCGAACGGGTTGTTTTATCCTGGAGACGTCGCCTATTATCGACTGCCTTGCACTTTGTTGGCATCCGGCGAAACGTCTTAAAGAAAGCGTACTGAACCGCGACTCGACCCGATAAAATTCTCAGTGGCTATTCTTGTTTTCACTAATCCGTGATCAACAATTTTAAGACGATCGCCTTAACTGCCATGGCTACTGAGGAAATTATCGGTAATAATGCGGTCGCTGCTGTCACTGACAAACCATTTAAGTTTGAGGGTTCTCATTTCAAACGTTGGCAAGCTAAGATGAAATTTTTCTTAACTATCAAGAAGTGTGCCCACGTTCTGACTGAGGATATCCCTGTTGTTCCTTCTGGATCAACCGAACAAACTGATGCTGCAACAATTGTAACTTCTGACAAAGCTCCCAGCTCTGCTGAAGCACAAGCTGCTGCAAAAGCCAAAGCCGCAGCAGATGATTTACAGCTTCGAAAAGAAATTGCCATATGGCAAGAGAATGACTACCTATGCAAAAATCACATTCTGAACGGTCTTGCTGATGACCTGTACGATTACTACAGTAATTACAACAGTGCTAAAGAAGTGTGGGAAGCTCTGCAGAAGAAATATGATACTGAAGAAGCAGGTGCAAAGAAATATGCTGTCAGCCGCTACTTGAATTACAAGATGGTGGATGAAAAGTCTGTGGAAACTCAAAGCCACGAAATTCAGAAAATTGCTCATGAAATCATAACTGAAGGTATGCCCCTGAATGAACAATTTCAAATTGCTGTTATTATTGACAAACTGCCCCCTGGTTGGAAAGATTTCAAAAATATGCTTCGCCATAAAACCAAAGAGTTTTCAATCGAAAGTCTGATTACTCGCCTCCGAATTGAAGAGGAAGCTCGAAGACAAGATCAGAAAGATGAAGTCTTAGTTGTTTCTAACAACAAAAAGAGATTCGGTGCGGTTCTGAAGCCTACGGGCAAACCATTAAAGAATTAGAACCGCAATGCTGTGAACCGAATTAAGAATGGGAATCCCTCTAGGGCCCCAAATGCTCCACTTGCTAGGCAGCAACCACCACCACAGAGAAATGATGCTCCGGTTTTCACTTGCTACAATTGTGGGAAACCGGGTCACATGGCAAAAAGGTGTAAGAGCAGGCCTAAACCTGTTGTTGGCTCAAATGCTCAGGTTAACCTGACTGATGAGCAATTCATTGCTATGATCACTGAAGTCAACATGGTTGGTGGAAGTGATGGTTGGTGGATAGACACTGGCGCCTCTCGTCATGTCTGCTACGATCGTGCTATGTTCAAAACATACATGAATGCTGAAGATAAGAAAGTGTTGTTGGGAGATGCTCACACCACTAAGGTTGCTGGAATTGGGGATGTTGAGCTGAAATTCACCTCAGGAAAGACTTTGATCTTGAAGGACGTCATGCACGTTCCTGAAATTAGGAAGAATCTTGTTTCTGGTTTTCTTTTAAATAAGGCAGGGTTTAGTCAAACTTTAGGGGCAGATTTGTACACCATCACTAAGAATGCTATTTTTGTTGGGAAAGGGTACGCCACTGATGGCATGTTTAAGTTGAATGTTGATTTTAATAAGATTTCTCCTTCTGTTTACTCTTTGTGTGATTTTAATATTTGGCATACTAGACTTTGTCACGTTAATAAGCGAATTATGCATAATGCAAGCAACTTGGGCCTAATCCCTAAATTAAGTATTAATGATACAAATAAATGTGAATATTGTAGTCAAGCAAAAATAATCAAGACTTCGCATAAATCAATTAATAAGGAATCTGATCCCCTAGATCTTATACATTCTGATATATGCGAATTAGATGGAAGTTTAACTAGAAACAATAAACGTTATTTTATCACTTTTATTGATGATTATTCAGATTATACTTATGTATACTTAATGAAGAATAAAAGTGAAGCGCTTGAAATGTTTAAGATATATGTAACTGAAATTGAGAATCAACTTAGTAAGAAGATTAAGAGACTTCGTAGTGATAGGGGGACTGAATATGATTCTGGTTTATTTAATGATTTTTATAAAGAACATGGAATTGTACATGAAACGACTGCTCCATAGTCTCCTGAAATGAAAGGTAAAGCAGAAAGAAAGAATAGGACTCTTACCGAACTTGTTGTTGCAATTATGATAAATTCTGGTGCTGCTCCTCACTGGTGGGGGGAAATTTTATTGACTGTTTGCTACGTCCTGAATAGAATCCCCAAGTCAAAAAGTAAGATCTCACCATATGAGATATTAAAGAAAAGACAACCAAACTTGTCTTATTTGAGAACTTGGGGCTGCCTGGCTTATGTCAGAATTCCGGATCCGAAACGAGTTAAACTCGCTAGTAGAGCATATGAATGTGTATTCATTGGGTATGCAGCAAACAGTAAGGCATATAGGTTCTATGACCTAAATGCAAAAGTAATCATAGAATCAAATGATGTTGAATTCTATGAAGACAAATTTCCTTTCAAACTGAGAAATAGTGGGGGCACCCAATCGAGTCACATTCCTGTGATAAGAAGTACAGAAAACAACAACGAAGTAGAAACAAAACTTCGGAGAAGTAAAAGAGTAAGAGTCGCTAAAGACTATGGGCCTGATTATGCGGCTTATAATATAGAAGAAGATCCAATAAATCTTCAAGCAGCATTGTCATCTCTAGATGCAGATTTATGGCAAGAAGCTATAAATGATGAGATAGAATCCCTAGATTCTAACAAGACATGGCACTTAGTAGACTTGCCTCCTGGTTGCAAACCGATCGGTTGTAAATGGGTTCTGAAAAAGAAACTAAAACCTGATGGAACTATTGATAAATACAAGGCTCGCCTTGTAGCCAAGGGTTTTAGACAAAGAGAAAATATAGATTTCTTCGACACTTTCTCTCCAGTCACTAGAATCACATCCATTAGGGTACTTATTTCAATTGCTGCTATTTATAATTTAATAGTACACCAAATGGATGTTAAAACAGCCTTTTTAAATGGTGACTTAGAGGAAGAAATCTATATGGAACAACCAGAAGGGTTTGTGATCCATGGACAAGAAAACAAGGTTTGTAAGTTAGACAAGTCTCTATATGGACTAAAACAAGCCCCTAAGCAATGGCATGAAAAATTTGATAACTTAATGATATCAAATGGATATAAAGTGAATGAAAGTGACAAATGCGTTTATTACAAATCTGAGAATCGCATTTGCACTATCATATGTCTTTATGTAGATGATCTACTTATATTTGGATCAAACATTCAGACTATTAATGATGTGAAATCTTTGTTGTGCAACAACTTTGATATGAAAGACCTGGGAGAAGCAAATTTAATCCTCGGTATCAAGATCACGAGATCCAAACAAGGAATTTCTTTGGATCAATCACACTATGTGGAAAAGATCTTAAAGAAATATAATTACTTTGATTGTAAACCTGCTAGCACTCCATACGATCCAAGCATGAAACTGTTTAAGAACACTGGTGAAAGTGTTAAACAGACAGAATATGCAAGTATCATTGGAAGTCTTAGATATGCTACTGACTGTACTAGACCTGACATTGCATATGTCGTGGGATTATTATGCAGGTTTACTAGTAGACCAAGTAATGAACATTGGCAAGCTATTGAGCGAGTCATGAGATATCTTAAAAAGACTGTGAACCTCGGTTTACATTATCAGAGATTTCCTGCTGTACTTGAAGGATACAGTGATGCTGATTGGAATACTTTGTCAGATGATTCCAAAGCTACTAGTGGCTATATATTTAGTATAGCCGGAGGAGCTGTATCTTGGAAATCAAAGAAACAGACCATTCTGGCTTAGTCCACAATGGAGTCTGAAATGATAGCACTAGCCACAGCTAGTGAAGAAGCAAGTTGGTTAAGATGCTTGCTAGCTGAGATTCCCGTATGGGAAAAACCTATGCCAGCTGTGTTGATCCACTGCGATAGTACCGCGGCTATTGCAAAAATTGAGAACCGTTATTATAATGGTAAAAGACGTCAAATAAGAAGAAAGCACAGCACCATTAGAGACTGTATCTCTAAAGGAGCTGTAAGAGTGGATCATGTACGCACTGATGAAAACTTAGCAGATCCTTTGACGAAAGGATTAGCTAGAGAGAAAGTCTATAACACATCATATAAGATGGGACTAATGCCTATATGAATATGAGTTGCTCACAATGGTAACCCGACCTAAATGACTGGAGATCCCAAGAAATAGGTTCAATGGGTAATAACAAGTTGTGAGTGATATGAGATGATCATGCAAGAGAGGCATGATTCCTGAAGTAATAAGAGGTTGAGATAATAGAAACTCTTAATGAGATCTATACTCTGTATGAGGGAGTACCTAGACTACAGGAGTACTCTTGATAGACTCACCTTGGTGATTGTGGAACTTGGGTCGGTTCCTATGGAATTGCGAGGCAAAATTCCTAGAGCCTTCACTAAACCGGGATACACGTGCAGGGCCATTAAAGCACGGGCTATTAGAATACACCTTAAAGAAAAGGTTGTGTGCGGGTCTGATGTCTGAGATAGAGTTCAAGACAATTGTGTCACTCTTGTTGAATCAGAATCCTACTTGCTACGCAAAGGTTCAAGTCATAGACACCTTTGCTTATGCACAATCTTAGAAACGTCTGACGTTACCTCTAAAATCACCTTTTAAATTCAAGTGGGGGATTGTTGGAAATCTTGGAATGATGATAACTTGGATTGGGAATTGGAATGATTCATTGACATTAAATGGGAAATAAATGAGCACATGAATGAACTAGTTGGTGAGTGAATTTGAAAGGATTCATTTTAGTCCCACATTGGAGGGAACACAACTTCTAGTAGTGCATAAATACTCCAACTTGGACACTTGGGTTGGGCCCCAAGGGGCACCCCAATTTTGTTAAGGAGTGAGGACACACCACTAAGTCATCTAGACACACACGCGCGTGCGCCGCCGCCGCCGTCCGTCCGACCGGCCGGCCGGCTCGGCTCGGCTCGGTTCGGTTCGGTTCGGTTCGGTTCGGTCTAGATGAATTAACTTTTTGAACCGGATTTTGGTGAAAAATTAATTATTAATGATTATTAATATCTAATTAATTCGGTGGAATTAATTAGCATTAATTAATTAAAAATAGTGGAAATTAATTAATATTTAATATTAATTAATTACGGAATTAGTGACGTGTCAATTACTTGCCTTCCAAGAGTCAAAACGCATGACTGCATGACTGTCTGACCAAGCAATAACGGTCACTTTTGACTGGGCCAATTCCACCCTCTCCCACGTTCTTCCTACTATTTCAAACCGTTTTGTTGGATCCGTGCTTATTTCATTTGCAAATAACTCCAGAATTCCATATCTCGAATTCTCTCTTCTCTCTCTCTACTCTGCTTCATCTCAAGTTTTTTTTTCTTTTCTGTTTTTTCGACTGCTTCTTGCCAGATACTACGAGTGGTTTCTACACCATCAGAAGGTGTTATTCATCGAACGATTTATCACAGTGCAAGTGATAATCGTATTTTATTCGAACGGGCTGTTTTATCCTGGAGACGTCGCCTATTATCGACTGCCTTGCACTTTGTTGGCATCCGGCGAAACGTCTTAAAGAAAGCGTACTGAACCGCGACTCGACCCGATAAAATTCTCAGTGGCTATTCTTGTTTTCACTAATCCGTGATCAACAATTTTAAGACGATCGCCTTAACTGCCATGGCTACTGAGGAAATTATCGGTAATAATGCGGTCGCTGCTGTCACTGACAAACCATTTAAGTTTGAGGGTTCTCATTTCAAACGTTGGCAAGCTAAGATGAAATTTTTCTTAACTATCAAGAAGTGTGCCCACGTTCTGACTGAGGATATCCCTGTTGTTCCTTCTGGATCAACCGAACAAACTGATGCTGCAACAATTGTAACTTTTGACAAAGCTCCCAGCTCTGCTGAAGCACAAGCTGCTGCAAAAGCCAAAGCCGCAGCAGATGATTTACAGCTTCGAAAAGAAATTGCCATATGGCAAGAGAATGACTACCTATGCAAAAATCACATTCTGAACGGTCTTGTTGATGACCTGTACGATTACTACAGTAATTACAACAGTGCTAAAGAAGTGTGGGAAGCTCTGCAGAAGAAATATGATACTGAAGAAGCAGGTGCAAAGAAATATGTTGTCAGCCGCTACTTCAATTACAAGATGGTGGATGAAAAGTCTGTGGAAACTCAAAGCCACGAAATTCAGAAAATTGCTCATGAAATCATAACTGAAGGTATGCCCCTGAATGAACAATTTCAAATTGCTGTTATTATTGACAAACTGCCCCCTGGTTGGAAAGATTTCAAAAATATGCTTCGCCATAAAACCAAAGAGTTTTCAATCGAAAGTCTGATTACTCGCCTCCGAATTGAAGAGGAAGCTTGAAGACAAGATCAGAAAGATGAAGTCTTAGTTGTTTCTAACAACAAAAAGAGATTCGGTGCGGTTCTGAAGCCTACGGGCAAACCATTAAAGAATCAGAACCGCAATGCTGTGAACCGAATTAAGAATGGGAATCCCTCTAGGGCCCCAAATGCTCCACTTGCTAGGCAGCAACCACCACCACAGAGAAATGATGCTCCGGTTTTCACTTGCTACAATTATGGGAAACCGGGTCACATGGCAAAAAGGTGTAAGAGCAGGCCTAAACCTGTTGTTGGCTCAAATGCTCAGGTTAACCTGACTGATGAGCAATTCATTGCTATGATCACTGAAGTCAACATGGTTGGTGGAAGTGATGGTTGGTGGATAGACACTGGTGCCTCTCGTCATGTCTGCTACGATCGTGCTATGTTCAAAACATACATGAATGCTGAAGATAAGAAAGTGTTGTTGGGAGATGCTCACACCACTAAGGTTGTTGGAATTGGGGATGTTGAGCTGAAATTCACCTCAGGAAAGACTTTGATCTTGAAGGACGTCATGCACGTTCCTGAAATTAGGAAGAATCTTGTTTCTGGTTTTCTTTTAAATAAGGCAGGGTTTAGTCAAACTTTAGGGGCAGATTTGTACACCATCACTAAGAATGGTATTTTTGTTGGGAAAGGGTACGCCACTGATGGCATGTTTAAGTTGAATGTTGATTTTAATAAGATTTCTCCTTCTGTTTACTCTTTGTGTGATTTTAATATTTGGCATACTAGACTTTGTCACGTTAATAAGCGAATTATGCATAATGCAAGCAACTTGGGCCTAATCCCTAAATTAAGTATTAATGATACAAATAAATGTGAATATTGTAGTCAAGCAAAAATAATCAAGACTTCGCATAAATCAATTAATAAGGAATTTGATCCCCTAGATCTTATACATTCTGATATATGCGAATTAGATGGAAGTTTAACTAGAAACAATAAACGTTATTTTATCACTTTTATTGATGATTATTCAGATTATCCTTATGTATACTTAATGAAGAATAAAAGTGAAGTGCTTGAAATGTTTAAGATATATGTAACTGAAATTGAGAATCAACTTAGTAAGAAGATTAAGAGACTTCGTAGTGATAGGGGGACTGAATATGATTCTGGTTTATTTAATGATTTTTATAAAGAACATGGAATTGTACATGAAACGACTGCTCCATATTCTCCTGAAATGAATGGTAAAGCAGAAAGAAAGAATAGGACTCTTACCGAACTTGTTGTTGCAATTATGATAAATTCTGGTGCTGCTCCTCACTGGTGGGGGGAAATTTTATTGACTGTTTGCTACGTCCTGAATAGAATCCCCAAGTCAAAAAGTAAGATCTCACCATATGAGATATTAAAGAAAAGACAACCAAACTTGTCTTATTTGAGAACTTGGGGCTGCCTGGCTTATGTCAGAATTCCGGATCCGAAACGAGTTAAACTCGCTAGTAGAGCATATGAATGTGTATTCATTGGGTATGCAGCAAACAGTAAGGCATATAGGTTCTATGACCTAAATGCAAAAGTAATCATAGAATCAAATGATGTTGAATTCTATGAAGACAAATTTCCTTTCAAACTGAGAAACAGTGGGGGCACCCAATCGAGTCACATTCCTGTGATAAGAAGTACAGAAAACAACAACGAAGTAGAAACAAAACTTCGGAGAAGTAAAAGAGTAAGAGTCGCTAAAGACTATGGGCCTGATTATGCGGCTTATAATATAGAAGAAGATCCAATAAATCTTCAAGCAGCATTGTCATCTCTAGATGCAGATTTATGGCAAGAAGCTATAAATGATGAGATAGAATCCCTAGATTCTAACAAGACATGGCACTTAGTAGACTTGCCTCCTGGTTGCAAACCGATCGGTTGTAAATGGGTTCTGAAAAAGAAACTAAAACCTGATGGAACTATTGATAAATACAAGGCTCGCCTTGTAGCCAAGGGTTTTAGACAAAGAGAAAATATAGATTTCTTCGACACTTTCTCTCCAGTCACTAGAATCACATCCATTAGGGTACTTATTTCAATTGCTGCTATTTATAACTTAATAGTACACCAAATGGATGTTAAAACAGCCTTTTTAAATGGTGACTTAGAGGAAGAAATCTATATGGAACAACCAGAAGGGTTTGTGATCCATGGACAAGAAAACAAGGTTTGTAAGTTAGACAAGTCTCTATATGGACTAAAACAAGCCCCTAAGCAATGGCATGAAAAATTTGATAACTTAATGATATCAAATGGATATAAAGTGAATGAAAGTGACAAATGCGTTTATTACAAATCTGAGAATCGCATTTGCACTATCATATGTCTTTATGTAGATGATCTACTTATATTTGGATCAAACATTCAGACTATTAATGATGTGAAATCTTTGTTGTGCAACAACTTTGATATGAAAGACCTGGGAGAAGCAAATTTAATCCTCGGTATCAAGATCACGAGATCCAAACAAGGAATTTCTTTGGATCAATCACACTATGTGGAAAAGATCTTAAAGAAATATAATTACTTTGATTGTAAACCTGCTAGCACTCCATACGATCCAAGCATGAAACTGTTTAAGAACACTGGTGAAAGTGTTAAACAGACAGAATATGCAAGTATCATTGGAAGTCTTAGATATGCTACTGACTGTACTAGACCTGACATTGCATATGTCGTGGGATTATTGTGCAGGTTTACTAGTAGACCAAGTAATGAACATTGGCAAGCTATTGAGCGAGTCATGAGATATCTTAAAAAGACTGTGAACCTCGATTTACATTATCAGAGATTTCCTGCTGTACTTGAAGGATACAGTGATGCTGATTGGAATACTTTGTCAGATGATTCCAAAGCTACTAGTGGCTATATATTTAGTATAGCCGGAGGAGCTGTATCTTGGAAATCAAAGAAACAGACCATTCTGGCTCAGTCCACAATGGAGTCTGAAATGATAGCACTAGCCACAGCTAGTGAAGAAGCAAGTTGGTTAAGATGCTTGCTAGCTGAGATTCCCGTATGGGAAAAACCTATGCCAGCTGTGTTGATCCACTGCGATAGTATCGCGGCTATTGCAAAAATTGAGAACCGTTATTATAATGGTAAAAGACGTCAAATAAGAAGAAAGCACAGCACCATTAGAGACTGTATCTCTAAAGGAGCTGTAAGAGTGGATCATGTACGCACTGATGAAAACTTAGCAGATCCTTTGACGAAAGGATTAGCTAGAGAGAAAGTCTATAACACATCATATAAGATGGGACTAATGCCTATATGAATATGAGTTGCTCACAATGGTAACCCGACCTAAATGACTGGAGATCCCAAGAAATAGGTTCAATGGGTAATAACAAGTTGTGAGTGATATGAGATGATCATGCAAGAGAGGCATGATTCCTGAAGTAATAAGAGGTTGAGATAATAGAAACTCTTAATGAGATCTATACTCTGTATGAGGGAGTACCTAGACTACAGGAGTACTCTTGATAGACTCACCTTGGTGATTGTGGAACTTGGGTCGGTTCCTATGGAATTGCGAGGCAAAATTCCTAGAGCCTTCACTAAACCGGGATACACGTGCAGGGCCATTAAAGCACGGGCTATTAGAATACACCTTAAAGAAAAGGTTGTGTGCGGGTCTGATGTCTGAGATAGAGTTCAAGACAATTGTGTCACTCTTGTTGAATCAGAATCCTACTTGCTACGCAAAGGTTCAAGTCATAGACACCTTTGCTTATGCACAATCTTAGAAACGTCTGACGTTACCTCTAAAATCACCTTTTAAATTCAAGTGGGGGATTGTTGGAAATCTTGGAATGATGATAACTTGGATTGGGAATTGGAATGATTCATTGACATTAAATGGGCAATAAATGAGCACATGAATGAACTAGTTGGTGAGTGAATTTGAAAGGATTCATTTTAGTCCCACATTGGAGGGAACACAACTTCTAGTAGTGCATAAATACTCCAACTTGGACACTTGGGTTGGGCCCCAAGGGGCACCCCAATTTTGTTAAGGAGTGAGGACACACCACTAAGTCATCTAGACACACACGCGCGTGCGCCGCCGCCGCCGTCCGTCCGACCGGCCGGCCGGCTCGGCTCGGCTCGGTTCGGTTCGGTTCGGTTCGGTTCGGTTCGGTCTAGATGAATTAACTTTTTGAACCGGATTTTGGTGAAAAATTAATTATTAATGATTATTAATAATTAATTAATTCGGTGGAATTAATTAGCATTAATTAATTAAAAATAGTGGAAATTAATTAATATTTAATATTAATTAATTACAGAATTAGTGACGTGTCAATTACTTGCCTTCCAAGAGTCAAAACGCATGACTGCATGACTGTCTGACCAAGCAATAACGGTCACTTTTGACTGGGCCAATTCCACCCTCTCCCACGTTCTTCCTACTATTTCGAACCGTTTTGTTGGATCCGTGCTTATTTCATTTGCAAATAACTCCAGAATTCCATATCTCGAATTCTCTCTTCTCTCTCTCTACTCTGCTTCATCTCAAGTTTTGTTTTCTTTTCTGTTTTTTCGACTGCTTCTTGCCAGATACTACGAGTGGTTTCTACACCATCATAAGGTGTTATTCATCGAACGATTTATCACAGTGCAAGTGATAATCGTATTTTATTCGAACGGGCTGTTTTATCCTGGAGACGTCGCCTATTATCGACTGCCTTGCACTTTGTTGGCATCCGGCGAAACGTCTTAAAGAAAGCGTACTGAACCGCGACTCGACCCGATAAAATTCTCAGTGGCTATTCTTGTTTTCACTAATCCGTGATCAACAATTTTAAGACGATCGCCTTAACTGCCATGGCTACTGAGGAAATTATCGGTAATAATGCGGTCGCTGCTGTCACTGACAAACCATTTAAGTTTGAGGGTTCTCATTTCAAACGTTGGCAAGCTAAGATGAAATTTTTCTTAACTATCAAGAAGTGTGCCCACGTTCTGACTGAGGATATCCCTGTTGTTCCTTCTGGATCAACCGAACAAACTGATGCTGCAACAATTGTAACTTCTGACAAAGCTCCCAGCTCTGCTGAAGCACAAGCTGCTGCAAAAGCCAAAGCCGCAGCAGATGATTTACAGCTTCGAAAAGAAATTGCCATATGGCAAGAGAATGACTACCTATGCAAAAATCACATTCTGAACGGTCTTGCTGATGACTTGTACGATTACTACAGTAATTACAACAGTGCTAAAGAAGTGTGGGAAGCTCTGCAGAAGAAATATGATACTGAAGAAGCAGGTGCAAAGAAATATGCTGTCAGCCGCTACTTGAATTACAAGATGGTGGATGAAAAGTCTGTGGAAACTCAAAGCCACGAAATTCAGAAAATTGCTCATGAAATCATAACTGAAGGTATGCCCCTGAATGAACAATTTCAAATTGCTGTTATTATTGACAAACTGCCCCCTGGTTGGAAAGATTTCAAAAATATGCTTCGCCATAAAACCAAAGAGTTTTCAATCGAAAGTCTGATTACTCGCCTCCGAATTGAAGAGGAAGCTCGAAGACAAGATCAGAAAGATGAAGTCTTAGTTGTTTCTAACAACAAAAAGAGATTCGGTGCGGTTCTGAAGCCTACGGGCAAACCATTAAAGAATCAGAACCGCAATGCTGTGAACCGAATTAAGAATGGGAATCCCTCTAGGGCCCCAAATGCTCCACTTGCTAGGCAGCAACCACCACCACAGAGAAATGATGCTCCGGTTTTCACTTGCTACAATTGTGGGAAACCGGGTCACATGGCAAAAAGGTGTAAGAGCAAGCCTAAACCTGTTGTTGGCTCAAATGCTCAGGTTAACCTGACTGATGAGCAATTCATTGCTATGATCACTGAAGTCAACATGGTTGGTGGAAGTGATGGTTGGTGGATAGACACGGGCGCCTCTCGTCATGTCTGCTACGATCGTGCTATGTTCAAAACATACATGAATGCTGAAGATAAGAAAGTGTTGTTGGGAGATGCTCACACCACTAAGGTTGCTGGAATTGGGGATGTTGAGCTGAAATTCACCTCAGGAAAGACTTTGATCTTGAAGGACGTCATGCACGTTCCTGAAATTAGGAAGAATCTTGTTTCTGGTTTTCTTTTAAATAAGGCAGGGTTTAGTCAAACTTTAGGGGCAGATTTGTACACCATCACTAAGAATGGTATTTTTGTTGGGAAAGGGTACGCCACTGATGGCATGTTTAAGTTGAATGTTGATTTTAATAAGATTTCTCCTTCTGTTTACTCTTTGTGTGATTTTAATATTTGGCATACTAGACTTTGTCACGTTAATAAGCGAATTATGCATAATGCAAGCAACTTGGGCCTAATCCCTAAATTAAGTATTAATGATACAAATAAATGTGAATATTGTAGTCAAGCAAAAATAATCAAGACTTCGCATAAATCAATTAATAAGGAATTTGATCCCCTAGATCTTATACATTCTGATATATGCGAATTAGATGGAAGTTTAACTAGAAACAATAAACGTTATTTTATCACTTTTATTGATGATTATTCAGATTATACTTATGTATACTTAATGAAGAATAAAAGTGAAGCGCTTGAAATGTTTAAGATATATGTAACTGAAATTGAGAATCAACTTAGTAAGAAGATTAAGAGACTTCGTAGTGATAGGGGGACTGAATATGATTCTGGTTTATTTAATGATTTTTATAAAGAACATGGAATTGTACATGAAACGACTGCTCCATATTCTCCTGAAATGAATGGTAAAGCAGAAAGAAAGAATAGGACTCTTACCGAACTTGTTGTTGCAATTATGATAAATTCTGGTGCTGCTCCTCACTGGTGGGGGGAAATTTTATTGACTGTTTGCTACGTCCTGAATAGAATCCCCAAGTCAAAAAGTAAGATCTCACCATATGAGATATTAAAGAAAAGACAACCAAACTTGTCTTATTTGAGAACTTGGGGCTGCCTGGCTTATGTCAGAATTCCGGATCCGAAACGAGTTAAACTCGCTAGTAGAGCATATGAATGTGTATTCATTGGGTATGCAGCAAACAGTAAGGCATATAGGTTCTATGACCTAAATGCAAAAGTAATCATAGAATCAAATGATGTTGAATTCTATGAAGACAAATTTCCTTTCAAACTGAGAAATAGTGGGGGCACCCAATCGAGTCACATTCCTGTGATAAGAAGTACAGAAAACAACAACGAAGTAGAAACAAAACTTCGGAGAAGTAAAAGAGTAAGAGTCGCTAAAGACTATGGGCCTGATTATGCGGCTTATAATATAGAAGAAGATCCAATAAATCTTCAAGCAGCATTGTCATCTCTAGATGCAGATTTATGGCAAGAAGCTATAAATGATGAGATAGAATCCCTAGATTCTAACAAGACATGGCACTTAGTAGACTTGCCTCCTGGTTGCAAACCGATCGGTTGTAAATGGGTTCTGAAAAAGAAACTAAAACCTGATGGAACTATTGATAAATACAAGGCTCGCCTTGTAGCCAAGGGTTTTAGACAAAGAGAAAATATAGATTTCTTCGACACTTTCTCTCCAGTCACTAGAATCACATCCATTAGGGTACTTATTTCAATTGCTGCTATTTATAACTTAATAGTACACCAAATGGATGTTAAAACAGCCTTTTTAAATGGTGACTTAGAGGAAGAAATCTATATGGAACAACCAGAAGGGTTTGTGATCCATGGACAAGAAAACAAGGTTTGTAAGTTAGACAAGTCTCTATATGGACTAAAACAAGCCCCTAAGCAATGGCATGAAAAATTTGATAACTTAATGATATCAAATGGATATAAAGTGAATGAAAGTGACAAATGCGTTTATTACAAATCTGAGAATCGCATTTGCACTATCATATGTCTTTATGTAGATGATCTACTTATATTTGGATCAAACATTCAGACTATTAATGATGTGAAATCTTTGTTGTGCAACAACTTTGATATGAAAGACCTGGGAGAAGCAAATTTAATCCTCGGTATCAAGATCACGAGATCCAAACAAGGAATTTCTTTGGATCAATCACACTATGTGGAAAAGATCTTAAAGAAATATAATTACTTTGATTGTAAACCTGCTAGCACTCCATACGATCCAAGCATGAAACTGTTTAAGAACACTGGTGAAAGTGTTAAACAGACAGAATATGCAAGTATCATTGGAAGTCTTAGATATGCTACTGACTGTACTAGACCTGACATTGCATATGTCGTGGGATTATTGTGCAGGTTTACTAGTAGACCAAGTAATGAACATTGGCAAGCTATTGAGCGAGTCATGAGATATCTTAAAAAGACTGTGAACCTCGGTTTACATTATCAGAGATTTCCTGCTGTACTTGAAGGATACAGTGATGCTGATTGGAATACTTTGTCAGATGATTCCAAAGCTACTAGTGGCTATATATTTAGTATAGTCGGAGGAGCTGTATCTTGTAAATCAAAGAAACAGACCATTCTGGCTCAGTCCACAATGGAGTCTGAAATGATAGCACTAGCCACAGCTAGTGAAGAAGCAAGTTGGTTAAGATGCTTGCTAGCTGAGATTCCCGTATGGGAAAAACCTATGCCAGCTGTGTTGATCCACTGCGATAGTACCGCGGCTATTGCAAAAATTGAGAACCGTTATTATAATGGTAAAAGACGTCAAATAAGAAGAAAGCACAGCACCATTAGAGACTGTATCTCTAAAGGAGCTGTAAGAGTGGATCATGTACGCACTGATGAAAACTTAGCAGATCCTTTGACGAAAGGATTAGCTAGAGAGAAAGTCTATAACACATCATATAAGATGGGACTAATGCCTATATGAATATGAGTTGCTCACAATGGTAACCCGACCTAAATGACTGGAGATCCCAAGAAATAGGTTCAATGGGTAATAACAAGTTGTGAGTGATATGAGATGATCATGCAAGAGAGGCATGATTCCTGAAGTAATAAGAGGTTGAGATAATAGAAACTCTTAATGAGATCTATACTCTGTATGAGGGAGTACCTAGACTACAGGAGTACTCTTGATAGACTCACCTTGGTGATTGTGGAACTTGGGTCGGTTCCTATGGAATTGCGAGGCAAAATTCCTAGAGCCTTCACTAAACCGGGATACACGTGTAGGGCCATTAAAGCACGGGCTATTAGAATACACCTTAAAGAAAAGGTTGTGTGCGGGTCTGATGTCTGAGATAGAGTTCAAGACAATTGTGTCACTCTTGTTGAATCAGAATCCTACTTGCTACGCAAAGGTTCAAGTCATAGACACCTTTGCTTATGCACAATCTTAGAAACGTCTGATGTTACCTCTAAAATCACCTTTTAAATTCAAGTGGGGGATTGTTGGAAATCTTGGAATGATGATAACTTGGATTGGGAATTGGAATGATTCATTGACATTAAATGGGCAATAAATGAGCACATGAATGAACTAGTTGGTGAGTGAATTTGAAAGGATTCATTTTAGTCCCACATTGGAGGGAACACAACTTCTAGTAGTGCATAAATACTCCAACTTGGACACTTGGGTTGGGCCCCAAGGGGCACCCCAATTTTGTTAAGGAGTGAGGACACACCACTAAGTCATCTAGACACACACGCGCGTGCGCCGCCGCCGCTGTCCGTTCGACCGGCCGGCCGGCTCGGCTCGGCTCGGTTCGGTTCGGTTCGGTCTAGATGAATTAACTTTTTGAACCGGATTTTGGTGAAAAATTAATTATTAATGATTATTAATAATTAATTAATTCGGTGGAATTAATTAGCATTAATTAATTAAAAATAGTGGAAATTAATTAATATTTAATATTAATTAATTACGGAATTAGTGACGTGTCAATTACTTGCCTTCCAAGAGTCAAAACGCATGACTGCATGACTGTCTGACCAAGCAATAACGGTCACTTTTGACTGGGCCAATTCCACCCTCTCCCACGTTCTTCCTACTATTTCAAACCGTTTTGTTGGATCCGTGCTTATTTCATTTGCAAATAACTCCAGAATTCCATATCTCGAATTCTCTCTTCTCTCTCTCTACTCTGCTTCATCTCAAGTTTTTTTTTCTTTTCTGTTTTTTCGACTGCTTCTTGCCAGATACTACGAGTGGTTTCTACACCATCAGAAGGTGTTATTCATCGAACGATTTATCACAGTGCAAGTGATAATCGTATTTTATTCGAACGAGCTGTTTTATCCTGGAGACGTCGCCTATTATCGACTGCCTTGCACTTTGTTGGCATCCGGCGAAACGTCTTAAAGAAAGCGTACTGAACCGCGACTCGACCCGATAAAATTCTCAGTGGCTATTCTTGTTTTCACTAATCCGTGATCAACAATTTTAAGACGATCGCCTTAACTGCCATGGCTACTGAGGAAATTATCGGTAATAATGCGGTCGCTGCTGTCACTGACAAACCATTTAAGTTTGAGGGTTCTCATTTCAAACGTTGGCAAGCTAAGATGAAATTTTTCTTAACTATCAAGAAGTGTGCCCATGTTCTGACTGAGGATATCCCTGTTGTTCCTTCTGGATCAACCGAACAAACTGATGCTGCAACAATTGTAACTTCTGACAAAGCTCCCAGCTCTGCTGAAGCACAAGCTGCTGCAAAAGCCAAAGCCGCAGCAGATGATTTACAGCTTTGAAAAGAAATTGCCATATGGCAAGAGAATGACTACCTATGCAAAAATCACATTCTGAACGGTCTTGCTGATGACCTGTACGATTACTACAGTAATTACAATAGTGCTAAAGAAGTGTGGGAAGCTCTGCAGAAGAAATATGATACTGAAGAAGCAGGTGCAAAGAAATATGTTGTCAGCCGCAACTTGAATTATAAGATGGTGGATGAAAAGTATGTGGAAACTCAAAGCCACGAAATTCAGAAAATTGCTCATGAAATCATAACTGAAGGTATGCCCCTGAATGAACAATTTCAAATTGCTGTTATTATTGACAAACTGCCCCCTGGTTGGAAAGATTTCAAAAATATGCTTCGCCATAAAACCAAAGAGTTTTCAATCGAAAGTCTGATTACTCGCCTCCGAATTGAAGAGGAAGCTCGAAGACAAGATCAGAAAGATGAAGTCTTAGTTGTTTCTAACAACAAAAAGAGATTCGGTGCGGTTCTGAAGCCTACGGGCAAACCATTAAAGAATCAGAACCGCAATGCTGTGAACCGAATTAAGAATGGGAATCCCTCTAGGGCCCCAAATGCTCCACTTGCTAGGCAGCAACCACCACCACAGAGAAATGATGCTCCGGTTTTCACTTGCTACAATTGTGGGAAACCGGGTCACATGGCAAAAAGGTGTAAGAGCAGGCCTAAACCTGTTGTTGGCTCAAATGCTCAGGTTAACCTGACTGATGAGCAATTCATTGCTATGATCACTGAAGTCAACATGGTTGGTGGAAGTGATGGTTGGTGGATGGACACTGGCGCCTCTCGTCATGTCTGCTACGATCGTGCTATGTTCAAAACATACATGAATGCTGAAGATAAGAAAGTGTTGTTGGGAGATGCTCACACCACTAAGGTTGCTGGAATTGGGGATGTTGAGCTGAAATTCACCTCAGGAAAGACTTTGATCTTGAAGGACGTCATGCACGTTCCTGAAATTAGGAAGAATCTTGTTTCTGGTTTTCTTTTAAATAAGGCAGGGTTTAGTCAAACTTTAGGGGCAGATTTGTACACCATCACTAAGAATGGTATTTTTGTTGGGAAAGGGTACGCCACTGATGGCATGTTTAAGTTGAATGTTGATTTTAATAAGATTTCTCCTTCTGTTTACTCTTTGTGTGATTTTAATATTTGGCATACTAGACTTTGTCACGTTAATAAGCGAATTATGCATAATGCAAGCAACTTGGGCCTAATCCCTAAATTAAGTATTAATGATACAAATAAATGTGAATATTGTAGTCAAGCAAAAATAATCAAGACTTCGCATAAATCAATTAATAAGGAATCTGATCCCCTAGATCTTATACATTCTGATATATGCGAATTAGATGGAAGTTTAACTAGAAACAATAAACGTTATTTTATCACTTTTATTGATGATTATTCAGATTATACTTATGTATACTTAATGAAGAATAAAAGTGAAGCGCTTGAAATGTTTAAGATATATGTAACTGAAATTGAGAATCAACTTAGTAAGAAGATTAAGAGACTTCGTAGTGATAGGGGGACTGAATATGATTCTGGTTTATTTAATGATTTTTATAAAGAACATGGAATTGTACATGAAACGACTGCTCCATATTCTCCTGAAATGAATGGTAAAGCAGAAAGAAAGAATAGGACTCTTACCGAACTTGTTGTTGCAATTATGATAAATTCTGGTGCTGCTCCTCACTGGTGGGGGGAAATTTTATTGACTGTTTGCTACGTCCTGAATAGAATCCCCAAGTCAAAAAGTAAGATCTCACCATATGAGATATTAAAGAAAAGACAACCAAACTTGTCTTATTTGAGAACTTGGGGCTGCCTGGCTTATGTCAGAATTCCGGATCCGAAACGAGTTAAACTCGCTAGTAGAGCATATGAATGTGTATTCATTGGGTATGCAGCAAACAGTAAGGCATATAGGTTCTATGACCTAAATGCAAAAGTAATCATAGAATCAAATGATGTTGAATTCTATGAAGACAAATTTCCTTTCAAACTGAGAAATAGTGGGGGCACCCAATCGAGTCACATTCCTGTGATAAGAAGTACAGAAAACAACAACGAAGTAGAAACAAAACTTCGGAGAAGTAAAAGAGTAAGAGTCGCTAAAGACTATGGGCCTGATTATGCGGCTTATAATATAGAAGAAGATCCAATAAATCTTCAAGCAGCATTGTCATCTCTAGATGCAGATTTATGGCAAGAAGCTATAAATGATGAGATAGAATCCCTAGATTCTAACAAGACATGGCACTTAGTAGACTTGCCTCCTGGTTGCAAACCGATCGGTTGTAAATGGGTTCTGAAAAAGAAACTAAAACCTGATGGAACTATTGATAAATACAAGGCTCGCCTTGTAGCCAAGGGTTTTAGACAAAGAGAAAATATAGATTTCTTCGACACTTTCTCTCCAGTCACTAGAATCACATCCATTAGGGTACTTATTTCAATTGCTGCTATTTATAACTTAATAGTACACCAAATGGATGTTAAAACAGCCTTTTTAAATGGTGACTTAGAGGAAGAAATCTATATGGAACAACCAGAAGGGTTTGTGATCCATGGACAAGAAAACAAGGTTTGTAAGTTAGACAAGTCTCTATATGGACTAAAACAAGCCCCTAAGCAATGGCATGAAAAATTTGATAACTTAATGATATCAAATGGATATAAAGTGAATGAAAGTGACAAATGCGTTTATTACAAATCTGAGAATCGCATTTGCACTATCATATGTCTTTATGTAGATGATCTACTTATATTTGGATCAAACATTCAGACTATTAATGATGTGAAATCTTTGTTGTGCAACAACTTTGATATGAAAGACCTGGGAGAAGCAAATTTAATCCTCGGTATCAAGATCACGAGATCCAAACAAGGAATTTCTTTGGATCAATCACACTATGTGGAAAAGATCTTAAAGAAATATAATTACTTTGATTGTAAACCTGCTAGCACTCCATACGATCCAAGCATGAAACTGTTTAAGAACACTGGTGAAAGTGTTAAACAGACAGAATATGCAAGTATCATTGGAAGTCTTAGATATGCTACTGACTGTACTAGACCTGACATTGCATATGTCGTGGGATTATTGTGCAGGTTTACTAGTAGACCAAGTAATGAACATTGGCAAGCTATTGAGCGAGTCATGAGATATCTTAAAAAGACTGTGAACCTCGGTTTACATTATCAGAGATTTCCTGCTGTACTTGAAGGATACAGTGATGCTGATTGGAATACTTTGTCAGATGATTCCAAAGCTACTAGTGGCTATATATTTAGTATAGCCGGAGGAGCTGTATCTTGGAAATCAAAGAAACAGACCATTCTGGCTCAGTCCACAATGGAGTCTGAAATGATAGCACTAGCCACAGCTAGTGAAGAAGCAAGTTGGTTAAGATGCTTGCTAGCTGAGATTCCCGTATGGGAAAAACCTATGCCAGCTGTGTTGATCCACTGCGATAGTACCGCGGCTATTGCAAAAATTGAGAACCGTTATTATAATGGTAAAAGACGTCAAATAAGAAGAAAGCACAACACCATTAGAGACTGTATCTCTAAAGGAGCTGTAAGAGTGGATCATGTACGCACTGATGAAAACTTAGCAGATCCTTTGACGAAAGGATTAGCTAGAGAGAAAGTCTATAACACATCATATAAGATGGGACTAATGCCTATATGAATATGAGTTGCTCACAATGGTAACCCGACCTAAATGACTGGAGATCCCAAGAAATAGGTTCAATGGGTAATAACAAGTTGTGAGTGATATGAGATGATCATGCAAGAGAGGCATGATTCCTGAAGTAATAAGAGGTTGAGATAATAGAAACTCTTAATGAGATCTATACTCTGTATGAGGGAGTACCTAGACTACAGGAGTACTCTTGATAGACTCACCTTGGTGATTGTGGAACTTGGGTCGGTTCCTATGGAATTGCGAGGCAAAATTCCTAGAGCCTTCACTAAACCGGGATACACGTGCAGGGCCATTAAAGCACGGGCTATTAGAATACACCTTAAAGAAAAGGTTGTGTGCGGGTCTGATGTCTGAGATAGAGTTCAAGACAATTGTGTCACTCTTGTTGAATCAGAATCCTACTTGCTACGCAAAGGTTCAAGTCATAGACACCTTTGCTTATGCACAATCTTAGAAACGTCTGACGTTACCTCTAAAATCACCTTTTAAATTCAAGTGGGGGATTGTTGGAAATCTTGGAATGATGATAACTTGGATTGGGAATTGGAATGATTCATTGACATTAAATGGGCAATAAATGAGCACATGAATGAACTAGTTGGTGAGTGAATTTGAAAGGATTCATTTTAGTCCCACATTGGAGGGAACACAACTTCTAGTAGTGCATAAATACTCCAACTTGGACACTTGGGTTGGGCCCCAAGGGGCACCCCAATTTTGTTAAGGAGTGAGGACACACCATTAAGTCATCTAGACACACACGCGCGTGCGCCGCCGCCGCCGTCTGTCTGACCGGCCGGCCGGCTCGGCTCGGCTCGGTTCGGTTCGGTTCGGTTCGGTTCGGTCTAGATGAATTAACTTTTTGAACCGGATTTTGGTGAAAAATTAATTATTAATGATTATTAATAATTAATTAATTCGGTGGAATTAATTAGCATTAATTAATTAAAAATAGTGGAAATTAATTAATATTTAATATTAATTAATTACGGAATTAGTGACGTGTCAATTACTTGCCTTCCAAGAGTCAAAACGCATGACTGCATGACTGTCTGACCAAGCAATAACGGTCACTTTTGACTGGGCCAATTCCACCCTCTCCCACGTTCTTCCTACTATTTCGAACCGTTTTGTTGGATCCGTGCTTATTTCATTTGCAAATAACTCCAGAATTCCATATCTCGAATTCTCTCTTCTCTCTCTCTACTCTGCTTCATCTCAAGTTTTTTTTTCTTTTCTGTTTTTTCGACTGCTTCTTGCCAGATACTACGAGTGGTTTCTACACCATCAGAAGGTGTTATTCATCGAACGATTTATCACAGTGCAAGTGATAATCGTATTTTATTTGAACGGGCTGTTTTATCCTGGAGACGTCGCATATTATCGACTGCCTTGCACTTTGTTGGCATCCGGCGAAACGTCTTAAAGAAAGCGTACTGAACCGCGACTCGACCCGATAAAATTCTCAGTGGCTATTCTTGTTTTCACTAATCCGTGATCAACAATTTTAAGACGATCGCCTTAACTGCCATGGCTACTGAGGAAATTATCGGTAATAATGCGGTCGCTGCTGTCACTGACAAACCATTTAAGTTTGAGGGTTCTCATTTCAAACGTTGGCAAGCTAAGATGAAATTTTTCTTAACTATCAAGAAGTATGCCCACGTTCTGACTGAGGATATCCCTGTTGTTCCTTCTGGATCAACCGAACAAACTGATGCTGCAACAATTGTAACTTCTGACAAAGCTCCCAGCTCTGCTGAAGCACAAGCTGCTGCAAAAGCCAAAGCCGCAGCAGATGATTTACAGCTTCGAAAAGAAATTGCCATATGGCAAGAGAATGACTACCTATGCAAAAATCACATTCTGAACGGTCTTGCTGATGACCTGTACGATTACTACAGTAATTACAACAGTGCTAAAGAAGTGTGGGAAGCTCTGCAGAAGAAATATGATACTGAAGAAGCAGGTGCAAAGAAATATGCTGTCAGCCGCTACTTGAATTACAAGATGGTGGATGAAAAGTCTGTGGAAACTCAAAGCCACGAAATTCAGAAAATTGCTCATGAAATCATAACTGAAGGTATGCCCCTGAATGAACAATTTCAAATTGCTGTTATTATTGACAAACTGCCCCCTGGTTGGAAAGATTTCAAAAATATGCTTCGCCATAAAACCAAAGAGTTTTCAATCGAAAGTCTGATTACTCGCCTCCGAATTGAAGAGGAAGCTCGAAGACAAGATCAGAAAGATGAAGTCTTAGTTGTTTCTAACAACAAAAAGAGATTCGGTGCGGTTCTGAAGCCTACGGGCAAACCATTAAAGAATCAGAACCGCAATGCTGTGAACCGAATTAAGAATGGGAATCCCTCTAGGGCCCCAAATGCTCCACTTGCTAGGCAGCAACCACCACCACAGAGAAATGATGCTCCGGTTTTCACTTGCTACAATTGTGGGAAACCGGGTCACATGGCAAAAAGGTGTAAGAGCAGGCCTAAACCTGTTGTTGGCTCAAATGCTCAGGTTAACCTGACTGATGAGCAATTCATTGCTATGATCACTGAAGTCAACATGGTTGGTGGAAGTGATGGTTGGTGGATAGACACTGGCGCCTCTCGTCATGTCTGCTACGATCGTGCTATGTTCAAAACATACATGAATGCTGAAGATAAGAAAGTGTTGTTGGGAGATGCTCACACCACTAAGGTTGCTGGAATTGGGGATGTTGAGCTGAAATTCACCTCAGGAAAGACTTTGATCTTGAAGGACGTCATGCACGTTCCTGAAATTAGGAAGAATCTTGTTTCTGGTTTTCTTTTAAATAAGGCAGGGTTTAGTCAAACTTTAGGGGCAGATTTGTACACCATCACTAAGAATGGTATTTTTGTTGGGAAAGGGTACGCCACTGATGGCATGTTTAAGTTGAATGTTGATTTTAATAAGATTTCTCCTTCTGTTTACTCTTTGTGTGATTTTAATATTTGGCATACTAGACTTTGTCACGTTAATAAGCGAATTATGCATAATGCAAGCAACTTGGGCCTAATCCCTAAATTAAGTATTAATGATACAAATAAATGTGAATATTGTAGTCAAGCAAAAATAATCAAGACTTCGCATAAATCAATTAATAAGGAATCTGATCCCCTAGATCTTATACATTCTGATATATGCGAATTAGATGGAAGTTTAACTAGAAACAATAAACGTTATTTTATCACTTTTATTGATGATTATTCAGATTATACTTATGTATACTTAATGAAGAATAAAAGTGAAGCGCTTGAAATGTTTAAGATATATGTAACTGAAATTGAGAATCAACTTAGTAAGAAGATTAAGAGACTTCGTAGTGATAGGGGGACTGAATATGATTCTGGTTTATTTAATGATTTTTATAAAGAACATGGAATTGTACATGAAACGACTGCTCCATATTCTCCTGAAATGAATGGTAAAGCAGAAAGAAAGAATAGGACTCTTACCGAACTTGTTGTTGCAATTATGATAAATTCTGGTGCTGCTCCTCACTGGTGGGGGGAAATTTTATTGACTGTTTGCTACGTCCTGAATAGAATCCCCAAGTCAAAAAGTAAGATCTCACCATATGAGATATTAAAGAAAAGACAACCAAACTTGTCTTATTTGAGAACTTGGGGCTGCCTGGCTTATGTCAGAATTCCGGATCCGAAACGAGTTAAACTCGCTAGTAGAGCATATGAATGTATATTCATTGGGTATGCAGCAAACAGTAAGGCATATAGGTTCTATGACCTAAATGCAAAAGTAATCATAGAATCAAATGATGTTGAATTCTATGAAGACAAATTTCCTTTCAAACTGAGAAATAGTGGGGGCACCCAATCGAGTCACATTCCTGTGATAAGAAGTACAGAAAACAACAACGAAGTAGAAACAAAACTTCGGAGAAGTAAAAGAGTAAGAGTCGCTAAAGACTATGGGCCTGATTATGCGGCTTATAATATAGAAGAAGATCCAATAAATCTTCAAGCAGCATTGTCATCTCTAGATGCAGATTTATGGCAAGAAGCTATAAATGATGAGATAGAATCCCTAGATTCTAACAAGACATGGCACTTAGTAGACTTGCCTCCTGGTTGCAAACCGATCGGTTGTAAATGGGTTCTGAAAAAGAAACTAAAACCTGATGGAACTATTGATAAATACAAGGCTCGCCTTGTAGCCAAGGGTTTTAGACAAAGAGAAAATATAGATTTCTTCGACACTTTCTCTCCAGTCACTAGAATCACATCCATTAGGGTACTTATTTCAATTGCTGCTATTTATAACTTAATAGTACACCAAATGGATGTTAAAACAGCCTTTTTAAATGGTGACTTAGAGGAAGATATCTATATGGAACAACCAGAAGGGTTTGTGATCCATGGACAAGAAAACAAGGTTTGTAAGTTAGACAAGTCTCTATATGGACTAAAACAAGCCCCTAAGCAATGGCATGAAAAATTTGATAACTTAATGATATCAAATGGATATAAAGTGAATGAAAGTGACAAATGCGTTTATTACAAATCTGAGAATCGCATTTGCACTATCATATGTCTTTATGTGCAACAACTTTGATATGAAAGACCTGGGAGAAGCAAATTTAATCCTCGGTATCAAGATCACGAGATCCAAACAAGGAATTTCTTTGGATCAATCACACTATGTGGAAAAGATCTTAAAGAAATATAATTACTTTGATTGTAAACCTGCTAGCACTCCATACGATCCAAGCATGAAACTGTTTAAGAACACTGGTGAAAGTGTTAAACAGACAGAATATGCAAGTATCATTGGAAGTCTTAGATATGCTACTGACTGTACTAGACCTGACATTGCATATGTCGTGGGATTATTGTGCAGGTTTACTAGTAGACCAAGTAATGAACATTGGCAAGCTATTGAGCGAGTCATGAGATATCTTAAAAAGACTGTGAACCTCGGTTTACATTATCAGAGATTTCCTGCTGTACTTGAAGGATACAGTGATGCTGATTGGAATACTTTGTCAGATGATTCCAAAGCTACTAGTGGCTATATATTTAGTATAGCCGGAGGAGCTGTATCTTGGAAATCAAAGAAACAGACCATTCTGGCTCAGTCCACAATGGAGTCTGAAATGATAGCACTAGCCACAGCTAGTGAAGAAGCAAGTTGGTTAAGATGCTTGCTAGCTGAGATTCCCGTATGGGAAAAACCTATGCCAGCTGTGTTGATCCACTGCGATAGTACCGCGGCTATTGCAAAAATTGAGAACCGTTATTATAATGGTAAAAGACGTCAAATAAGAAGAAAGCACAGCACCATTAGAGACTGTATCTCTAAAGGAGCTGTAAGAGTGGATCATGTACGCACTGATGAAAACTTAGCAGATCCTTTGACGAAAGGATTAGCTAGAGAGAAAGTCTATAACACATCATATAAGATGGGACTAATGCCTATATGAATATGAGTTGCTCACAATGGTAACCCGACCTAAATGACTGGAGATCCCAAGAAATAGGTTCAATAGGTAATAACAAGTTGTGAGTGATATGAGATGATCATGCAAGAGAGGCATGATTCCTGAAGTAATAAGAGGTTGAGATAATATAAACTCTTAATGAGATCTATACTCTGTATGAGGGAGTACCTAGACTACAGGAGTACTCTTGATAGACTCACCTTGGTGATTGTGGAACTTGGGTCGGTTCCTATGGAATTGCGAGGCAAAATTCCTAGAGCCTTCACTAAACCGGGATACACGTGCAGGGCCATTAAAGCACGGGCTATTAGAATACACCTTAAAGAAAAGGTTGTGTGCGGGTCTGATGTCTGAGATAGAGTTCAAGACAATTGTGTCACTCTTGTTGAATCAGAATCCTACTTGCTACGCAAAGGTTCAAGTCATAGACACCTTTGCTTATGCACAATCTTAGAAACGTATGACGTTACCTCTAAAATCACCTTTTAAATTCAAGTGGGGGATTGTTGGAAATCTTGGAATGATGATAACTTGGATTGGGAATTGGAATGATTCATTGACATTAAATGGGCAATAAATGAGCACATGAATGAACTAGTTGGTGAGTGAATTTGAAAGGATTCATTTTAGTCCCACATTGGAGGGAACACAACTTCTAGTAGTGCATAAATACTCCAACTTGGACACTTGGGTTGGGCCCCAAGGGGCACCCCAATTTTGTTAAGGAGTGAGGACACACCACTAAGTCATCTAGACACACACGCGCGTGCGCCGCCGCCGCCGACCGGCCGGCGGCTCGGCTCGGCTCGGTTCGGTTCGGTTCGGTCCGGTCCGGTCCGGTCCGGTCTAGATGAATTAACTTTTTGAACCGGATTTTGGTGAAAAATTAATTATTAATGATTATTAATAATTAATTAATTCGGTGGAATTAATTAGCATTAATTAATTAAAAATAGTGGAAATTAATTAATATTTAATATTAATTAATTACGGAATTAGTGACGTGTCAATTACTTGCCTTCCAAGAGTCAAAACGCATGACTGTCTGACCAAACAATAACGGTCACTTTTGACTGGGCCAATTCCACCCTCTCCCACGTTCTTCCTACTATTTCGAACCGTTTTGTTGGATCCGTGCTTATTTCATTTGCAAATAACTCCAGAATTCCATATCTCGAATTCTCTCTTCTCTCTCTCTACTCTGCTTCATCTCAAGTTTTTTTTTCTTTTCTGTTTTTTCGACTGCTTCTTGCCAGATACTACGAGTGGTTTCTACACCATCAGAAGGTGTTATTCATCGAACGATTTATCACAGTGCAAGTGATAATCGTATTTTATTCGAACGGGCTGTTTTATCCTGGAGACGTCGCCTATTATCGACTGCCTTGCACTTTGTTGGCATCCGGCGAAACGTCTTAAAGAAAGCGTACTGAACCGCGACTCGACCCGATAAAATTCTCAGTGGCTATTCTTGTTTTCACTAATCCGTGATCAACAGTCCCCATCTCTCAACACATAACTCAACAAATAGTTCCACAGTCCACTACTGGAGCAGCCACAAAACAACTTAAGCGATATAATATAACAGCCCTATTCCTTGCCCTACTTGAAGTGTTGGGATGCAAAATAAACCCATCATATGCATCCATAACCAAATCATCCACAAACCCTTCATTGGATTTCACAGTGTAAGTAGTGTTAGACACATTTCGTGATGCCAGATGCAGAAGAACAGTTCTTCTTTATGAATATGTAATCCCAACCATTTCCTACCAACACATTAAACATACTCTGAATCACCCTCAAAGACTATTTCTGCTGAGGCTTATAGGCCAAGAAAGAACGAAGTGCACACACGGCTTGTTACTTTTATATTCTAACTAGTAATCATTTACATTGCCCTAAGTCCGCACAAATATTCTCACATAAGCAGCAGAGTTCAATAGAAAATTAGTTTATTGAAGTCAATACTTGTCATAGATTATACTAAGCTGCAGTGAAATTCCATTTATTTTTCATTAGGTTTAGGTAAAAAATACTCTTGCAATGGAACCCTAGTATCTAAGCACTACAGTACATTATACTCTCTTAACACTAAGAATTGCTTAATCCAAAAACTACAGCAGCCTTAACTATGTCACATACTACATGTTCGTAACAGATAAAACTCAATTGCATATAAATCAAGTTGATTGAAAATCATATTTTTTGGTACTCTAACTCTAAGGCAATTAAACAAACGCATACTCTAAGGCAATTAAACAAACACTTACCATGCACCAAAATTGTAGTTTGAAGAAGAAGGAATTAGGATTAACCTGGCGATTGAGATTGAAAAAAAATTGGGTTATAGATCCCACAAGGGGAAAGCCTTAACCGGATGTGTTAACAGGAAAGCTCGAAAGCTGTTCCCATCCCTGTCAGGGGAGATGCCAACCATCTCTCCTTTTCACGAACACACTAAACAATCCACTGCATTTCGTTTATAAATGTAATAATGTTGATGTTAATAATCGATGTGGGACTGTATGTTTCACCAATATGCTCTTTTTGAGTGCAATTCTAGAAGAAATTATAGGGTTATGTGACTAACAATTCATTCACTTGCTTATAACTATACAATATAGTATTAAAATTTATTTATAATACAATTTAATTTATATTGTTCTTTCGAAATAAGATAAAATTGTAAGACATAATTCTTATTTATGCAGCAAATGATAAATTTATTTTGACAATTATAAACTTATTTTACGATAATATATAAAGGATTAAACACATAATTATATTGTCATCTATATGTATTTATATATGAATCAATAAAAATCTTATAAAAACCGAATCAATCAAACCAATTCAAATTTCATTGGATTGGTTTTATTCAGTTCGGTTTTAGTTTTAAAAGCCAACGAATTAAATCGAAACACACTTTTTTTTTATGGTTCTAATGTCTTTTAGCGTCAAAATCGTTCAAGTCGCACCGCGAACACCCCTACTTACAACGAATTGAATAAAAATCTTCTTTAAAATAAATACGAACACAAATAATTATTCATTAAAATAAACATATATAAGTACATATATAAATAGTTTAGTATTCACCCGGTCATGACCTACAAAATATATATTTATATATTTTTAGTTCATATAAATATATAAAAATGTATATCTATCAATTTAAAAAAAATAAATCACTATTAAATTATTATATATTTTAATATAATCCTTTGTTTACTATGGAACTCAACAATAAAATCTTTTTAATATAATTGTTTGTTTACTATGGAACTCAACAATAAAATCTTTTTAATATAATCGTTTGTTTACTTTGGAACTCAACAATAAGATCTTTTAATATTTTATTAATTTTATTAAAATTTCTAAATGATGTGGTCTTTTTTAATTGATTGATTTGTTTTTATTAGAACCGAATATAACGAGTACGATTGTATTCATATATGACCTAGTACACAATTGAAATTGGAACTTCAACAAACTTTATACAAACCTTCTTTCTTTTTACAAAGATTTTATATGTAGCATTATCATTGATCATGACATGGTAGACAATGGTATATATTCGACCAAGTATGGTTGCAGGTGGTTGGATCGGGCGCTTCCACATTTCACAATGCATCCACTAATTCGTAGAGTTAGATTTGACAATTACCAATTACCGAAAACTTGATGCATTTTTGTTGGCTAGTGATGCAAGATTATCTTCCTACTAATGCCTTCGGAGATCTAAGTCATCTTACCATCAACACTTTATGCGGTGTTAGTCAAAGTTTATTTGTTTTTTTAATTATTATTTTTGATTCTAACAATTAGTATCAGAGCTCCACAAGGGGTCTGATATTGTTTGGGGAGTGTGAGTGTGTGAGAGAGGAAACACTAAGGGATTAAAGTGTGTGTGTGAGAAGAAAGACCAAAGGATCAACATGTCTACATTTGAAAAGTTCGTACAATCGGTCATTCCAAGGTTCGATGGTCATTATGATTTTTGGGAAATGACGATGGAGAATTTTCTACGAAGTAAAGAGCTTTGGAACCTCGTAGAAGAAGGGATCCCAACACCAACAATTAGAACAGCAACAACAAGTGAAGCACAGAGGAAGAGCGTGGAAGAGGCCAAATTTAAAGATCTGAAGGTCAAAAAATTTCTGTTTCAAGCTATTGACAGAGAAATTTTGGAAACGATCCTTGACAAGGGAACTTCAAGGGAAATATGGAGGTCCATGCAGCAGAAGTATCAAGGATCCACAAAGGTGAGAAGAGCACAACTTCAAGCATTGAAAGAGAATTCGAGCTACTGACCATGAAAGAAGGCGAGAAGGTCAATAGCTTCTTGGGACGGACTCTTCATGTGGTAAACAAGATGAGATCAAATGGTGAAACAATGGAGCAAAGTACGACGGTTAGCAAGATACTCAGATCTTTGACCCCTAAATTCAATTATGTTGTGTGCTCAATAGAGGAATCAAATGATTTGAGTACCTTGAGTATTGATGAACTGCATGGCAGCCTCCTTGTTCATGAGCAAAGAATGCAGGGATTTCAGACAGAGGAACATGTATTGAAAATAACTAGTGATGATAGATCAATCAGAGGCATAGGAGGTAAAGGCGTATTCAGAGGAGGATGTGGCAGAGGAAGAGGAAGGCTATCTCTAAACAAAGCAACCGTTGAGTGCTTTAAATGTCACAAGTTGGGTCACTTTCAGTATGAGTGTCCTGACTGGGAGAAGAAGGCCAATTATGCAGAGCTGGAAGAAGAAGAAGAACTCTTATTAATGGCGTATGAAGAGATGCGTCAACCCACACAAGAAGAAGCTTGGTTCTTAGACTCCGACTACAGCAATCATATGATGGGAAACAAAAAATGGTTTTCAAAAATAGAGGAAGGATTTTGCAAAATCGTGAAGCTTGTAAATGATACAACAATGAATGTCGTGGCAAAAGGAAGCATACATGTGCAAATGAATGGCGTTACTCAGGTAATATCCGATGTTTACTTTATTCCTAAGCTTAAGAACAATTTGTTAAGCTTAGGACAACTCCAAGAAAAGGGGTTGGCAATTTTAATTCAAAATGGAACTTGCAAAGTATTTGATCCGGATAAAGGATTAATTATGCACATTAGTATGAAGGGAAATAGGATGTTCTATTTGACAGCTTCTGCAGCACCAAACAAAAATACCATGTGTCTACAAGCTGAAACGGTGTCGAAGAAAGAAACTCAATTGTGGCATTGTCGCTTTGGACACTTTAACTACAAGGGCTCAATACACTCTCGGGCAAGAAGATGGTCTTTGGATTACCTTCCCTGAAGTCACCAAAGAAGATATGCATTACATGCCTAATTAGAAAACAACATAGAGAGTCGATATCAAAGAAAAGCTCATGGAGGGCCTCGAAAAAGCTTCAGCTAGTTCATGCAAATATTTGTGGTCCAATCATGCCATCTTCAAACAGTAACAAGAGATATGTGTTAAGCTTTATTGATGACTTTACTCGTAAAGCTTGGATTTATTTCTTACATGAAAAATCCGAAGCATTTGGTAAGTTCAAAAATTTCAAGGCATGTGTTGAGAAAGAAGTGGGTGCATTCATCACATGTTTAAGGACTAATAGAGGTGGTGAATTTACCTCTAATGAGTTTGAAGAATTCTGTAAGGATCAAGGCATTTGTAGGCAATTGACAGCTACATATACTCCTCAACAAAATGGAGTCGCCGAGAGGAAAAATAGGACGATCATGAATGCAGTAAGAGTTGTACTGAATGAGAGACAAGTTCCAAGAGTATTTTGGCCTGAAGCATTTAGATGGTGTGTTCACGTGCAGAATAGAAGTCCAACTTCGGAAGTAGATCACATAACCCCTGAAGAAGCATGGACTGGTGTAACACCAAGAGTTAACCATTTTCTGATTTTTGGATGCGTAGCTCATGCTCGTGTACCAGACCAAAAGAGAAGCAAGCTAGACGAAAAAAGAAAAAGGTGTGTATTTTTGGGAGTTAGTGATGATTCTAAAGCTTACAAATTATTTGATCCTATTGCAAAAAAAGTCATTGTGAATAGAGATGTGGTGTTTGAAGAAGACAAGAGCTGGGACTCAGGAAGAACTGAAGAAGAATGCAAAGTTGATGTTCTAGATTGGGAAGAAGAAGAAAACGAAGAAGGAAGTGAAGACCAAGGACCTGCACAAAATGATGGTGATATCAATCAAGATGCATCCTCAAGCAGTTTAAACGAGACCGGGTCACCGACAAATAAAACAAATGATGTTGAACAAGATTTTTTAGAGAGGGTAGCAAGAAATAGAAGAAAACCAGTTTGGATGGCAGATTATGAAGAGGGAACAAATCTTTCCGAGGAAGAAGAAAGCTTAATGGTGATGATGATGGCTGAAAATGGAAGTGATACTTACCTCTTTGAAGAAGAATTCAAGAGCAAGAAGTGGAGAGAAGCAATGAACACAGAGATGGATAAAATAGAAAAGAACAAGACATGGGAACTAACTGATGCACCAAAAGGAGTTAAGCCTATTGGAGTTAAAAGGATACGCACAACGGTATGGAATGGATTATACAAAAGTATTCGCACCAGTCGCAAGACTTCACACCGTGCGGGTACTATTAGCTTTGGCAGCTCAACGTGGATTGGAAGTATATTAACTTGACGTAAAAAGTGTTTTTCTTCACGGTGAGCTCAAGAAGGAAGTATTTGTGCAGCAGCCTGAAGGATTTGTCAAGAAAGGAGAAGAAGAGAAAGTTTACATGTTGAAGAAAGAATTATATAGCCTTAAACAAGCACCGAGAGCTTGGTACAGCAAAATTGAGGCATACTTAGCAAAAGAAAAAATTGAGAGGTGCTCTAGTGAACACACTTTGTTCACCAAGAAAAATGAAGGTAACATTTTGATAATTAGCCTTTATGTTAATGATTTGATCTTTACGGGAAATAATAGAAGCATGTGTGATGAGTTTAAAAGCTCAATGAAGTTAGATTTTGACATGACTGACTTGGGAAGGATGAGACATTTTCTTGGAATAGAAGTGATACAATGTGAAGCTGGGATTTTTATTTGTCAAAGAAGATATGCTCAAGAAGTCTAGCAAGGTTCAACATGGGAAGCAACAATTCAGTAAGAAATCCAATTGTTCCAGGAACAAATTTATCATAAGATGAGGATGACACTGAAGTAGATGCTACAATGTTCAAACAAGTCATTGGGAGCTGTGATACGGTGGGAGAACTGACTTGAGGTTTTGCGTTTATTTTCGCAAATGTTTCGGTTGAGCAAGAGTCGCCACCGACTTTTTATTTTATCCTAAGGAAAGGTTAAAAAGCACAGCAAAAACCTTTGAGATGTTTTCTTGGGTTCGGGGAGTAGATTATAGAAAGGGAAGGTATTAGCACCCTTTCTATCCATGGTTATCCATGGGCTCTTAGTTACTTGCTTATATCAACTTGCCTTGATTTTCAATTGTTTGAAATGGTGCTTTGCGTGTGTGTGGGTTTGAAAATATTTTGAAAAGAGGTCAATGTGGTGGCAACCTTTGTAATGATCCATGTTGGGATGTATACAAAGGTGTACTATCTTTTGAAAAGTTTTCAATGTTTTTGTTTTGAAAGTGTGTTGTGATGTGTGGTTTTGAAAAATAGGCAAGTGTTTTTGTTTTTGCAAGTTGGCAAGTAACCAAGAGTTGTCTACTCCTAAATTTACTCAAAGATCTTTGCTATGTTTTAACCCTTTTAACAATTTTGTTCCACCATTGTATTTGGTGGACAATCTTGTGTTAGGATGTGAACGGGACGGGCGCGGGTCATCGTTTAGACCATGATTGCAATGGTGCCAAGTGTCTTTGGGCAATTTTTCCTTTAAGGGACTTGATCATTTTTAGGCAACTTTCGAAAGCGTCATCGAGGGACTATGATCATTTAAATTGTTTTGTTTTTGCCAAAGACACCTAACATGCAACATGGCCCATTATTGAAGGCAACAAGTGGAGTACCCTAGGGGTGCAAGTGTGATTGGTGTTGTCCATTTTCATGCTTTGTTATCTTTGAATTAGGTCAAGCTATTCGTTATTTGATTTTTGCATACAAAACCCTAAGTCTATCATGACATATTTAGAAAGCTTTTAAATGCGGAATTTAAAGTCCTAAATTATTACAACACAAATATGGGATGGGGGGTACAAATGTTCAAATGGGGATTATTGAGCAAGAAATTTAAATCTAAGCTATTACAATCCAAATGGAATTTACAAGGTATTAATTGCACAATAATTAAATAAAATACAATAAAATATGCAAGATGCAAAAAATGATTTTTATATGTATGTAAAAGGTATTTTTTTATGTGACAAAAATAAAAATGAATAATTTTGGATATTTTTACATTTTAGGGCAAAACCCTAATTTCTAAGTAAGAAGTAATTGTTATTTATTATATGCAATATTTATTAATTATGTACAAAAAATAAATAAAAAGGAAGTATATTATAAAAAAAGTGATTTTTGAGGTCAAATATTAATAAAAATAAAAATGTATTATTTTGTATTTTTGTCCTAAATATTCTAGTAAATATATAAATATTTATAATATTTACTAAATATATTAAATATGTACAAAAAATAACAATATTTACTATTTATAAAAAAGTATATTTTTTATAAAATGTTTTCAAAAGATAAAATAAAATAAAAATCAAAAAATAAAAGTGTTTGTATATTTTTTGTATTTTAAATAGAAAAGGTATTATGTATTTATTTACATATATAACTAAATGAAACAAATAAATATCAAATAAAATACAAAAAATGTGAGAAAAATATTTTTAATGTTTTTTCATGTTTGGATAAAAATATGAAATCAAAATCAAAAGGAAAAAATCAAAAATAACAAATATATCACATAATGGGCCAGAGGGGTGTATGTGTAAAATGAAGGTGCAAAAAGAAAGAACAAGTCAGGCCCAGCCCAAGAAGAGTTGTCTTCAACCTCCAGCATCCTTGAACAACAAAACGCGCGTTTCTTGGCTTGATTCAAACATCCTGATTCTTTGATTTTTAGCACAAATTTATAACACAAAAAATGTCAAGCATCAAACCACGAATCCATACATACCAAGAACTTGATCTAACTCTCAGAAATGAGAGAGGATTTCTTCTCCCCCAATTCTTGACCTAAGTTTTTTCTAATGTTCAGGTTCCAAATTCTCTCAGTACACACAACATAAATGCAAAGTGATTATATGTGTAGCTTCAGGGCCATGAGTAGAGCATTTTTCATTCATAAACCTAAAGCTAACTCTTCCTAGATTGAGAGATAGAAGTCCAAAAACTTACCTGTTCAGCTTGAATCGTGTGCAACAATGGAGGTACTTTCAAGGCAATGTGATGACTTGTACAACTTGCTTGAAGTCCATGGATGCTATTCCAATGCTTGGTGTGCTTTGAACCTTGCTATATCAAGCTACAGAAGTCAACCTGCAAGAGAGAAAAGTGAAAATGGCAAATGATGTTAGGGATGTTACAGTTCGTGTCCAATGCTTGGGATAGTTTGTATAGGTGGTAGGGAAGGTGTATGAAGTGGTTTGGATGAAAATGCACGATGGAAATGAGCTGGTCAAGTCAAAATGCAGAATGCCCTGTTTTGTGCAGCAAGATGGTGATTTTCTGTATGAGGAGGGATCAAGGGTTCTTTGGTCGTGTTTTAGGTCTGTTAGGGAGTATGGAATGTGTGGAGAAAGTTTGCTTGAGTTGGTTGTTGCAGCAATGTCAGATGTGTTTCAAAATGCAAGGTTTCTTTTATGTTAAGCAAGGAAAAGTGTTCTTGGATATAAGCCAGTACAATGCCTCAATCTATGCTGCACCTTTGAGTCTTGATCAGTGGGATATGTCTAATAACTTGTGCCTCAGAGATTTGCATTGTACCTCTTGGATTGCAAACTTGACATAAAGTGTAACTTTACAAGAATAGCTAAAATGCTTTTTCCATTTATGGCTCAATCTTGTATGTAATGGTTAAACACACAAAGTAAGACTTGGACACAAAGGATATGCATTAAATTATTGAGTGTAAATGAGATTAGAGGCCTGTAATCTAGCTTGAAGCATGCTGAGTTCAAAAATGCAAAGTTATGGACATGGAAATGGTTCATAAACAAAGTGAATTTTGCCCATATTGACAAATTCGATTCTCCCTAACCACAAGGGTGTTTGAGAAGTTCTTGGACATTTTGGAAAGCTTGGAATGTGTACTACAATCCATCTTTGTAATGCAAGTTGAAATTCCAAGTGGAAGCATGTGAAAAGTGGCCATGAAGTTAGGCAAAAATCCTGCCTAGAATAGGTCAAAATTTTTCTAAGTTAAGAATGTTTTGCACCCTTGTTCCAAAAATCATAACTTGAGCTACGAGCTTCTTTTGAGGAAACTTTGTGAATCAAAGTTGTATATTTTGCAATGGACTATAACTTTCATGTTTTGAGTTTTCCTTGAATCCAAATGTATCTTGATGAAAAGATGGGACAAAGTTAGGAAAAAATTAGGAATTTTCATAACTTAGAAAAATTCTAAGTTATGAAATTTCTTCATTTCAAACCCTAATTTGTGATTTTTGATTTCTTGATGAACAAGTTTCATGATTTGACATGTTTTGAAGAAAAATGAATCTTGACACTTGATTTTGACCAAAAAGTCAAAGTTTGACTTTTCAGTATACAGTCAGATTTTGCTCAGTTGACTGGAAAATTCATCTATCAATCTTGTGCAATTGGGATCTTTTGAACTTGTTGAACATGTCAAGACCATGTCATTGAGTCCTTGAGTCCATATGTGAGCTTTGTTTTCCATTGGCTAGGTCAAACTGTCAAAAATTTGCCTTTGTGCAGTCAAAACCCTAAAAATGACCATTTTGCCCTTTTGATGATCTGATCAAATTACTTGTGGAATTGTATCCAAACTTGATCAAATTGTCCATATGAGTTCATAATGTTGATGTGGGTCAAATTCCATGAGGTTTGACTGTCAATTGACCACAGTTGACTTTTTCCCCAATACAACTGATTTCTAGGTCAACTGTCCAATTGACTGGGCAAAGATTGGAATCAAGGCTTGAAACTTGGTATGGATAAACTTGTGAGTACAACATGAAGCATGAAAGTTACTTTGGGCATTTTAGGTCAAAACATCTTTGTGCAAACTCAAACCCTAATTTGGGTCAACAGTGCAAGGAGGAGTCTTGAGCAGAGCAAACCCTAACTTGATCTTGAGCTCCAAGGGTCTTGTGGTGAGAAAATATTGAGGAAATGGGAGGGAAAATTTTGGGGTACAACAGGAGCCTCATGTATCTAGCGGTAACTCGGCTGAATTTGATGTTCGGAGTGAGTTTGTTGAGCAGGTTCATGGCGAATATAAAAGAATCACATTGGGCTGCAACAAAGACTTTTAAGATATCTAAAAGGAACCACAGAGCACGGGATATTCTACAAGAATGAAGGAAGAAAAATAGGTCTTATAGCTTATTCTGACAGCAATTATGAAGGAGATTTAGATTATCAAAGAAGTACTTCTGCTTTAGTGTTTATGATAGATTCTGGAGCTGTTTCGTGGGCTTTGAAAAAACAACATGTTATGAGCCTATCCACCACTGAGGAGGAATATATTGCTGTAGCACTTTGTGCTTGTCAATGTATTTGGCTTAGAAGAATCTTGGATCAACTTGGAGCTGAAGAAAAGGAAGAAACTGTGATTTTATGTGACAATAGTTCCACTATTAAATTGTCCAAAAATCCATTTTTTTTCATGGTAGAAGTAAGCATATTGCAGTAAGGTTTCATTTTCTCATAGACTTGGTAAAAGATTAAGTGGTGAGACTGAGATTTTGCTGCTCTGAAGAACAAGTTGCAGATCTAATGACGAAGCCATTGAAACTCGAGCGGTTTGAGAAGCTTCGAAGCATGCTGGGAGTAACGAAGATCACAGAAGTAAGCTAATCACAGGGGCATTAGCTTAAGGGAGGGAATATTAGTCAAAGTCTATTTTTTTAATTAATTCAGTCCACGTTTACTAATAAATCCTAGTCCTAAGGGAAGTTATATTCTTTAGGAGGAAGTCCTATATTTTAGGATCAATTTATTTTATTCCTATTTTATTGCAATGTAGTATTGGTTTTTGACTATTTCCTATTGTAAAGGCTATATAAACATGTTTTCAATTTCTAATGAATATACAGCTTTTACGCTCTGAATATCATTGTTTATGGTTCTAACAATAGGTGTGATGAGAATGTGAAAAGTGACATGTATACTCTTTGTGATTGTCCCAGTGCAATGTTGGTTTGGAGATATTTTTGTCCCACGTATCCTAATGATTTTTACATACAAGATTGTCAGAGTTGGTTCAAGCATCATGTCACTATTGAGGCTGGTTCTATGTTTATAATAACTTGCTTTGCGATTTGGCGAAATAGGAATGAAAAGATTTTCAAAATGTGAAAAAAGATAATAGGGCTTCAGTCAATAATATATACTCGTACCATTCCTCCATGGTTCATGCTCTTGGTCCTCCAAAAAGGAGCATGAGATTCGTCAAGCTCGTCTGCACCCGCTCCTAAAGGCTATATTAAAGTCAATGTGGATGACTCTTCTCTTGGTAATCCTAGTAATGTAGAATTTGGAGGCCTGTTGAGAAACGATAGAAGGCAGTGGATTCATGAGTTTTCTTGATCTTACGGTAGAGCTTCTAATTTAATAGCCGAACCATCAGCTATTTAGAGAGTGCTTGATTTGACTTAAGAACTTGGTTATAAATCTATCAACATGGAGTCTTAAGCAGCTTTGTATCTAACTGCAAATACTCACCAAAATGATTTTCATCCCTATGCAACATTACTCACTCTCATTAAAAATTTCACTTTGCATCTTTGAGTTGTCTCCTTTGCTCATACATTGAGAGAATGGAACAAATATAGATATGTTAATTGATTTCCTCTTAATAAAGAAAGTATTCATAGAATACGAATATGTGTATAAAAGTTAGTGTCCACAAAGATAAATAGATATTTTTTTTATTTTTTGATTTGTAAAATAGTTTTAGAAAATTAGTATATTGGACAAATATTTTTTATTCTCTTTTTAAAAAATTAAAAGAGACTAATAAAAAAAAAATTATAGAACACATTTTAAATACTAAAAGACCCGTTACCACCCACATGTTTAACCTTTTTTTTTGTCTCAATGTGTGTCCATCTCTTTTACTACTTAACTAGGTGTTGTGATTCTTACATTCCACTTAGTGTCAAATTTGAGTTTATAGAAGTGAAATTATGCTAACATTTCTCAATAATTTTCAGCTAAAATTCAACTAATTTAATTCATAAAACAAGTTAAATGAAATAACTCTTAAAGTCAAATTTTAAACAACTTTCAAATTGATTTGATCCATTAGAAAGCAAACTTGATTTCTTTTCTTGCCCTAAGAAATAGTATGTAGTGTGCTTAAAACATATAATGAAAATAAATAAGTGTTTTAAAAATCGAATTGAACCAAACGGTTGAATTGGTTGAATCAAGAATCAGAAAGGTCATTGATTTGATTTGAATATTGAATTAGATAAACTATTGAATCAGCAAAAATCGGATAAATTGGCTAAAATAGATAAAAATCAATAAACCAACGGCTTTGAAAAACCAACAAGTTAAAAGCTTTTTTTTTTCTTAAATTGATAATTTATTTTTAAAAAGTAAAATTAAAATATAAATATACTTTATTTGAAACAAAGCTGAAATTTAATTTGATAACTATGTTTCAATTCAACTTTGTTCAAAAGTTATTTGAATTTATATTTTATACTATTTTATTGTGTGTAATAATTATATTAACGATTCGAATTTAAATAATGAATTTGTGAAATTATAGTATTTTGAAAATTTGAAATTTTAGAAGTGTTATAATTTTTTTAAAGAACAAGTCGTCAGATTCGAACGGTTTAAGAATTATATAGTTTTGTTATAGAGATCAATTATTCAATCGAGTTATCTTGTTTAATTCAATTTAGTCATACAGTTCAATTAATAACTCAATGATTCAACCAATGAATCAGTGATTCAGTACCCTCACCAATTTGATGACCGGTCAAACATTAGAATAAATACCATATTACATACTAAGAGTATGTTTGGTAAGACTCGAAAAGAACTTTTAGCTTTTCAGCTCATATTAATGAAAAAGTCATGTTTGGTAATTTGACTTTAGCTTTTAACTTGTAGCTTTTTTACTAGCTTTTAATTTTTTTTCAAAAGCTATTTAAAATAGTTTTTGAACTTGTAGCTTTTAGCTTGTGGTTTTTTCTTCGATTTATATCCTTATTATTTTAACAAAAATATATTACCCTTATTAATTAAAATGACATTTTATGTCATTTTATATCTATCAGTTAATGAAACAGCTAATTTACCAAACACTCATGTTAGCTTATCAACTATTAGTCACCAGCTATTAGCTATCAGTTACCGGTTAGTTTTACCAAACAGAGCCTAATAAGATCAGTTTCTTGTTATAAGTAGAGCTTAACTTCTCGTGTTTGATTACATGAAAATGAACAATTATTGACATTCCAGAAACAGAAATATGTATATATCCTTCATACACAACTGAGTCCTATTTTAATTGTGTTTTTTTACTCACCTTTTAAATGTATTTTACAAGTTGCAGAAGACAAATACAATTAGAATTAAACGTTGATGAATGAAGCCCTAATTGTCCCAATTGTTACAAGAGCCGAAGTAGACACTTCATTTTGTCAAAATTGGTTAAAAACCATGACAAGAAAAAATATAATGGTGATCATAACATGTTTAGATTTAGCACAAACCTCTAATAGCGATCATTTGGAAGATGGATCCAATAAACTTTTAATCTGACTCCGTACTTTATCTCTAATAGAAGAATAAGGAAACTTATCTATCACTTCACCTCCAAATGCAAATATTAGAACCCTTCTAGCTGTTTCTGAATCAATGCCGCGTGCTTGGAAATACAAGAGCTGGCTTTGTTCTAGATCACTTATTGCAGCTCCATGGGAACACTTGACATCATCGGCGATGATTTGGAGATTTGGTTTAACATTTACAGTTGCACGAGGTTCAAGAAGAAGGCTTCTTGTTAACTGTCCTGCATCTGTCTGCTGGGCATATCTACACAAGAATAGTATATTAGTGATACAATGTCGCATATGTATTTGTGAATAAATGCAAGACATATCTGATCCATGTTTGATCTTATTGAGATAATCATAAAACCATGTTTACACATAGAAACACAATTAGAAACCAATCCAAAGTTAGCCTAAATCCATTCCTGAATGGTTGTTAAAAAAAGAAGAATTACCTGTTAACCTTAACATTTCCGTCAAAAACCGCTTGTCCCTGTGAATGAGTCACAATGCACTTATGAAGCTGACGAGAATAGCCCCTCGGATGATCAAATACAAGACTACTGTGAAGATCCTGTGTTTGATTACCCACAGACAAGTGCAAAGTTGATAACTCCGTCACTGTTTCTGGACCTAGTTGTTTGATATGAAGATTATGCCTTCCTAGTTTGCCTCCTGTGCTTACCTCTGTAAGCTCATATGTACTGGATGACTCCTGCAAACAATTAACAAAGAATCACAAACCAATCATATCAAATTTCTTCTACATACCCACTCTTGCATAACTTCTCAAAAATAAAAAACAAAAAAATGTTGGTTGTTACGAAACAATCATTACACAGAATGCAAGAATAGAGGTTATTTTTAAACAATTACATTTCTATCCTATGTAGTAATCATTTACATCTCCCTTCCCCTGTGGTTAGCCATTATCTTAGTCAAAAGCCCGTATGAAAATTTTCACACTAAATAGCAAAGCTCAATAGAAAATCACTCTTTAGAAGTCAATACATGTTATATATTATAAAGACACTAAATAGCAGACATTTCAAGGTTCACACTGACCAAAAGAGCCTAAAATTCATTACTGAGCAGAGAATCATGGGAGAGGAACAACAAAAATGGCTGTCCAAACTACTAGGGTATGATTTTGAAGTGAAGTATAAACTAGGAAAGGATAACAATGTTGCAGATTCTCTATCCAGAAAATTGTAGTATGCTCACATAAGCACCATTCACTGTGAAGCGTGGGAAGGATTAGAGGAAGAAATACATAAAGATGCAAAACTGACCCTGATAATACAAGCTCTAGTCACAGATCCTAATAGCCATAAGGGATTTCAATTAAAAGGGGGAAGATTGTATCATGAGGGGAGGATAGTAGTGCCTAAAGGATCACCAAGAATTGCTTGGATTCTTAATGAATTCCATGATACAATTGTGGGAGGACATTCTGGGTATCTCAGAAGTTATAAGAGAATTGCTAGTGTGGTTTATTGGGAGGGCATGAGGAAGAAAATCATGAGTATGTACAGGCCTGTGAAGTGTGTCAGAGGAACAAGTATCAAACTTTGACACCTGGAGGGTTACTTCAACCTCTACCCATTCCAAAACAGACATGGAGTGACATATCCATGGATTTCATTGGGGGACTACCTAAGGTACAAGGGGTGGATACAGTAATGGTGGTAGTGGATAGACTCACGAAGTATGCTCATTTTTTCCCTATCAGTCATCCTTACACAGCCAAAAGCATTGCAGGAATTTTCATTCAGGAGGTTGTTAGATTACATGGATTCCCTAGCTCTATAGTGTCTGACAGGGACAAGGTATTTTTAAGCAATTTCTGGGCAGAATTGTTTAAGCAGGCAGGAACTAAACTAAAATACAGCAGTGCTTATCATCCTCAATCTGATGGCCAGATAGAGGTGGCTAATAGGTGTTTGGAAACCTATTTGAGGTGTGTTACAGGGCTGAAACCCAAGCAGTGGCCTAAGTGGTTGGCTTGGGCAAATTATTGGTACAACACCAATTACCATGCTTCATTGAAGACTACTCCTTTTGAGGCCTTATATGGGAGAACCCCTCCTGTTCTAATTAGAGGAGACAGTCCCTTGTCAGCTGTAGATGAAGTGAATAAATTGACAGCTGAGAGAAATTTGATGATCAAAGAGCTACAAGATCAGTTGCTTAGGGCTCAAGATTTGATGAGGAGCCAAGCTAACAAGCACAGAAGAGAGGTGGAATACGAGATAGGAGATATGATGTTTTTAAAGATCCAGCCATACAAAATAGCAAGAAGGCTAAACCAAAAACTGAGTCCAAAATATTATGGACCATATGAAGTCATTCAAAGAATAGGAGTTGTGGCTTATAAACTTAAACTGCCCGATGGAACTAAGGTGCATCCTGTCTTCCATGCATCATTACTGAAGAAAGTTGTGACTCCTTCTGTGGAGCCTCAACCCCTTCCAGATTGTATGAATGAAGAGTGGCATTTGGAACCCACTCCGGAGAAGGTAATGGATTCTAGAAGAAATGTACAAGGGGAAGTAGAGGTCTTGGTGAAATGGAAAAATCTTCCTGAATTTGAGAATTCATGGGAATTGATGGACAAGATGAAAGAAGAATTTCCAGCATTCCTCCTTGAGGTCAAGGAGAGTTTTGAAGGGGGGGAAAGTTGGTAGATATGGAATATTCTATGAAAGGACACATAAGAAAGGAAGAGAGAGAGTATAGGATACAATTAAGTTAGTGCTGCACATGGCCTGGCCAGGTGGCAGCAGCTGGTTGGTGGGAACACATAGGAATGAGAGAATAAATGATTGGGGAGGATCTATCGTTAGATTGTGCAGAATTTGAGTGGATTCATTCCCTAAGGAGAGATCAGGCCTCTAGAAGAGCCTCTATTCTTTTTCCACTTTCTTTATTTTCTGCAAACCTTGTACTACTAGATCCCATATGGACTCTAGTACTTCAATAAAAATCATTACTTTCCTTCTGATTTTTGTGTACTTGTTTTCTGTTTGCCTTGGATATTAAGTTGATCTTATCAGCGTGTCAATCTTGCAATTGAATAGAAGTATTTAAGCACTATATTACACCCCATAACAGTTAGAATTGCATAATCTAAAAACTTAAACAACTCCTATGCTGTTGGAGACATAATCATAGGCATAATTGGCCAAACTTTGTGATCAATGTTTCTAGGTTTACTCTTGTAACATAATCTTTTCATTCCATAAAAAAAAACGTATACTCGACTTCAAGCCCAATTGCATACAAATCAAGTTCATTGAAAATCCTAATGTTTTGTACTCTAACTCTAAGCCCTAAGCAATTAAACAAACACTAAACATGCACCAAAATTGAAGTTCAAAAAAATGATTAACCTGTCGAACCGAGGTCCATTTGATGTGTGCAGCAAGAGGCGACTGAGTCTGAATATAAGAATGCCTAACTTTACCCCCTTCCCCAATCACCACTTCCAAAGCAGCATTAGTCCAATAACACTCATTCTCATTCTCTTCATCATTTGAAAACTCTTCAACTATATCAACCTCTCCACCTTTCTCCACCACCACCAAAACCCTCGGATTCGAAAGATACAAAGCATTCGAACCATCCTTACTACCCTGCGACGAAAAATAACCCAAATGAACCGGAGTTTGAAGACGACAACCCTCCGGTACATAAACCACCGTCAAATCAGGAGCACCCATACCGTTAATTGACCAAAACAAATCACCGTTTTCCAATCCACAAACCAATTCCAAAACCCTTTCAGCAACAATAGAATTCAAATTCGAATTCAAATTCGACAAACTACCAACGTAAACCCCGTCGGGAAACTCCGAGATTTCAGATAATGAACTCACAAAGTGTCCATCGACGATGCTGACGTGGCAGGGGAATTGGGAGGTGGAGAACGGCGTTATGGTTGGGGTTGGTGCTGGGATTGGGGCGGGGAGGATTTGGGAAGAGCGGAGGAAAGAGAGGTCGGTGAAACGAAAGGGTTCGTCTCGGCGGGAAGGCCATGAGGATGAGAGGAGAGATTCGGAGGAAGCTTCTCGGAGGTTGTGGAGTGGTTGGGGCGTTGGGACGGAGTCTTCTAAGGCTTCGGCGAGTTCGAGAACGAAGGGGTCTGAAGAGATTGAAATTGCGTTGTTGAGTGAGACTCTAGTTTTGGTTGTGATTGTTTTTTGAAATTTGGATGATGAAGAAGAAGATGCAGTTAGGAGGTTACAAGGTGCGGGTATCAATGCTATGCCACTCATTGTTGTTGAGTTCGGTTGCTTGTTTCTTCAACTCTAACTCTTAACTGGAGGAAGAAAAAGGGAGTGTAGATGGTAAAGATGGGGATGCAGGGTAGTGGACACTATTGCAAAACACTTGTAAACTTTACATAATGGGCTTAGAAATACCCAAAAGATTCTCATTACATCCATTTATCATTGAACCAAGAAAAAAAAATTCTTTTCCCACCCTGTTCTTCGACCGTGAACAGTTACAACTGCTCCTAGTATCTGAAAAATGTATCTCTAAATACGTTTTTTACACACTCCTTAACATAAATTAATGAGACATCGTATTTTGTCAAAACTTAATCTAGAGATGCATTTATGTATGCTGCATATGCGGTTAATCCGGATATATGTCTACGTAAAAATCTTTAATTTAAAATTTAGGGAGTTATCAGAAGATGAATTTCCGGACGCAATATCTCTGTATGCATGCATGCAACATTTGTAGAGAGATGGCATTCAAAGACGTCATGTTTTCACCTTTCTATTAGTGAGATGACCATCACCTTGGATGATGTCTCATGCCTTCTACATCTTTCCATCAAGAAAAAATACTGGACCATGGAAGGTTGGGTCGTGAGGAAGTCAACGAGATGTTGGTTATATATTTAGGGGTAGGCTAAGGCCGGAAATGAGGTAGTTGACACTAGAGGCGCTCATACTAGATTTAAATTCTTGGAAGAACTTTATAAAGGTCGCCTGTCACGGTTGTCAAAATCGAGATCTCGATAAAGATCGTTAGGGTATAGAAAAAACGTAAATTGTAGGATCGTAACATGGATCGTAAGATCCCAGCAAATAAACAAAATTATAGAAATAACTAGGAAAAATTACTTAAGCATAAAATTCTCATTAATTTAATGATCAATGTCAAATATTTTATCCAAAAAAACATAATAGAAGGATTTGATTTGAATTTATAGAAAGATAGATGAAGGAAAGAAATCCATTCATTGTATGATTAATCAATACAGAATTCTCAGAGTTCCAATACCTTTTGTTTGTAGACAATTCTTATTTTACAATTCTCAAAAGCTCATTTAAAACATTGCAATTTCCAAAACCCTAAAATATGTATGTGCAATAGTTAGAGTTAATTATGGGTCAGTTTATGGGTTGATTCCAATTGTTTAATTACCTGATCGAAACGGGTCTAAAGTGGGTAAAAAAAATGGATCGTTGAGATCTCAAGACCCACAATTTAAAGATCTTTCTCTAGGATTTTAACGCTCCATCCAAATCCAAGATCTTTGTGCCACTTAAATTGGTGGCTGATTTCTGGAGCGTAAGATCGTAAGATTTGGGGAGTTAGAGTGAGATCCTGACAACCATGTCGCTTGCAAATGGCTAAGGATGTCGATAATGATGATATGTAGGTTAAGTACCATTGACAATGTTCATTAAGGTGTTACCTCTTGTTCCTGAAGTTTTGTTCGCGGGGGACATGCTCTACTTCGAAAAAAAGGAAACGTGAGGACATATTTCGTACCTTCTGCAGATATTTTATTAGTATGGGCTCCTTGGTCTGATATTGTCCCGAGACCTGGTTGGCTACCAACTGAGAGTAAATTTTGGCCTTTAATCTGGTAGCTCATTTTTCAATCTCTCTTGTTACTTCTACTATATTTCATTCAATCCTAGGACATCAATCAACCTCTAACTCACTTCATTCAATCGAAAATCTTTGACTTCTCACATCAGATAAGTTTTTCACTTTTTATTTTGTTTTATGGTACATTAGTTTAAAGCTAAAAACATAATAGGTTATTTATGGTACATTAGGACGCATAATAGGTTGTTTAGTGAGGCATGCATATAGATTTTTTGAAGTTTTAAGTTAGAGCATTTAGGCATGCTCTGTTTCTTCATTTTTTTGGTTTTAGGATGATACATAATTTAACTTTCAGATTTTACTAATATACATAGGTTGGTTGATTTTGCCTATTTTGTCCCCTGGGTTTGGCTTCTCTGATTATGATATGATTTTTTGGTGTAATTACAGGTAAAATGTTTAACAACATAGATAAAATGAGGCATGGTAGAGTGGCTCGACATGCTTTCATTCAGAGTGAAAAAGATAGACTTTATCGTCCAACCGATGGTGGCACTTCATTTGATGCAGAAGCATCGTCTCCCAGAGTTCACGTGTCTCATGCATTGCCCTTTTAGAGACGTGAGTCCCTTATTGTTACCCCCTACGCCCCAGAAGTTCGACATGTTATTACTCTTCCTAATGTTTTTTAGGAGGCCCCTCATACACCTCACTATTTTGTATGTATGCAGACCATGCTGCTATGCACGTGTGGGATAGAGAGCTAAAATAAATCTGTATTTATTCTTGTAAACATATGTGTTATAAGATTATGTTTGTTGTCTATTGTATGTTTATGGTGTAGAGAAATGCTAAGAACACTCTCTTTTCAACACTCTTTTAAACACTCACTTTCTTAGTGGTTAAAACATGTGTAGGTCCTACACTTTATATGAGATCTATTTCCAAAATGAGGGACCCACACATGTTTCAACCAATAAAAAAGTGTGTTTCAAAGAGCGTTGAAAAGAAAATGTTGCTAGCACTCCTCTTATGGTGTATTGTTAATAACTTGGTTATTTTTATGCGTAGAGTTCATTGCCGACTATAGAGTTGCTTTTATCGAGTGTCGTAGGGATGGAAAAAAAGTATGTACCCGTGGGTACCCACGGATAAAACTCGTCACGGGTACAGGTATGATGTCTTAATGGGTATCCACAGGTAACATAAATGGATATTTAGTTGCTCGTTTACTTACGGGTACGAATATGGATTTGATAGTATTTGTACCCGCGGGTATCCGTATCCATTAATAGTTAATAAAAAAATTTAAATATTAATTTATTTAATCTAAAACTATTTTTTTTTAAATTAATGATCTTTGATTAATTCAAAAAACTAATAAGTACAAGCGATTCTGAGGATCCAGCTACCAAAACATCAAAGCTGACCAGAGGGAAAACTATAAAACTATCATCCATCTAACATCTGGATAGCTACATATTTCCTAAGTTTAGTTTTATTCCAAACCCTATACACAATTGTATCTATAATTATTTTTCCTATATCAATTTCTTCCATTTTATTCCCAAAACATTTCCCGTTTCTGAAAGCCCACAACTCATATATGGTCTCTGCAAATGCAATCTTGATTATGGCTACTCTAGTACCTTTCCCTTTTGTTTGTTGTATTACCCATTGCAGTTCCTATTTCCAATCTTAGGGCAAGTGCGTAACCTCTATCCAGCTTAGCACCTCAATCCATATAATTCCAATTGGATTTTGCAAAAGTGATTCAAAGAAGGATTGTAGAGCACATTACAAGCTTTCTAAAATGTCCAAGAACTCCTTGAGATCATTTTTGAGCAAGGAGAATCGAAGGTCCGAAGTTAGGGTTTCAAGTTATTTGCTCAATTTCAAACCAAAACATCCTTGCTATTTTCAAAACAAACATCAACACTTTCAAAACATCTTTCAAACTTGAAACATTTTCAAAATATCAACACTTTGTATACATTCTTACGAACGAGAATTATTACAAAGTTTACCTAAACGATGGCGCCTTTTTCAAAATACTTTCAAAAATCACACAAAGCATATTTTCAAACAAAAGCAAGTGATCTAGCAAGCAACTAAGAGCCCGTAGATAACTACATATGAAAAGGATGCTAATACCTTCCCTTTTCATAATCTACCCCCCGAACTCAAGAAAACATCTCTAAAGGTCTTTCATGTTCTTTTCCACCTTTCCTTTTGGATAAAAGAAAAGTCAGTGGCGACTCTTGCTAACCGCAACATTTGCGATCAAACGCAAAATCACCAAGTCATTTCTCCCACTGCGTTACAGGACTGGCGACTCTACTGGGGAATTAACCTAAAAGTGGGGTTACCTTAGGGCTAGATCACCTTTACTTTCTTTCTTTGTTTGACTTGTATGCTTTACATTTTGGTTCTTTGTTTGGGCTTGAATCCTCTACCCGGATTTGGGATACCTTATAGGTAAGTAGCAATACATTGTGGAAACTGTGCGGGGTATACCGACATGGTCTAAGCAATAGCTACGTTAGTGTGACATATGTGTGGGTACCGGTATCCCTTGAGTAATCAAGGAGAATACAAGGCCGCTGAGTGATATCATGAAGCACTAACTGACTTTTAGAACCTTTACTTGACCAACTTAGCCATTAGGACGTAGTGAGATGACCGACTTTGGTGCAGTCCGAAGTTGGTTGATACTCGATACTACACTCATTGAGATTTGACTCCCGAGCTTTGTTTGATGGCAAGTCAGTTGTCAATCGAAACGAAGTTTGTGGGAAAGATCAATGATATTGAGACCCCTTAGAACCTGGTTACTATTACTAGGACAGGTTGAGCCAAATAAACTTTAAGAGGGTACTTACCTACTAACTCCATGCAAACCTAAACCTAAGGACTTGTCTGCTTTGTGTGTATATGATTATTTGTATATAAACTTGCTTACTTTGCATACTTATACATAACATCATACCATAGCATTTTCAATAACTATTTCAAGGATCTCGAGGGTCTTTGATGCAGGATCACTTGAACCAGACGTCTATCAAGGGACAAGAGGATTTATTTTCCTCTAATCAAACACCATTAAATATCGAGTACAACAACTTGAGTCAAAGGCTACAACCCACTCGACATGGTGAGCTTAATTCTCGTGGAAAGACATCCACCGATACAAAGTTCTTCAATTAAAACTGTAAATGACTACTCACCCTGCGAGATCCTTGAAAACATGCATCCACATATCATGCATCATATCATGACAGGTTTCTCCCATACAGGCCTCCTTATCTTCCTACTGTTTATTTCGGTAAGATGGATATGGAACAAACGGTAAAAGATCTCCAAGCTCAAAACACTCAATTACAACAAATGTTCCTGGCTTTGGCTAAGGGGAAAGAGGACCCGAAGACTCTTCTTCTCAAATACAAGAAGAAAAAGTCCAAGAAGTCAGTAGGCGTCCTGAACTTGGGAAGGAGACTTAAAGGACCAGTCAAGGGAGCTCTAGATCTTCCGACTCCATCCAACATGGGGATAGTCATGAAGAAGACAATAGTCTAGAGATTGATGAAGTCGAAGCTGACTACTCTGAGGAACAATATCCTCCCGCTGATGACAAGTACAAATAGTTGGAGGATCGCCTCATTGCTATGGAAATTCAGTAAATACCTGGCTTGGATTTAGGAAACACGGGTTTGATTTCTGGAGTGGTCATCCCGCCAAAGCTCAAAATCCTTACCTTTGCCATGTACGATGGAGTCTCTTGCCCTAAGATGCACTTAAAGTCTTATGCCCGCAAGATTCAACCATACACAACTGATCCGAAGCTTTGGATCCATTTCTTCCAAGAGAGCCTAGTAGGGACTCAACTGAAATGGTTCTATCAATTGGAGAGTTCTCACATCCACACCTGGGAGGATTTAGCTGCTACTTTCTACAAGCAGTACCAGTACAATGCTGATCTTACACCAACTCGTATGCAATTGCAGAACATGACCATGGGTTCCAACAAGAGCTTCAAAGGATACGCCCAAAGGTGGAGAGATCTAGCTGGCAGAGTGCAACCCTTTTTAACTGATAGGGAGTTGATTGACATCTTCATAGGAACTTTGACAGGACCTTTCTTCAAACACCTAATCAGAAGCTCCTCGGTCGGGTTCACCGAGCTAATACTGATTTGCGAAAGAGTCGAAGTTGGCATCAAAAGTGGAAAGATCCAAGGAGCTACACCCTCTGATACTCAGAAAAAGCCATACAATGGGAAGAAAGAGTCCAATTCTATGTACGGTCAAAAGAGTCATCATGACCAACACGTGGGGGCAGTCCTGATCTTTGGTTCTGCGTCGCACCAACAACAACAAAGGAGAAATCAACGAAGGCCAGACGAGCGCAAAAGATAGTTTACCAACATCAACATGTCGTTGTCTCAAGCGCTACAACACTTTTTGAGGATGAATCTGATTACATTGATAAGACCTCATCCAAACCCCAAAACTTCTTCTCATAACTACAACCCTAATGCAATGTGTGCTTATCATTCAGGCAGTCCTGGGCATAATACTAACGATTGTTGGGCGTTGAAGTACAAGATTCAGAATTTGATTAATGCCAAGGAGATCGAGTTTGATCCTTCGGAGACTCCAAACGTGATCACTGCTCCTATGCCAAATTATTGAGAGCGTCTTATTCATTTTGAATTTTCATTTGTAATTTCTTTTATTCAAACAATTATCTATTAATGTCAAACTTTGTTTCATTAATGCATTAAATATGTTTGTCTTGAATTAATCCATTCATTTTAATTATATTTAAATTATGCTTTTTACTCCTTTTATGATATTCAACTCTTGTTTTAAAAGTTGCAAGCCTTTAGATGGAGGATGACAAAAACAATGCCATAATCTCATACAATATGCTTTTGAACAGACCTTGCTGACGATGTACATGCGTTTCTTTCAAACCCTAAACACTGGAGTTATAAGGAGAATAATCCCTAGTCAACCCCCTTCGAGCCAAAGAAGTAGAAGTTTTCTTTTTTTACACAAATTTAAACCTTTAATCAAAACCTGGGGCAGGGTAGTCTCTCAGTTAATTCAAATGCGCGTTCAGTCGGAAACTTTCACTTCGTATACAATGAGTGATATCAAAAACATTCCTCTGGAATCAAAAGACAGTGATGGTTCTCTGCCAAATAGGAAGTCATTATCTCTCAAAAAGAAAAGCCCGCTAAGTCAAAACCTACAAAGGAGACTTAAGAAAAACTGGGGCATCCCACTGACAGTAATCTCAAAACAAGAACAGTCAGGCAAAAATTAGGGATAAAAAATCAAAAGAAAGAGGTCACTACAAATCCTCAACAACATGAAAAATGTTGCAAAAATGACTGCTTTCCAACAAACGCAACTTGTCTGAACCATCACCAAAACGTTATTCCAGACTTAATTGGAGTTCAAATGCACAATTAACTAAGTTTAGGAATGAAGAACATCACAAAGAGAGGGTGGGTACAAACACACTTTGAGCCTTTATCCTTTGTTTCTTAAACCGTGAACCAAGCCACGCTACAACCCTTCAAAAGTCCTAATTGAAGCATGGGTTAGTTCGATAGCATATTGTTACAAAAGGTATCGTGACTCCTGTAAGGCTTTACCCTAAATCCTGAGTTTTAATTTTCTTACAAAACTTCTTTACTTGCTAAAACGCATTTTCAAAATTTCAAGACAAGCATAAACTTTGCATTATTTAAATATCGTTGTTTGCGTATGGCTATTTGTTTGACAGCAGAGAAATTCACACAACGAATATCCAGTGAACGAAAGCTCTCTCAGTGAACAAAATCACTTCGATTGGAAAGACACTTCCAATGAAAAATCTCTCATGATCAAAGGGGCACGACATGACCTTTGTCCAACACTTTTGGGGCAGTCAAGTCAAGATTCAAAGAATCTTTTAAAGAATTGTTGAATAACCATGGGAAAATCTCCATATGTATCACTCAAGGGGCAATGTCATGTTGATCATGGGTTTGAACAATATACACTATAAAGATCTTGGGTACCATCAATTTGCTTGTCTGTACCAATAGTATCAGATGGTATCAGTATCAGATGGTGTCAGTATCATGTCTTCGGGTCCTCCCATGACAGTTCTTAGAAAATTCTGAGACTTGACCAAAGATCTTGGGTACCACCAATTTGTTCGTCTGTACCAACAATATCAGATGGTGTCAATATCAAATGGTGTCAGTATCATGTCTTCAGATCCTCTCATGATAGTTCTTAGAAAATTCTGAGACTTGACCAAAGATCTTGGGTACCACCAATTTGTTCGTCTGTGCCAGTAGTATCAGATGGTGTCAGTATCAGGTTTTCGGTTTCTTCCACAAGAGTCTTAGAAAATATCTCTAGGAAGTTCAGGGCTACCGGAAATGTGATCAAAATCTCAAGCGTCAAAATGCACCAGATTAACTCTGGGGGCAAACAGGCTCCCACATAAAGGGTCATGTGCGACCAAGCAAACATTTTCTGGCATTACTACAACACTTACTACTAGGGGAAGTGACAAATCTCCCCAATATCCTTCTCATAGGATGACTCCCAGCCATGGTTTCAATCTCTGAAAACTTCTCACCAGCTGAGTCGACCTCAAGAACCCTCGAGGATTTTCCTCAGTGAAGAAGACACCTCTCCAACAGAATGACAATAAGGTTTATTTCCCCAACAAACTACAGATTCCCAAGTTTGAGTTTGCCTCTCCGACTACTATAAATCAAAGGAACACAACTCCTCTTCCCCAATAGACTACTCTACAATCCCTAACAAGTTACTGTGAAGCCTGGACCCGACCAGATCTCAGTTCAACTTCGGCTCCCCAGTAGAGCAACGAATAACTGAGACTCCTAAACTCTTTTTCCCTAAGCAAGGATCAACACTCTCCACAGGGTTTTCAATATTCCTCAGCGGAGCTCTCCTCAAACAACAAAACAGGAATCCTTGGTGGAAATATTCTAAGCAAAGTTTTAATACTCACCTACTCTTCAACAACAGTCCGGGATTTAATGACTCCCCAGCATTTGTCAAGGATTTATTTTCCTAGACAAAGATACATTTAAATAACATTTCACCCTTCATGAATCATATTACGTACATGACAAATGCATACGACACAATCTCATTTATTTTGAGAACATCATTGCACCGTGCATTTCATACATCATAACATTGCATACATCAAACGTTTTACCTTTTTTCTGGAAAAGGTTAATCAATAGATGGTTATTGTCAATAATCTTCAAAAGGTCATAAATTAATACCTGTAAAAAGCCAGGGCAATTATCTACACGATCAGCTGAGGCAATCCTACCCTGGTTCCTTCTCAGACAATTCCAGATGAAGTTTTACACTGACTCATCATGAAGTAATCCTACCTAGGTTCCTTCTCATAAAATTTCAGATGAAGTTTAACACGGACTCATCATCAAGCAACCCTACACAAGTTCCTTCTCTTTCCAAGATGAAGTTTTACACGGACTCATCATGAAGCAACCCTACACAGGTTCCTTCTCTTTCCCAGATGCAGTTTTACACGGACTCATTATAAAGTAACCCTACACAGGCCCATCATAAATTGAAGAATATCCAAGATCCTTGTCGGTTCAGTTTAAATCTCTCAACGGTTTATTATGATTCTTTCCTGCAGACATTTTCTCTGGTTTAGATAAATCTCTCAACGATTTATTCTGATTCTTCTCCAGATCCCTGCTGGTTCAGTTTTAAATCTCTCAACGGTTTATTCTGATTCTTTCTCGTAGATACTTTCTCTAGTTCAGAAAAATCTCTCAATGATTTATTCTGATTCTTCTCCAGACCCCTTCCGGTTCAATTTTAAATCTCTCAACGATTTATTCTGATCCTTTCCCATATACACCTTCTCTAGTTCAAATAAATCTCTCAATGATTTATTTTGATTCTTCTCCAAATCCCTGATGGTTCAGATAAATCTTTCAACGATTTATTCTGATTCTTTCCTAGTAGACACTTTCTTTGGTTCAGATAAATCGCTCAAAGATCTACTCTAATTCTCTCCAGTTAATAAATATTCAAGACCTCTTTTGGTTCAGTTTAAATCTCTCAACAGTTTATCCTGATACTTTCCAAATGAACATTTCTGGTTCAGATGAATCTCTCAACGATTTTATTCTGATTCTTCTCCAAATCCCTGCTGGTTCAGATAAATCTCTCAACAATTTATTCTGATTCTTTCCTAGTAGACACTTTCTCTGGTTCAGATAAATCGCTCAAAGATCTACTTTGATTCTCTCCAGTTAAAGAATATTCAAGACCTTTTTGGGTTCAGTTTAAACCTCTCAACGATTTATCCTGATACTTTCCAAATGAACATTTCTGGTTCAGATAAATCGCTCCAATATTTATTTTGATTCTTCCCTGTCAAACAACATACAAGACTACTGCTAGTTTCAGATAAATCGCTCCAAAGATTTATTCTGATTCTTTTCCAGTTGAAATCAAGTTCAGACTTAGTCCATTTTCTGTCAACAGTCACCCTTGGATGGCATCTACAAGCCCATCTCCTAAAAATCTACATCATTCCTCCAAATGGCATCTATAAGCCCATTCACAATGCATCTTCGAGTGCAAATTTCTGGGCACTCTAGTGTTCAATCATCTTCCACCTTTAAGTCATGAATGGCGGATACGCCAATCTAACTCTTCAGGTTTAAGAAGATTGAACAGGGGCAGCTGTTGTATCCCAAAATTTCCCCTCTCATTTATCAAGTATTTTCCCACAAGATCTCCTTTGGTTCAAGACTGCACTAGGGTTTGATTAGCTCAAGACACCTCCTCAAGCTCTGATGACTGAAATTTGGGTTTGATATTGCACAAGGATAATTGAACTTTTAATTCATTATATGAATTTCATGAATCATTATGGACCCTCAATATTGCTCATGTCAAGTTTCAAGTCTTGGATCACATTTTTGCTCAATCAATTGATCAATTGACCTAAAAATCAATTGTATTGGAGAAAAAGTCAATTGTGGTCAATTTATAGTCAAACTTCATAACTTTTGATCCATATCAACATTGTGAACTCCTATATGTCATTTGATCAAGTTTGAATCACAATTCCTCAATAAATTTGATCAGATCATCAAAAGGGCAAAATGGTCAAAATTAGGGTTTTGACTAAGAAAGAGCAATTTTTCATTTTTGACTTAGCAAATGGTTAATTGGTTTGAGACATGATATCAAGGTTTCAAATGCATCATTTTTACCTAATTTTATGACTCAAAACTTCCCTCAAGATCAATTGATTGATAGTTGATTTTCAGTCAACTGATCAAAAGTCAATTGTACACTAAAAAATCAAACTTTGACTTTTTGGTCAAAATCAAGTGTCAAAGATCACAATTCATTAAAACATGTCAAAATATGAAACTTGTTCATCAAGAAATAAAAAATTCAAGATTTCATTTTGAAAAGTCAAAGTTTCCAAACTTAGAAATTTTTCTAAGTGTTGAAAACTTCATATTTTTTCACAACTTTGAGCCAATTTTTCACCATGATGCAAGATGATTCAAGGGAAACTTTCAACATGAAAGTTATAGATCTCAATGAGATATAAAAAATTGCTTTACACAACTCCTCCTAGAAATGCTTGGATTTCATGTTATTAATCCATGAAATCATGTTCATAAAACCAAAACATAGTGAAATTTTGAGCATTTGGGTCAGGATTTTGACCTAACTTCTGGGCCAAGTTTCATATAGTTCCAATTGGATTTTGCAAAAGTGATTCAAAGAAGGGTTGTAGAGCACATTAAAATATTTCTAAAATGTCCAATAACTACTTGATATCATTTTTGATCAAGGAGAATCGAAGGTCAGAAGTTAGGGTTTCAAGTTATTTTACAAGGCAAAATTTGTGATGCACAATGGACCAAATCACATAGCCATGTTGCATAATAACACTTTGCAGGATTCTAACTTGAAATTCACTCCTTAATTAAATGTTTACACAACATTTGGAGCCATTATCCAAGCATTTGAACCATTATCCAAGTTGCATTTCCATTTTTGGAAGAAAGGCACCATTGCTATTCTTGAAAAGTGGCTTTAATCACAAAGTCCACTCTCCTTGAGCATTGAACTTGTTCTTTCTGCACACACAAACCCTATAAAACAAAAGCAAGCATGTCTAAAGTGCTAACCACTCTATGCATCCCTGTACCTTGCCTTAGAACAAGATGTTTCAACTTTGCTTAAAAAACAAGAAAGATGCTACAACTTGAGATTTCAAATTCTGACTTGTTGTAGAACATAAAACCTCTTGCCTATAAATACATACACTATTTGCAAGATAAGGCACGCATGTACAAGCCCTTGAACTCACTCAAACTCACACAAACTCAGATTGCACACAACACTCCATTTTTGTGCAGAAACTGACCTTACACTCCCATCTCTCAAATTACTCGTGCGTTTCCTCTCCAAACCATTCCAAAAGTTCCTAAACATCATCCATAACTCATCCCAATACCTGTTATAGTTCTGTAACTCCATTTCCACCATTATCCAAACTCAAAAATAGAGCACTGCAAGTGGACTTCTCCAGAACTCCTCAGCCACTTCCAGCTCAAGCCAAGCATCACATTAGCTTCCTGGGAACTTGAGGAAGCTAACCCAACCACTAGAACTCATTGAAAGCTGCTCAAACTCAAAACACGGTGCCCTCTTGCAAGGTGAGTTTTTTTATTTTTGAACTCCTCATATAGGCATTGTTAAGCTTTCATTTTCAAAGATAAAATGTAGACCTCATTGCCACGAAGTTGTACATATCCATAGTTTGCATTTATATGGCCTGAGCTTAGAGAATTTTGGAGTTGAAGTTTCTGAAATTTTTAGGTTTTAAATTAGGGCCAGAAAAATTCTCACTCATCTTTGACTTTTAGCTTTAGTTATTTATATGGTTGGATTCATGGGAAGAAATGCCACAACTTTCATGTTTGTACTTTCCATTTTTATTGAGAGATGAAGAAGTTACAAGTACTCTGGTTGGCTGAAGGTTAAAGACGAAGTACAGGCCTTGGAAGCATTTTGTGTTATGTATTTATCATTTCATTTTAATAAACAGATGTATAGCCACCCCAGTGGTAAGGCAGCACGCTGGTAACCAAGAGGGCGTGGGTTCAACACCCAACGCATTACCTTTTTTAATTTCTCACATTTTCTCTCTTTTTTTTGTCACACGGCAGCGCCTGGGCCTCTCCTCTGGGCTTTTTTGTTCTTTTTTACTGCTTCTAACCCACTGCCTTACTTTTGCACACCTGGCCCAACTTTATTTTATTTATTTAATTTTTATTTATTTCCTTTCTTATTTTATTTTATTATTTTTATTAATGAAAAAAAATTTAAAAATATTTTTATTTATTATTTACACTTATTTATTTTATTTTCTTTATAAAGACAAAAAGAACAAAAACATTTTTCTTTTAATAAATAAATTTCTTTTTCTTAATTAATTAATATTTAGACTTAGGTTTAATTATTATTTTATTTTCCTAATTAAAGTTAACTTAGAATTTAGGTTTCTCTTAATTAATTAAATTTCTCATTTTACTTTTATTAATTTAAAACCTTTTTCTTAAAAACCCTAAAAAATCCTTTTTAACTTAATTCCTTTTCTTAATTAGTTTAAGTTAATTTTATTTAATTTTCCTTAATCATTTTCTTTAATTAGGTTAAAATCCTTTCATAAAGATCCAAACAAAAATCATTTCTTTTTCCATTTTGTATTCTTGCATTTTATTTTCAATTTTATACAATATTCAATATGGTTGTAATAGTTAATTAGATTTAGTTTTCTTGCAAAACCCCCATTTGTAAATTTGTATACCCCCTCCCCTATTGATGTAATAGCTTAGTATTTTTATTTTCTGCAATTTAATGCTTTATATATAAATGCTAGTAAATTAGGATTTGTATGGAAAGATTAAAATCGACAAGTTAGCAAACCCTAATTCAAGAAAAAACAATGCATGTAAATCAACACACTTGCACACTTACACCCTTAGGGTAAACCCAGTTTGTTGCCTTACACAAATGGCCATGTTAGGCATGTGGAATATCTTAGAAAAAGCAATAAAAAATACAAGATCATAGTCCCTCGATGATGCTATCCAAAGTTGCTTTTCAAAAAATGATCTTAGTCCCTCAAAGAGAAATGCTAAGATATTTTCACAATATTGCTATCATGGCTATACGATGACCCATGCTCGTCCCTTTTACATCCTAATATAAGGTTACTTACCAATCCATGGTAAAATAACAATGTCAAAGGAAAGAGGAAATAAACAAGAAAGACTTTTGAGTAGGTAGAATGTTCCTAGTTGCTTGCTCATTTTCAAACCAAAACATCCTTGCTATTTTCAAAACAAACACCAACACTTTCAAAACATCTTTCAAACTTGAAATATTTTCAAAAGATCAACATTTTGTATACATTCTTATGAACGAGAATTATTACAAAATTTGCCTAAATAATGGCGCCTTTTTCAAAATACTTTCAAAAACCACACAAAGTACATTTTCAAACAAAAGCAAGTGATCTAGCTAGCAACTAAGAGCCCGTAGATAACTACGGATGAAAAGGGTGCTAATACCTTCCCTTTTCATAATCTACCCCCTGAACTCAAGAAAACATCTCTAAAGGTATTTCCTATTCTTTTCCACCTTTCCTTTTGGATAAAAGAAAAGTCGGTGGCGACTCTTGCTAACTGCAACATTTGTGATCAAACACAAAATCACCATGTCAGTTCTCCCACCGCGTTACGCACATGATCTCACATTTCCATACTTGTTTTGGCCAATCTGCCCCCCAACTGATTTTTTTGAGTTATGACCTTATTGCCCTCACTCTAAACACTCTATATAAACACTGCATTGTTCATTCAAAAAATGGAGAAGGAGGCGAAGAGAGGAATGAAAGGCTGGAGGAAGCTCAAGATCTGAAACCACTTTTTCTCCCAAAATCCATTTCTTCGATTCCCGGGCTTGCTTATGCATTTTGAGTGATTTTTCTTGCATTCTCTTCTCCAAGTGCTAAAGATTGCAGGTCGAGGCTTGGTTTGCAGCTAGAGTGAAGGAGAAAATAGATACACTTTTGCCTCAAAGGTTAGAATCCTCAATTTGAATCCTAATTTTTGGCCATGAATTGTATGATTTAAGTTTGGAACCATGTTGTTTGATGTTCGTTAAGTGTTTCTGCAGCTTTAGAGCTTTTTATTTAATGATATATGTAAGTATGATGAATATGAAAATTTCTGCTCTGTGTGTTTTCACAATTTTCACGAGATCTATTATTGATTTGTGGTTAATCATTTAGTGTGATTCGAATAGCATGATGAAGATCTTATTTCTGGCTTTGATTTGCACAAAATTTCATAAAAAATGGTGTGTAATTGAGTACGAACGATAGATCAGGACATGAGCCATAGCATCTGTTTTTTCGCACGCATCTGGTTAAGGCAAGAGGTTGAAGATGAAGCGTGTCACCTCCTGATTGGTCTATTTTGAAGTTCACATCTATTTGAATTTTGTTTTATAACTTGATCTTCCTTGATTTTATTTCTTGATCAAAACTTGATGAAAAATTCTGAAAAATTTCATGAAACTTAAAAATAATATTTTTGACCTTGTGCATTTTTTTCCAGAATTTTTGAAAATGTTTTGATTGGTTTTAAAATTCGTGTGTTTAATTAATTTCTTGTTTAATATTTGATTTTATTTTGATATGTCTCTTGATCCAAAAAAATCACAAAAAATCATAGGAGATTATTTTTAATTATAATATTTGAATATAGTTTTGCTTGAATATTTTTCTGACTTTTGATTAGAATTTTGTTCTAAAATGTGCATATTTGTTTAATTGTTTAATGGTTTAAATTTTGATTTTATTTCTGATTTTTCCTTAATGCAAAAAATATGGAAAAATAAGTTTTCTGATCCATGGAGTTTTCTTTATTTGTGTATGATTTTAGTTTGAATTATTTAGAATTGGAACTTGATTAATCAATAATTGAGTTTATTTTCTAAATAATTAGGGTTTTGATAATTCACTAGTTTGATTTGATTCCAAAAACTAATTTTCCCTAGGTTTCAATTGAATTCAACTTTTGTTTAAAGTTCATAGATGAATTGAGGATCTCAAAAATATTTTTCTTGAATTAATTGACGAGGTTTAGTATTTTCCTTTGATTTATTTTGAAAATTTTCCTAGTTTGGTAGTTTTGCCAACTAGTTTTGGTCTTTGAGCCTCATTTGATCCTTTCTTCTACTATCCATAAACTTAAAATATTTTTGCTGACTTCTATACATCTCAAGGATATTGAGAAATTTTTTGTTTGAATTATGGAAGTCCATTTCCATTTTTGATGAGTCTTCAAAGTGAAAGTTCCCAATTGATGTTGCATATCTTGTTGCAATTTATTTGATGGCCAATGAACTTGTGAGAGGTCTGTAATTTGACACCTAATGATTATGTTGCTACTTTTTTCCTCACACCAATTCAAATCAATTCACTTGATTTCCCATAAGTGGTTAATGAGCCCTTTTGATTCATGCCTCCTAATTAATGATTATTTTCTTGTTTTTTTTATACTTTGAACTTTAAACTTTTGGTTTGAGTTTGAGGTCATCAAATGACCAATAATAACATGTTGAGGAATGATACATCAAGGATAGTCTCATAAATACTTGAGATCACTTAACCTCTAATGTTTGAACCATTCCATCTTATGGTGAATTTGATGTTCAATCCTTTCTTTTCTTTTGAATCTTTGAGGTATATTGAATGCACTTGTGCAACATGTATTAGAATCAACATTTCAAAATCTTGATCATATCCTTATAGCATGTTATAATATTGGTTTAAAGTCTTTGAATGGTTTAAGTCTTCTAACTTTGTCTTTGTTTGAATTCTTTGCCTTGCTAATTTGTGATCCAAGCTTTGTGATACATTTTGTGGAATCCTTCTTCTTTGTTATGCTTGTAAACCATAATGAAATGAATGAGTATGGATGTGAATTGTTTTATAATGACTTCTAAAGTCTTTGTTTTTATTTCCTCTTTAGCTCCTTTGATCCTTGATTGATATTTACTTTTCAATCCAACATGGTGACATGAAAGGAGCAATAATTCTTTAGTTTTGACCTAGTTGTTGTTTGAGTTTGCTTAATGCTTCTTACATCTACTGATTGGATGTTTTGTCATCATGTTCTTCCACTACTTTGGCATACCATTTTCCATCCCTTATTGGTTCATCATCTATCTTTGAAATCTCTAATTTGTCTGTTGAATGTGCGAGGTACTCTGAGGAAAGTTTCTCCATTTAGACTTAGTATTATAGTGTTCCACTTTATTTTTGGAACATAATTGGTTGTGTTTGCACTATTCATGTGCTTTATATATTTGTCATTATTTTGCAGGATATATATATATATATATATATATATATATATATATATATATATATATATATATATATATATATATATATATATATATATATATATATATATATATATATATGGTCATGAATGTTATACCTCACCTGTGGGATATGTTCATATTTGGAGCCTCAATGCATATATTTGATGGCGTGATTTCTGACTTGATTTGTTTACTGATGCTAGCTTGCTTGAAGTTCTCTAGATTTCTTTTTCTTGCTCATTTGCTACAGATAATTACCTGTTTGGTATTGCACTATTTCCCTTTTACTGTTATCTCTCCTTATTGCTTTCTATTGCGTGATGGGATCTCCGTTATTGATATATGTCAGGAGTCCCTCTGGTTTATTTAAAGATCTGTTTAAGGAGATTCTGCATATGTACCTTGCTTGCTACTCATGTTTAAGCACTTGTTTGCTTTCTTTTTTGGTATTTACCATGTTCCTTTAGGATTGTTCGTGTAGGGTTAGTCCTCGAGCTAGACCCTAGGATAGGAAACCATGTATGCTAACATAGGGTAGAATCTCCCCTCTTTTATCCTCAACCCTAGGGTCAATCATTGTATGATAACATTAGGGCTAAAGATTAGGATAGTCTCCCTTAGTTGTTTTATTTTCCTTTGCATTCTTGCATCCTAAAACTAAAACTTTTTCTTGGAAAATTATAAAACATCTATAATAAACTTAAATCCTTCTTCAAGTTAAAAAATACAAACCAATCTTAATTGTTTGTGCGCCTTTCTGTTTGATATTTCATTATCTTTGCCATGATACCTTGTTATCTTTTAGCCGATGCTTCGCCATCGCATATTTATTTGAAGCTGATGTTTCTCCATCGTACATGTTTGTTATCCTACTTTGATTCTCAATATCATTGTTAGGTGTGTTGTTTTGTTCTCTGGTTTATTGATGTTTCGCCATCTTTGCCATGATACCCTGTTATCTTTTAGCCGATGCTTCGCCATCACATATTTGTTTGAAGCTGATGTTTCGCCATGGCACATGTTTGTTATCCTACTTTGATTCTCAATATCATTGTTAGGTGTGATGCTTTGTTCTTTGGTTTATTGATGTTTCACCATCTTTGCCATGTTATCTTCCTATCTCTTAGCCGATGTTTCGCCATCGCACATTCTTTTAGTCGGTGTTTCGCCATCGCACATGTTTGTTATCCTAATTTGATTTTCAATATCATTGTTAGGTGTAATGTTTCATCATCTTGTATGATATTTTGCTATCATGATGACGTTTTATCATCTAATCTGAGTTTGTGTTGCCATGTGATGTTTTGTCATCCATTTTTGTTGCTTTATCATTACTATTGATGTTTTGTCATTTATCTGATATTTTGCCATCTTGATTGTTGCTTTTATCTTCTTAACTAAAAAACACAAACCAACCAAAATATACGAGCCGAACTACGGCTTCTCTGATTCCTTAAAAGGGATACGTAGGCATTGGGGTAGGGCCCAGGCGAGCATAAATTTTATTTTCCCTGCATTCCTTTCTCCTTTCTTTTGCATGCATTCCATGTACAACTTAGATATAGATTCTTACAAAACCATTAGATTAGAAAATAAGAGTGGATACCATAGAGTACTATGGGCGTGTGGGGTGTTAATACCTTCCCCTCGCGTAACATACTCCCTTACCCGATCTCTCAATCGCAAGACTGTGATTTCACCCTCTTCAGGTTTTCTCAATGTTTACCTTTCCTCTCGGCGGGATAAAAGATGTTCAGTGGCGACTTCATTGATTTTATTATCAGATGAGGGTTCGGCCAGGTTGTCTCAGCTGGCTACTTCACTGGGGACAAATTGACCTATTGCTGGTCCATCCCGGAGTCGATCCTAGCTCTTGTTTGTTATTTTCTTTGGGTGTTTATTTGTTTCCAGTTTTGTATATACTGTTGCATATGTTTGTGCATGCATTTTATCGCTTTCCATATATTTGGTTATCTGTTGTGCTGGCTCTGCTATCATGTTGGGTGGGTGTTACAAGAGGTAAAAGGCCCAATACCCAGGCCAAGTGACAACCATAAGAACCTTAGGAATAGAGTGGAACACGAACGGCTAGTCGACTCTAGTTTGCTAGTGCGGTCATGTCGTCCACGCTCATATGAGATTACAAATGGGGTGCTATCGTTTCACATTGGTGTTTCAACGATAGTGGCTTCAGGCGTACCCATGATTCTGAGTTACCCTTGCCATACCCTGACCTAGTTTGCACCTGTGAGCAGGGAGGGAGTGTTGATCCTTACAAGTACCGTTGGTGACTGGATTTCTAAAAAAAATGACAGGTTATTTTACAAAGTTCTGGATCTTGGTTTCCTGGCATATTCAGAACAGCATAGAGGATACCTTGATTCCTTTATGTTTGCATCACCTTATGGCATATTTATTTTTTTTAAAAATGCAAGAAAAAATGTATGTATGTCTAATTCACATATGCATGTTATTTCCATGGTATTTAGAAGTTGTCATCAGCATTCGAACAAATAACAACATGAGCACGAGTGCAGAAACTCTTAGGAAGAAGGCTGTCTATCAGTTTGTGTTTTATGGGGGTCGATTGCGAGAGTTGGGAGCCCTTGTGAATGGTCTGAATGAAAACATTTTCAGGAAACGATATGGGAACTTGTTGCCACTGGTGAATGATTTTTATGAAGAATGGGCGTTAAGAGTACTTCTTCAGTTCTATGATCCACAACTATGTTGCTTTACTTTTCAAGATTACCAGCTAGCACCAACTCTTGAAGAGTACGCATATATTCTTGATATAAAGATCACATACAATATTCCTTTTGCTCAAGTGCCTGAAATTCCCAACTACCCGGCTATCGCTAAAGCTCTTTATTTGACCGTTAGCAAAGTCAAAGGCAATTGGATCAAGAAATGTGACGTACATGGTATTTCTCGGGATTATCTGATAAACAAAGCCAAGGGATTTGAAGAAGAAGGAAAGTGGACGACTTTCAATGCGCTATTAGCCGTGCTAATTTATGGTTTGCTCATCTTACCTGTGGCAGAAATGGTGGTGGATTTGGCAGCAATTTGTGTCTTTATGAATGACAATCCGGTACCAACATTATTGGCTGACACTTACTTTACTATTCATTCCCGGCATGGCAAGAGGGGGGATGTGGTATGCGGTACATCTTTACTTTACAAATGGTTCATGATGCACATGCCCACCAAGGGACCATTTGTCGACACTGCTGAAACCTCTCTCTGGGCCCCAAGGATCATGGGACTCATTTCTTATGACATTGTTTGGCATAGTATGGGAATTCTGAAGGAGTTCATCATGAGTTGTGGTGAGTTTCCTAATGTTACACTCATGGGAATCAAAGGTTGCATCAATTATAATCCCATTTTAGCACGACGCAAATTTGGATTCGTAATGACTAATGGACCTACTGAGCGGGAGGTGATGGAAACCGTTTATTTCGGAAAAGGAGGAGATGCTGCTATGTTTGAGAGAGTAAAAGTAGCCTAGAAACACATTCATCGAAAGGGAAAGCAGACTTTTGATAGAAGCGGAGGTACGACTCTTGACGCCTATTTGAGGTGGATTCAGGATCGAGTGAAGGTGTTGTTATTGCCTTATAAGAGGGAAAACCATTATACCCACAACCTATGTATGATCCACTGATAGATAAATTCCCATCTTGTGAAAAGGAGATTGATCACCTTTCTCATGATAGGGCATCTTCTAAGCAATCCACGTCGGGAGAATCCAAAGTTGTACCAATGGCGTGCCTCAAAAATACCAAAGCTGAGAATATTAAGCTACAAGTTGATCTGGAAGATAAGAATATTGAACTTTCCTTTGCTCTACAAGAAAAGAGAAGACTTTGGAGGGAGAATTGGGAGAAAGATTATATACTAGAGGGTCATGGATCATATGAACAATCAAAGAGGTCGAGGATTGAGAAGTCCAGCTTAACTAATGTTCAGGATATGGCACTTCTTAAAAGTCAACAAAAGATTAAGAGTCTCCAAGTAGCAGAAGCAAAGTTAAAAGCATGTCATAGCAAGAGGGTTAAAGAATTGGAAAGGCAACATAATGAAGTCATATTGAGGGATCAGAAGCATGAAGAGAAGATGGCTCGTGTAAGGGAAGAAAATGCCAAGCTCCAAAGTCAGATAGAAGAACCGGAGCATGCACCTATACCTATTTCTCTACAAAAATGCAAAAGATGTGATCACTTTCTGGAGCAATGTCAGTACTTAGAGGGACAACTATTTCGAAAGGATGTGGTGATTAAAAGCCTTATTGAAGAACATGACTTCCCAAGGACAAGACAACTATTCCAAGAGACCAAGGAGTGGAGTGAGGAGCATTTCCAGGAGAAGGGGCCTTTATTTCATGTGGGGATGGGAAATTCACCCCTTTGATTTTCTTTATCGTTTTTGTTGAGAGATCACCACCAGTCTTGTTGGATGGGATCTTTTTATCTTATTTAAATTCAGTGGATTTTGAGAATCAGTATTTTGATGTTTTTGTAAATAAAGAAGTTTTGCACTATAATCTTTTTATTTGTCTTTTGTGCTTGGTTGTTACTCCTGATGATTGATAAAACTTGTAAAATAACCTAGAAATAACAAAACATATCATGCATATCATACATCTCATAACATGACAGGTCATCTCAGGATGGTATTCTTATTATTCTGCTTTTCTTATTCAGAATTCAAGACGACTACTACTCGGTATTCAACTAGAAACAATTTTCCAAGACATATGGAGCAAGTCCAAGCTGAACTCGCTGAAATGAGAGCCCAAATGGCTACTCAAATGACCCAGTTCATGGAGGTCATCACCAATGTGAATCGCCGACAGGAGGAATTAGCTGCCATTGTCAACAATCAATGCCGCTATCTAGTGGATGGTGGGAATCAAGGGCTTTACCAGGACATTTTTATGGGACTGGGGGATGTGCAAGATCAGCCCATTGGGAATTTTCACGGGTCACCTGGCAACCCTTTTGAGCGTAATATAGGGCAGTTTCCCCCGTCTCCAGGACCTCGTCTTATGGGGAACAAGAGAGATAATCAGGGCGGCCTAAGACACTTTCAAGAGAAGGATTGTGACCATGATCAGGATGAATATCAACTCTCTGTTCAGTGTTCTGAGCCAGAGGTTCAGGTTGAGGATAGGAGGTATCAGTTGTTGGAAGGACGGTTGAAGGCTGTGGAAGGGCAAGGATTCCTTGGTATGGACGCTAATGATCTAGGGCTAGTATCTGGGGTGAAAGTTCCTCCAAAATTCAAAACACCCGCATTTGAAAAGTACAACGGTTTGTCATGTCCCGTTACTCATGCAACTGCTTATTTCTGAAAGATGTCGGTGCATACCGAGGATCAAGGGCTTTTGATTCATTTTTCCAGGATAGCCTATCCGGGGCATTCCTAGAGTGGTACATGAAGTTGGAGAAAACTCATTCATTATTGGAACAATATTGCTCGGGCTTTTGTCAAGCATGATGAGTACAATGTGGATATGGCGCCTAACCGCACTCAGTTATAGAATTTGTCACAAGGACCAAAAGAGTCTTTCAAGGAATATGCTCAGAAATAACGTGAGTTGGCTGAGAGGGTTCAACCTCCGCTGATGGAGCGAGAACTCATTGATATGTGTATGATTACCTTGTAAGGACCGTTTTACGAGCACATGATATGGAGTGCTTCATCCAGATTTGCAGAGCTGGTTATGGCTGGTGAAAGAATTGAGATGGGTTTGAAATTGGGGAAAATTCAGATTGGAGGCTCCAGTGGCTCATCAGGGGGTGGTAAGAAACCATTCAATACTTTCCCCAAGAAAAGGGAATGCGACACAAGTGCGGTTTATTCCCATGAAGTGAGAAGAGAAGATCGTCAACACCAATAAATCAATGTTGTTTCTATTCCTGTTAATGCTCATCCACTGCAGAGACAAAAATCGGCACCTCAACAATAAAGATAGCAAGATGTTCCTCGACAGTATAATAATCAACAAAGATAGCAATATCTCTCACTGAAGAACTCCACCATTTTCTTGATTTGAAATTGATTAGTTTGAGAAATATGCCACGACCCACCGGAAGACTTCCTCCTAACTATGATGCTAATGCAAGATGTGAGTTCCATTATGAAGGGGTTGGTCATTCTACCAATGATTCTTTTGCGTTAAAATGCAAAGTACAAGACTTGTTGGATGCCAAGGCAATTGAGTTTACTCCAGCGACTGGTCCAAATGTAGTCCAGAACCCGATGCCTAGACATGGAGGGGGTGTTGTTCACATGATTGATGATAATGGAGAAATGTTGAACCTAGTTGTGAATGTGGAATAGGTGACTACTCTGTTATGGTATATTAAAAGGTATCTGCTTGACAATTCTATTTTCCCGGGCTGTGCTTCAGACTGTGTCAAGTGTAGAGAGTAACCGAAGGGCTGTGATGATTTGAAAGCTGGCGTCCAATTCTTGATGGACGAGGGTTCCCTACAGTTCGATAGAAGACTAAGATGCCAAAAGGTTACCGAAGAAGACTTTGTTGTGGTATCTATTCCTTACACCCCTGCGCGCATTCCTAATCCATCTAGGGTGCCGCCTTTGATGATTACGGTACCTGGTCCCATGCCATATACTAGTGAGAAGGTCATCCCATGGCATTATGGTGCAGATTTTTATTACCATGGGGTGAAGCAAGAGGCAAAACCTGGTCCTTCCAAGAAAGAATCTACTGAAGACAATGAATGGGGATGTTTATAATTTCTCTGGCATAGGTCGAGTAACTAGAAGCGGGAGAGTGTTTGGTCCTTCCAATGTACAAGAAGTGGAAGATGCCTCTACAAGAGAAAAAGGAAAACAACAGGTAACGATTGGAAATACGAGGGTTACACCGACCAATGTGGCTCAACCAATTCCAATACCAGAAGCTTCTTCAGTTCCCTATGAAGTTGAGGAGTTGATGCGAATTACCAGGAAGAGTGATTATAGCATAATTGACTAGTTAAGTCACACCCTTTCTAAGATGTCTATATTGTCGTTGTTGATTTATTCTGAACCTCACAGAAATGCTTTGATGAAGTTGTTGAAAAATGCATTTGTGTCGCACGAGATAACAGTCAATCAGTCCGAGAATGTTTGTGCTAACATATCTGCTGGGAACAGTTTGGGCTTCATAGATTTTGATCTTCCTGCAGAAGGGAGAGATCATAAAAAAGTGTTACATATTTCTATGGAGTGCAGGGGAACTACTCTATCTCGAGTTTTGGTAGATACGGGGTCGTCTTTGAATGTACTACCCAAGTCAGCATTGATGAAAATTGATTATTCTGGCCTGGAGTTACATCCTAGCGATTTGATGGTAAAAGCTTTTGATGGGTCCCAAATAGTCGTATTTGGGGAGGTGGAATTGCCGATCAAGGTGGGTCCTCACACCTTCAATGCTACCTTCTTTGTGATGGATATACAACTAACATATTGTTGTTTGTTGGGGCGGTCGTGGATTCACAAGGCAGGAGCAGTCACCTCTACTCTTCACCAGAAACTAAAATATCCTACAGAGAGGAAAGTGATAACTATATGCAGCGAGGAAGAGTATATCGCGAGTCATCTGACATCATTCCGCTATGTTGAAGTCGAAGGTGAAATACACGAGACTCCGTTTCAAGCATTTGAAACAGTTCATGTAGTCAATCTCCCGCCCCCAGAGCAGAAAAAGAAGACGGAAATTGTTATGTCTTCCCTCAGAGATGCTAGAGTGGTGGTAGAGAACGACAACCCTGAAGGTTGGGGTCTAGTATTGGATGTTACCCCAAAATTCAACAAATTCGGTCTTGGTTATGTCCCGGGTCAGCAAAATGTGGCTTTTAGAGCTTCTGGTTTATCTACTCCTGTAAGATTCTCCCGCCCTAATGCTACTCAAGAAGGATGCATCAATGCAATTGGTGATGATAGGGATGATGGATACAATATTGAAGATTGGATTCGTCCGAGCGTTTCAGGCCAAGCGCTCAAAAAATGGACTTTTGTGGATGTTATCCAAGTTTCAAGCGCTGAGGAGTAATTTTTCTTGTTCGCTTTTATTATCATATCATAATTCCTACGCTCTGCCCAAGGCATAGTGGATCATTTGTATAGGGCCACCATGTTTATTTTCAAAAGTTTGTCATAAATAAAGGACGTTTTTGCATTCAAAATTTTGTTTCATTCTTTCGTTTTTATTCCTCTTTAGATGGAAATGTTTCCCTTTTCACACACCATCACTAAAACACCCAAAATATCATTTATGCAAATGCACTTCCACCACAGATTATATTGATAACGACTCTGCTATCGTGCACTATGACTTTGACAATCTGATTTATCAAGCTGAAGAAGAGGCATATGAGGATTGTGATCTTCCCGAGGAATTAGCATGATTGTTAAAACAAGAAGAGAAGGTTATCCAGCCGAATCAAGAGTCAATTGAGGTGGTGAATATTGGCACATAAGAGATAAGAAGAGAGGTCAAGATATGGGCAGATCTCGAAGAAAGTATAAAGGTCAGACTGATTGAACTACTTCGTGAGTATTCTGATATCTTCGCTTGGTCTTATGAAGACATGCCAGGTTTGGATACAGATATCATAGTGCATCGACTACCGCTCAGATAAGGATGCTCCCCTATCAAGCAAAAGCTCAGAAGAACTCATCCTAAGATGTCCAAGAAGATTAAATAAGAGGTTCAGAAACAGTTGGATGCGAATTTCTTAAAAGTCATCAATTATCCGCCTTGGATTGCAAATATTGTGCATGTGCCTAAGAAAGATGGTAAAGTCATAATGTGCGTGGATTATAGAGATTTGAACAAAGCCAACCCTAAGGATGATTTTTCCCTTCCTCATATTGATGTGTTGGTCGATAATACTGCTCACTCTAAAGTGTTTTCCTTCATGGACGGTTTTTCGGGTTATAATCAAATTAAAATGGCTCTGAAGGATATGGAAAATACAACATTTATCACGCCTTGGGGAACCTTTTACTATAAGGTGATGTCGTTTGGTTTGAAAAATGCTGGGGCAACGTATCAGTGTGCCATGGTTACTCTCTTTCATGATATGATTCACAATGAGGTTGAGGTATATGTTGATGATATAATTGCTAAGTCTGACACGAAAGAGGAATATCTTGTTCATCTGGAGAAGTTGTTCGAGAGATTAAGGCAATTCTTATTGAGGCTGAATCCAAATAAATGCACCTTTGGGGTGAGGTCCGACAAGCTGTTGGGATTTATTGTAAGCGGAAAAGGCATCGAGGTTGACCCAGCTAAAGTGAAAGCGATACAGGAAATGCCCGAACCAAAAACAGAGAAGGAAGTCTGTGGTTTCTTGGGGAGGTTAAACTACATTTCTAGATTTATTTCTCATCTCACGGCCACATGTGAACCTTTATTTAGATTGTTGAAGAAAAATCAGACAGTAAGTTGGAATGAAGATTGCCAGAAGGAGTTTGACAAAATAAAGGAGTATTTGCAGGAACCATCGATACTCATGTCGTCGGTGGAAGGAAAGTTGTTAATCATGTATTTAACTGTGTTAGAAAACTCTATGGGTTGTGTCCTTGGTCAACATGACGAGACAAGAAAGAAGGAACAAGCCATTTATTACTTGAGTAAGAAGTTTACAGAGTGCGAGTCAAGGTACTCATTGCTGGAAAAGACTTGTTGTGAGCTTGCTTGGGCTGCCAGACGCTTAAGACAATAAATGTTAACTCACACCACTTACTTGATATCCAAAATGGATCCGATCAAGTACATTTTTGAGAAGCAGACACTTACAGGCAGGGTGGCCCGTTGGCAGATGATACTCACTTAACATGATATCCAATACAGTACGCAAAAGGCGATCAAAGGTAGTATATTGGCCGATCACCATGCTCATCAGCCCATGGATGATTATGAACCAATGAAGTTTGATTTTCCAGATGAAGAAATAGTGTATATTCGAGATTGTAACATACCAGGCCCCGATGAAGGACTCGAGCCAGGATCATGTTGGACGCTTGTGTTCGACAGTGCCTCCAATGCCATGGGCAACAGCGTCGGAGCTGTTATTACTTCCCCTATAGGATTTCACATTCCTTTCACAACCCGTATTTGCTTCGGTTGTACTAATAATATGTCTGAGTATGAAGCTTGCATTTATGGCATTGAAGCAGCAATCGACCTGCGGATCAAATATTTGAAAGTTTACGGGGATTCCAACCTTGTTATCAGCTAGATTAATGGAGATTGGGAGACTCGTCATTAGAACCTGATTCCCTATCGCGAGCATGTTATGGGGTTGGTTCCGTATTTTGAAGATATCACGTTCAAACACATTTCTAGAAAAGAGAACAATCTAGCTGATGCACTGGCAACTTTGTCTTCCATGTTCAAAGTTAAGTGGGCTAATGAAGCACCTTCTATTACCATCAGAAGGTTGGATGAGCCAGCCTTTTGCTTTGAAGTCAATTTGTAATCAGATGTTAAACCTTGGTTTTATGATATCAAAAGATATCTCGAAACGCAAGAATACCCTGAAGAGGCATCCGTCACAGATAAGAAGTTCTTGAGAAGATTTTCGGTAAAGTTCTTTCTCAGTGGTGGTGTGTTGTATAAGAGGCATCATAATGGTTTACTGCTCAGATGTGTTGACAAAAGAGAAGAAGCTAGAATTATTGAGGAGATACATGAGGGTGACTTCGGGACTCACTCCAGTGGACATACCATGGCCAAGAAGATTTCGCAAGCTGGTTATTATTGGTCCACCATGGAAATAGACTGTTACAATCATGCGCGGATTTTCCATAAATGTCAAGTCTATGCTGATAAGGTGCATGTGCCGCCCATACCACTGAATGTCTTGACCTCCCCTTGGCCATTTATGATGTGGGAATCGATATGATCGGTAAGATCGAACCGACTGCATCCAACAAACACCGTTTTATTCTGGTTGCCATCGATTATTTTACTAAACGGGTTGAAGCTGCATCCTACGCTAATGTCACCAAGCAGGTGGTAACTCGGTTCATTAAGCACAATATTATCTGTCGTTAGGGAGTGCATGAAAAGATCATTACCCACAATGGGTCCAACTTGAATAACAAGATGATGAAGTAGCTTTGTGAGTCCTTTAAAATCAAGCATCATAACTCTTCCCCGTATCGGCCGAAAACGAATGGCGTTGTTGAAGCGGCCAATAAGAACATCAAGAAGATTGTACAGAAAATGGTAGTAACCTATAAAGATTATCACGAAATGCTTCCCTTTGCTCTACATGGTTATCGTACTACTGTGCCTACTTCGACTGGGGCAACCCCATTTTCTCTAGTTTACGACATGGAAGCAGCGTTGCCTGTAGAGGTCGAGATTCCTTCTCTTAGGATCATGAAGGATGTTAAGCTTGATGAAAAGGAGTGGGTACATAATTGATTGGATCAGTTAGAACTCATCGGTGAGAAGAGATTGACAACTGTGTGTTATGGTCAGGTATATCAGCAAAGGATGAGGAAAACTTTTGACAAAAAGGTGCGGCCCCAGAATGACAAGCCAGGTGACCTTGTGTTAAAGAGGATAATTCTTCCCTAGGGGGACCCCAGAGGAAAGTGGGCTCCGACTTACGAAGGACCATTCATGGTCAGAAAAGTTTTCTCTGGTGGAGCGATGATGCTCTCAACCATGGACGGAGAATACTTCCCTCTTCCTGTAAATGCTGACGTAGTTAAAAAATATTTTGCTTAAAAAAAGAGAAACCCGCTAAGTTGAAAACCCGAAAGGGCGGCTTAGGCAAAAAGAGGGTGTCCTGGTGAATCGAAAACCCGAAAAGGAGATTCAGGAAAAAGTTAGGGACTTAAAGCAAAATGACTACACTCAGCATGGTTTCCTTTGTTTCTTTCTTCCTGTCACCCGGCAGAGGTTCAGAGCCAATCCAAGACGCTTGTGCCAAAATTAGGAAGACGAAGGCGTCAAAGTCATAAGAGTTATATCAGAGTCAAAATTTGATAGATATTTGTATTCGCATTGCCATTTGTAAACACTTGCTTGTTTTGATTTTTGCATTTAGCTACTCCCAAATGTAAATGCCTTTTTCACAGGCTAATTTCTCAAAATCAATAAAAGATCCTCTCTTATGTTCACTTAAACTCCTTTTTACTGTTTTGTTTGCAAAAAAAAAAGTCCAATATTTTGATAAACATGTGCATATGAACGTTTTTGGCCCCATATGAACATGATAATCTAAGCTATCGTTGCTTGAAATACGGATAATGATTACAACTGTCATGTTATGCAAGGGGCATTTTATTTTTTCCTCTTGTTATTGCTCAGCTACTTTCCTTGCGAATGTTTTGCTAAGCCGTTTCATGACTCTATGCTTGGGGCAAAGGTCTATCTCTCCCTTTTTGAATGCTCATTTCTTCGGAAAGACACAGAGAAAACCATTCGCAATTTCCCTTCATAATAAAGTGATCATGTGTCGAGATAGTGGCAAGTTTCAGTACATTGGCAAGTCCGAATAGAGACGATTCTCTTCTAGGGTGTGTAGCGGTAGAAATGTTTAAGACTAAGCCATTGGGTTGACTAGACTTTATACAAATCAAAATAAAAATCTCCACCGTGCTTTATTGTTTCCAAAGGAATGGGAAAATAACGAATAACCCAAAAAGAGAGGGAAAGATTCAAGGTAAGGGGGTTGGTTATGCAAAGGGAAGGTATTAGAATCCTAAACATCTACGGTACTCCACAGGAGTCTCTTTGTAAAATCTGTATATTTTGGCTATAAAAAATGTTGTATAAAAATGGATGGTGGAGGTGAGAAAAGAAATATATTTATTTTATAATTTTTGCATCCGCCGCGGTTGTGAACCTTTAGTGCCTACGTACCACCTTTTCATGCAATAGGGGATCAGGGTACACGTAGTTCCTCTTTTAAAAATTTAAAACACAAATGTGTTGGTTAATTTTATGAGATAAAACATCATCGTCACTGTCTGTGTAGAAAACATACCTACTACCCACAATTATGAGAAAGGAGAATTTGCATCATCTCAAATTGGAGGATATGACCTGGATCTTAAAATCAACAATGCCTCACTCAACACCCAAGTGGAAAATATCTCTCTTCACTATATATTGTAGAAGTATAGTTGTTCGCATCACTACAAGGATTGACAAGAGTTCAATCTTTTGAGAAAAGTTTAAAGATAAAATCCAAAGTGGAAAAATGGTTTGAAATGAGATTGATTGACTTTTAGTCTTCTCACAAAAAATGTCAAGGTATTATTAAGTTTATTGGATTTTATTTATGAAAATGTTTTTAAAATGCATGGACATAAGTCCAAGTTTATTATGAAAGTGGTTCAAGTTTAAAAACAAGAAGAGTTTTCAAAAGGAGGAAGAAGATTTTTGAAATTAAAGAAGATGGGAGGAGAAGAAGGGACTATCCTAAAGCATAAGGTAAAATCCAGGGATAAGAACCATCTAACCAACAAGAAGCCAATACTTAATATTATGAGCCAAGATAGAATTCTCATTCCGTGGATTGAAACCAATCAAGCAAAAAAATATTAGACCTCTTGAGAGAACCAAACTTCAAGTGTATTAAGTCTTCACAAAAATTGGGTAGAGTAACGGCTGCATACGGGTGAATTCCAGATTAAAAATAAAGGATGTAATCACAAAAATCTGCACACAAAAACAAACAAGCAACCCAATGTCTTGAGGTAAACCTCAAGAACTTCAGACAAAATAATCAGATAAGATCACAAGGTTTCTAAGATAGGCCAAGGTTTCTAATCCTAAGTCCAAGAAAAAAAAGTCCCATGCTCCATAATTCCAAGGATAGTAACCAAATAGTCGAAGTACCATTAAAGATTTTTATGGTTTATGTTGATTATTAAGTATCTTAAAAAATGAAAAGAAAAGCTCAAGTGATCAAAGTAAAAATGACAAGAAAGAAAATGCTCAAACGAGCAAAGATGAAAATGGCATGAAATGTAAATGCTAAAAGTAAATGGTACATAAAGCATAAAAAAATAAAAGCATAAAGTAAAACAAGTAAATAATTAGTGGTTAGTTAGATGACCATCTTGAAGCTTGCATTTGGAACTCATTAGAGGATTGTTAGAACCAAAGTCTCCACAAAACAATTGCATTTGCTTTTTGTCAAGTATATCATCCATTTGGAATTCTCACAAGTGCCATCTAATGATCAACAATGTTTAAGTGATCTGCGTTGACCAAAGGTGTTGTAGATCCATTAGAGGATTGGTAGAACCAAAGCCTCCACACAATTAATCTCAAGGTTATTGGATCAAAGAGATCAAATTAATATACTTGGGATGACAAACATAAGTTTGAGCCACGAATGATCATTTATTCAAATCGGGACAAAATTTAGCGCTATGTTAAGCAACCGTAAGTAGACTTATATAGAAGTCGCACCTATTTTGAGGCCGGTCAATAGCAATCTATGCACCATTTGTTCTGAGGCATGATATAGAGATCATGCTCCAACAATATTTAGTGCAATAAGAAGGGGATGAGATGAAGAGGGATGGGAGAGAATATATCAGAAAAAGGCTCAAATAATTTTACAAATTTTTTGGTAATTTTTTAAAGTCAGAAACTATTTTTAAAATTAAAAGAAATGGGTAAAATAAATCAAAAATAATAAAAAATAGTAAAGTCAGAAACAAAAATAAAATAAGGTCACCAATATTTGTCATAATATCATTGGATCACTCCATAATTTTTTTAGAATTTAAAAATGTATAAAAGTATTCTTAAACATTTAAAACAATTCAAATAAAGTGTAAATTTATAAAAAATACCAAAACACAAAATTAAATTGTGAAAAAATAAAAATCAGAAAGAGAACAATCAAAATATTTTTTCATAATTTTTTTCAGATTTTTTGGACTAAAAATGAATTTTCTATGTTTTTTTTGAAATTTAAAATAATTAAAATATAAAAATCAGAAAAAAATAAAAGTAAAAATATGTGGATCATTAGATGAGAGTCAAAACGCGTTAGTAATCAAATCCAAGGGATCTGGCACGCTGTGCATATCATAGTCATTAGTGAATAAAGTACATAATCAAATATAAATCAGATTTTCAAAAATAACAAGTGGCGTGCCATCATTGGTTGGAAGATGACACGTAGGTCATCTTCAACCTCCAGCCAACGTGATTTGCAGGTCTCTCAAACTGTAAAATCAGAAGCTCAGTGTGATACAGTGGGAGAACTGACTTGAGGTTTTGCGTTTGTGTTTGCAAATGTTTTGGTTTAGCAAGAGTCGCCACCGACTTTTTATTTTATCCTAAGGAAAGGTCAAAAAGCACAGGAAAGACACTTGAGATGTTTTCTTGGGTTCGGGGATTAGATTATAGAAAGCGAAGGTATTAGCACCCTTTCTATCCATGGTTATCCATGGGCTCTTAGTTACTTGTTTAGATCACTTGCTTTTGCTTTTCAATTGTTTGAAATGGTGCTCTTCAATTATTTGAAATGGTGCTTTGTGTATGGTTTTGAAAGATGTTTTGAAAAGAGGCCATCATTGTGGCAACTTTTGTAATGATTCTAGTTTGAATGTATACAAAGGTGTTTTTGTCTTTTGAAAAGTTTTTCAATGTTTGAAAGTAGGGTTTTGAAATTGTGTGGTGAAGTGTGTTTTGAAGATAACAAGGATGTTTTGCAAGTTTTTGATCAAGTAACTAAGAGATATCTACCCTATTTTACTCAAAGATCTTTCTTGTGTTTTTAACCCTTTTAACAGTGTTGCTTCACCATTGTATTTGATGAACAACCTTGTGTTAGGATGTTAAACGGGACAGGCGCGGGTCATCGTATACAATCATTGAAACCAACTTGTGAGACACTCTAGCAATTTTGTAAGGGACGAGATCATTTTATTGAAGGCAGCGTCGAGGGTCATCGAGGGACTACGATCTTTGTTTATTGAAGGGGGGTTTGCTAGAGTGTCTCATACTCGAGGGACATGATTGTATTTTCCGAGGCAACAAGCGAGGTTACCCTAGAGGTGCAAGTGTGAATTGTGTATTGATTTTCATGCATTTATCTTGTATTAGGTCATCTAGCGATTGATTTTGAATCTTCGCATACAAACCCTAATTACTATACAGTATATTGAAAGCAATAAATTGCGGGAACTTAAAGTCTAAATTATTACAAAATAGTATCCGGGGATGGGGGTACAAATATTTACAAATGGGGATGAGTCTTATCAGAATAATAATGTCCAAGTATTATGCGTTACAACCAAATCGAATTGTCGCAATTCAATGTAAAAATTATAACAGATTATAAGATAAAGAAAAATCAAAGAAATATGAGATGCATGTATTTATTTACAAATGAACAAATAAAATTTAACCTAATAAAGACTTAAGTATTTATTATTATTTTATGTATTTTTTATGAATTATGTAAAGGAAAAGTTTTAAAAGAAAGAAATAAAATCTATCGTCTTGTATTTTTATTAAATGAAAACAAAATTAAATAAATCAAACTAACTATTTTTTTGGTATTTAATTATGTTAATCAAGATTAATAAAGAAATAATAAAATTAACTTAAAAGAAAATAAAACAGAATTTAATTAGTATTATTAACTAAAAAAGAAAACAAACTAATTAAGATTAAGTAGTAAAATAAAGTTTGTTAATTTAATGAAAGGAATTTTAGGAGAATGGGCCAAAACGGGATTTAGGCCCAAGATAAGAAAATGAAGAAGAACAAGAATCAGGGGGGTGGGGCGCTGGAAAATGGAATGGGCCTAAGGGTTTTGTTTGGGGAGAAGGCCCATCTGAAGCGTTGTACAGTTTTAGGGTTTTGTCATTGTCTAGGGTTTGTACGTTTTGGCCACAGCGGTGCCGCTTCTCTAATCTCTTCCCCGTTTCTCTTCGTCTTTCTCAAGCCTATGAACACTGATTCCTCCTCTTGAACCCAGCTACTGGAGTGCCGCCCCCTCCCATTCTTCTTCCTCTCACAACGGCCCACAGTTATGGTTTGAATGGTACGAGTTTTTATCTTTCTCTCTCGCGCTTTTTATAGTTTTGTTCATTTGTTTGCATGCTCGTATTTTACAATTTTAATCTCTTTAATCTATGATGTTTTGAAGGAAATTTACCTTGAGGAAGATGGAGAGGAAAGTGGAGGAAAGGAGAGGGATTGGTGGCGCTTCCGGTGGCTGGAGCAGAGGGCGGAGATGATTGGTTGTTTGCTTTGGCTTCTGGTATATTTGTTGTTCTTTATGTTGTTTGATGATGAGTGTCTGAAAACTTGCTCGAAATTTTTGCTTGCTTTTGTTTCTTGTTGATGATGAAGGATATATTTCTGAAATTCTTCCTTTTTGATATGTTTTTGTTGGCTTGAAGATTCGTTGATGATGAAACTATATTCTGAAACTTTTTTGTTGTTTTGCCTCTAAACTCTTCCCCTCTCCTTGTTGACCATGATTATTTGATGATGGTGAATCTGGAATTTGCTTCTTCCTCTTCCTCTCTCTTTTTTACTGATGTTAATGATGAAGAAGTTCTGAAACTATTGTGGTTTCTTTTAAACTCCTCCTCTTTCTGGTTTTGTCAATGATGAACAATACCTCTGAGATTTTTGTTATTTTTGAATGTGTACTTCTGACTTTTGTTGATGGACACAAACTGGAACTTGGCTTTGTTTGATTTTCGTTTGATGATGAATGTACTTAAAAAATGGTGTTGTTGTTTTGCTGGTTCTGCAAGCTCTTCCTTTCTCTGGTTGATGATGAGGTTGTTGGTTAGCTTGTTTTGAGTTTGGTACAGGTTTGAGTTATTTTGGCTAGCAGGTTTGCTATCAGGTTTGCTACTGGTTTGCTACTGGTTTGCTACTGGTTTGCTTGAGTTTGTAAGCAAGTTTGTTTGGTTTGCTTAAGTTTGTAAGCAGGTTATGCAGGTTATGCAGGTTTATTTGCAGGTTTGCTACTGGTTTGCTTGAGTTTGTAAGCAGGTTTGTTTGGTTTGCTTGAGTTTGTAAGCAGGTTTTGGAGTCTTTTATGGTTGTAGGCAGGTCTGTAGCTTGACAGTTTTGCAGTTTGTAATGCTTTGGCTAGCAGGTTTGCTAACAGGTTATGCTGGTTAAGTTTTTGTGGTTACAAACAGGTTTTTTCTATGTTTTTTCTCCTCTCTTCTGCTGGACTGTTAAACAGTCTTTATATCTTTTTTATTTTCTTTTACTGTCTTGAAAAACCTGCTTTTGCCAAAACTGCAAACCATCACTGAGGTTCTCTCTTTCTCTCTCTCCATAAGCATTTTTAATTTCTTATTATATTATAATTCTGAAAAGCTTGCTGGCCAGAAAATGATGATGAAATTGACAAGTCCCTTTGGCTTGTAACTTAGTTTATCTCTGCATTGTGTACTTTCTGTACTTGTTTACTTTGACATTTTGCATATTTTCTGCTTTGTACTTTGCCTTGACAGCTTTGCAACTTAGTTTGACATTCAGATTGGTTAGTGCATTTGTAGTTAGCTTGCCATGCTTTCTCATGTTTGCCTTGCTGTTGGTTGACTAATGCAATTTGAAACTCAGTTCGTAGTACCCTTTGCTTTGCCTTTCAATTTGCCTATGTTTTTGCATTTTGAGTTAATTGTATTCTTGCAATTTATTTTTTACTTTTCTCTTTGTGAACCAAGAAGAGAAATCTTCTTGTGATTTTCAAAGAGAAAAACTAAAAACATGATGAATCCAATAGCATTCTGATTCCGGCCAGCAAGCTTTAATGATGATTTCTTTTTATCTGCTTGAAAATTCTTTTCAGTTAATTGTGCTGATTTCTTTTTCTTCTGTCTTTTGCAGGTGAGTACCAGTTGGATGATAGAGGAAGCAGTAGAAGTAGAAGTAGAAGTCAAAAATCTTATGAGATTAGGCTTAGATTTATTTTTCCGTTTATTGTAAACAAATATTATTGTAAATACTATAAGTTGTAATCTTACAATATTCGAATAAAATTTGTAACAACATTTGAAATAAATAAAAAGTCTTTGTCAAAAAAGAATTTTCTACTGTCAAATATTCCAATCTTTCCTTGTATTGTCTATTTAATTATTTAAGACTCTTAAATCAAAATAACTGGAAATGTATCCCAATAACTTTGATCCAGATGAAATAAATAATCAACAAACTTTGCAGTCTCGCAACCTTACATCAATCACAATATGCGTAGTATTCTAAAATATCATATGCGTTGTACAGTTAAACAAGCATTCCATAAACCTTTCACTCCACTGATCAAACAAATGCCTTAATGTTCCAAACAAAAGTCTCAGCTCTTATCCCAGATAATTAGGTTTTGAGAAACAACCAGTAATCTTGAACAAGCGTAAAATCAATGTAACAGTTAACTGAATTTCTGAGGATTCAGTTTCTTCTGAAAAATGTGAGCGTAAACCCTAATCCTGGATTACTGCCAAAGAAAGATCTGTCTGATCGATTCCTGAGTCAATCTTAACAAATCAGAGAAAACCCTAATTCTGGATTGACTGATAAAGAAAAGTCTGTTTGACCGATTCTCGAGCCAATCTTAAAAATCAGAGAAAACCCTGGGGTTGTGATTTCTTGTGAAAAAGGGAGGACAAATTTTGGGGTACAACAGTTGCCCCTGTTCAATCTTCTTGAACCTGAAGAGTTAGATTGGCAATTTTGCCGTTCGCGACTCGAAGGTAAAAGATGATTGGACACTAGAGTGCCCATAAATTTGCACTCGTCAAAGCGTAGTTGAGGGAATGGGCTTAAAGATGCCATTTGGAGATGTGACAGAGTCTTGTCGGAGATGGGCTTAAAGATGCCATCCAAGAATATTTGTTGAACTGTATGTTGTAGGTGAAAGGGTGAGTATCAGAAAGGTATCCGTGTTTGGAGCATCTCTGAACCGGGGGTCTGAATAAGCAATAGATTAGCATCCGTGTTTGGAGCTTCCGTAAACTGTTTTCAGTGGTTGAAGTTTGAAACTTACTAAACTTATCCTGCGAAGGGTAAAGTATTAGCTGAAACATAAAGTCATGCTGTATGATGCAATGTATGTGTTATATGAATGTAATGAATGCGCATGTAAGCTGATCAACTGTCTTACTGAGGAGAATAAATCCTGGATGGTTGGAGATAATAAAATCTTTGACCGCTGTCGGGGAAAATAAATCCTTGACTGCCGCTGGGGATTGAAAATCCTTTGATCGTTGAAAATGAGAAGTCTTGGGACCACTGTTGGGGAAATCAGGAGTTTAGGTTGTATGCCAATCTACTGGGGATTCCTGTTTTGAGGAGATCTTCACTGGGGAATATCTGAAAAACTCTGTGAGGAATTGAGAATGAGAGTCTTCATTCTGCTTGAGGAATTAGTGTTGAGGAGCCAAGAACGAGAATCTTCGATCTGCAGGGGATTTGAAATTCTGACAAATTCATGTTGAGAGTAAAGAAAGCCCCGAAGAATCAAGGATGAGAGTCTTGATTTTGTTGGGGAGTAAGAACTCTGGTGAATAGCCATACTGTTGCAGAGTGGCTATCCTGTCGGAGAGTAAAAACTCAGGATTCTGGGAAAAGCTTATTCCTGTCTGGAAGAAGTTCAGGTTTAGGTTGTACGCCACTTTGAGAATGAGAATCTTCATTCTGTCGGGAATATCATAAATTCAGATGTTATACCACTTTGAGAATGAGAATCTTCATTCTGTCGGGAATATCAGAAATTCAGATGTTATACCACTTTGAGAATGAGAATCTTCATTCTGACGGGAATATCAGGAATTCAGGTTATATACCACTTTGAGAATGAGAATATTCATTCTGTCGGGAATATCAGGAGGTTGGGAGTATACCAATCTCTTGAGGTTACAAGGATGAGAATCTTCATTCTATTAACGGTATCAGGAGCTTGGGAGTATACCAATCTCTTGAGGTTTCAAGGATGAGAATCTTCATTCTGTTAATGGTATCAGGAGCTTGGGAGTATACCAATCTCTGAGGTTTCAAGGATGAGAATCTTCATTCTGTTAATGATATCAGGAGCTTGGGAGTATACCAATCTCTGAGGTTTTAAGGATGAGAATCTTCATTCTGTTAACGGTATCGTGATCTTGGGAGTATACCAATCTCTTGAGGTTTCAAGGATGAGAATCTTCATTCTGTTAAGGGTATCAGGAGCTTGGGAGTATACCAATCTTCTGAGGTTTCAAGGATGAGAATCTTCATTTTGTTAACGGTATCAGGAGCTTGGGAGTATACCAATCTCTTGAGGTTTCAAGGATGAGAATCTTCATTCTGTTAAGGGTATCAGGAGCTTGGGAGTATACCAATCTTCCGAGGTTTCAAGGATGAGAATCTTCATTCTGTTAACGGTATCAGGAGCTTGGGAGTATACCAATCTTCTGAGGTTTCAAGGATGAGAATCTTCATTCTGTTAACGGTATCAGGAGCTTGGGAGTATACCAATCTCTGAGGTTTCAAGGATGAGAATCTTCATTCTTGAGAGAAACAAAATTTTAGGAGCTTCATTTGTCCATTATTCTGTTGGTGAGTTGTTTCTGCTGAAATTTTAGGAACTCGTCTGTAATTCAACTGAAGTAAAGGCTTTGTCGAGGTTTAGGAACTCATCCGGAACTCGACTGAAGAAAAGCTTTATCGCTTAAATTTGATTGTACCTTTCCTGAAAGGTAAAGGTTAGTGGCATATATCAAACAATGATGTTCTCAAAATAAATGAGATCGCGTTGCATGACGTCTTAATGCACGGAGGTGTAATGTTTTTTCAAGACGACCTTTCGCTGGGGAAAATAAATCCCGAGCTGATGAAGGAGAAAGGAGTTGGATTCTTCATTCCTGGTAGTGAAGATAATTAAAATAGATCGCTGAGAGATTTATCTGAAATGTCAAAAACTCGGAATATCTTCCACTGGCGTAAGAAAACAGGGAGATCTTAGTGTCGATCTGACCAAAACAGAGAGGGTCCTGGATTAACTTTGATTCAACCGGATGATGGAAGAATCTTTGACGACTGTAACTCCCAAAAGGTGATGAAGGAATTTTTATCGACCGTAACTTCCAACAGGTGATGAAGGAATTTTTATCTGTCGATCAAACTGCGTATGTTATGAATGTTGTTGAAATGTAATTTGTTTCGGAGAATAATTCCTTGACAAATGTTGGGGTAGTAAACCCACGACTGCTGGTCTGCTAGAGAGGTGATGAACTTCTCGAGGATGCTTGAATTTCTTTTCAGAAAGATTTTGGAGAGATTCGTCACTGCCCCTAGTATCAGATGTTTGTGGTATTTCCAGGAAACTTGGACTGTACGTAACCCTTTGATGAGATCGACGTTTTGATGCCCCAAGTGATGGTGATAGAGGATTGCCCCAGGTTAAACTGTAATTGAGAGATTTCTTGAAATCTTGACTGGGCTGCCCCGGGTTTACTGGACTTTGAAAGATTTGTTGAAATCTTGACTGGACTGCCCCAGGTTTGCTGGACAATACCAAACCAAGTCCCCTTTTCGCTGATGGGAGATTTTTGCAACGGGAGTGTCATCCCACTTGAAGTGATTTCATTCAATGAGAGAGCTTTCGTTCCTCCGAACATTCACTGTATGAATTTCTTCGATGTCAAACAAATAACCATGTGCAAACAACGATATTCAAATAATGCAAAGTTTATGCTTGTCTTGAAGTTTTGAAAAAAATGCGTTTTTTAGCAGAAAACTTTTTATAAGACAAATTCAACACAAGATTTAGGGCAAAGCCTTACAGGAGTCAGGATACCTTTTGTAACAGTATGCTTTCGAACTAACCCATGCTTCAATTAGGACTTTTGAAGGGGTATAACGTGGCTTGGTTCACAGTTTAAGAAACAAAGGATAAAGGCCCAAAGTATATTTGTACCCACCCGCTCTTCATGATGTTCTTCAATCCTAAACTCAGTTAATTGTGCGTCGAACTCTATTCGATTTTGGAACGACGTTTTGGTGATGGTTCACACAAGTTGGATTTTATGGGAAGGCAGTCATTTTTTGCAACATTTTTCATGTTGTTGAGGATTTATAACGACCTCTTTCTTTTGGTTTATTATCCCTAACTTTTGCCTGACTGTTCCTATTTTTGAGATTACAGTCAGCGGGATGCCTCAACTTTCTTAAGCCTCCTTTGTAGGTTTTGGCTCAGTGGGCTTTTTTTGTTTTTTTTTGTGAGAGATAATGGCTGCCTATGAGATAAGGGACCATCACTGTCTTTTGATTCTCGAGGAAATGTTTTTGATGTCATTCGTTATATTACAAACTAAGAGTTTGCGACTTCAATGCGCATCTTTTGAATTTAATTGAGAGGCTACCCTGCCCCAGGTTTAAAGGTTTCAATTTGTGTTTAAAATAGAAAACTCCTAACTTCTTTGGCTCGAAGGGGTTGACTAGGGATTATCTTCCTTATAACTCCAGTGTTTAGGGTTTGAAAGAAATGCCTGTACATCGTCAGCAAGGTCTGTTCAAAAGCATACTGTAGGAGATTATGGCATTGTTTCGTCATCCTCCCTCTAAAGGCTCGTAACTTTTATCAAGAGTTAAATATCATAAAGAAAGTAGGAAGCATAATTCAAGAATAGTGAAAACGAATGGATGAATTCAAGACAAACATATGCAATGCATTAATGAAACAGAGTTTGACATCAACAGATAATTGTTTGAATAACAAAAGAAATTACAACTTGAAAATTCAAATGAAACAAAAGTCTCTTAGTTCGAACTTGTCATTTCAGGTGGAGACCCTCAGCGGAAGATTTTCATCTCGCCATCCGGCATGAATTTCAGCACTCCATTGTCAATCAAGTCTTGAATTTTGTTTTTCAAAGCCCAACAGTCGTCGGTGTCATGTCCAGGACTATAGGAGTGGTATACACAAAATGCGTCGGGGTGATAGCTAGGAGCAGAGGTATTGGGTTTCCGAATAGGATCCTTTAAAGCAGTCAGATTGACCTCCAACAAGCATTCCAATATTAGAGATGATGGTATGTCAGTCTCAGTGAAATGTCTTCCGGACGCATTTTACTTATGCCGATTACCCCGTTGACGCTGGCGAGGTTGTTGCTGGGCTTGTGACCCTGAAGCAAGTTGAGGAGCTTTTCCCTTGTCTTATTGTATCAAAGGAGGTTGAATGATGACTTGATCTTCAACCCTAGTTGTTTGCCCCACTTGGTTATCTTGAAGCAGTTTGTTGACGAGGACCCTGAGCTCCTCTTGTCTTTGAGCCAGGTCTTGAATGAGAGCCATCTGGCCCACCAGTTGTCCCATCATCTGGATCTTCATTGTTGCCATCTCAATCTGTAGTTCTTCCAACTGATCATTCCTGACGCCGCTTGGATTTCCTAGGACCATGCCCCTTGTGAGGAGAGCTTTCACTTCTTCTTGCCCCTGGGACAGGTTCAAGAACATTTCTTGAAGTTGAGCGTTCTGAGCCTGGATATCTTCGACAGTCCTTTCTAGAGCCATCTCTTGAAATAAACAGTAGGAGAATAAGGAAACCTGAAAGGGAAAACTAGTTATGATACAATGCATGATATGTGGATGCATGTTTTCAAGAATCTCTCGGGGTAAACACAAGAAAATGTTAGAGATTGAACTTCGATCAACATCTTTGATTGGAGAACTTTGTATTGGTGGATGTCTTTCCACGAGAATCAAGCTCACCATGTAAAGTGGGTTATAACCCCCGATTCAAGTTGTTGCACTTGATTTTTGACGGAGTTTGTTTAGAGGAGAATGAATCCTCTTGCCCCTTGGTAGACGTCTGGTTCAACATGACCCTGCATCAAAGACCCTCGAGATCCTTGAAATGGTTATTGAAAATGCTATGGTATGATGTTATGTACAGGTATGCAAAAGTAAGCAAGTGTATATACAGATAATCACATTTATACAAAGCAGACAAGTCCTTAGGTTTAGGCTTGCAAGGGGTTTGTAGGTAAGTACCCTCTTGAAGTTAGTTGGCTCAACCTGTCCTAGAAATAGAAACCGGGTTCTAAAGAGCTCAATATCACTGGATTATTTTCTGTGTTCATGGTTTCAGTTTAGCCACTTTACTGGCGACCAAAATATTCCAAGAAAACAATCCTCAATGAGTGTAGTATCGAGTATCTACCAATTTCGGACTGCACCAAAGTCGGTCATCTCACTACCCCTAAAAAGGCCAAGATGGTCAAGTAAGGTTCTAAGAGTTCGTTAGTGCTTCATGACATCACTCAGCGGCCCCGTATTCTCTTTGATTGACTCAAAGGCTACCGGTACCCACAAATATGTCACACTAACGTAGCTACTGCTTCAACCATGTCGGTATACCCCGCACAGTTCCCTCACAGTTTATTGCTACTTACCTAAAAGGTGCCCCCAAATCCGGGTGTAGGATTTAAAACAAACATAAACAAGGAACCCAAAAAGTAAAGCAATCAAAGCAATCAAGGTAAGCATGTAAAGGTGATCTAAAACCCTAAGGTAACCCCACTTTTAGAAATATCCCCAGCAGAGTCGCCAGTTCTGTGATACGGTTGGAGAACTGACTTGAGGTTTTGCGTTTGTGTTCGCAAATGTTTCGGTTTAGCAAGAGTCGCCACCGAATTTTTATTTTATCCTAAGGAAAGGTCAAAAAGCACAGGAAAGACCTTTGAGATGTTTTCTTGGGTTCGGGGAGTAGATTATAGAAAGGGAAGGTATTAGCACCCTTTCTATCCATGGTTATCCATGGGCTCTTAGTTACTTGTTTAGATCACTTGCTTTTGCTTTGCAATTGTTTGAAATGGTGCTCTTCAATTGTTTGAAATGGTGCTTTGTGTATGGTTTTGAAAGATGTTTTGAAAAGAGGCCATCGTTGTGGCAACCTTTGTAATGATTCTTGTTTGAATGTATACAAAGGTGTTTTTGTCTTTTGAAAAGTTTTTCAATGTTTGAAAGTAGGGTTTTGAAATTGTGTGGTGAAATGTGTTTTAAAGATAGCAAGGATGTTTTGCAAGTTTTTGATCAAGTAACTAAGAGATATCTACCCTATTTTACTCAAAGATCTTTCTTGTGTTTTTAACCCTTTTAACAGTGTTGCTTCACCATTGTATTTGATGAACAACCTTGTGTTAGGATGTTAAACGGGACAGGCGTGGGTCATCATATACAATCATTGAAAGCAACTTGTGAGACACTCTAGCAATTTTGTAAGGGACGAGATCGTTTTATTGAAGGCAACGTCGAGGGTCATCGAGGGACTACGATCTTTGTTTATTGAAGGGGGATTTGCTAGAGTGTCTCATACTCGAGGGACATGATTGTATTTTCCGAGGCAACAAGCGAGGTTACCCTAGAGATGCAAGTGTGAATTGTGTATTGATTTTCATGCATTTATCTTGTATTAGGTCATCTAGCGATTGATTTTGAATCTTCGCATACAAACCCTAATTACTATACAGTATATTGAAAGGAATAAATTGCGGGAATTTAAAGTCTAAATTATTACAAAATAGTATTCGGGGATGGGGGTACAAATATTTACAAATGGGGATGAGTCTTATCAGAATAATAATGTCCAAGTATTATACGTTACAACCAAATCGAATTGTCGCAATTCAATGTAAAAATTATAACAAATTATAAGATAAAGAAAAATCAAAGAAATATGAGATGCATGTATTTATTTACAAATGAACAAATAAAATTTAACCTAATAAAGACTTAAGTATTTATTATTATTTTATGTATTTTTTATGAATTATGTAAAGGAAAAGTTTTAAAAGAAAGAAAATCTATCATCTTGTATTTTAATTAAATGAAAACAAAATTAAATAAATCAAACTAACTATTTTTTTGGTATTTAATTATGTTAATCAAGATTAATAAAGAAATAATAAAATTAACTTAAAAGAAAATAAAACAGAATTTAATTAGTATTATTAACTAAAAAAGAAAACAAACTAATTAAGATTAAGTAGTAAAGTAAAGTTTGTTAATTTAATGAAAGGAATTTTAGGAGAATGGGCCAAAACGGGATTTAGGCCCAAGATAAGAAAATGAAGAAGAACAAGAATCAGGGGGGTGGGGCGCTGGAAAATGGAATGGGCCTAAGGGTTTTATTTGGGGCGAAGGCCCATCTGAAGCATTGTACAATTTTAGGGTTTTGTCATTGTCTAGGGTTTGTACGTTTTGGCCACAGCGGCGCCGCTTCTCTCATCTCTTCTCCGTTTCTCTTCGTATTTCTCAAGCCTATGAACACTGATTCCTCCTCTTGAACCCAGCTACTGGAGCGCCGCCCCCTCCCATTCTTCTTCCTCTCACAACGACCCACAATTATGGTTTGAATGGTACAAGTTTTAATCTTTCTCTCTCGTGCTTTTTATAGTTTTGTTCATTTGTTTGCATGCTCGTATTTTACAGTTTTAATCTCTTTAATCTATGATGTTTTGAAGGAAATTTACCTTGAGGAAGATGGAGAGGAAAGTGGAGGAAAGGAGAGGGATTGGTGGCATTTCCGGTGGCCGGAGCGGAGGGCGGAGATGATTGGTTGTTTTCTTTGGCTTCTGGTATTTTTGTTGTTCTTTATGTTGTTTGATGATGAGTGTCTGAAAACTTGCTCGAAATTTTTGCTTGCTTTTGTTTCTTGTTGATGATGAAGGATATATTTCTGAAATTCTTCCTTTTTGATATGTTTTTGTTGGCTTGAAGATTCGTTGATGATGAAACTATATTCTGAAACTTTTTTGTTGTTTTGCCTCTAAACTCTTCCTCTCTCCTTGTTAACCCTGATTATTTGATGATGGTGAATCTGAAATTTGCTTCTTCCTCTTCCTCTCTCTTTTTTACTGATGTTAATGATGAAGAAGTTCTGAAACTATTGTGGTTTCTTCTAAACTCCTCCTCTTTCTGGTTTTGTCAATGATGAACAATACCTCTGAGATTTTTGTTGTTTCTAAATGTGTACTTCTGACTTTTGTTGATGGACACAAACTGGAACTTGGCTTTGTTTGATTTTTGTTTGATGATGAATGTACTTGAAAACTGGTGTTGTTATTTTGCTGGTTCTGCAAGCTCTTCCTTTCTCTGGTTGATGATGAGGTTGTTGGTTAGCTTGTTTTGAGTTTGGTACAGGTTTGAGTTATTTTGGCTAGCAGGTTTGCTATCAGGTTTGCTACCGGTTTGCTACTGGTTTGCTACTGGTTTGCTTGAGTTTGTAAGCAGGTCTGTTTGGTTTGCTTGAGTTTGTAAGCAGGTTATGCAGGTTATGCAGGTTTCTTTGCAGGTTTGCTACTGCTTTGCTTGAGTTTGTAAGCAGGTTTGTTTGATTTGCTTGAGTTTGTAAGCAGGTTTTGGAGCCTTTTATGGTTGCAGGCAGGTCTGTAGCTTTACAGTTTTGCAGTTTGTAATGCTTTGGCAAGCAGGTTTGCTAACAGGTTATGCTGGTTGAGTTTTTGTGGTTACAAACAAGTTTTTTCTATGTTTTTTCTCCTCTCTTCTGCTGGACTGTTAAATAGTCTTTATATCTTTTTTGTTTTCTTTTACTGTCTTGAAAAACCTGCTTTTGTCAAAACTGCAAACCATCACTGAGGTTCTCTCTTTCTCTCTCTCCATAAGCATTTTTAATTGCTTATTATATTATAATTCTGAAAAGCTTGCTGGCCAGAAAATGATGATGAAATTGACAAGTCCCTTTGGCTTGTAACTTGGTTTATCTCTGCATTGTGTACTTTCTGTACTTGTTTACTTTGACATTTTGCATATTTTCTGCTTTGTACTTTGCCTTGACAGCTTTACAACTTAGTTTGACATTCAGCTTGGTTAGTGCATTTGTAGTTAGCTTTCCATGCTTTCTCATGTTTGCCTTGCTGTTGGTTGACTAATGCAGTTTGAAACTCAGTTCATAGTACCCTTTGCTTTGCCTTTCAATTTGCCTATGTTTTTGCATTTTGAGTTAATTGTATTCTTGCAATTTATTTTTTACTTTTCTCTTTATGAACCAAGAAGAGAAATCTTCTTGTGATTTTCAAAGAGAAAAAGTAAAAACATGATGAATCCAATAGCATTCTGATTCCGGCCAGCAAGCTTTAATGATGATTTCTTTTTATCTGCTTGAAAATTCTTTTCAGTTAATTGTGCTGATTTCTTTTTCTTCTGTCTTTTGCAGGTGAGTACCAGTTGGATGATAGAGGAAGCAGTAGAAGTAGAAGTCAAAAATCTTATGAGATTAGGCTTAGATTTATTTTTCCGTTTACTGTAAACAAATATTATTGTAAATACTATAAGTTGTAATCTTACAATATTCGAATAAAATTTGTAACAACATTTGAAATAAATAAAAAGTCTTTGTCAAAAAAGAATTTTCTACTGTCAAATATTCCAATCTTTCCTTGTATTGTCCATTTAATTATTTAAGACTCTTAAATCAAAATAACTGGAAATGTATCCAAATAACTTTAATCCAGATGAAATAAATAATCAACAAACTTTGCATTCTCGCAACCTTACATCAATCACAATATGCGTAGTATTCCAAAATATCATATGCGTTGTACAATTAAACAAGCATTCCATAAACCTTTCACTCCACTGATCAAACAAATGCCTTAATGTTCCAAACAAAAGTCTCAGCTCTTATCCCAGATAATTAGGTTTTGAGAAACAACCAGTAATCTTGAACAAGCGTAAAAATAATGTAACAGTTAACTGAATTTCTGAGGATTCAGTTTCTTCTGAGAAATGTGAGCGCAAACCCTAATCCTGGATTACTGCCAAAGAAAGATCTGTCTAATCGATTCCTGAGTCAATCTTAACAAATCAGAGAAAACCCTAATTCTGGATTGACTGATAAAGAAAAGTCTGTTTGACCGATTCTCGAGCCAATCTTAAAAATCAGAGGAAACCCTGGGGTTGTGATTTCTTGTGAAAAAGGGAGGGCAAATTTTGGGGTACAACACTCAACCTCCACGATCTATTGCTGTTTACCTAAAAAGTGTCCCCAGATTCGGGTGTAGGATCCTTAACAATGCCCTAGCAAAACCCTTTAAGAAGAAAGCATACAAAACAAACAAGAAAGCAATTAAAAAATGACCTAGATCCTAAGGTAAACCCCACTTTATATTCCCCAGTTGAGTCACCAGTTCTGTGATACGATGGCAGAACCGATTGTTATACTGGTTTGCGTTTTGTATTCGCAAATGTCGCGGTAAGCAAGAGTCGTCACCGACTTTTATTTTATCCAATCAGGAAAAGGAAAAAGAACAGAAAAAACCTTTTTCGAGATGTTTCTGAGTACGGGGGGTAGATTATAGAAAGGGAAGGTGTTAGCACCCTTTCTATCCGTGGTTTTCCACGAGCTCTTAGGTACTTGCTCATTTTGGAATTGCATGTGTGTGCTTGTTTTGAAAAGTTTTGTTTTACTTCATTTTAACCCTTGTTTCTGTCCTCAAGAGTGTTACGAAGTTGTTTTTGAAAACTTTGTTTGAAAAGTGTTTGGTGTGAAAAAATTTGTTTGTTTTGAGCAAGTACTTAAGAGTTTTCTACCTACTTGAAAAAGACTGTTCGTTTTCCTTTAGACAGCACTATCCTATTATTAAGGAATAGGTAGCACCATTGTTGGAATTTTAAAGGGACGTTCGAAGGGACGAGATGGTCACTGAAGGAAACATGTAAGGATACCTTAGCGTTTTGAAGGGACTATCATCATAAGATCAATTTGTATGCAACTCGAGGGACAAGTACGGACTGTGATCTTTATGACGACTTTGAATCGTGGGTCATTGCTAAGGTATCCCTACGTTCGAGGGACACGACCATTATTTCCGAGACAACAAAGTGAGGCAAACCCTAGGAGTGCAAGTGTGCAAAAGTGTTTGATTTCAGTTATTTATCTTGTAATTTAGTGATCTAAGATGGATTCGTTAGTCATACACGCCTAAGTTGCTAACAATTATATATAAGCATCAAAAATATAAAAAGAGAGAAGGTAAAGGTCCTACGCTATTACAAGGCTTTTGCAGATACATGATTACCTTGGACTAAAAATAAAAATGCAAAATATAAACCCTAATTACTATTACAACCTCGAAACAGTTACAATAACAAAAGGAAAATTAAAAAAAAAAAGCGCGCGGCAAATTTAAATGCGAGAATTAAAGAACCATAAAAATTTAATTGAAAAAAATATTTAGGTTACTATTATTTTTTTGAGAAAAAAATTAATTCGGTTATGTACAAATTAAAAATCCTAATTTCTAATTAATTTAAATTATATAGAAAAACAATTAAACTTCCCTAAATAATTAAACTAATTAATTAATTAAATAAAAAATATTTTTCTTGAAAAAAATGATTTTTTTTTTATGTTTTGTGATTTTTTGACTTAATTAAAAAATATGATTTTTGTATTATTTTGTAAAAAAAAGAAAATAGTTAACAAAATCAAAAAAGAATTAAAATAGAAGGTTTAGAGATTGGGCCTGTTAGAAGCTGGAAAAGAGGGGTGTATATCTGAATTATTCAGGCCCATTAGTGACTAAGTCCAGCCTTGCGTGGATCTTATGTAGCCCCCCCCCCCTGGAGGGTGCACCATGGACTTTGCTGCCTGGGACGTTGGATTGGATTGATGATGAATCAAATGGCTGGATTAATGGATGTATGGTAGACGCCTAGATGTGTGGAGCATAGAATCTGCAGATAAACATTAAGAAAATAGGGAAAATGCTGGGACCTGGGATCGAACCCAGGTCCTCCTACTCATACAACGCACTCTTCACCAACCAGGCTACATGCTTTAATTGTTAACATAATAACAAAATCAATTATATGTCAAACAAACTGGATAAGACAAAAATAAAAAATGCGCGTTTTATTTAAATAGGCCAATGGTTATCAGCCACGTTGTCTTCTTCTTCGCTTGTCCGTCGCTTTAGGTATGAGACTTATACCTACGGACAACCTGCCATGGCTGTAGCCCTGTATCTTTCAAAAATCATAATCAAGCATGATAAATTACTGGTGAATACATAGATCAACTCATTTTGATCTCACGAGTATCATGGTGCTCTTTTCTTGGCCCAATTTAACCTGTAGAATAAAGTCCTAAAACGCAAGAACAAACCCTAATAATGGAAAATACGCATACAAGTGTCAAAATGCAAATTTGTTTGAACCAAAACGTTCCAAATGATGATACAAACACAATTCTATGCTTAAAAGTAATCAATCATGCGTAAATTGTAAAATCAAATTCAAGATTATATGAGCAAACCGTGGGTCTGTAGCTCGTGATTCCGGCTGTGTGGAAGCTTGCAAATGATTGAAACACGTTCTGGAGATGTCCAGGAATCTATTGGTAACCTTAGAATGCTTTGAATTGGCCTCAAAGCTTGAAATCGATCCACCACTTTTTGACAATTTTTTCAGTTTTGCTTTGTGCTCTCACGACCTGCAATCCTTGTCCTTATGCATTGTTCTTGTTCAGTATATATATATTAGGACAAATTAGGTTAACAAAAACGAGTTGTATCTTTGTCAATCATGGCAATTGAATTTGATTTTGTTCCTATAACATATCTTTCCAAAACAACCAAAATCATACTATTTTTGCTTCAATCAACCCTTGCACGATTTGGATATGATATGCTAGCTTGATTGGATTTGATTCCTACAAAAAATCAGATCAAAAATCAATCTTTTGTATTTTTTGCAATTTATTTGATTTATTTTGAACTTTAAATAATAAAAAATCCAAATAAAATAAATAATGAAGAAAATAAAGTGTAGATGCTGATTTGGGTCGTGGACCATGTCACAAGCAAAATGCAATCATTAAAAACTAGGCCCATTTGACAAAAAAATGTATTTTTGAGCACATTTGAGTTTTGGCAATTTTGTAAAAATGGTCAACTTTGACAAGGCATATCTCCTCCAATTTTAACCCTAGAGAGGTGTTCTTGGACTTTTTAGAAATATTAAGACGTCCTATAAACAACCCTTTTTGTTTCATCTCAATTGGGTCTTCCATGTTCATGTAAGAAGCTTTGACCCAAAAGGTGTTTTTGTTGACTTTTCAAAAGGACCTATAATGTAAAAATTCATATCTTTTGATGAGTGCATATTTTGAACTTGTGGGATGAAGATGAGTTGTAGGGAATTGCATCCTCTTCAAAATGAGCCTTGGATGTAAATTTTTTGATAAAGTATGTAGAAGTTATGCTTGGTAAAAGTTTGGTTGACTTTTCCTGAGAAACCCTAATTTAGCAACTTTTGGATTTTGATGAATTTGGGACATTCCTTGAGGATCATGATCAACCCTTGATCAAATTATGAATATTACTTCAAAATGTTGATGTTGACCAAAAATCTTGAAGTTTGACTGTATGTGGGCCACAATTGACTTTTGACCTAGTACAGTTGATTTTCAGGCATCTGAGCAATTGACTGAGCAAACTTCTTGTGCAAGGCATGAAACTTGACATGGATGATCTTGAGAACATATTAGGACCATGTAAATCATTTGGGACCTTTGGCGCTCTCACACCCTGATGAAAATGGAAACCCTAATTTGAGGTACATTGCCTTAGGAGAAGTTTGTCTGGTTAACTATTGGGCATCCTTGAGCAAATTGAGGACCTTAATGGGCATGTGTTGAGTCAAAATGAGAGGGAAAATTTTAGGGTACAACAACTTCCTCTGTTCAATCTTCTTAAACCTGAGGATGTAGATTGGCTGTCTGCCTTTCGTAATATGAAGGTGGAAGATGATTGAACATTAAGTGCCCGAAAATTTGCACTCGTCTAAGATGGTGCGGGACTGTGTAGATAGTATTGGGAATGGGCTTACAGATGCAATTTGGAAAATATGACGGAGAATCGTCGGAGATGTGCTTAAAGATGCCATCCGGCAGATGTGACGGAGAAACGTCGGAGATGGGCTTAAAGATGCTATCCAAAATAATGTTGATTTTATGAGATATTCCTTCGCTAAGAATTCTTATGCTTGTTGTTAAGGAGGACTCTACTGAGGAATGTTGGTCTCTGTCTTGGGAGAAATAGAATTTTAGGAGCTTCATCCATCCGTTACTCTACTGGGAAATCATCTCTTAGTCGAGGAGGTGAAAATGAACTGCTATCTGGTCGTACTCCAGGCTTTACAGTGATATGTTGAGGATAATAAGATTAACTGCTATCTGGTTGTGCTCCAGGTTTCACAATGACTTATTGGGGAGATGAGATTAAACTTGCTATTTGGTCGTTCACCAGGCTTCGCAATTTCTCAATTATTATCTGGTCATGTTCCAGGCTTCAGAAGGAATTAAGTGTTTATCCGGTCGCATCCGGGTTTCAACTTGAACTTAAGGCATACTAATATCCGGTCGATTTTTGGGCTTCATAGTAATTGGCCGAGTAAACTGCTATTTGGTAAAATTCCAAGCTTCGCAGTACCTTATACTGTTATCTGGTCGTGCTCCAGGTTTCACAGTGTCTTTTGCCGCTATCTGGTCGTGCTCCAGTCTTCACAGCGTCTTATACCGTTATCTGGTCGTGCAGCAGGCTTCATGGTGTCTTATACCACTATCTGGTCGATTCCAGGCTTCATAGTATCTTGTATTGTTATCCGGTCGATTTCTTAGCTTCACAGTAACTTGCTAGGGATTAAGCTATTTTCCGGTCGATTTCCGGGCTTCATAGCTTGAATTTAAGATATACCACTATCTGGTCGATTCCAGGCATCGTAGTATTTTGGTGAAATCAAGATATTATCCGGTCAATTTCCGGGCTTCATAGCTTGAACTGGAATAGAAATCTTAGTATTGATTTAAGTGAACCAGGGAAAACTTGTGAGAACTTCAACTGGGAGATAAATCTTAGTATCAATTTGACTGATCCTGGGGGAGGTCTCGGATTTACTTTGACTGGCATAGAAATTAGGGGAATCTTAGCGGTGATTCGGCTGGCCCAGACGAAAGTCTTAAAACATCTTCGACTAGAATAGAAACCTTAGTGCCGGTTTGACTGAACCAGAGAAAACTTGTGAGAACTTCAACTAGGAGAGAAATCTTAGTATCGATTTGAATGATCCCGAGAGAGGTCTCGGATTAACTTTGACTGGCATAGAAATTAGGGGAATCTTAGCGGAGATTTGGCTGACCCAGACGAAAGTCTTAAAACATCTTCAACTAGAATAGAAACCTTAGTGTCAGTTTGAATGAACCAGAGAAAACTTGTGAGGACGTCAATTAGGAGAGAAATCTTAGTATCGATTTGATTGATTCCGGGAGAGGTCTCAGATTAACTTTGACTGGCATAGAAATCAGGGGAATCTTAGCGGCGATTCGGCTGACCCAGACGAAAGTCTTAAAACATCTTCAACTAGAATAGAAACCTTAGTGTCGGTTTGATTGAACCAGAGAAAACTTGTGAGAACTTCAACTAGGAGAGAAATCTTAGTATCGATTTGACTGATCCCGGGAGAGGTCTCGGATTAACTTTGACTGGCATAGAAATCAGGGGAATCTTAGCGGCGATTCGGTTGACCCAGACGAAAGTCTTAAAACATCTTTAACTAGAATAGAAACCTTAGTGTCGGTTTGACTGAACCAGAGAAAACTTGTGAGAACTTCAACCAAGAGAGAAATCTTAGTATCAATTTGACTGATCTCGGGAGAGGTCTCAGATTTACTTTGACTGGCATAGAAATCAGGGGAATCTTAGCAGCGATTCGACTGACCTAGATGAATGTCTTAAAAAATCTTCAACTAGAATAGAAACTTTAGTGTCGGTTTGACTGAACCAGAGAAAACTTGGAATATCCTCAACTGGAATAGAAACCTTGGTGTCGGTTTGACTGAACCAGAGAGAAATCGTGAGAACTTGAGTGCATCTTTCCCTGAAAGGTAAAGAGTTAGTCGTATGCAATGTCATGATGCATGAAATGCATTGAGTAATGATGTTCTTAAAATAAATGAGATTGTGATGTATAACATGTATGCGCATGCCATGATGTATGGATATATACTGCCATTGTGATATTCTTGAGCTGGGGAAAATAAATCCTGGACTGCTGCTAGAGAGTATAATGAGTCGAGTTCTTCGTTTCCGCTGGGGATAGTGAACGAAGATGATTAGCTGGAGATTTGCATCCATTCTCCTCAAGAATATTCTGTCGGGCGAGACTCTGTCTGAGAATAATCCTGCGGGGGAATGACTCCGTGGGGAAGAGAGATACTCTGCTAGAAGATCTGCCAATTTGGAGAAATAAACTCAGCTGAGGATGAACTTCCATTGCTGGATAGAAGAGCTCTATTGGAGATTGAGCTTCCACTGTTAGAAAAATAAACTCTGCTCAGGAGATGGATTTATAAACTGCTCATGATTATATAACTCGGCTGGGGAATGCAGACATTAGCTTTCTGAAGGAACCTGCTGGGGAAGGAATTCCTGCTTGGGGACACGGAGGTCGGACCTTGGTCGTCTTGGCTCTGTGGGGAGTATAGGTATCACTAGTTTAAACGTGATAGTGACTTCGCTTCCAACTACCTCTCTCCCTTGTACTATGATGGACGGGGTAACTGTCGGTATTTAGGTTTTACACCAATTTCTTTGAGTTCTTAGTAATTGTCTTTCTGTTTTATATGTAGATATTTATGAACAGTAATCATATTCAAATGCATATGTCAAGAATAAAACATTGGACGTTTTTGTGAAACAAAACAGAAAAAGGAAAAACAAACGCAGAGTTTTGTACTTAAAAGACGCTTTGTATTGCTTTGAAATTTGCCTATAACAAGCGTTTTTTACAAGGAGGCTGACGCTCTAGTAAGAGAACACCACCGTAAAAATGGAAATTATTACAGAAATTATGTACAAAGAGAAAACAGCTATGTGCAGTGATCCCATTGAGTTTCAATTCTGCTATTGCCCCTATGTCTTCGAGCATCTCATCACTTTGCTGCTTGTCCGAAGCTGATTGGTTTAATCGGCACCGTTTGAGCTTGATTACTGATTACTAAGGTTCGATCGCAAGGTGATCCAACGGGACATAGTGATACGCTTTAATCCCTAACTTTTGCCTGGACCATCCTTTCGGGTTTTCAGTCCACCGGGATACCCTTTTTTTCCCAAGCCTCCCTTTTGGGTTTTCGACTTGCTGGGTGTACATATTTTTTTCATTTTTATCCCTAATTTTTGCCCAAACCCTTTTGGTTCGCCGGGATGCCCTTATTTTTGCCTAGGTATGTCAACCTAGCGGGTCTTTGTTATGCGTAGTATTTTTTCACTATGTCTGCATTAACATGGTGTGGAAGGTCGTCACCATCCATGGTGGTCAGAATCATGGCCCCACCGGAAAATATGTTCTTGACTATAAATGGTCCCTCATAGGTGGGAGTCCATTTTCCCCTGGGATCACCTTGCGGCAGTATAATGTGCTTGATTACCATATCTCCTACTTGATACGCTTATTGTCTTACTTTCTCATTGAAGGCCTTGATCACCCGTTTCTGATACATTTGACCATGGCAGACAATAGTAAGTCTTTTCTCGTCGATTAAGTTCAATTGATCAAGTCGAGTCTGGATTCAACCGTCTTCGCTCAAACCCGCATCCTTTATAATCCGTAGAGAAGGGATCTGGACCTCTCTGGGTAGGACAACCTCCATTCCATATACCAGAGAACAGGGTGTTGCCCCTGTCGACGTACATGCTGAAGTACGGTACCCGTGAAGAGCAAACGGTAACATCTCGTGCCAGTCTTTGTATGTCACCGTCATCTTCTGTATGATCTTTTTAATATTCTTATTAGAAGCTTCGACAACCCCATTCATCTTCGGCCGGTAAGGAGAAGAGTTGTGATGCTGAATCTTAAACTGTTTACAGAGTTCAGTGATCATCGAGTTGTTGAGATTGGCACCGTTATCCGTGATGATTCTCTCAGGGATACCATAACAACAAACCGGGTTATGCTTGATGAACTGTGCCACCACATTCTTAGTAACCGTAGCAAAGGAGGAAGCCTCAACCCACTTCGTGAAGTAATCAATGGCCACTAGGATGAAGCGATGTCCATTGGACACGGTAGGTCTGATCTCACCGATCATGTCAATGCCCCACATTATAAAGGGCCAGGGAGCCGTCAAAACATTCAAGGGAACTGGAGGTACATGCACCTTATCAGCGTAGATTTGGCACTTGTGACAGGTTCAAGAATGCTGATAACAGTCAGCTTCCATAGTGGACCAGTGGTATCCTGCCCGTAGGATCTTCTTTGCCATGGTATGTCCACTAGAATGAGTGCCAAAGGTACCTTCGTGTAGGTCTGCCATGATCCTCTCTGCTTTGCTCTTGTCTACACACCGCAGTAAGGTAGAGTCATGATTGCGCTTATAGAGGATTCCATTACTGAGGAAGAACTTTGTAGTGAACCTTCTCAGAAATTTCTTGTCATTGACAGATGCCCCCTCGGGGTATTCTTGAGCCTCGAGATATCTTTTCACCTCATGAAACCAAGGTTTATCGGCTAACTCCTCAGTATCGATCTCACAGCAGTATGCCGATTCATCCAACCTCTCAACAGTGATTAGGGGAGCTTCATTGTCCCACATGACCTTGAACAGTGATGACATAGTGGCTAGCGCGTCCGCTAACTGATTCTCTTTTTGTAGGAAATGTTCAAAGGTGATTTCTTCAAAATGCGGCAGCAGTGTCTATACATGCTCTTTGTAAGGAATAAGGTTTGGGTGCTTCATATCCCACTCACCTTTGATCTGACTTATCACCAAAGCGGAATCCCCAGATACACTCAAGAACTTGATCCTTAGGTCAATAGCCGCTCTAAGACCCATAGTACATGCTTCATACTCTGCCATGTTGTTAGTACAGTTGAAACATAATCGGGCAGTGAACGGAGTATGACAACCCTCAAGAGATATGATTACAACGTAAATGTCGTTACCCAGTGCGTTTGAGGCTCCATCAAAATACATAGACCATCGGGATCCTTCCTCAGGTCCTTTATCCGGTCCAGGTTCTTCACAGTTGGTTACCAACATGATATTCTCATCCGGGAACTCGAAATTCATGGACTGGTAGTCATCCACGACCTTATGCGCCAAATGATCAGCTAACACACTTCCCTTGATTGCCTTTTAGGTTGTGTATTGGATGTCGTACTCAATTAAGATCATTTTCCACCTTGTTATCCTTCCGGAGAGAGCGAGCTTCTCGAAAATGTACTTGATCGGTTCCATCTTAGATATCAACAAAGTAGTGTGGGTTAACATATACTGTCTCAGTCGGCTAGAAGCCCATGCGAAAGCGAAACAAGTTTTCCCGAGCAGTGAGTATCGTGTTTCACAGTCGGTAAACTTTTTGCTAAGGTAGTATATTGCGTGCTCTTTTCGACCAGACTCGTCATGCTTCCCCAACACACACCCCATTGAATTATCTAGCACTGTTAAGTACATTATCAAAGGTCTTCCTTCAGTCAGAGGCATCAAAATAGGAGGCTCTTGGAGATATTTTTTGATTATGTCAAAGGCTACCTGGCATTTGTCATTCCATTTTACCACTTGATCTTTCTTCAGAAGTTTGAAGATCAACTCACAAGTAGCAGTCATATGTGAAATGAATCGGGCAATGTAATTTAGGCATCCTAAGAAACCTCTAACTTCCTTCTCTGTACGGGGAGCCGACATCTCTTGTATGGCCTTCACCTTTGCAGGGTCTACCTGAATACCTTTGTCACTGACGATGAATCCCATAAGCTTACCATACTTTACCCTGAAGGTGCACTTGTTCGAATTTAACCTCAGCTTGTACGTCTTCAACCTATCAAATAGTTTTTGTAGATGATTAAGACGTTCTTCTTCAGTTTGAGACTTGGATATCATATCATCGACGTAAACCTTTATCTCATGGTGAATCATGTCATGGAACAGAGCTACCATAACTTGCTGATAAGTTGCCCCACTATTCTTCAACCCAAACGGCATCACCTTGTAGCAGAAAGTGCCTCACTGTGTAACAAAGGTTGTCTTCTCCATGTCTTCAGGTGCCATCTTGATCTGATTATAGCCAGAGAAACCGTACATGAAGGAAAAGACTTTGTGTTGTGCAGTGTTGTCAACCAGAACATCGATGTGGGGAAGCGGGAAGTCATCCTTGGTGCTTACCCTATTCAGGTCTCTGTGATCCACACACATTCATACTTTACTATCTTTCTTAGATACTGGAACCACATTAGTAACCCACTGCGAATAGGAGGTGACAGCTAAGAACCCTATGTTGAACTGCTTCATAACCTCTGCTTTAATCTTCTCCGACATCTCAGGGCGCATACGACAAACTTTTTGCTTTACCGAAGGGCAGTCTTCTTTAGTCGGCAGACGATGAACCACTATATCCATGTCTAGTCCCGGCATGTCTTCATATGACCAGGCAAAGATTTCGACATACTCATGAAACATCTGTACCAATCGCTGTTTGACACCAGGCTCCAGATTTGCACCTATCTTAACCTCTTTTTTGTCTTCCTCTGTACCCAAGTTCACTGTCTCAACCGACTCTTCATGAGGCTGTATGGCCCTTTCTTCCTGCTATAATAGTCTAGCAAGTTCTCCGGGTACCTCACAATCTTCCTCACCTTCGTCCTCGGCTTGGATGATCGGATTTTCAAATTCATAATGAGCAGTAGCAGAACTGTTATCAATGGGATCCAGAATGGATATGGATCTGCATTTGGATACGTGAGTGTGTGTAAGAGCATAGATGTATATACAGAATAAAAGAAAAGAAAGACAAAGAGCGCAAAATTTGTATGCAAACGTCCAATGCTTTATTAATGTCATATGAAAATGAAACATGATAACCCTCACAAATAGAACCATTGTGCCCCGGGTAAGACACATGGCTATAGAGTTTATATTGTTTTTAAATTACATATCCAAAAAATCAAAAAGACAATTACTCCTGAATAAAAGTAATTGGTAAAAAGTCCTTAGCAGTCCAATTACTGAGTCCACCATTGGCAGTCAGGAAGATCAAGCTGTCAATGTCGGAATCACCATCACTGTCTTCAAGTGCATTGATCCCAGGATTTCTGGTGCATAGGGAAGGGCCTCCAGCCCGAGCACGACGAATATCCCTTTGAGAACCTGTAGTAAAGCCCAAACCAGATTTGTCAGACTTGTAATGGATAACCGGGAGCTGACCCCAAATGGTAGACCCACCTTCTTTAACCACTGCTCGTGCATCCTTGAGAGAAGCCATCTTCAAGGGAGGTTTGGTGACCTTCGGAGGACTGTCGGTAGTTTCTGCTATAGCCATAATCTGAGGTACCTCTTCAAAGTTCTGGCAAGGAGTCTCGATGAACGTGCCATCCATCTCTACGTACCTGAAGGAATTCAAGTGACTGATCATGTACTCCTCTTCACTGTGCACAATCACAATCTTTCCTCTTACTGGGTACTTCAACATTTGGTGGAGGGTAGAAGTAACAACCCCAACCCCATGTATCCAAGGGCGTCCCAACAAGCAAGAATATGATGGTTTGATATCCATTACATAGAAAGTGGAGTCGAAGGTCTGGGAACCAACTTCAATAGGGATATCCACTTCCCCGTGCACCATCCTTTTTAACCCGTTGAAAGCTCTCACTACTATATTGTTAGGCTTCAAGGTCAAGCCTTTGTAGTCCAATCTGTCTAGAGCTTTTTTAGATAGCACATTCAACGAGGAGCCAGTATCTACCAAAACATGGGCCAGAGTCGTGCCCCTGCATTCAAAGGAAACATGAAGAGCATCATTATGCTTTCTCCATTTTGGTGTCAGATCCGCGTCAGAAAAACCTAAATCATTATCAGCAGTTAGACTAGCCACACAATCTTCAAACTGATCAGCGGATGTCTCTTGTGGCACGTGAGCCGTCTTCAGAAACTTAACCAAAGCCTTCGCATGGGCCTCCGAACACAACAACAAAGCCAACATAGAAAATTTAGATGGGGTCTGCCCCAGCTGCTCAACCACATCGTAGTCGCTCTTCTTTATTATCTTCAAAATTTCTTCCATTTCTTTCTTGGAAGCTTCTGGTATGGTTACTGAATTGGCCCTGGTCAGGACAGGCTCAATCAATATGTCTTTTCCTCGAGTCTCGGCCGACTCGGTGATAGGAGGGTCAACAGGAGTGATTACTGGAATTGCAGTAGTAGTCTCGGGTGGAACCAAAGCAGGAATGATCACAGGACCGTTAGCAGTCTTTGGAGGAGAAATCTCAGGGGAGAACACTCTTCCACTTCTTGTTATTTTATTGTTTCCGACAATATTGACGATGTCAGAATCAACATTTTCAACAATCTTGTCTTCAATGGCTTGCATACCCTGCTTGACATTGTAGTAATAGACGTCGACCCCATAGTTCCAAGGAACAACTTTGTCCGAGGAGTATGGGATTGGCCCAGGCATGGATATGATCAACGGAGTCACTTTCGGAATTGATGTAATCCTGACGGGTCTCTTAGTGGAGGCCCTGGGAGGATTGGCAGAAATGGTTATGATAACAATGTCTTCACATGAAACAGTCGGAACATGAGTCTTCTCAAATAGAATCTCTTTGTCATCCATCAGGCGTTGAACACTTGGCTTTAACAAAGGGAAACCAGTCGGCAGAAATGAACAAAAGTGGCAACCTTCACCACAACTCGGAAATAAACTGGCCTTCAACAAACTCTCATTGATAGTCATGAGTGGGGTCACCAATTCTTCCACAGAGGTCACAAACACATCTTCTTCAACGACATTAACACTCCGACAATGTTTTGACATAGGAGCAGTGATAACGTTAGGAGTCTCCGGGGGATCAAATTCAATTTCCTTAGCATCGATCAAATTCTGTACTTTGTTCATCAAAGTCCAGCAGTCATTAGTGTCATGGCCTGGACTCTCTGAATTGTAAGCACAACGAGCATTCAATTTATAGTAGGGACAGGCGGTGTTAGGATTCTTTGGAGCTTCCCTCAGTGTAACCAGATTGGTCTTCAGCAACTGAGGTAAATTCTGAGACAACGTCATGTTGATTCGAGTGAACTGTCTAGCTGGCCTTTCTACTCTCGACTGATTATTTCTTTGTTGAGAAGGTGCAGGGTTGGGAATCATAACAGCCCCTACTGCCAGACGACGCTTGGTTCGATTCTGATTCTTTTGGTTGTAGACAGCACTGACTTCCTTTTTACCTGCAAACGACTTCCTTGCAGCACTAGAAGAGGCATCCTTCTGAATTTTTCCACTTCGGATTCCAGCTTCCACTCTTTCTCCCTTTAAAATCAGTTCAGTAAAACTCGCCGATAAACTTCCAATCAGATGGTTGAAGAACGACCCAGTCAAAGTTCCCAGAAACATATCCACGAGCTCCCGGTCAGCCAAGGGAGGTTGAACTCTTCCAGCAAAATCTCTCCACTTCTGAGCATAATCCTTGAAACCCTCGCTCGAACCCATAGACATATTTTCGAGTTGTGTACGGGTGGGAGCGAGGTCTGCATTATACAAATATTGCTTATGAAATGCAGTAGCAAGGTCTTCCCAGTTACGAACATTGGCTCTTTCCAACTGATAGAACCAATCCAGTTGTGTTCCAGACAGACTGTCTTGGAAGAAGTGAACCCACAAGTCTTTGTTAGCAGTATGAGGATGTATCTTCCTCACATAAGAATAGAGATGCATTTTGGGACAAGAGACCCCATCATACTTAGAAAATACTGGTGCCTTGAACTTTAGGGGGATGACAACCCCGGAGACCAGACCCAACTCTTCAAAATCCAGCCCAGGAACCTTCTGGATTTCCATAGCGCTCAGACGCTCTTCTAACTGCTTGTACTTTTCATCAGCTGGAGGGTACTGCTCCTCATTGTAATCAGTTTCATTATCATACTCTTTAGGACTAGGGTCCTTTTCTCTGTCTTCAACCTCTTGATTCTCTCCCTCTTTAGATGAAGAAGCTAGCTCAACAACTCGTCTTAGCGGCCCTCTGAACCTCCTGCTCATATGTGCCACACCGGCTGTCCTCTTGGTTTTCTTGTTTTTCTTAGTAATCAGAGCCTTCGTCTCTTCCTGTCCTTTGGCCAAAGCCACAATCATTTGCTGGAACTACATGTTCTGATTATGAAGATCTTTCACAGTTTGTTCAAGAGCCATTGCTGAAATAAACAGCGGAGGAGATGAGAAACCTGCTACGAATCCTGTTATGCAATGATATGTATGCAATGTTTTCAAAGACTTTGGGAAATTTAACTTTGCGAACCAAAATGAAATAAAGCTTTTATTAGTTAAATTCAAAGTTCAAATGCCTTTTAGGCGTTACAATTAAAAACAAATCTAGAAAACAAAATCAAAAATCCCATGGATGCTTCCTCTTTATGCTGAGATAGACAATAAGTCCTCTTTCCTCATGGAGCTACTTTGTGAGCTCTAAAACCTTCCTCTCTTGGGAATAGAAATGATCCCTATAGGTATCCCATTCTTTCTTCAACTGAATACAAGACCTCTGTAATTCTCCAAGATCGGTGGGCATATCAGGATGGAGAATCATGTAAGGAATACCCCCTTCAGTAGTGGGTTCCACAATCACTGGTAAAACGACCATATAGGGCATCATAAGTTTCTGGGCGCGATCTCGTACCCATTAGGGATAAGGTTCCATAGGAATGGAAGTCTTTGGCCCCAAAGCCTTGGTGCCAGATCTGTTTACCATGCTCCAAGCTCGTATGAACCTCTGGCGATACCCCTTGACATCATCCTCATAGTTGAATACAATTACCTCGATAAGTAACTCATGGGGACCATCCCTTCGGGCGTAACCAAATTATCGCAGAGCTAAACAAGGATTGTAGGTTATGCCACCTCTGATGCCAAGTAATGGGACATTAGGGTACTCCCCATGGCAGTCAATAATAGAGGTGTTTTCTATAGCTCGGGAACACCAGAGAAGATTCGTGTGAGCGAGTGACATTATCCTTTGCGACCAACCCAAACCTTCTTCATTCTTCAGTACAGACTTAGGGAGGTGAGAAATAAACCACCTCGATAGAAATGGCATGCAAGACATAAGAACCCCTCTTCTCTTCATGGTACGAGTATGGAGAGCGTGCAAAATATCTCCGAGCAAGGTAGGCACGGGGTTGTAAGAGAGGAAGATCTTGATAGCATTCACATCTATGAATAAGTCTGGATTAGGGAATAGTACTAATCCATAGATTAGAAGAGCCAAGAACTCCTCAAAAGCCTGAAAATCCAAATCATCCCAAAACAGCTGGGCCTTGTCTATCACGAACTTGGCTAGAAAACCCTTGACTCCGCTTCTTGTTTCCCAATTGGATACCACGTCGGCCCGTTTCAGATGCAAGGCTGATGCAATGACTTCTAGCTTAGGAACTTCTTCCAGACCTGTAAAAGGCAACTGTTCAAGAATGGGTATATCCAACAGCTGAGAGAATTCTTCCAAAGTAGGTACCAACTGATAGTCCGGGAAGGTGAAGCAGTGGTGCTTGGGATAAAAGAACTGAAAGAGTACACTCATCATCTTTTCATCAAAGTTTGAAGTAACCAGGTTGAGAAGTCGACCATGTCTCTTAGTGAACGCAGAAGTTTCAGGAACCCTTGATACTAGTTCTTTGAGTTGGAAAGGTACTTTCACAAAGCTGATTCAGATAGTGTTTCTACGAGCGGAAGCCATGATCTGCAAAACAGAACAAAGATAAATTCCCTTGGTCTTTGAAATGGTTAGTGCAATAAGAATGGATGCTATTTTATGATGCATGATGTCATGATAAATCACAGGTATGTCAAACACAGACAAATCACACCAAGCCCTTAAGTTTAAGGCCTGCTTGAGTTTTAAGGTCATACCCTCTTGAACTTTAGTTGGTTTCAAACCTATCTTAGAAAAGTAATTGGGTTCTAAGGATTCTCAATATCACTGACCATCCTTTATCGGGCATTGTTTCAGCTCAAGCAATCTTTTCTTATGGCCGAAATATCCCGAAAGTCTGATCTCAATGAGTGTAGCATCGAGTATCAACCAATCCTCAACTTTATACCGAGGCGGCTATCTCACTACTTTCTAATGGCCAAGTTTGTTCAACTAAGGTTCTAAGGTCCATTAGTGCTTCACGAAACCATGTGGCGGCCCCGTATTCTCCTCGTTTCCCCGCGAAGGATACCGGTACCAACCAAAGTGTCACACTAACACATCCATCTCTTAAACCATATCCGTCTATGCCGTACAGTCTCCACGATCTATTGCTGTTTACCTAAAAAGTGTCCCCAGATCCGGGTGTAGGATCTTTAACAATGCCCAAGCAAAACCCTTTAAGAATAAAGCATACAAAACAAACAAGAAAGCAATTAAAAAAATTACCTAGATCCTAAGGTAAACCCCACTTTATATTCCCCAGCAGAGTCGCCAGTTCTGTGATATGGTGGCAAAACTGACTGTTATACTGGTTTGCATTTTATATTCGCAAATGTCGCAGTAAGCAAGAGTCACCATCGACTTTTATTTTATCCAATCAGGAAAAGGAAAAAGAACAGAAAAAACCTTTTTCGAGATGTTTCTGAGTACAAGGGGTAGATTATAGAAAGGGAAGGTGTTAGCACCCTTTCTATCTGTGGTTTTCCATGGGCTCTTAGGTACTTGCTCATTTTGAAATTGCTTGTGTGTGCTTATTTTGAAAAGTTTTGTTTTACTTTGTTTTAACCCTTGTTTCTGTCCTCAAGAGTGTTACAAAGTTGTTTTTGAAAACTTTGTTTGAAAAGTGTTTGGTGTGAAAAAATTTGTTTGTTTTGAGCAAGTACTTAAGAGTTTTCTACCTACTCGAAAAAGACTGTTCATTTTCCTTTAGACAACGCTATCCTATTATTAAGGAATAGGTAGCACCATCATTAGAATTTTAAAGGGACGTTCGAAGGGACGAGATGGTCACTGAAGGCAACATGTAAGGATACCTTAGCGTTTCGAAGGGACTATCGTTATAAGATCAATTCGTAGGCAACTCAAGGGACAAGTAGGGACTGTGATCTTTATGACGACTTTGAATCGCGGGTCATTGCTAAGGTATCCCTACGTTCGAGGGACACGACCATTATTTCCGAGGCAACCAAGTGAGGCAAACCCTAGGAGTGCAAGTGTGCAAAAGTGTTTGATTTCAGTTATTTATCTTGTAATTTAGTGATCTAAGATGGATTCTTTAGTCAAACACGCCTAAGTTGCTAACAATTATATATAAGCATAAAAAATATAAAAAGCGAGAAGGTAAAGGTCCTACGCTATTACAAGGCTTTTGCAGATACATGATTACCTTGGACTGAAAATAAAAATGCGGAATATAAACCCTAATTACTATTACAACCTCGAAACAGTTAAAATAACAAAAGGAAATTAAAAAAAATGTGCGCGGCAAATTTAAATGAGAGAACTAAAGAACCCTAAAAATTTAATTGAAAAAAAATATTTAGGTTATTATTATTTTTTTGAGAAAAAAGTTAATTAGGTTATGTACAAATTAAAAACCCTAATTTCTAATTAATTTAAATTATATAGAAAAAACAATTAAATTGCCCTAAATAATTAAACTAATTAATTAATTAAAGAAAAAAAAATTTCTTGAAAAAAATGACTTTTTTTTTATGTTTTGTGATTTTTTGACTTAATAAAAAAATATGATTTTTGTATTATTTTGTAAAAAAAGAAAATAATTAACAAAATTAAAAAAGAATTAAAATAGAAGGTTTAGAGATTGGGCCTGTTAGAAGCTGGAAAAGAGGGGTGTATATCTGAATTATTCAGGCCCATTAGTGACTAAGCCCAGCCTTGCGTGGATCTTGTGTAGCCCCCCCTAGAGGGTGCACCATGGACTTTGCTGCCTGGGACGTTGGATTGGATTGATGATGAATCAAATGGCTGGATTAATGGATGTATGGTAGGCGCCTGGATGCGTGGAGCATAGAATCTGCAGTTAAACATTAAGAAAATAGGGAAAATGCTGGGACCTGGGATCGAACCCAGGTCCTCCTACTCATACAACGCACTCTTCACCAACCAGGCTACATGTTTTAATTGTTAACATAATAACAGCAATCAATAATATGTCAAACAAACTGGATAAGACAAAAAACAAAAAACGCGCATTTTATTTAAACAGGCCAATGGTTATCAACCATGTTGTCTTCTTTTTCGCTTGTCCGTCGCTTTAGGTATGAGACTTATACCTACAGACAGTTTGCCATGGCTGTAGCCCTGCATCTTTCAAAAATCACAATCAAGCATGATAAATTACTGGTGAATACATAGATCAACTCGTTTTGATCTCACGAGTATCACGATGCTCTTTTTTTGGCCTAATTTAACCTGTAGAACAAAGGAATTTTTTTTATTAATAACCAAGTATTAAAATAATATTTCGCAAATAACCGGGTTTCGGAAAAAAAATACGCAAATAACCATGTTTCAGATGACTCCCCAAAGGAGGAGCCATCTGAAATGGCGCATGCACCTCTTTTTTTAAGGGAGGCGCCATCTCAGTTGGCGCCTATGTGCTTAGGGCATGCCCTAAGCCAAGTGAGATGGCGCCTAAGTGTATTTTGAGGGCAACAAATTTTTTTTTTATATTTTTTTTCCTGTGCATTGCGTGTTGGACAGAGATCAACAAAATAGACTTTTTATTAAAAAAAAAAATAATACATCCAACTGTATTACATTAAAATAACAGTAAAAAAAATGGATACAAAAAAACTGGGAAAAAAAAAGATACATCAGTGATCCCCCGGAACCCGGTAATGACCCCCGGTTCCGCATCCCCGTCCTTGCCTTTCTCTTGCTGGGTGTCATCGCGTTTCCTGCTGCGGCAAGGTCGATGGCCCAGCGAAGTCAATGCGGTCCGAATCCATAAAATCAGTCAGATCTCCATATCTAGAAGATCCGCTCTGGTACAGTCGGTTACCCATACCCTCAAAGTTTGGTCGTGTTGGCGGTGGGTGGGGTTCCATGGTTGGTCTGTAGCATTGGTCGTCTGAGTACGGGGGGTAGAAAGGAAATGGATCTTGGGGTGTTTGGTATTGAGGATGTTGGGTGGTTTGGTGATATGGTGGGTGATGGTAGGTTTGGTCGGCTTGGTCATAATCTTCCGACATTCCCATATCAGGGCTAAGACTGGATGTTGAGGGCGCCATATTGGGATATGTGGAAGACTGAAATTGTGTGTAGGGTATGTGGGTGTGCTGGTATTGGGGTTGGTATTGTGGTTGGGTTTGAAGCATATCGAGGTATTGGTAGTTTGGTGGTGATTGTGGTTGGTTGTACGACATTTGATTGTAGTTGTGTTGTGGTGGGGAATGTGGTTGGGTGTTTGTGGGTCTGTTTCTTCTTGGGGGTTGGTGGGAGGTTGATGGGTTTTGGGTTTGTTGATGGGGAATCGAGGGTTGTGCCCATTGTGTGCGTGGGTCAACCAAGTACCTCAGATGAGACACGTGCATTTCTGGGTTACTAACCGACCTGTACCACGATAAATATTGATCCGTGTGTCGCATGTTACCTTGAGTAAGGAAAACCGGGAATTGCAAGACGTAGCGGTGACGCCTCTGCCACATCTTACACCATTCCGGAGCGAAGTCTTTCCAGTTGGTAAGACCCCACTGGGCGTCGACCCTTTTAAGATGCCATGGGGACAAATCTGTTGGATCACTTGGTATCTCTCGATGCATTCCGAACTGCATCTTCACACGTTCGCTGTGGTGCATCTCCATAATGTTGAACCGAATGATTGCAGTCTTTGCAGTCCAAGTTGCTGCATCCTCTGGGTTTGGATCATGGCCCAAACCCAAATATGGTCTCCAGACGAACTGCGATAAAATTTAAATCAGGTTAGCGCAAAAGTAATGTATAAATAATTTAAATGAACAAAAGTTAAAAGCTACGACGTACGTCATCTGGGCCTAAGTGATCCAACAGATTGCGGTAGAGTGCGACATTGAACCTTGGATTCTTGCCATAATCCATACCCCTCACGCAGTACCTAAAGGAAATGAGAAACATGTTATTCTTAGCATATATTTTGGGAAGAGCAGAATAGTTATAAATACTATAAATTGATGACTTACTTTGTTGCGTACGGGAAACCGAAAGTGTTGTTGTTGACGGGGTTTAAGGACTCCATCCTCCACCAACCCCAGGCTTGTAGTAAAAATGCGCACCCATAAAATGTACATTTTCCTTGACTTTGTTTTTGCACAAGGAACTGTATAGGTGGGCTAATACTGCAGAACCCCAACTATATTTTCTTGTTTTTTCAAAATTTGTTAGTAAATGTAAGTACATAAAATTTACACTATTTCCCGTACTTTCGGGAAATGAAAATGTACCAAAAAGTATCATAAGATACGTTCTGGCTTTTACTACTCTGTCATTCTCTGAGGAATTTTCATTTAATTCCAAACTTGCATAATGACGTTTCAGGTCAGTGAGTAGTATTCCCTGCCCTCTTGCTCCACCACCTTCTACCATATCCCTACCCAACAGTTCTTCACACTGTGAGTTGGGTTGTTGAACCGACCCATTCACGGCCTTACCGTCGATAGGGAGACCCAGTAGCATGTACACATCCTCTAGCGTGATGGTACATTCACCTATTGGTAGGTGAAATGTATGGGTCTCCGGTCTCCACCTTTCCAACATTGCAAGAATGAACTTCGAGTCAATGGTGCAGTTGGAGATCTTTATCACATGTCCAAAACCTGCATATTCCAGATAAGGGATGATAAATGGGTCGAGAGCCAGGTAGTTGTGCGAACGGATTCTGAATCTTTTTGTGTCCTGAGTTCATAATTCAACAGGTGTAAGATTAATTAAGATGAACAACGCGTTATTTGAAGTATGAAAAATGTATAACCAAAGAAGAGACTTACAAATGCAGCAATGTTTTCCCTTGTGCCTCTGTGAGTATCGCCCATTGTTAGAAGAGCCATTGTTTAGAATGCTTGAGAATATGAAAGACTTAGGAAGAGATAGAGAGTATGATAGACTTATGAAATATTTCGTAGCAGAGAGTGAGACTTGTGTGGGTGTGAGAGATGTATGATATGGTATGTATTTATAGGCAAATAAGTTTGATGTAGTGGTTTCTTGTGCTTGCATGCCTGCGAAGTGTCACATTTGCATGCTTAGGGGGTTACACATATGCATGCATGTACAAAAAATGAAAGGTGTCACTCTTGCAGGCTAGGTGGCAGCCCATGCATGTATCACGATTGGACAGTAAGGGAGGCGCCATTGGACTTGGCGAAAGAGTACAAAAATGAATGGTGTCGCCACCCCAATTGGCAAATAAGAGGTGTCATTTGTTACAGCATAGGCTCAGGCTACGTGACAGCCTTTGGGATTCCTTTCATTATTGCATGCAAGTCCATTGGAGTTGATGGGTGGAGTCTTACAACAAACATGTATATGTGCAGAATAGGGACAGGCTAGGTGGCAGCCTATGGGGTTTCATAAGCCCATGCATGTATCACGATTGGACAGTAAGGGAGGCGCCATTGCACTTGGCGAAAGAGTACAAAAATGAATGGTGTCGCCACCCCAATTGGCGAATAAGAGGTGTCATTTGTTACAACATAGGCTCAGGCTACGTGACAGCCTTTGGGATTCCTTTCATTATTGCATGCAAGCCCATTGGAGTTGTTGGGTGGAGTCTTACAACAAACATGTATATGTGTAGAAAAGGGCCAGGCTAGGTGGCAGCCTATGGGGTTTCATAAGCCCATGCATGTATCACGATTGGACAGTAAGGGAGGCGCCATTGGACTTGGCGAAAGAGTACAAAAATGAATGGTGTCGCCACCCCAATTGGCGAATAAGAGGTGTCATTTGTTACAGCATAGGCTCAGGCTACGTGACAGCCTTTGGGATTCCTTTCATTATTGCATGCAAGCCCATTGGAGATGATGGGTGGAGTCTTACAACAAACATGTATATGTGCAGAATAGGGCCATGCTAGGTGGAAGCCTATGGGGTTTCATAAGCCCATGCATGTATCATGATTGGACAGTAAGGGAGGCGCCATTGGACTTGGCAAAAGAGTACAAAAATGAATGGTGTCGCCACCCTAATTGGCGAATAAGAGGTGTCATTTGTTACAGCATAGGCTCAGGCTACATGACAGCCTTTGGGATTCCTTTCATTATTGCATGCAAGTCCATTGGAGTTGATGGGTGGAGTCTTACAACAAACATGTATATGTGCAGAATAGGGCCAAGCTAGGTGGCAGCCTATGGGGTTTCATTATTACATGTAATATTATTGGCAGCCTTGGGGGGTTGCATCCTTACTTAATTGAAATTTTTAGCCTTACGTTTAACATAACATTGATTCACATAATCTGTCAAATATTCCAACCTTCGAATTAGTCATCAAATTCATACATTCCAACCTTCAAACATTACAGCATTCATACCTTCATACAATCAATAAACCTCAAACATTCCAACCTTCAAACCTTAAAACAATTCTACGCAATGGCCTCTTCACCATAATTTGTCGTCAAAGCACATTTCAACGGTGAGACATACATTTGTCCCACAGTTGGGTTTTTGTTTAGAAACACAGATAACATTCGATTTCTCTTAAACGGGAAAGCCAATTTCTCGTACTTCAAGAAAAGATTGGAGGCTAAACTTGAACGAGGCCCGGTGTCCCAGATATTTTATCAGAATCCAGTTTTTTTTGGAAACAACCAAGTAATTTTTATAAGGTTGAAGTTCAAGATGACGAGGATCTCCAGAATATGATTTCCAGCCATGTCTATTTTGGATACGACTCTATTGAGTTGTACGTTTTTCTTCAAGAGCCTCTAGTGACACAGGAGGTAGAGCCTCCGGTGACACAGGAGGTTGATCCTTTGGAGAATGAACAAGATGAGGTAGATGCAGTTGATGATGAAGAAGAAGATAACGAGTTAGATTTTGATGAAATGGTGAATGATGATTCTGACGATGATGGCATCCCTAGTATTCCTACAGACAAAATCTACACACCACCTCCGCACATGACAAACTTTAACATGGGCGGAGATGAACCTTCTACTAACTTATTTTTCAAACCGTATATGCAGTCGGATGAAAATTTAAAAGAGAAGGACAAGTTTCATAACAGAGAGGAATGCATCAGGGCCATTAAAAAATTTCACATGCTCAACTCGGTTGATTTTAAGGTGGATCGTGTCAACCCGGAAAGGTACAAGATCAAGTGTGTCCACCCTGACTGTATGTTCAAGCTGACCACATCATACAAATTAAGGGGTGACTGCTGAGTCATAGGTTCCATGACTACCCACACTTGTGTAAGTTCCACTCAATCACAGGACCACCGAAAACTCAACTATGATCTAATCTGTCAAGAAATCCTACCCCTGGTCAGCAACGACCCATCTTTGAAGGTGAAAACAATCATCTCCCACATCACCACGGTTTTTAACTACACTCCGTATTACCGTAAGGTATGGTTAGCAAAGACTAAGGCGATTGAAAGGGTGTACGGAAACTGGGAGGAGTCATACCGAGAACTTCCCCGCTACCTGAATGCACTCAAGACGTATTCTACAGGTAGTGTTTACGTTCTGGAAACATTGCCAGCGTACGCCCAAGATGGTAGTCTACTGCATGGCAACGGAATATTCAGTTGTGTGTTTTGGGCATTTCAACCATGCATCACAGGGTTTGCATCATGCAAACCAATTCTACAAATTGACGGGACTTGGTTGTATGGGAAGTACAAAGGCACGCTATTGATGGTAGTTGCACAAGATGGTAACAACAACATTTTCCCTGTTGCGTTTGCCCTTGTCGAGGGGGAGACCGATGGTGCTTGGAGCTTTTTCCTGAAAAATCTTCGGACACACGTGGCTCCTCAACCAGATCTCTGTTTGATCTCGGACAAACATGCCTCCATTGAAAGTGCCTACAATAATCCAGCAAATGGTTGGCATGACCCTCCTTCTACGCATGTCTATTGCGTCAGGCATATCGTCCAGAATTTCTCGAGGGAGGTCAAGGACAAAACATTGAGGAAAGCGGTTATGAATGCGGGATATGCATTGACACAACCCACATTCAAATATTACTGCAACGAGATCCGTTTGTCTAATCCAGAAGCCGGTAGGTGGATCGATAATATTCCGGTGGAAAAGTGGACTAAGTCATACGACAATGGCCAAAGATGGGGGCATATGACAACGAATCTTATTGAATCAATGAATGGGGTATTCAAGGGCATACGAAACCTCTCAATCACTGCCTTGGTAAAATCTACGTATTTTAAGATGGCTGCGTTATTTGCCAAAAGAGGTGAAATGTGGAATGCGGTGTTGCAATCTGGACAACTATGGAGTGAAAGCTGCATGAAATACATTAAGGCTGAAAGTGCTAAAGCCAACACTCACATGGTTATACGGTTTGACCGATACATCCACAACTTCATTGTGAAAGAGACAATCGACCACAATGAAGGCCTGCCAAGACAAGAATACAAGGTCATTTTACCTTCTCAATGGTGCGATTGTAGCGGGTTTCAAGCATTTCGTATGCCTTGCTCTCATGTCATTGCCGCTTGTGCTCATACCCATCAAGACGCGCTTCAACTGCTGTCAAACGTTTACAAATCTGAAACGTTGCTCACTGTTTACAACAACAACTTTCCTTTGGTGGCAAAACCGGATTATTGGCCTGAGTACAACGACGATATAGTTTGGCACAATGACCAAATGCGAAGGAAAAAGAAGGGTCGTCCCAAAAGTAGGCGCATCACAACAGAAATGGACGATCTTGACAGGTTGGAAAGAAAGTGTGGTTTATGCCGTCAGGTCAGACACAATCACAAAAACTGTCCGAATCGGGCGTCTGGCTCGACCACATAAATATTGTAATACATAAAATCTTTTCAATATTTGTATTGTAAACATTTGGGTTTTCCGTTAACAGATTTGGCTACAATTAATAAAACGCGTACAACAATAATTAACGATATTCAATCTAGGAAATTACAACTGTTAACACAATTTCATCTGACCCATGCATCATCAGCATTACATCACTATTTGTTTTGACTTCCTCCAACCACACATTAGGTCTTCCTGTCGCATGTGAGGTTGTTGTTCGTTTTCGCTGGATCCTTCAAATTTTTCCCCCTCCGCGATGTCTCAATCTAGCCACCGCATCAACTCCCGCTTCAGACGCTCCATAGAGTGAATGTGCCAGAATTTCATTTTCATCGCAGGTTTCTTGGCGGAGAATATAACGTAACCATCTCTGCTAAAAATCATAGGCGACGTCATGACGCAAATAACGGAGTACAAAATAAAAATACAGTGCGAGAAAGTGTGAGAAATTTCGGAGAAACGGACGAATTATTTATAAAACAGCATTTTGCCCTAGTTTTGCCCTAGGAGCCAAGTGAGATGGCGCCTCCTCTCATTTTTAAGGAGCATGTGCCATCTCACTTGGCTAAAAGCCAAGGGAGGCGCCAAGTGAGATGGCGCCTAGGGCAAAACCCTAGGTGGAGGCGCCAAGTGAGATGGCTCCTCCTTTGTGGAGTCATCTGAAACATGGTTATTTGCGTAATTTTTTCCGAAACCCGGTTATTTGCGAAATATTATTTTAATACATGGTTATTAATAAAAAAAATTCTAGAACAAAGCCCTAAAACGTAAGAACAAACCCTAATAATGGCAAATATGCATACAGGTTTCAAAATGCAAAATTGTTTGAACCAAAATGTTCCAAATGATGACACAAACACAATGCTATGCTTAAAAGTAATCAATCATGCGTAAATTGTAAAATCAAATTCAAGATTATATGAGCAAACTGTGGGTCTGTAGCTCGTGATTCCGGCTGTGTGGAAGCTTGCAAATGATCGAAACAAGTTCTGGAGATTTCCAGGATTCTATTGGTAACCTTAGAATGCTTTGAATTGGCCTCTAAGCTTGAAATCGATCCACCACTTTTTGACAATTTTTTCAGTTTTGCTTTGTGCTCTCACGACCTGCAATCCTTGTCCTTATGCATTGTTCTTGTTCAGTATATATATTAGGACAAATTAGGTTAACAAAAATGAGTTGTATCTTTGTCAATCATGGCAATTGGATTTGATTTTGTTCCTATATCATATCATTCCAAAACAACCAAAATCATACTATTTTTGCTTCAATCAACCCTTGCATGATTTAGATATGATATGCTAGCTTGATTGGATTTGATTCCTACAAAAAATCAGATCAAAAATCAATCTTTTGTATTTTTTGCAATTTATTTGATTTATTTTGAATTTTAAATAATAAAAAATCCAAATAAAATAAATAATGAAGCAAATAAAGTGTAGATGCTGATTTGGGTTGTGGACCATGTCACAAGCAAGATGCAATCATGAAAAACTAGGCCCATTTGACAAAAAATGTATTTTTTAGCACATTTGACTTTTGGCAATTTTACAAAAATGGTCAACTTTGACAAGGCACATCTCCTCCAATTTTAACCCTAGAGAGGTGTTCTTAGAATTCTTAGAAATCGTAGGATATCCTTTAAACAACCCTTTTGTTTTCATATCAATTGGGTCTTCCATGTTCATGTAATAAGCTTTGACCCAAAAGGTGTTTTTGTTGACTTTTCAAAAGGACCTATAATGTAGAAATTCATATCTTTTGATGAGTGCATATTTTTAACTTGTGAGATGAAGATTAGTTGTAGGGAATTGCATCCTTTTCAAAATGAGCCTTGGATGGAAAATTTCTGATAAAGTATGAAGAAGTTATGCTTGGTCAAAGTCTGGTTAACTTTTCTTGAGAAACCATAATTTAGCAACTTTTGGATTTTGATGAATTTGGGGCTTTCCTTGGGGAATCATGATCAACCCTCGATCAAATGATGAATATTACTTTAAAATGTTGATGTTGACAAAAAATCTTGAAGTTTGACTGTATGTGGGCCACAATTGACTTTTGACCTAGTATAGTTGATTTTCGGGCATCTGAACAATTGACTGAGCAAAATTTTTGTGCGTGGCATGAAACTTGACATGGATGATCTTGAGAACATATTAGGACCATGGAATGAATTTTGGACCTTTGGATCTCTCACACCCTGATGAAAATGGAAACCCTAATTTGAGGTACATTGCCTTAGGAGAGAGTTTGTCTGGTCAAATCTTGGGCATCCTTGAGCAAATTGAGGACCTCAATGGGCATGTGTTGAGTCAAAATGAGAGGGAAAATTTTGGGGTACAACAGTTAGCTTCAGGGAAGATCAAGGAAGGTTAATTGATGGAAAAATTGGATTGAAAAAGGCTTGAGAATGGATTTTGAAGTTACTGAATTCTGAGTTGTGGAAAAAGTTTTGGCAGGGTGATTCTGGCTATCCAAGCTTGAGAAAATGAACGGGGAATGACCCTCTATTTATAGGTAATCAAATGGAATGTTCAAGCGTGTGAAATGATGAAGTTTGGAGGGAAATCGTGTGAAGTTGCAAACAAGAAAAGTGTGACTTCAAACTTGATCAAAACTCATCTAAAACGCGCGTTTTGCTATGCTAATCACTTCTGGAAGTTAACTAAACATGTTTAGAAGCAAAAACACGCAGAAACAAAGTGTTTATAAGCCAAATCAAGGATTTCAAATTCTGACTTGTGAGGAAACTTCAGTTCTAAGTTACCAATTTCAAAATCATGGCATTCTCAGCTCAAGGGGTCTTGGGGCATGATTCTTGATGCTTTAGAAAGATGAGGTTACAAGCTTTGAAATGGAAAAAGAATGGAATCAAATGGATGCTTGATCTGAAAGTTGTGTTGAGTCAAAGTTGGAGAAAAAGAGTTGACTTTCCATACTTAGAAATATTTCAAGTTCTTCTTCAAAAATGACCTATAATGTCTTGCATCCAAACACGGCCTTTCACTTGGAATTTGCTCTTGACCAAAAAAGATGGCATGAATTAGATCCCTTGAATGACATTTTGAAACTTGAACCATTCAAAATATCCAAAAATTGAGAGAGTTATGAATTGTTTAAGTTGGTAAAAAAAATCATGAAATGACCTATAATCTTTTGCATCCTTAAGGCAACTTGCATCCATTTTCTCACTTTGCATATAAAAGAAGGCATAAATTTCACACCTTCAAGATCATTATGGAAAAATAATGGGCTCAAGGTGATAAAATTTGACCAAGTTATGATCATTTGAAGTCACACATGGAAAATTGGGGATTCATCTGGAGGACTTGTAATCTTTCTTCCTCATTAAGTCTCTTCATCATGACAACTCCTTGAAACTTTTGAAGTGATTTGTTGATAACCTTTTGAAGAGAAATATGTATTTGGAATCACTCAAAAATACCAAAATATGAGTAAGATATATTCCTTTGAAGTTCAAAACCCTAACTCCTTAGATCAAGATAATGGTTTGAGGAACTTTGACAATTTTGAACAAACTTCTTGTACCAACACACATGATTTGTAAATAGAAGTTGTTGAGGATGATAATGAGAACTCATATCCACTAAAATAACTTCCATATCTTGAACATTGACAGAAATATGCACTTGTGACCAAATGGAATAAAATCTTTTCCAACCATGACAACTTCTCCAATTAATCCCTTGTGCTTTTCAACCAAATTTAATAACCTTGAAATGTGATGAACCAAAATAACCTTGCCATGCCAATTCTTCCAAAACCAATCCAATGGTGAGGTTTGAACTTCTCAAGCTTTATTGACTAGGGCATGGAAATAAACTCATGAACCCATGGGGTAACTTGTTAAATCCCATTGCCTTTACCTACATGGATAACAAGTAAGACAAACCAACATTACATTTTATTTAGTTAAAAGAAGAAATCAAGACAAAAACAATATTCATGATCACAAAAGAACATAAGTCAAGGTGCTTGGTGATTCCTCAAAAGGACAAAGCTAAATATAGGGAGGGGAACCAAGAATCCTAGTGTGATTCTGTTGTGAATGAATCCACATGGTATGATGAAGAGATCTTAGGGGGGAAAATGGGGTACAACAGAGTGGCATTTATTTTCTTTTATATATCTTCATGTGTATTTTGATTGACTGATTTAACATTGTCTGCATGCAGGAACTTGTTTGTTTTTCAATATTAACCCTGATGCGCTGATTATGTTTGCCTTGAAATGTTTCTTTTATTTTAAACCATTCATTATCACTCTTTAAATGATTTTCTGGCATTTTTTGATACCAACTACGCCAACTCTTTTGCCTAGTCAAAAGATTGGAGGAAGGGTGATATCTCTGATTGTATGCTTTTGAGTAGAACCCTGTTAACGATGTACATGCCTTATTTCAATCACCAAACACTGGAGATATAAGGGAGATAGACCCCCGTTAACCCCTCCGAGCCTTCGAAGTAGGAGTTTCTTTTCTGTTAAAAAATAAAAACCTTATTTTTGAACCCGGGGCAGAGTAGATATTCAGATAATTTGATCGGGCATTTCAAATTTCAGAAGGAGCATCCTATTTGAGGATCACCACCTTTTATCTCTCTCATTATGAGGTCGGAAAATGTCAAAACAATAATAGTTATTTCCCCAGTGCAAAAAAAGGCAACAAACAAAAATCCCGAGGTCGGGATAGAATCGATACAACAATGGAAATCCCTCGCCGACTGAGGAATAGGGCATCCACTTTTCTTCAAAAAATGAGGTTTAAAGACTTAGGGTCACAAGACTTGTTCAAAAAGGAAAGTATGAAAAAAAAGAAACAAAAAGCCCCGCTAAGTCGAAACTTGAAAACAAGTCGCTTAGGTAAAAGTTAGGGAATCCCGCTGGACTTCCAAATTGAAATTCAAAAGAATTGGTCCAGGAAAAAGTTAGGGAAAGAAAAAGGAGGAACTTGAAAATCCTGAAAGGCATAAAAGGATTATCCAATGAAAATCCTCATCAAAAGAAAAGTCGTGCAATCAAACACCCAAAAAAATAAAAGAAGAAGGAGAACGAAAAAAAACCAAGAATTAAAGTGACTGTCGTGTCAAAGTAACCGTTGAGATCCCTTAATCATTATAGCCTCTTTCCAGAGGTGAGTACTCGCATCAAGTTAACTGAATGTAGGACTGGAGAACATCATGGAGAATGGGTGGGTACCAAATAATTTTGAGCCTTAAAAATCTTTTTTTTTAAAACCCAAGAACCAGGCCACGTTACAACCCTCAAAAGTCCTAACTGAAACATGGGTTTAGCCTGAAAGCATACTACAACTGGATATCGCTTCCTAAACATGTGTTACATATATATTTTGGCATCTTATCACCTGCATCAGGTTTGTTTTAAAGGAGAAAAAGAAAGTTTTTTAAATTATGTACTCTAACTAGTGATTCGCTCACGACAGGGATGCAACATCGTTTTCATTCAAGGTTTTCAATTTCAAGATTTACGTAATTGTTGCATCAGGGGTAGTCATTCCTATAATAAACATCGTTCTACATATAAAACAATTGTTTGACACAAAAAGAGCTTACACAATGAACATCAGTAAAGAACTTAATGTTGTCAGGTTGGGAAGATTTGGTTTTTCTGTTGTACAGAGGCCATTTGTGGCGTGGAAAAGAGCTTTCCCTATCCCCAGTGAAGTTTCAATTCCTTAGCAGAGTTTTATTACCCATAAATATTTTTTTAAGAGAAAGGCTTCGTTCTAAGACTCCAGGCCTGAAGATGTCGCATATCTCTAGTGGAGTGGTTTGAATGGGAACTCACATTCTGAAGAAGTTTCAATTCTCTAGAGGAGTTTCCGATTAGAGATTTATTATCTTTATTTCTCATCTACCAGCTAATCTGTTGCTTGGGGCATCCCTATGATAGGATCTTTTCTTTATCCCCAGTAAAGATGATACTGTGTGACTATCTGCATGATCCATCCAATGGTTGCATTCCAAAAGTTCAATAATCTCCAACAAAGTGCTCTTCGACAGAGTTTTATTTCCCTGGTGAAAACTCGTTTCCTCAACAGAGCTTTGATCCCCCTACAGAGATATTACAGTCTTGCCCTGATCTTCTCCCACAATGTCCAATATTCATTTGGCATCCCTCTCCAGAAGCTACAATATTGATATGATCTTCTCTAGGAGTTCTCAATTTATTTTTGCAACTCCTCTATGTGTTTGTAGCATGTTTCTACCGGTTACTCATTTATTACTCCCCACGAAGTTCCAACTCTTCAAGGGTTCCTCCTCAACGGTTCCTTATATGTTATTTTCTACAGCAAATTTTGCAATTTATTTTTGCAAAGTCTTGCCAAATCCTGACATCTTGGTTGTTGGCTTCTCGTTTGGCCATCCCCCAGTGAAACGCTTAAACATGCATCATTACATTGCATCTACCAAAACGCGTAGCATTTCCATTATATGGAGCATTACGTTATATAAATTTTTTTCAAACATGCATCGGAACATAAGCCATTACTGTTTCTGTTCATCCCCAGTGATTTGCTAATTCTGCAAGTTTATGCCCAGTGAGGTCTTCTTCCATATTATCTCAAGTTTCACCCCATACAAATATCCTTTTGATGTTAATCATTTGATTGTTTGAGTGTCTACTCTTGATTGTAGTTCAGTTTTACCCTGGTAGCCTTCTCGGGTGTTTACTACCTTCACCGGTTCATTCCAATGTTTAATGATGTACCTTTCGAATATAAGTTTTGTCTTGATATTCACTTTCATCAGGTTTTTAGGTGTACGTCCTAATCTCCTTGCTTTAGGCCGAGCTCAGAGTTTCGTCTCCTCACCTTGCGCATGAAATCCAGTCTCGTTCTGGTACTCATCTAGTTCAGTTTTGTATAACTAGTTATAATGAGTCGATCTTCGTCTCGTTTTTATTTTCATACCTTGGACTTCATCAGTTACCGTTTACTGAAACCTTTTTCGGTTATCGTTTACCGAGTCTCTTTGCGGTGTTCGTACTGCGTCCCTGGTTGAATTCAGTCTCTTTTGTTCCTTGGATTCTTATATCAGTTTTCATCACTGTTTATCCATTGATCTGAGACCAGCAGGTGCTCTGAGAAACATGCGCTCTCATCACTTTGCTTTCGGTCGAGTTTCGATCTCGTCGCCTGTGAATGAAATCCAGTTTCGTTCTGGTACTCATCTAGTTTAGTGTCGCCTAAATAGTTATAATGAGTCAAGTTTTGTCTTGTTTGTTTTTGTTTTCATACCTTGAACTTTATCAGTTATCGTTTACTGAACCCTTTTTCGGTTATCGTTTACCGAGTTTCTTTGCGGTGTTCATACTACGTCCCTGGTTGAATTCAATCTCTTTTGTTCCTTGGATTCTTCTATTAGTTTTCGTCACTGTTTATCCATTGATCTGACACTAGCATGTGCTCTGAGAAACATGCACTCTCACCACTCTTGCTATGGGTTGAGTTTCGCCTCGTTACCCGTGCGTGAAATCCAGTTTCGTCCTGGTACTTATCTAGGTTAGTTTCGTCTAACTGGTTATTTGGGTCGAGTTTCATCTCTCTTTTGTTCCTCACTCCCGGGATTCTTTCAGTTCCTTCGTACTGGCTATCTTAGTTTAAGATTAGCAGGTGCTCCTAGAATCACGCACTCTAGACACTTCGCTTTGGGTCGAGCTCAGAGTTTCGTCTCCTCACCCGCGTACTTTTTCTTTTCCAGAGTTTAGTTTCACCTATTCTCTTTAGTTTGAGTCTTATCTCACCCTTTTGTGGTCCGGTTTTGTCCTGACACATTTTTGCGGAGGTTTAGTTTCGTTTATTATTCTAAGCTTTGGTTTTGTCTCATTTTTATTAAAATCTGCAATACAACTTCATTCTGACGCATGTCTTGGGGTTTTTTCTCTGCTTTTTCTTCAAGAGTGTAAATTTTCGGGTTCTTTTATATTCAATCATCTTCAACTCTAAATGCTCGAAAGCTTTCACTTTTCTCACTTATCCAGTTAAATATAATTGAATAGGGTCAGCTGTTGCACCCTAAAATTTACCCTATTTATTTAGGCTTATGTTTCATCATAAACATCATATTGCATTGCATTCATACACGGTGTAGGGATCAAGGTATTTTGGCTTATCAAGCCTCCCTCAAGCTTTAGAAGATTGATTATATTAACAAGTTTCTCAAGGAGAGCCTTATTGTCTAAACCTCTGGATCTTTCAAGCCTAAAGGTTTCGCATATCTCAAGGTATCTTATCCACCTTATTGGATCATCAGAAGATTGAGTATTGTGCTGTTATAAGGAGAATCACTTCCTTTTGATTCATCAGTCAAAACAAGGGTTTGAGTTTTACAGGGACTCTTTGGAATTTTTGAGTGGAAACTCCTTCCATAGCCTCTATGTGTTTAGAATATCATATGTTTGAAGTTTTGATCACTAATTTTGAAGAGAATGGTTCAATTGAATCAGAAGGGGCAAAACAGTCATTTTACTCAAAAGTCAACAAAGTCAAAGTTGACCAAATGAACTTTTGGTCAACGTGAGATATTTGACATGTATTTTCATGAAGGATGATCATTGTTGATTAGTTTTGTTGAGAATTGCAAGTTTGAGAGGTTACTTGGATTTGAAGTTATCTTGGTGATTGAAATTTTCACTAAGTGTTTTTTATTTTGGCCTGACTTTGCAAGGGCATAACTTTCTCATTTTTCAGGGGATTTTGGTGATTCTTTTTGCCAATTGAAGAGGGGAAAATGATCTACAAGGGCCCACAAAGGACAAAAACACACTTCTTACTCAAAATCGAAAGTTACGAGCCTTTGAAGTTTAAGGCAAGTTGGGCATTTGTTGAGGCACCTTGGGCGTCTGGCCAGGCAAGGCAAGGCATTTGGCCCAGGAAATTCATCAAACAGTTGGTAACATGCCTATATCTTTTGGTTTGAGGCATAATTCAAAAATGTGCCTCATGCATTTTGAAGGGGACTACGAAAGCTTCTCATTGAACTTGGAATCAATCAATTTGATTTGAATTCGAAAGAGTTGTGGTTTGAGGAAGTTGGGTGCTGAAACTGGATTCGAGTGGTTCTCTCTGATTGCCTTTAGTGTGGACCATTCGAAGTAGTACCTTGGGCTGGTTGAAGCCTCATTTCTTCTCTCTTTGTTTGGACAGTTCAAAGTAGTACCTTGGGCTGGTCGAAGCCTCATTTATTCTCTCTTTGTTTGGACAGTTCAAAGTGGTACCTTGGGCTGGTCGAAGCCTCATTTATTATCTCTTTGTTTGGACAGTTTGAAGTGTTATCTTGAGGGCTGGTCGAAGCCTCACTTTTTTCTCTTCGCTTGGACATTCAAAGCATTATCTTGAAGGCTAGTCGAAGCCTCACATTTCTCTCTTCATTTGGACATTCAGAGTGTCACCTTATAGGTTGGTTGAAACTCCATTCATGCTCTCAATTTGGACCAATCGAAGTGTTATCTTGGGCAAGCCAGCGCACACAGTTTTGGGCAAGTTGGTTGGATTTGCCCAGGAATCCTAAGCCTTATATCTTGCTCATCCCTCCATCATTTCTTTCGAACCTCAACTTGTTTCGAAGCTTAGAATATGTTCTTTAATTGGCTCAGGGAAAATTTGAGAACGCACGAGCCAATTTTCTATGGCCTTATTTAGAAATCAATTGACTTTTGGTGCACGTGTGGGTCATGCAAATTGCAGGTTTTTTACATCCTTCGATTCTGACTCTTGGTGCACGCGTGGGTCATGCAGGTTGCAGTTTTTTTACATCCTTCGATTTTGACTTTTGGTGCATGCGTGAGTCATACAAGTTGCAAATTTTATACATCCTTCGATTTTGTTTAGTTGTAGGGTGATATTGCACATGCTTGGCTCGAACCACACACTTTGTTTCTTTCTCCTTTTAGCCAAACAATCACACTTTCCTTGCCTCCCCACGCTTTTTGCATTTTTGCCAAAATTAGTAACTTTCATCACAAGCAAATCAGTCCCATGTGCAATCCTTACCACCTCACCCCCTCACGCTTTGTTTTCCTCACTCATACAACTCACAGCTCATCAAAACGCAACATAAAAAGCCAAATAAACAAACAAAACACAAGCACATGATCTCACATTTCCATTTACCTGTTTTAGCCAATCTTCCCCCAACGGATTTATTTGAGTTACGACCCTATTTCCCTCACTCTAAACACTCTATATAAACACTGCATTGTTCATTCAAAAAATGGAGAAGGAGGCAAAGAGAGGAACCAAAGGCTGGAGGAAGCTCAAGATCTGAAACCACTTTTTCTCCCAAAATCCATTTCTACGATTCCCCCGCTTGTTTGTGCATTTTGAGTGATTTTTCTTGCATTCTCTTCTCCAAGTGCTAAAGATTGCAGATCGAGGCTTGGTTTGCAGCTAGAGTGAAGGAGACAATAGATACACTTTTGCCTCAAAGGTTAGAATCCTCAATTTGAATCCTAATTTCTGGCCATGAATTGTATGATTTGAGTTTGGAACCACATTGTTTGATGTTCATTAAGTGTTTCTGCAGCTTTAGAGCTTTTGATTTGATGATATATGTACGCATGATGAATCTGAAAATTTCTGCTCGGTGTGTTTTCTCAATTTTCATGAGATATATTCTTGATTTGTGGTTAATAATTTAGTGTGATTCGAATAGCATGGTGAATATCTTATTTCTGGCTTTGATTTACACAAAATTTCATAAAAAATGGTGTGCAATTGAGTATGAATGATAGATCTGAACATGAGCCTTAACATCTATTTTTTCGCGCGCATCTGGTTAAGGCAAGAGGTTGAAGATGAAGCGTATCACCTCCTGATTGGTCTATTTTGAATTTCACATCTATTTGAATTATGTTTTATAACTTGATCTTCCTTGATTTTATTTCTTGATCAAAACTTGATGAAAAATTCTAAAAAATTTCATGAAACTTAAAAATAATATTTCTGACCTTGTGCATTTTTTTTCCAGAATTTTTGAAAATGTTTTGATTGGTTTTAAAATTCATGTGTTTAATTAATTTCTTGTTTAATATTTGATTTTATTTTAATATGTATCTTGATCCAAAAAATTCATAAAAAATCATAGGAGCTTATTTTTAATTCTAATATTTGAATATAATTTTGGTTGAATATTTTTCTGACTTTTGATTAGAATTTTGTTTTAAAATGTGCATATTTGTTTAATTGTTTAATGGTTTAAATTTAAATTTATTTCTGATTTTTCCTTAATGCAAAAAATATGGAAAAATAAGTTTTCTGATCCATGGAGTTTTCTTTATTTGTTTATGATTTTAGTTTGAATTATTTAGAATTGGAACTTGATAAATCAATAATTGAGTTTATTTTCTAAATAATTAGGGTTTTGATAATTCACTTGTTTGATTTGATTCCAAAAACTAATTTTTGTTTGAATTACGGAAGTCCATTTCTATTTTTGATGAGTATTCAAAGTGAAAGTGCCCAATTGATGTTGCATATCTTGTTGCAATTTATTTGATGGGCAATGAACTTGTGAGAGACCTATAATTTGACACCTAATGATCATGTTGCTACTGTTTTCCTCACACCAATTCAAATCAATTCACTTGAGTTCCCATAGGTGGTTAATGAGCCCTTTTGATTCATGCCTCCTAACTAATGATTCTTTTCTTGTTTTTTTTACTACTTTGAACTTTAAACTTTTGGTTTGAGTTTGAGGTTATTAAATGAACAATGATAACATGTTGAGGAATGATACATCAAGGATAGTCTCATAAAGACTTGAGATCACTTGACCTCTAATGTTTGAACCATTCCATCTTATGGTGAATTTGATGTTCAATCCTTTCTTTTCTTTTGAATCTTTGAGGTATATTGAATGCACTCGTGCAACATGTATTAGAATCAACATTTCAAACTCTTGATCATATCCTCATAGCATGTTAGAAGCTTGATTTCAAGTCTTTGAATGGTTTAAGTCTTCTAACTTTGTCTTTGTTTGAATTCTTTGCCTTGCTAATTTGTGATCCAAGCTTTGTGATACATTTTGTGGAATCCTTCTTCTTTGTTATGCTTGTAAACCATAATGAAATAAATGAGTATGGATGTGAATTGTTTTATACTGACTTCTAAAGTCTTTGTTTTTATTTCCTCTTTAGCTCCTTTGATCCTTGATTGATATTTACTTTTCAATCCAACATGGTGACATGAAAGGAGCAATAATTCTTTAGTTTTGACCTAGTTGTTGTTTGAGTTTGCTTAATGCTTCTTACATCTACTGATTGGATGTTTTGTCATCATGTTCTTCCACTACTTTGGCATACCATTTTCCATCCCTTATTGGTTCATCATCTATTTTGAAATCACTAATTTGTGTGTTGAATGTGAGAGGTACTCTGGGGAAAGTTTCTCCATTTAGACTTAGTATTGTAGTGTTCCACTTTATTTGTGGAACACAATTGGTTGTGTTTGCACTATTCTTGTGCTTTGTATATTTGTCATTCTTTTGCAGGATATATACATGGTCATGAATGCTATACCTCACCTGTGGGATATGTTCATATTTGGAGCCTCAATGCATATATTTAATAGCATGATTTCTGACTTGATTTGTTTACTGATGCTAGCTTGCTTGAAGTTCTCTGAGTTTCTTTTTCTTGCTCATTTGCTACAGATAGTTATCCGTTTGGTATTGCACTATTTACCTTTTATTGTTTCCTCTCGTTATTGCTTTCTATTGCATAATGGGATCTCCTGTTTTGATATATGTCAGGAGTCCCTCTTCTTTATTTAAAGACATGTTTAAGGAGATTCTGCATATGTACCTTGCTTGCTACTCATGTTTAAGCACTTGTTTGCTCTCATGTTTGGTATTTACCATGTTCCCTTAGGATTGTTCGTGTAGGGTTAGTCCTCAAGCTAGACCCTAGGATAGGAATCCATGTATGCTAACATAGGGCAGAATCTCCCCTCTTTTATCCTAAACCTTAGGGTCAATCATTGTATGAAAACATTAGGGCTAGAGATTAGGATAGTCTCCCATAGTTGTTTTCTTTTCCTTTGCATTCTTGCATCCTAAAACTAAAACTTTTTCTTGGCAAATCATAAAACATCTCTAATAAACTTAAATCCTTCTTCAAGGTAAAAAATACAAACCAATCTTAATTGTTTGTGCACTTTTCTGTTTAATATTTCATCATCTTTGCCATGATACCTTATTATCTTTTAGCCGATGCTTCGCCATCGCATATTTGTTTGAAGCTGATGTTTTGCCATCGTACATATTTGTTATCCTACTTTGATTCTCAATATCATTGTTAGGTGTGTTTTTTTGTTCTCTGGTTTATTGATGTTTCGCCATCTTTGCCATGATACCCTGTTATCTTTTAGCCGATGCTTCACCATCGTATATTTTTTTGAAGCCGATGTTTCACCATCGCACATATTTGTTATCCTACTTTGATTCTCAATATCATTGTTAGGTGTGATGCTTTATTCTTTGGTTTATTGATGTTTCACCATCTTTTCCATGTTATCTTCCTATCTCTTAGCCGATGTTTTGCAATTGCACATTCTTTTAGCCGGTGTTTCGCCATCACGCATGTTTGTTATCCTACTTTGATTTTCAATATCATTGTTAGGTGTAATGTTTCATCATCTTGTATGATATTTTGCTATCATGATGATGTTTTATCATCTTATCTGAGTTTGTGTTGCCATGAGGGATGTTTTGTCATCCACTTTTGTTGCTTTATCATTACTGTTGATGTTTTGTCATTTATCTGATGTTTTGCCATATTGATTGTTACTTTTATCTTATTAACTAAAAAACACAAACCAACCAAAATATATGAGCCGAACTACGGCTGCTCTGATTCCTTAAAAGGGATACGTAGGCATTGGGGTAGGGCCCAGGCGAGCATAACTTTTATTTTCCCTACATTCCTTTTTCCTTTCTTTTGCATGAATTCGCTGTACAACTTAGATATAGATTCTTACACACCCATTAGATTAGACAACAAGAGTGGATACTGTAGAGTACTACGTGCGTGTGGCATACTAATACCTTCCCCTCGCGTAAGAAACTCCCTTACCGATCTCTCGGTCGCAAGATCGTGATTTCACCCTCTTCAGGTTTTCTCGATGTTTACCTTTCCTCTCGGCGGGATAAAAGACGTTCAGTGGCGACTTCATTGGTTTTATTATCAGATGAGGGTTCGGCCAGGTTGTTTCACATCTTCTGGTCACAAATCAATATAGAATTATATACCTCCTTCATTTTGAATGTGCTGCTCATACTGATGTTATCCCATATTTCCATGTTTCAAATCTGGTCCCTCTCCTTGAGCATGGCTTTTACGATCCAAGTGTAAGAAGGTTTAACTTCTATGTCCATAATGCTCCTATTTTTTAAATAGTATGCCTGAATCCATTTTACCCATAGAGAATTTATCTTGCCACTTAAGTTCCACAGCAGTTTGATCATGTTTGTCTTATTTCGTACTTCAATGTCAATTATGTTCAGATCACCATAACTATTCGGTTTGCATACTTTTTTCCAAGCTACAAGGGCTTTACGACTGCCCTCAAAACCCCCTGTCCAGAGAAAAATACGACAAATAGACTTTATTTTATGAATGACTCCTTTGGAAAACGGAAAGCATTGCGGCCAATAATAATAATTTATTATTATTTTGTTGAATATGAAATTATTATTATTTTATTGAGTATAATATAATTATTTAAAAAAAAGAAGAAATAAAATGAATGTAATTTATTTTTGTTATTATTATTATTATTCTATGTTAAGTTTGAAACTAATTTTTTATCTTTAAAAATGATTAAAAAATTAGTTTATTATATATATTTTAAAAAATATTTAAGTAAAAGTATCCATGGATACCCGTAGATATCCGCAGGTATCTCAAAATCCACGGAGACCCATCTAACGGATACCCGCACGAGTATGGAGCGGGTATGAATATCATATTTACTAAATGTAGTGGGTAACGGAAAACTAGTACTCACGTCCATCGATATCCAACGCCATTTCTAGTGTGGAGTTGTAATACAGTGGGAGAACTGACTTTTTGGTTTTATCCAAATGTGCCGATAGCTAGAGTCGCCACCGACTTTTCTTTTATCCAATATTTAGGAAAGGTGAAAAGAACAGGAAAGACCTTTGATAAATTTTGAGTTCGGGGAGTAAGTTATGAAAAGGGAAGGTGTTAGCACCATTTTCATCAGTAGTTATCTACGGGCTCTTAATTGCTTAACTCACTTTTGAAAATCTTACTTTGTGTGTGTGATTTGTTTGAAAATATTTTGAAATCGCCAAGAATGAATACAAATAGTTATTTTTGAAAATATTTGTTTGAAAGTGTAGTGTGAAAAAAAGTTTCAAGAAAAGTTGTGAGCAAGCAATTCAGAGTTTCTTACCCACTAAAGTATTTCTTATTCTTTTCCTTCTCCTTTAGAGATGGTACTATCCATACTATTAGTTGGTAGGTAGCCCTATCTATTGGATGTAAAGGGACATGTGTAGGGTCATCATATGGTAATGGAAGATAATAAGTAAGGATACTTTAGCAATTATATCGAAGGGAATATCATCATTTTGTAGGCAACTCGAAGGGACTAGATCATTTTGTAGGCAACTCGAAGGGTCATCGAGGAATTGTGATCTTTATTCGAAAGGGACATGATGAGTTGATCGAGGGTATTTTGCTAAATATCCCCACTTTAGAGGGACGTGACCAATATCATAAGGCAACAAGAGAGGTTACCGTAGAGGTGCATGTGTGTGAAGTGTATTGATTCAGTTATTTATCTTGAATATTAGGGTTTTCTAGATTGTTTTTAGTCTTGCCATGCAAACCCTAGTTACTAGCAGTTATATATGTACAAAAAAATAAAGTGCGGAATATAAATTCCTAAGCTATTACATGGATTTGGGAGAGGTACATAAGTATAAAAATTTGCGAGAAAGTAAACATATGTTATTACATCCTGTGAGCAGTTACATAATTAGGAAAAAATACGAGAAAAGAAATATACGCTATTACAATTAAAGAATGCAACCTATACAATTTTCTATGAAAATTAAATAACAAGAAGAAATAAAATAGAAAAAGAATGTTAAAACATTTTATTATTTTTTTGTAGAAAATAATTTAAGTTAATAATAGTAATTAAAACCTAAATCCTGATTTATTTTAATATTAAGAAAAAAGCCAATTTAATTAATTAGTAAATAAAAAATATAAGAAAAAATTAATTACTAACTAAAACCCTAATCCTAATTTGTTAGTTATTAATAAAAAAGAATAGGTTAGTTAATTGTTAATTAAAAAATAATTAAGGAATAATTAAGAAAGAAAATAGAAAAATTAGGTTAGAAAAATAAGGTAAAAAAAACTGCACGGGGTGGATGTTGAACCTACGCCCCTGGACAAACTGTATTGCTTGCCACTAGGCCAAGCGTCTTTTGGCGTTTGAGAAATAGGCATTTATTAATATATATATAAAACTTGCGCGTTAGTTTGAAAAATAACAAAAAATAATTGTAAGACGCACAGATCGAACCCACACCCTTCACATTACATGCCTCCGTCTCAACCAACTGCGCTGCGCTTTATTTATGTTATTAAAATATAAGCAAACAAATATATAATAAAGCAAGTGAACCAGGTAAGTGTCGTAGCCCTAGCTCCGGTCATCTTCTCTGGTGAAAGGATTTTCAAATATGCAAAATAACATGTGTTAGACCATAAAAAGGACCCTATCCCCCTAATTCGACCCTTGTGAATCCAATGGTGGTGTTTGTTTGGCCTGAAAACACTTGTATCATAAGTTTCAAATAAGACATCTCAATCTGTCCTAGCCATGGCAAAACATGATTCTCACATTAGAGCTTCTGTTTTATGATTCAAACATGTTCTATGTAACAACAGGAACTTATTTGGACAGTTAATAAACATTAGCAATGCATGAAATTAATTATATGAATGTTTGAAAGAAAATCAAATCGGAGAAGATGAGTATGCTTGTTTAAAGAATCAATGGCCATGACTTTCGACCTATTCTTACCCTTAGATACCTCAGGAATGATTTGTAATGGATGGCTTGGATTGAAAGTGGTTGTATCTTTTGTTTTGACTTTGCCCTAGTTTTGACAAAAATTGAGATTTTTTGAGAGGGTGTTCTTGAAGCAATTTTCGTGTGTCCCTTGGTCTGAATGTGTTCTCTATTTATAATGGAAAATTTAGGTCAACAAAAGTGTAATCAATCTTTTGTATTTCATGATCAATGTTCGATTGAAGTTTTGCATGAAATCTTTCTTTTTTAGGCCAATCATGTAACAATCAATCTTTACACATTTTTTGCAAGTTGTCACCAGGTTTTTAGACTTATGATTTGATTCAAAAATAGATCTCCATTCCTTGATTCATTCACTTGGTATTTTATTTTATTTATTTTGCTTTTAATTGAATAAAATGAAAAATAAAAGAAATAAAAACCACAAAATAAAAGAGTGGATTTAGGAGTCTATTATGAGGTCAGAAACACGTTTGGACCTTAAAAGATAACCCCATTAGCCCAAAAATTCAAATTTGCTTAATTTGGATTTCATGCATTTTCTCAAAATTATCCAACTTGAATAAATCATATATCACTCAATTTTTATTATATGAAGGTGATCTTAGACTCCTTGGAAAGCTTAAAATATCCCCTACAATCTTCATGTTGGTCATTTTTTCATTTGAATCCTTTATCTTAATGTAAATTACTTTGACAAAAAGTGTCTTTTTGTTGACTTTTAAAATGACCTGTAATGTTTTGGCCCATATCTCTCAAATGAAGCATTTTTGTCCTTGAGATTAGAGTCAAAGTTGTATAGAATTGAATTTCCTTTAAAATTAGATTTGGTTGAAAAATTTATGATGAAGTATGTGAAAGTTGCGCTTGGTCAAAGTTCAGTTGACCTCTCCTTAAGAAAACCATAATTTAGTAACTTTTGACTTTTGATGAATCTTGAGTTTTCTTGATGAATCATGATCAAACCTTGATCAAATGATGAATGTGACTTAAAAATGTTGATGTTGACCAAAAATATTGAAGTTTGATTGTAAATTGGTCAAAGTTGACTTTTTGCCCAATATAGTTGATTTTCAATCATCTGAATAATTGATTGAGCAAACTTGTGCTGCAGGGTTTAGAATTTGGTATGAGGATTCTTTGAGACATATTAGAAACCATGAAATCCACTTGAGGTATTAGAATTCAAATTTTCCTTGAGATAAGCAAAACCCTAGTTGTAGGTCAACTGCTTAGGAGGAGAGGGTTTGTCTGATCAATCCTTGAGTAGTCTTGAGCAATTGAGAACCCTAGGAGCATGTCTTAAATAATGGGAGGGAAAATTTTGGGGGTACAACAACTGTCCCTATTCAATCTTCTTAAACCTGGAGAGTTAGATTGGCATGCTCTCCATTCATGATCTGAAGATGGAAGATGATTAAACACTTAAGTGCCTAGAAATTTGCACTCACATGTGCACGAAGTAACATTGTTGGTTTGATTGTATTGCTTGAATGGGCTTAAATATTCCATTTAGGGAGGTGATAGAGTGTCGTTAGATATGGGCTTATAGATTCCATCCAAAGTAACAGTTGATAGGAGTATTAAAATGAGTCTACACTTGACTTTATCTAAAGAATGCTTTTCAGAATGAATCTCTCCGATCCTATCTGAGGGAAATGCTTTTCAGAATGAATCTCTGAAGGAAATGCTTTTTAGAATAATGCTCTGAAGGAAATTCTTTTCAGAATAATGCTCTAAAGGAACTGCTCGTCAGATTTAGTCTTTGAGGGAAATGCTCATCAGAATAATCTCTGAGGGAGGTGCTTTTCAGAATAAATCTCTAAAGGAAATGCTTTTCAGAACGAATATCTGAGGGAGGTAATTTCAGAATAAATATCTGAAGGAAGTTCTTTTCATAATAAATATCTGAAGGAAATGCTTTTCAGAATAAATGTCTGAAGGAAATACTCGTCAGAACCAGACTCTGAAGGAAATGCTCGTCATATTTAGTCTATGAGGGGAATGCTTTTCAGAATGAATCTCTGAAGGAAATGCTCGTCATAACTAGTCTCTAAAGGAAATGCTTGTCAGATTTAGTTTCTGAGGGGAATTCTTTTCAGAATGAATCTCTGAAGGAAACCATCTGGTCATGTAGATAGTCGCCCCGTCCTGTTTCGGGGATTTCTCTACAACTTGTCTATAGATGGTTGATAATATTCGTTCGTTTGGGAACTCAACCTGAAAATACAAAGTTAGTTTTATGCAATGTCATGATGCAAGAAATGCATTACGTAATGATGCTCCCAAAATAAATGAGAATACTATATGCGTTTCGTATGCATATGCTATGATATTATGTAAATGATGTATGTATGCAATATGTCGCTGGAACGTATCAGTAGCTTCATATAATATCTTTGGTTGGGGAAAATAAATCCCTAACTGTTGCTGGGGATGAAGACAATAGTTTCTCAATTTTGTTTAGAACTTCTTTGCTGGGGATTCCCGTTTTCTGTTTTAGGACACTCCGCTAGGGACGTTCGACTTCTGCTTGGGGAAATAAAAATTCTAGGAAAATTGGTCCTTCATCGTTCTTTTGAAGGATTTGATTCTTATGTACCCCAACTAGGGACAAAAGAGATGGATAATCCTCCGATGTGTTGTCTGACCAAGTTTCAGATATGGATGTCAACTCTTCTGGGGAGGACAAAGTTGAGTGCAATATGGCCGGGGAAGAGAATCATGTTGGGGAATTGCAATATCATAGAAATAAACTCCATTGGGGAAATAAACCATATAGACTGCATTGAGGAAATAATCTCTGATGGGGATCAAGATTTTATAGGCTACGCTAAGGAAGTTTCCATCGTATGCTAGGGAAATGATCAAACTTCCTTATCCGCTAGGGGGCCTATTAGGGAAGATGATCATGTCGAGTTATTCGTCAGGGATATAGAGGTGAACCACTGAAAGATGCCCCAATTTTTGTCTGATGACATATTAGATTTTCTGGGGAATATATCTCTGTTGGGGATGAGCTTGTGAACATAGCTCTATAGAGATAGTTTCGTGGAGATTTGTGGAGGACTTGAATATTATCCCAACTCATAGAGTCTTTAGTAAATGTTAATCCTGTTTTTATGCATATATTTTGTTAACAATAATCATGTTCAAATGCATATGTTCATTCAATGTAATCATTGTACGTTTTTGCAAACAAAACAGAGAAAGTAAAACAATTTTGAATTTTGAAATCTAATTGCATTGATTTTGAAAGTTTGTCTATAAACAGACAATTTTATACAAAGAGACAGAAATCCTAGTAAGAAGAAATCGTCGTAAGAATGAAGCAAGGGTACAAAGAAAAACAAGGAAAACAACTATGTGGAAACGATCCCATCAAGTTTCACATATGTTATTGCCCTTATGTCTTCAAGCATCTCATCACTTGTTGTTGGAAGAAGATGATTAAATTGTTCTGCACCGTTTGAACTTGATGCTAGTAATAAAGATGGATGTAAGTAGATGGGTGATCCAACGGGACATAGTCGTACGCTTTAATCCCTAACTTTTGTCTGGACCGCCTTTTAGGGTTTTCAGTCCATCGGGATATCCTTTTTTGCCCAAGCCGCCTTTTCAAGTTTTCAACTTGCCGAAAGTACAATTTTTTTATATATATCCCTGATTTTTGCCCGAACCCTTTTGGTTCGCCGGGATGCCCTTACTTTTTCCTAGGCCTGTCGACCTAGCGGGTCTCTTTTATGTGTAGTATTTTTTGACTATGTCCGTATTCACATGGTGTGGAAAATCTTCACCGTCCATGGTAGTAGTAAGTATCATAGCACCACCATAAAATATCTTTTTGATCAAAAATGGTCCTTCATATGTGGGAGTCCATTTTCCCCTGGGATCACTATGTGGAAGGATAATGCGCTTTATTTACCAAATCACCATCCTAGTATACCCGATGTTTGACTTTCCTGTTAAAGGTTTTGATCATGCGTTTCTGATACATCTTACCGTGACAAACAGCCATAAGCCTTTTTTCATTGATCAAATTTATTTGTTCCAGTCGAGTCTGAGTCCATTCGTCTTCATCTAAACCTACATCTTTCATAATCCTTAGGGAAGGAATCCAAACTTCAACAGGTAAGACAACCTCTATACCGTAGACTAGAGAGAACGGGGTTGCTCTAGTTGATGTACGTACTGAAGTGCGATAACCATGAAGAGAAATTGGTAACATCTCATGCCAATATTTGTATGTCATTGTCATCTTCTGCAAGATCTTCTTAATATTCTTGTTGGCGGCTTCCACTGTGACATTCATCTTTGGCCGGTACGGAGAAGAATTGTGATGCTTAATCCTGAACTACATGCAGAGTTTCGTAATCATAGTATTGTTAAGATTGGTACCATTGTTCGTGATGATCCTTTCAGAGATGCCATACCGATAAATAAAGTTGTATTTAATGAACTGAGCCATAACATTCTTGGTAACGGAAGCAAACGAGGCTGCTTCAACCCACTTCGTGAAGTAATCAATAACGACCAGGATGAAACAATGCCCATTGGAAGCAATAGGCTTAATCTCTCCAATCATATCAATGCCCACATTGCAAACGGTCAAGGAGCAGTCAAGACATTCAAAGGAACCGGAGGCACATGTATTTTGTCAGCATAAATTTGGCATTATTGGCAAGTTCTGGAATGACGATGGTCATCAGTTTCCATAGTAGACCAATAATAACCCGTTCTCAGAATCTTCTTAGCCATTGTATACCCACTGGAGTGAGTACCAAAGACTCCTTCATGCATATCTTCCACAATTTTCTTAGCTTCCTTCTTGTCTATACAACGAAGCAAAGTAGAATCATGGTTGCGCTTGTACAGGATTTCGTTACTCAAAAAGAACTTGGCAGAGAACGTCCTTAGAAATTTCTTATCATTGATAGATGCTCTTTTCAGTTATTCTCGAGTTTCAAGGTATCTTTTTTACTTCGTGGTACTAAGGCTTTTTCTCTACTCCATAAGTATCAACTTTATAATAGTGAGTCTGTTGGACTAGTCTCTCAATAGTTATTCGAGGAGCTTCATTATCCCATATGACTTTGAACATATATGACATGGTAGATAATGTGCCTGCCAATTGATTCTCTTCTTGCGGAATATATTCAAAAGTGATTTCCTCGAAGTACGAAATTAATGTCAACACATGCTCTCGATAAGGAATGAGATTTAGATGCTTTGTATCCCATTCTCCCTTAATCTGACTGATCACTAGGGCTGAGTCCACATATACATTCAAGAATTTAATTCTCATATTAATGGCAACTTTGATACCCATGATATATGCTTCATACTCGGTCATGTTGTTGGTATAGTCAAATCACAACCCGGCGGTGAAGGGCGTATGTCAACCCCTAGGAGAGATAATCACAACACTGATTCCATTACCAAGCGCGTTGGAAGCTTCACCAAAAACCATAGTCCATCGGGATCCCGATTAATGTCCTTCATACGGTCCAGGTTCTTCATAATCAGTAACTAGCATAATATTCTCATCTGGGAACTCAAAATTCATAGACTGATAGTCATCTATAGCTTGATGAGCCTAATGATCTTCCAGTACACTTCCTTTGATTTCCTTCTGAGTAGTATATTGAATGTCATATTCTATCAAGACCATTTTCCATCTTGCTATTCTTTCGGAGAGAGCGGGTTTCTTGAATATGTATTTTATTGGATCCATCTTAGAGATCAACTACGTAGTATGAGTATACATATATTATCTTAGTCGGCGAGCTGCCCATGCCAAAGCGCAACAAGTTTTCTCGAGAATTGAGTATCTTGTTTCACATTCGATAAATTTTTTTCTAAGGTAGTATATTGCCTGCTCTTTTCGACCAGACTCGTCATGTTGCCCCAATACACACCCTATTGAGTTCTCTAATATTGTCAGGTACGTGATCAAAGGTTTTCCTTCAACCAGTGGCATCAGAATTAGAGGTTCCTGGAGGTACTCCTTGATTTTGCTAAAGGCTATTTGACAATCATCATTCCACTTCACTACTTGATATTTCTTCGACAACTTGAAGACTGGTTCACAAGTAGCAGTTAAATGGGAAATAAATCTGGCAATGTAGTTCAATCGTCCCAGAAAACCTCTGACTTCCTTCTCAGTACGGGGAGATGGAATTTCTTGAATGGCTTTAACCTTGGTAGGATCAACTTCAATACCTTTACCACTGACGACGAAACCTAGGAGTTTACCGGATCCTACCCCAAAGGTGCACTTGTTTGGATTTAACATCAACTTGTATTTCTTCAACCTTTCAAACATCTTGTGCAGGTGGTCGAGATGTTCTTCTTCAGTCTGAGACCTGGCTATCATGTCATCAATGTAAACCTCTATATCATGATGGATCATGTCATGGAACAAAGCTACCATAGCACGTTGATATGTTGCGTCGGCGTTCTTCAAACCAAAAGGCATAACTTTGTAATAGAAAGTTCCCCACTGTGTGACAAAGGTAGTTTTCTCCATGTCTTCAGGTGCCATCTTGATTTTATTATAACCAGAGAAACCATACATGAAGGAAAATACTTTATGCTGAGCGGTGTTGTCAACCAGAACATCAATATGCAGAAGCGGAAAGTCATCTTTAGGGCTTGCATTATTCAAATCCATGTAGTCTATACACATATGCATCTTGCCATCCTTCTTAGGTACTGGCACCACATTTGCAACCCACTAAGAATATAACGTAACAACTAAGAAACCTACATTGAACCACTTCATAACCTCAACGTTGATCTTTTCAGACATCTCGGAACGCATACGAAGAACCTTCTATTTTATAGGAGGACAACCTTCCTTCATCGGTAGACGGTGAACCACAATGTCAGTATCAAGCCCTGGCATGTCTTCGTATGACCAAGAAAAGATCTCAACATAGTCACGCGACATCTGGATTAATCTCTTTTTGACACTGTCTTCTAGGTTGGCACTTATCTTGACTTCTTTCTTGTCCTCTTCAGTACCCAAGTTCACAACCTTGACTGGCTCTTCATGCGGTTGTATGGCTCTTTCTTCCTGCATTAACAGCCTATCAAGCTCTCTAGGTACTTCACAATCTTCCTCACCTTCGTCCCCGACTTGGTAGATCGAATTTTCGAAGTCATAATTGGCAATAACATAATTATTATCAATGGGATCCTAGATGGATATGGATATGCAATTTGCTTTGTGGATGTGTGTAAGAACACATAGCTATTTTGAAAGCAATAAAGTAAAAGAAAGACAAAGAGTGCAAAATTTGAATGCAAACGTCCAATGATTTATTAAATGAAAATATGCGGATGAAAAATGGCAACCCTAACAAATGGACCATTGTGCCCCGGGTAAGGCACAAGGTTTAACATTGGGATCAGTAATTTCAGTATTTTTATCTTCAATAGTCAACGGTTCTTGCTTGACGCCATGGTAGTAGACATCAGCTCCATAATTCCAAGGGATAACCTTATCAGGGGAATATGGAATTGGCCCAGATGCGGTAATGATCAAAGGAGCAACTCTAGGTTCGACAGTAATCTTCATAGGACCCTTATAAGTGATCCTTACAAGAGTACCAGAAATTGTAGACACGTCTTCAAGCTTCAGGTCTTCAAACATACTCACCACATAAGGAGTATTCTCAAATAGAATTACACGGTCATCCATCAAACACTGAACACCTTCTTTAAGCAGTGCACAACCATTGGATTGTGACACACAATAGTATCACCTTTCAATGCAATCCGGAAATAAACCGGCTTGTAGCAGTTTCTTCTAAACAAACATCCGAGGAGTAGTCAAGTCATTCACAACAGAAACATAAGAAACATCATCAATAACATTAATACCATTGTCGTAACTAGGAATATGTGTAGTGATCACATTAGGAGTCTCAGGAGGATAAAATTCAATCTCCTTAGTGTTAATCATGTCTTGGATCTTATTCTTCAGAGCCCAACAATTGTTAGTGTCATGTTCGAGACTGTTGGAGTGATATGCACACCTTGCATTGGGACTATAACATGGAGGGGAAGTATTAGGATTCTGAGGAGGGTCCTTCAATGTGATTAGTTCCACCTTCAACATGTGTTGCAATGCTTGAGACAACGACATGTTGATTCTTGTGAATTGTATCCTGGGTGCATCCTGTTTACGCTGACTACTCTGTTGTTGTTGTTGTTGTGGTACTGGCACGGGATTAGAGATCAGAACTGCCCCCACAGATTGGTTGCGGTTACTCTTACTATGCGCCTTCTGGACGTACACGGCATTGGGTTCTTTCTTACCATTATAATACTTCTTTATAGTATTTGTAGATGTAGCCACCTGAATTTTACAGCTTCTGATTCCATTCTTAACATGTTCTCCTGTTAATATCAGTTCAGTGAAACTGACTGAAGAACTTCCAAGTATGTGATTATAGAAAGGACCTGTTAGCATGCTCATGAACATGTCAACCAATTCCCTATCAACCAAAGGAGGTTAAACTCTGGCTGCAAGATCTCTAAATTTTTATGCGTACTCTTTAAAGCCTTCCTCAGAATCCATGGACATACTCTGTAGTTGCATGCGGGTTGGCACCAAATCAGAATTGTATTGATATTGTTTGTAGAAAGATGCAACCAAATCTTCCCAGGTATGGATATTGGTACCTTCAAGTTGATAATACAATTCTAGTTGTGTTCCAGACAGACTCTCTTGAAAGAAATGCAACCATAATTTCTTGTCAGCAGTGTATGGTTGAATTTTCTGAACCTATGATCTCCAATGCATCTTTGGGAAAGAAACACCATCATACTTGGCAAAGGTATGAGTTTTGAACTTAGGAGGAATGACTACTCCTGATACTAAACCCAATTCTTCAAAGTTCAAGCCAGGCACCTTCTGGATCTCCATAGCTTTTAGAAGCTCTTCTAACAGCTTATACTTCTCATCAGCAGGGGGATATTGTTCATCCAAATAATCCTCTTCCTCTTCATCAGGAAACTTGTCAGAACCAAGGTTGTTTCTTTTAGTTTTAACACTTTTACCATCTTCATCCTGGTTTTCATCTTCGTACGATGGGATATCAAGATCTTGAGCTTGCTTGACTGGACCTCTGAACCTCCTCTCCATGTTAAAGACACTGATTGGTTTCTTTGTCTTCTTCTTCTTCTTCCCATTAGCGATGAGTGCCATCAATTCATCTTTCCCCTTGGCTAAGTTTAGGAACATCTGTTGGAACTGGGCATTTTAAGCCTGGAGATCTTTGAGTGTCTGTTCAAGAGCCATTTTCCTTAAATAAACAACAAGAAGATGAGAAAATCTGTCTTATAAACCTGTTATATAATGATATGTATGGTATGTAGATGCATATGCAATGTTTTCAAGGACCTCGTAGGATTTAAATTTGTTAATAAAAAGGAAACAACAATAAAGATTCTTGTTCGTAAGTTCATATTATAAACGCCTTTTAGGCTTAAAATTAAAAAAAGGGTTACAAAGGAATAAATTATGACTCAAGTCTCCCATGGATCCTTCCTCTTTGTGTTGACATATGCATTAAGGCTCTGCTCTTCGTGAAGGCGTTTGGTCAGCTCCAATACTTTCTTCTCACTAGCATAAAACTGAGTCTCAAAGGTGTCCCTTTCTTCTTTCAGTTGAATCTAAGACTTATGTAGCTCTTCAAGGTCAGTAGGCATATCTGGATGAAGAACGGTATGAGGAATACCTCCTTCAGCAACAGGCTCCATAATTACTGGTAGGACAGTGGGATATGGCATTATAAGATTTTGAGCACGAGATCACACCCATCTGAGGTAGGGCTCCAGAGGGATGGAGTTTTTCTGTCCCAAAGTCTTGCTATCAATCTTATTCACCATGACCCAAGCACATATAAACCTTTGACGGTAACCTTAAGGATCGTTCTCGTAATCAAATACAATACCTTGGATGAGCATATCATAAGAACCGTCTCTTCGAGCATAACCAAATTTACATAGATCTAGGGAAGGGTTGTAAGTGATACCTCCCATTATGCTAAGGAGTGGCACATTAGGGAATTCCCCATATCGATCAATAATAGTGATATCCTCCTGAGATCGGGAACACCAATAGATATCTGAATGAGAGAGTGGCATCATCCTTTGAGACCACCTCAAACCTTGTTCATTCTTCATCATTGATCGGGGAAGGTGCAAAATAAACAACTTGGATAGTAAAGGTATGAAACACATAAGAGTCTCTCACTTCCTCATAGTACGAGTGCGAAGAGAATGCAAAATATCTACAAGAAAAGTAGGCACGAGATTATGAGTAAGAAATATTTTGATGGCGTTCACATCTATAAGTTGGTTTGGATTAGGGAATAGTACTAAACCATAGATCAACAGAGCCAAGATATCCTCGAAAGCATGAAACTCATAGCATCCAGAAACAAATGATCCATCTCTATCAGAAATTTATCAAGAAGGCCATTGACTCCACTTCTTGTTTCCCAATTAGATACAATGTCGGACCGCTTCAGATGTAAGACTGCTGTAATATCTTCAGGTTTTGGAACTTTCTCTAAACCGGTGAAAGGTGTCTGATCAAGAATAGGTACTCAGAGTAGCTTAGAGAACTCTTCCATTATGGGTACCAGCTGATAATCTTTTGGTGAATTGAGATTTTTCGGGAACCTTTGAGACTAACTCATTGAGCTGGGAAGGTACCCTTACAAATTTGATCCAGATAGTGTTTTTGTGAGCGGAGGCCATAACCTATAAAAAATAACAAAGATAAATCCCTAGGTCCTTGAAATGGTTAGTGAAAATGTTATGTTATAATGATATGATGTTATGATGTCATGTTCATGTTAGATAAATAGAAAACATACACAAGTCACACAAGAGCCTTAAGTTTAAAGGTTTGCATGAAGTCCATAGGTAAGTAACCTTCCCCATTGAAGTTAAGTTGGCATAACCTATCCTAAAATAGTAACCGGGTTCTAGGAATCTCATATCACCAATATTTCTCGCAGGCTTTATTTTAGCACGGCAACTGGCTTGCCACCAAAACATCTCGAAAGTCAAATCTCAATGAGCGTAGTTTCGAGTATCAACCAACCTTGGACTACACCAAAGCCAGCTATCTCACTACCTTCTAATGGCCAAGATGGGTCAATTAAGGTTCTAAAAGTAAGTTAGTGTTAACGACACCACGTGGAAGCTTAATGTTATCCTTGACTGACTCAAGGAACATACGTATAAACCAAAGTGTCACACTAACTGTAGCCATCATGTTAACCATATCAGTCTATGTCGTACAACCTTTATAATCTATTGCTACTTACCTAAGGCATCCCTAGATCCGGGTGTAGGATCTTACAAGCAATTAAACCCAAACAAACCCTTAAAGTAAAGCAAGCAAAGCATACAATTAAAAGCAAGTAAAGTGATCTTAAACTCTAAGGCAACCCTTCTTTTTTAAGTAGTAATCCCCAATAGAGTCGCCCGTTCTGTAATACGGTGGGAGAACTGACTTTTTGGTTTTATCCAAATGTGCGGATAGCTAGAGTTGCCACCGACTTTTCTTTTATCCAATATTTAGGAAAGGTGAAAAGAACAAGAAAGACCTTTGATAGATTTTGAGTTCGGGGAGTAAGTTATGAAAAGGAAAGGTGTTAACACCCTTTTCATTCGTAGTTATCTACGGACTCTTAATTGCTTATCTCACTTTTGAAAATCATGTTTTGTGTGTGTGATTTATTTGAAAATATTTTGAAATCGCCAATGTAAAGCTGACTTTGTAATGATTCTTGTATGAGTCCTCAAAAATGTATGCAAAGTGTTATTTTTGAAAATATTTGTTTGAAAGTGTAGTGTGAAAAAAAGTTTTGAGAAAAGTTGTGAGCAAGCAATTAAGAGTTTCTTACCCACTAAAGTATTTCTTATTCTTTTCCTTCTTCTTTAGAGATAGTACTATCCATACCATTAGTTGGTAGATAGCCCTATCTATTAGATATGAAGGAACAAGCATAGGGTCATTGTATGGTCATCGAAAGCAACAAATAAGGATAATTTAGAAATTGTATCGAAGGGACTATCATCATTTTATAGGCAACTCGAAGGGACTAGATATTTTGTAGGAAGCTCAAAAGGTCATCGAGGGATTATGATCTTTCTTCGAAAGGGACATGATGATTTGATCGGGGGTCTTTTGCTAAAGTACCCCCACTTTCGAGGGACATGACCAATATCATAAGGCAACAAGAGAGGTTACTCTGGAGGTGCAAGTATACGAAGTGTATTGATTCAGTTATTTATCTTGAATATTAGGGTTTTCTAGATTGTTTTTAGTCTTGCCACGCAAACCCTAGTTACTAGCAGTTAAATATGTAAAGAAAAATAAAGTGCGGAATATAAAGTCCCTAGCTATTACATGGCTTTGGGAGAAGAAAATAAATATAAAAATTTGCAAGAAAGTAAACCTACGCTACTACATCCTGTGAGGAGTTACATAATTAGGAAAAAAATGCTATAAAACAAATATACGCTGTTATAATTAAAGAACGCAACCTATACAATTTTCTATGAAAATTAAATAGCAAGAAGAAAGAAAATAGAAAAAGAATGTTAAAATGTTTTATGATATTTTTGTAGAAAATAATTTAAGTTAATAATACTAATTAAAAAGTAAATCCTAATTTATTTTAATGTTAAGAAAAAAGCCAATTTAATTAATTAGTAAATAAAAAATATAAGAAAAAATTAATTAGTAACTAAAACCCTAATCCTAATTTGTTAGTTATTAAGAAAAAAGATTAGGTTAGTTATTTGTTAATTAAAAAATAATTAAAGAATAATTAAAAAAGAAAATAGAAAAATTAGGTTAGAAAAATAGGTAAAAAAAACTGCATGGGGTGGATGTTGAACTCACGCCCCCTGGTTTCACAAACTGCACTGCTTGCCACTAGGCCAAGCGCCTATTGGTGTTTGAGAAATAGGCATTGATTAATATATAAAACTTGCGCGTTAGTTTGAAAAATAACAAAAAATAACTGTAAGACGCTGGGATCGAACCCAAACCCTTCACGTTATATGCCTCAGTCTCAATCAATTGTGATGCGCTTCATTTCTGCTATTAAAATATAAGCGAACAAATATATAATAAAGCAAGTGAACTAGGGAAGCGTTGGAGCCCTAGCCCCAGACGTCTTCTCCGGTGAGAGGATTTTCAAACCTGCAAAATAACATGTGTTATACCATAAAAAGGACCCTATCCCCCTAATTCGACCCTTGGGAATCCAACGGTGGTGTTTGTTTGGCATGAAAACACTTGTATCATGAGTTTCGCATAAAACATCTCAAACCGCCCTAGCCATGGCAAAACATGATTCTCACATTAGAGCTTCTGTTTTATGATTCAAACCTGTTCTAAGTAACAACAGGAACTCATTTGGGCAGTTAATAAACATTAGCAATGCATGAAATTAATTATATGAATGTTTGTAAGAAAAGCAAATCAGAGAAGATGAGTATGCTTGTTTCAAGCATCAATGGCCATGACTTTCAACCTATTCTTACCCTTAGATACCTCAGGAATGATTTGCAAAGGATGACTTGGACTAAAAGTGATCTTTGGTTTTGACATTGCCCTAGTTTTGACAAAAAATGAGATTTTTTGAGAGGGTGTTCTTGAGGCAACTTTCGTGCGTCCCTTGATCTAAATGTGTTCTCTATTTATAATTGAAGATTTAGGTCAACAAAAGTGGAATCAATCTTTTGTATTTCATGATCAAATCTTTGATTGAAGTTTTGCATGAAATCTTTCTTTTTTAGGCCAATCATGTACCAATCAATCTTTACACATTTTTTTCAAGTTGTCACCAGCTTTTTAGAATTATGATTTGATTCAAAAATAGATCTACATGCCTTGATTCATTCACTTGGTATTGTATTTGATTTATTTTTCTTTTAATTGAATAAAATAAAAAATAAAAGAAATAAAAACCACAAAAATAAATTAATGGATTTAGGAGTCTATTATGAGGTCAAAAAATATTTAAACCTTAAAAGATAGGCCCATTAGCCCAAAAATTCAAATTTGTTTAATTTGGATTTCATGCATTTTCTCAAAATTGCTCAACTTGCACAAATAATATCTCACTCAATTTTTATCATATGAAAGTGGTCTTAGACTCTTTGGAAAGCTTAAGACATCCCCTATAATCTTCATTTTGGTGATTTTTTCATTTGAAGCCTTTATCTTAATGTGAATTACTTTGATAAAAAGTGTCTTTTTGTTGTCTTTTAAAATGACCTGTAATATTTTGGCCATATCTCTCAAATGAAGCATTTTTAGCCTTGAGCTTAGAGAGTCAAAGTTATAGGGAATTTAATTTCCTTCAAAATTAGTTTTGGTTGAGAAACTTATGATGAAGTATGTGAAAGTTACACTTGGTTAAAGTTCAGTTGACTTCTCCTTAAGAAAACCCTAATTTAGTAACTTTTTTACTTTTGATGAATCTTGAGTTTTCTAGATGAATCATGATCAACCCTTGATAAAATGATGAATGTGACTTCAAAATGTTGATGTTGACCAAAAATCTTGAAGTTTGACTGTAAATTGGTCAAAGTTGACTTTTTGCCCAATACAGTTGATTTTCAATCATATGACTAATTGAATGAGTAAACTTGTGTTGCAAGGCTTGAAATTTGGCATGAGGATTCTTTGAGACATATGAGAAACCATGAAATCCACTTGAGGCATTTGAATTCTAATTTTCCTTGAGATAAGCAATACCCTAGTTGTAGGTCAACTGCTTAGGAGGAGGGGTTGTCTGATAAATCCTTGAGTAGTCTTGAGCAATTGAGAACCCTAGGAGTATGTCTTGAATAATGGGAGGGCAAATTTTGAGGTACAAAAGGAGAAAATACTTTATATACATCATCTATAAAATAAATTTAAGAAGAAGTTTCAAGAAAAAAAATTAAAAGAGATTATATTGAAAGTTGTTCAAATATTATAGAACAAACATATAATTTTTTTTGCAATAACCAGATATTAAAAAAATAAAAAAATAATCATGTTACGAAGAAAATTACGCAAATAACCATGTTTCAGAAGATGTTAGAATGCAGTCGCCAATTCAGATGGCACATGTATTGAGTTTTGTAAAGGAGGCGCTAAATGAGATGGCACCTAGGTGTATGTGATTTGCCCTAAGCCATCTCAGATGGTGCCTAGATGCAAAGTCCTTTTTTTAATGATTTTTAAAGAAATAAAAAATGATTTCGTTGCAAATGAAAGTTTGATTTTTAATAATAATTAAACAATTACATAATGAGAATAAAAGCTACATATTATTTAGTTGTCTCTCGGGAGTTGATAACAACCCGTGGTTCCGCACTCGCGTCCTCGCCTAACTCGTGGTGTGTTTCGATGATTGTCTTGTTGCGGTTGGGTCAAGGGCCATGCAAAGTCAATGCGTTCAGGATCCATGAAATTTGTCAGATCAGCATACCAGGATGATCCGCTTTGAAACAGTAGGTTACCTATGTCCTCAAAGTTTTTTCGTATTGGTGAGGGGTAGGGTTCCATGGGTGGTTGATAACACTAGTCGTCTGAATAAGGAAGGTAAAAAGAAAATGAATATTATGGGGTTTGGTACTGTGATTGTTGGGTGCTATGGTGATATGATGGTTGATGGTAAGTTGGGTTGGTTGGGGAATAAATTCCAAGTAAGCCAAGGTCTGGGATTAGGTGAGATGATGAGGGGCACACATCGGGATATCGGATGTATGGTCGTTGTTCTTGGTATGTGATTGTGTGTATTGGTATTGGTATTGGGTTTGAGGTTGGGTGTTGGTGGATCTATATCTTCGTTGTGTTTGGTAGGAGGTTGATGTGTGTTGGGTTTGTTATTGGGGTTGTTGTTGGGTGATGTATGATTGAGCCCATTGTGTGTGCAGGTCGATCAGATACCTCGGGTCAGACACGTCTGTAATACAGTGGGAGAATTGACTTGGTTGTTTTACGTTTGATCGCAATTGTTGCGGATAGCAAGAGTCACCACCGACTTTTCTTTTATCCAATAAAGGAAAGGGTGAAAAGAAAAGGAAAGACCTTTTGAGAATTTTCTTGAGTTCGGGGGATAGGTTATGAAAAGGGAAGGTGTTAGCACCATTTTCATCCGTAGTTATCTACGGGATCTTAGTTGCTTGCTAGATCACTTTTGAAATTTCTTTGCTTGGAATGTGTTTGTGCTGGGTTTTGAAAGTATTTTTGAAATGTGCCTTCGTTTAGGAAAACTTTGTAATGAATCTCGTCTCTATAAGAATGCATACAAATTGTTAGACTTTTTGAAAATATTTCATGTTTTTTGAAAGTGTTTAGTGTGTTTGAAAATATGTTTGTTTTTGAAGATGGATTGTGAGCAAGCAACTAAGAACGTTCTACCTACAAAAAAGTCTTTTGTTCATTTCTTCCTTCCTTTGATATTTCTATCTTATCATTGATTTGTAAGAAGCCCTATCTTTGGATACGAAGGGACGGGCGTGGGTCATCGTATAGTCATAAAATGCAATGTTGTTAGATACCTTAGCATTTCTCTTGAGGGACTAAGATCATTTGTAAGACAATATTCGTAGTGTCATCGAGGGACGACGATCTTGTATTTTTGATTTATTTTGGCTAAGGTGTCTCACATGCATATCATGACCATTTTCTCAGGGAAACAAGTGGAGTTAACCCTAGAGATGTAAAGTGTGCAAGTGTTTTGCATTTCATGCTTGATTTTGTCTTGGATTAGGGCTTTCTAAGCACTGATTTTATCTTTCCATACAAACCCTAAATTACTAGCCTTTATATGAAAGCAGTAAATTGCGGAAAGTAAATATCCTACGCTATTACATCATTTGGGGATGGGTGTACAAATTTACAAATGGGGATTTCAAGAAATTAAACCTAATTATCCATTACAACCATATTGAACTTGAATAATATACAGGAATTGAAATTTATATAATGTACAAAAAATGGAATGAATATAATGCATAAAAATAAAAATGGAAAAGAAATGGAATTTTCTTTGGATTTTATTTAAGAAAAGGGGTTTTTGACCTAATTAACTAATTTTTTTTTAACAAAAATAAGAAAAAATTAAGATTAAGTTAATAAACAAAGAAACTAATTTTATTTGAAGAAAGCAAGTTTTTTAGGGTTTTATAGAAGAATGTTGATTAAATTAGTATACAAAGTTAATTAATTGAGAAATCCTAAATTCTAAAGTAATTTTAATTAAAAAAGATAATGAACAAAATCTAAGTTTAATATTAAGTTAAAGAAAAGAAATTAAATAGGAAAATGTTTTTGGTATTTTTTTTATATATTTTAAGAAGTTAAAAAATAAACTAAATAATTTGAATATTTAAAATAATATATTTTTGATATTTTTGATTAATAAAAATAATAATAATAAAGGAAAGAAAATAAAATAAAAATATAAATTTAAAGTCAGGGGGGTTTAGAAAGTGACAAGGATGTTTGTAAGTAAAACTGATTTCTGTTTGGTTTAGGCCCAAATGTATTTTTGTGATCAAAATCAGAAAGAAAATAAAAAGGAGGTTATGCTGGGTTGCGTGATGAAAAAATGGATGGGGTGGTGTTGTTGGAAGAAAAATGAGAAAGCCCAGAAGTTTTGTGCCCAGGCGCACTGTAACACGGTGGGAGAACTGACTTGGTTGTTTTGCGTTTGATCGCAATTGTGCGGATAGCAAGAGTCACCACCGACTTTTCTTTTATCCAATAAGGAAAGGCCGAAAAGAATAGGAAAGACCTTTAGAGATGTTTTCTTGAGTTCAGGGGGTAGATTATGAAAAGGGGAGGTATTGGCATCCTTTTCATCCGTAGTTATCTACAGGCTCTTAGTTGCTTGCTAGATCACTTGCTTTTGTTTGAAAATGTGTTTTGTATGGTTTTTGAAAGTATTTTGAAAAGGTGTCATAGTTTAGGAAAACTTTGTAATGATTCTCGTTCATAAGAATATATAAAAAGTGTTGACCTTTTGAAAATGTTTTCAAGTTTGAAAGGTGTTTTGAAAGTGTTGGTGTTTGTTTTGAAAATAGCAAGGATGTTTTGGTTTGAAAATGAGCAAGCAACTAGGAACACTCTACCTACTCAAAAGTCTTTCATGTTTATTTCCTCTTTCCTTTGATATTGTTATCTTATCATTGATTTTGTAAGTAACCCTATCTTTGGATGTAAAAGGGACGGGCAAGGGTCATCGTATAGTCATGATTAGCAATGTTGTAAGATATCTTAGCATTTTCTTTAAGGGACTAAGATCATTTTTTGAAAGGCAACTTTGATAGCGTCATCGAGGGACTATGATCTTGTATTTTGTTTGTTTTTGCTAAGATACCCCACATGTATAATATGGCTATTTTATAAGACAACAAAGTGGATTTACCCTAAGGGAAGTGTGCAAGTGTGTCTTTTTCATGCTTGATTTGTCTTGATTAGGGTTTGCTATTTGTTGGTTTTAATCTTTCCATACAAAACCTAATTACTAGCATTTGTATATAAATCATTAAATTGAGGAAAATAAAAATACTAAGCTATTACATCATTAGGGGAGGGGGTGTACAAATTACAAATGGGGAATTGCAAGAAATTAAAACCCTAATTATCCATTACAACCATATTGAATTTGAATAAATGTACAAGAAATGAAATGAATATAATGTACAAGTATGAATGGATAATGAATGGAATTTTGTATTAAAGGTTTTGACCTAATTAAATTAAAATAAGATAATTAACTAGAATAAGAAAAATTAAAATTAAATTAGTAAAAGAAATAATTTATTAAAGAAAACAAGTTTTTTTAGGGTTTTTGTGAATTTAATTAAATTAATAAATAAAGTTAATTAAATAAAAGTCCTAAGTTCTAAATTGATTTTAATTAACAAGAAAATAATATAATATAATATAATAATTAAACCTAAATATTAATTATTAAGAAAGAAATTAATTTATTAAGAAATGTTTTTGTTCTTTTGATTTTATAAAACAAAATAAAATAAATAAGTTTAAAGATAATAAATAAAATATTTTTTTGGGTTTTTATTAATAACAATAAAAAATAATATTAATAATAATACTAATAATACTACTACTACTAATAATAATAAAGGAAAAGAAATAAGATATAATAAGAAAAAGAAAATAAAAATGAATTTGGGCCAGGGGGTGCTGAAATGAGACAGGGGTCGAAAAGAGAAAAAAAGTAACCAGACCCATGTTGGAGGCCCCAAGCCTGTTCAAACAAAAAAGAAATAGAAAAAAATATGAAAAAACAGGAGCAAAACGGACGCTGGGGCTCGAACCCAGGTCCGTTAGGTAAAAGGCGCGCACTTTAACCACTGGGGTAGTGATACATCCGTTAACATTGGCACAACAATAAATACATAACACATAACTTGCCCTGACTGTACTTCATCTTCAACCTCCAGCCAAAGGATCTGTAACTTGCTCATTCTTCAACCATTTTCAAAAATGTAAACGTGAAACTTGTGTATTTTTTTCACCACGAATCCAACCATGTAACTAATTTAAGCTAACATTCAAAGATAAAGATGAATCTATGAAAGTACCAAATCCCGACCTAAATGTTTCAACAAGTTTAAACTCAAAATTCTTTATGCTCAAGAAACATAAATGAAATCTAAGGACATGTATAGTTTCAGGGCAATGATATCTACATTCTATCTTCACAAATGCAAGCCTAACAATGCCTATATGAATAGTTCAAAAGTCAGAAAACTCACCTTACAAGAGGGTATCGTATTTTGAGTTTGAGCAACTTTTGATGAGTTCTAGTGATTGGGTTAACTTCCTCAAGTTCCCAGGAAGCTAATGTGATGGTTGACTTGAGCTGAAAGTAGCTGAGGAGTTCTAGAGAAGTCAACTTGCAGAGCCCTGTTTTTGGTTATGGAGGTTGATGAAGATGGAGTTATAGTTATGAAATAAGGTTAGGGATGAGTTGTATATGATGTTTAGAAGCTTTAGGAACCAAAAGGCTTGGAAACGCACGAGGGAGATGTGAGTTTCAAGTTTTTGGTCAGAATGTGCAACAATGGTGATTTTTTTATACAGTTATGAGTTCTAGGGAGTTTGAGGGCTTGTGTATGCGTGTGTTTTGATGCAAATGACTTGTACACAATTAAGGAAAAGGATGTGAGGCTTGAGAGGGTCAGAATCACACAAGTACAAGTTATGGCTATGTTACTTGATTTTGAAGAAAAGTGAAAACATGGTTTCAAGGTAATGTACAAGAATGGGCTGACTTGTTAGAGGCATGAGACAAATTTCTTTTGGGTTATAGGTCGTGTATGATCAGAATAGAACAAGTGCAAAGCTCAAGAACAAATTTTGTGCATAAAGCTACTTTTCCAAAATGGCAATGTGCATTTTCTTCCAAAAATGGAAATAAGCATGGGCTTTGCATTGAATGCTTGAGTTGAAGACTCTAACAGTGGTGTAAAACATTAATTATGGAGTGCCAAACAAGTTTGAGGCCTGCAAAGCAAATATTGTGCAGCCTAAACATGGATTTGAATTCTTGCTCATCATGAAATTGACCTATAATTCAAGAATGAAATGCCAACTTCATGCCTTCGATTCTCCTTTCTTAAACATGATCTCAAGGAGTTCTTAGACATTTTAGAAAGCTTGTAATGTGATCTACAACCCCTCTTTGAATCATTTTTGAAAATTCCCCTTGGAACTATGTGAAAAATTGCCATGAAGTTAGGTCAAAATCCTGCCTAAACTAGGGCAAATTTTTCACTAAGTGTTTAGTTTCATGAACATGTATTCACAAAATCATAATTTGAAATCCATGCATTTATAGGAGAAGTTTTGTAAAGAAATGTTTTATATCCCGTTTAGATCTACAACTTTCATGTTGAAAGGTTTCCTTTGAATCATCTTGCATCATGGTGAAAAAATGGCTCAAAGTTGTGAAAAATCATGAAGTTTTCAACACTTAGAAAAATTTCCAAGTTTGGAAACTTTGACTTTTCAAAATGAAATATTGAATTTTTTATTTCTTGATGAACAAGTTTCCTATTTTGACATGTTTTGATGAATTGTGATCTTTGACACTTGATTTTGACCAAAAAGTCAAAGTTTGACTTTTCAGTGTACAATTGACTTTTGATCAGTTGACTGAAAATCAACTATCAATCAATTGATCTTGAGGGATGTGTTTGAGTCATTCCATTAGGACAAAATGATGAAATTGAAATCTTGAGATCATGTCTCAAACCAATTAACCATTTGCTAGGTCAAAAATCAAAAATTGCCCTTTCTCAATCAAAAACCCTAATTTTACCATTTTGCCCTTTTGATGGTCTGATCAAATTTCTTGAGTAATTGTTGTCCAAACTTGATCAAATGACATATATGAGTTCATAATTTTGACATGGATAAAAAATTGTGAAGTTTGACAGTAAATTGACCACAATTGACTTTTTCCCAAATACAGTTAATTTTTAGGTCAACTGATCAATTGACCTGAGCAAAAATGTGATCCAAGACTTGAAACTTGACATGAGCAATCTTGAGGGTCCATAGTGATCCATGAAATTCAAATGAGGCATTAAAAGTTCAATTACCCTTGTGCCATCTCAAACCCTAATTTCAGTCATCAGTGCTTAAGGAGGTGTCTTGAGCTAATCAATCCTTGTACAATCTTGAACCAAAGGAGATCTTGTGAGAAAATATTTGATAAATGAGAGGGAAAATTTTAGGGTACAACACGCGCTACTAACAAGTAAGTGGGGGGGGGGGGGGGGTGATGCTGGAAGCAAAAATGAGAAACCCAAAAGTTCTGGCCCATGCGTGCTGTTAACAAGTAAATGAGGGGGGGGGGGGGGTGATGCTGGAAGCAAAAATGAGAAAGCCCATAATTTATGGCCCAGGCGTGCTATTAACAAATAAATGGGGGGGGGGGGGGGGTGATGCTGGAAGCAAAGATGAGAAAGTCTAGAAGTTCTGGCCCAGGCGTGCTGTTAACAAGTAAATGGGGGGTAAAATGTTAAGAAATAAAAACAAAAGGTGCTCTTGGGGCTAGAACCCAGGACCCTTAACACTAATTCCTTATGTGTGCGCTCCCTACCACTGGGGTGGCTATACATCCAGTATTATAAACAAAATCATAAATATATATTACAAAATCAGTTCTGATGATGAACTTCATCTTCTTCCTCGAGCCAACCAGAGCATCTGCAACTCATTCATTTCTCAACCAAAATGGAAAATATAAACATGAAAGTTATGGAAAATTTCATCATGGTTCTAGAGCTGTAAAGCATTAAAACTATAAATAAAAAAACAAGCATGAATTTTGCTAGCCCTAATCCGAACCCTAATTTTTCCAGGAAGTTCTGATCCAAAATTCTCTATACTCAGGCCATATAAATGAAATCTATGGATATGTACAATTTCAGGGCAATAAAATCTACATTTTGTCTTTGAAAATGCAAGTCTTACAATGCCTAAATAATGAGATAAAAATAAAAAACTCACCTTGCAGCTGGAGATCATGTTTTGAAATAGAGCTTGATTCAAGTTCCTGTGATGATCTGGTTAGCTTCCTCAAGTTCCCAGGAAGCTAATGCAACCATTAGCTTGGGCTACGAATCGCTAGAATGTTCTGGAGAAGTCAAGATGTAATGCCCTGTTTTTGAAAATGGAGGTTGGTAAAGATGGTGTTATAGTTTGAAAATAGAGGTTGGGATAGCTTCTATATGTGTATTAGAAGCTTTGTGGATGGTTTGGCGAACAAACGCACGAGAGGATTTAGAGATTGGATTCAAAAATCAGAAATGATAAGTTTTTGTGCTTGTATTGCAATTTCTGGTTCTAGGGAGTTTTAGTGAGTTTCAGGGCTTGTCAAATCGTCTGTTAGCTTGCAAATGAAGGTTTAATTTATAGGCAAAGGGTTTGGAAGCTTGGAGAAGTCATAAGTACAAAATCACATGTTATGGATTTTTTACTTGTTTTTGAAGCAAGCTTAGACAAACATGGTTTCAAGGAAAGGTAGGGTGGCTAGCAACTTTAAACATGACTGCTCTGAGTTTGTAGGGGATGCTTGTGCATAAAGAACAAACACAAAGCTCAAGGAGAGTGGACTTTATGATTAAAGTCACTTTTCCAAAATGGAAGTGTGAACTTTCTTCCTTAAATGGCAAGGTGTATTAGATAAAGCTTAGATCAAGTGGTTCATAGATCAAAAGCTTGTGTAATCTTATGATTAAGGATAAGTACACAAGTTATAGGGTCTAAAAAGTGGGATTATGCAGCATTGCTTGGAATTGGATCAAATGTTCATCATGAAAATGACTTATAATATAATAATGAATGTCCAACTTTAGATCTTCGATTATCCCTACTCAAGCATGATCTAAGGGAGTTATTTGACTTTTTAGAAAGCTTGTAAAATTCTCTACAATACCTCTTTAAATCACTTTTGCAAACTCCCATTGTAACTGTGTGAAACTTGGCCCAAAAGTTCTGTCAAAATCCTGACTTAAAATGCTCAGAATTTTACTAAGTGTTTTAGTTTCATGGACATGTCTTCATGGATTTATAACTTGAGATTCAAGCATTTATAGAAAAAGTTATGCCCTACAATGTTTTAGATCTAATTGAGATCTACAACTTCCATGTTGGAAGTTTTTCTTGAATCATCTTGCATCATGGTGAAAATTTGGCACAAAGTTATGAAATTATCATATTTTTCTTAACACTTAGAAAATTTTCTAAGTGTTTAGAACTTTGACTTTTTTCAAAGTAATCTTGACTTTTGATTTCTTGATGAACAATATTTATACTTTGACATGTCTTGATGAAATATGATTTTTGAAACTTGATTTTGATCCAAAAGTCAAAGTTTGACTTTTTAGTGTACAGTTGACTTTTTCATCAGTTGACCAATTTTCAACTATCAATCAATTGATCCTGAGAAATGTTTTTGAACCATGCCATTAGGTTTAAATTATGCATTTGGATTCTTGATATCATGTCTCAAACCAACAAGTCATGTATTTGGTCGAGAGTCAAAAGTCAAGTCTTCTCAGTCAAAACCCTAATTTTGACCATTTTGCCCCTTTTTGTGATTTGATCAAAATTCTTTGAGGAATTGTGATCCAACTTGACCAATTGACATATATGAGTTCAACATGTTGATATGAATAAAAAATTATGAAGTTTAACAGTGAATTGACCACAATTGACTTTTTGTCCAATATAGTTGATTTTAGGTCAACTGATCAATTGACTGAGCAAAAATGTGATCCAAAGCCTGAAACTTGACATGAGAAATCTTGGGAGTCCAAAATGATCCATGAAAAATCATATGAAGCATTAAATGTCCAATTGTCCCTTATACAAACGCAAACCCTAATTTTGAGTCATCAATGTTTGGGGAGGTATCTTGAGCTGATCAATCCTTGTGCAGTCTTGAGTCAATGGAGATCTTGTGAGAGAACCTTTGAGAAATTGAGAGGAAAAATTTTGGGGTACAACAGCTTCCCTTGTTCAATCATCTTGAACCTGAAGAGTGAGATTGGCGGATCCGCCTTTCGTGACTTGAAGGTGAAATATGATTGAACACTAAAGTGCCCAGAAATTTCCACTCGATGATGTATTGATTTGGGAATGGGCCTATAGATTCCATTTGGAGAGGTGATGGTAGAAGATGGGAGAAACATCAGTGTAAATCTTTGGTCCGTTCGTGCTGAAAACTAGGTACCTTGCATGTCTTTCATTGGAAGAAATAATTCTGATCCAGAAGAGGTCTCTGGATCAATGATTTTTTCCTGCAAGGAAACAAAAGGGTTAGTTGTATGCGAATGTATGCATGGTATAATTATGTTCTCAAAACAAATGAGATTATGTTGTGTTATATATGTTATATGATGTATGAATGTGCCGTGTTGTCGAAGTGTATCCTTGACAGACACTGGGGAGTTTAAATCTCAGACTTCTGTTGGAGATGAAAAGTATGTGTATCTTTAGACTTAGTTAAAGACGCTTCCATTGGGGATTATGGATTTGTTTGAGAAGAACTCCACTGGGGAATATTGGCTTCTGCTTGGGGAAAAGAGCTTAGGATTTTTAGTCGTCCGCTGCTCTAGTGGGGAATTATCTCTTGAAAGTTAGCTGTTATCTGGTCGAATCCAGGCTTTGCAATAATCTGCTGGGGATAATGAAAAACTCTACTGGGGAAGAGGAGTTTTGTTAGTGATTGAAGAAGTTAAACTAATATCTGGTCGGGTCCAGGTTTCGTAGCAACTTAGCCTTGAGGTTAACTATTATCTGGTCGAGTCTAGGTTTCAACAATTGGAACTGTTATCTGGTCGGGTCCAGGTTTCAGCAACTTGAACTGTTGGTTAGTCGGGTCCGGGATTTGCAGTAATTGGAGAAGTTAAATTATTATCTGGTCGGGTCCAGGCTTTAGTAACTTGAAATTGAGATCAACTGTTATCTGGTCAGGTCCAGGTTTCAGCAACTCAAACTGTTATCTGATCAGGTCCAGGTTTCGGCAATAACTTGAGGAAGTTAAACTGTTATTTGGTCGGGTCCAAGCTTCAGTAACTTGAAGAATTGAGTTCAACTATTATCTGGTCGGGTCCAGGTTTTAGTAACTCAGACTATTTTCTGGTCGGACCCAGGTTTTACAATAATTTAAACTTGAGGTTAACTGGTATCTGGTCGGGTCCAGTCTTCAGTAACTTGAACTGTTTATTGGTCGGATCCAGGTTTTACAATAATTTGAACTTGATTTTAACTGGTATCTGATCGGGTCCAGGCTTTAGTAACTTGAACTGTATACTGGTCGGGTCCAGGTTTAAGCAATTTGAACTTGGGTCAACTGGTATCTGGTCGAGTCCAGGCTTCAGTAACTTGAGTTGTTTACTGGTCGGGTCTAGGTTTAAGCAATTTGAACTTGGTTTAACTGGTATCTGATCGGGTTCAGGCTTCAGTAACTTGAGTTATTTATTTGTCGGGTCTAGGTTTAAGCAATTTGAGGGTAGGATGGAGTTGAACTGGTATCTGGTCGGGTCCAAGCTTTGTAACAACTTGTTGGGGATAAAGAAGTTAACTGTTATCAGGTCGAATTTCAGGCTTTGTAGCAACTCACTGGGGATAATGGAAAACTCTAATGGGGAAGATGAGTTTTGTTAGTGATTTGAAGAAGTTTAAACTATTATCTAGTCGGGTCCAGGTTTCATAGTTACTCGAACGGTTATCTGGTTGGGTTCAGGTTTCAGAAACTCGAACTGTTATCTCGCCGGGTCCAAGTTTCAGCAATTTGATCTTGAGGTTAACTGGTATCTGGTCGGGTCCAGGCTTCAGCAACTCAAACTGTTATCTGGTCGGGTCCAGGTTTCAGCAATTTGATCTTGAGGTTAACTGGTATCTGGTCGGGTCCAGGCTTCAGCAACTCGAACTGTTATCTGGTCGGGTCTAGGTTTCAGCAATTTGATCTTGAGGTTAACTGGTATCTGGTCGGGTCCAGGCTTCAGCAACTCGAACTGTTATCTTGACGGGTCCAGGTTTTAGCAATTTAAACTGTTATCTGGTCGGGTCCAAGTTTCAGCAATTGAAGAAGTTAAACAATTATCCGATCGGGTCCAGACTTTAGTAACTTAAAAATGAGATTTACTGTTATCTGGTCGGGTCCAGGTTTCAACAACTCAAACTATTTTCTGGTCAGGTCCAGGTTTCACAGTAATTTGTTTGGATGGGATGAAGTTGAACTAGTATCTGGTCGGGTCCAGGCTTCACAACAACTTGTGGTGATGGTAACGACTCCTTTAAGGATTGTAATGATTTTTACCGGGGATTAATGGGTTTTGTCCATCAATTTGTAATAGTCTGAGAGGTCAACTCAAGCTGAAGAACTTGTAGTTTGTTGGGGAAATAAACCCTGTTGAAGAGAATATTTTGATGACCTGCTAGGGAGGTGTTTTCTTTAGGAAGAACTCCACAAGGCTCTTTTCTTAAGACCAAGTCAGCTAGGGAGAGGGTTTTCGAGAGATTGAAACTCTGGATGGGGATTGCATGAATCCAACTTTGTGGGATAATATTATTGAAGTGATTTTTTGGGGACATCCATGAATTTGGCCTCGTGGGGATTTGTGGACAGCTTGAACTCTATCTTCTCCAAGAGTCCTTAGTAAACATTGATCATAATGACAAATATTTTACTGATAGACAAAATGATGGGATAACGGGACATAGTCGTACGTTTTAATCCATAACTTTTGCTTGGACCTCCCTTTCGGGTTTTTAGTCCAACATGATACTCTTTTTTTCCCAAGCCGCCTTTTCAGGTTTTTGACTTGCCGGGTTGTACAATCTTTTGCATATATATCCCTAATTTTTTCATGAACCTTTTGGTTCGTCGGGATGCCCTTATTTTTGCCTAGGCGTGTCAACCTAGCGGGTCTCTTTTATGCGTAGTATTTTCTGACTATGTCCGCGTGGAGAGTTGTCACTGTCTATGATAACAAGTGTTGTAGAAGTGATAGAAAATGTTTGCTTGGTCGTACGTGACCCTTTGCTGAAATTCATGTTCAATGCCAAAGTGATTCAGATGGAGACCCCCCCTGGCTATTCAACACTTCTTGAGAGATTATTTGAATCTCGACTTAACTGCCTCAGATAGTCGTATCATGCCACTTGATTATGAGATATTTGTCATTGGAAGTTGTGATACGGTGTGAGAACTGACTAGGGTTTTGCGTTTGTTTTCGCAAATGTTTCGGTTGAGCAAGAGTCGCCACCGACTTTTTTATTTTATCCTAAGGAAAGGTTTAAAAAGCACAACAAAAACCTTTGAGATTTTTCTTGGGTTCGGGGAGTAGATTATAGAAGGGGAAGGTATTAGCACCCCTTCTATCCATGGTTATCCATGGGCTCTTAGGTACTTGCTTAGATCAACTTGCCTTGGTTTTCAATTGTTTGAAATAGTGCTTTGTGTGTGGTTTTGAAAAGGTTTTGAAAAAGATGCCTTGTATAGGCTA